>OX421502.1:25940593-27140593 GCA_949126835.1 Anisus vortex | reverse complement strand
TATTTTCTACCCAGTAGGGGCCTATGTGGTACATGTCTCAAAAATTCCTAAATGGACTTGACCAATGTTAATAGGCCTAATTTCAAAGTTCCTGATTTTTAAAAATCTTATCTCACTTAGTCAATAAGGGTAAGAACAGAGATCTTTAGGAACTCTTTTGTTCCACTATCAGTGATAATCTTTCAAAGGAATCGTCAGTCTGCCAGAAAATACAATAGCTGACCCCTAAATGATACTTTTGCTTGTATGATAAATGTTATGCTGATGTGCGTGAATGTTTATTGTGCTTGAGTACAAATGGTTCTTTAATATTGTTTAAAATATGCTAAAAGACGGAATTTATACAATCAAGTCAAATTTCCATTGTTTGGATCAATAAAGTAATCTTATCTCACAATCATTTCCTTTTTTGTTCAAATGTGTTTATGTGTGCGTTTGCACATTAGACCTATTCAACAAAAATCCCAAGCAGCAGGTTGTTCTCAGCGCTTTTCCTTTTAATCTTCCAGTTTTACATGAACAAATAAAAAAAATAGGTAAAAAATAAGAGTAAAAACATTAATAAAAAGTTTTTTTAATTTATAAATGAATATAAGTTCAATTAAAAACAGTTTGGCATTTCGTTTTTCTTACAAACAAAACAAAACAAAAAAACAATTGGATAAGCTTATATGATTACCGGGACCCATCAATGATTTTTTTTTAAACTTAAAAGTTATAAAAAATGAATAGTTAGACAGTACTTATAGAACACAATTATTAGGCCTAAACTTATTGAAAATCAGTTCAGAAAAGAATGTTATAGAAAAAGGTAGCAACAACACATAAAGCATTAAATTCTAACTTAGAAGTTAGTGAGAATTGTGATTCGTCCTCTATCTCTAAAGGTGATCCATTACACAAGTTTGAGTTACAGGTACATGCAGTCATGACCAAGTCATTGAAGTAGTCCGAATAGCATTCCTCCTCACGCCTTCTAATACATCCACGTATGGTCTCTACTCGACTTATAGCACCATCTTAAAATAAAAAAAAACACAATATAAAAATAAAAAACAAATTAAAAAAACAAAACACCATAAGAGAAAGAATAATTTCTGTTAACAGGCCAATCAGTTCTCATCTATTTTTAAACAGAAACAAAACAATGACAAGAACAACATGTTTCTCCAAGACAAATACTATAGACTAGACCAGGGATCGGCAACCTACGGCACGCGTGCCAGACTTGACACGCGGAGCACTTTTCAATGGCACGCGGAGGACCCCCGAAAAAATTTAGTTTTTTAATGGTTTCTACGTGGCATGTCTTTTCTTCATTAGCTCATGCTGTTCAGACTCTGAATATAATTTATTTAAAAAGAAGCACTTTTTTTTCAAATTAATCAGAATGCAGCAATTTCATTCTGTCGTTTGCCTGTTCTCAAGCGTTCAGTTTCAGTGGATAAACACTAGTCTTTGCGTCTCCTGTACTTACATCAAAAGAATGTGCCTACTCTACATTTGGTTGCTTTTGTTTGTATTATATTGCAAGCCCAAAAAATATCGAATAGTTTACAAATAATTAGTATCTGCAAACCAGTAACTGAATTGTTTTTCGCGATTCCAATAATGTTATTATAAAGTATCTCCTACAATTAAACGTAAAAAAATATTGTGTCACCAAAATACCCCCCCCCCTCGTCCCCAAAACAAAATAAAATAAATAAACAACAACCTTGATCGGATTTCTGATTTGATATTTAAGTTTTATCTTAACAAGATGATATCCTTCAAATTATTATAATTTCATCATATCTGTAGACCTATATATAAAAAACTTTTACAATTATTCAAAATGTTATATTATGCTGCGATATATCAAAGTATAAAAAGTATCAAAGCCCATAAAATGGCCGAAAATGACAAAAACGCTGCTGTTAAGCTTCCTTTTCATTATACACCATGAAAGTTTGTGTGCAAAGATCTCTTCATTGGACGTGCTCCGTAATGGAAACTGTTAAAATAGTCAACTTTATAGTTTCCTACTCTTCGTTGTTTTACAGGCAATTCAAATCTTTACTACAAGAAATTGAAAGTCAATATAGAGATCTTCTGTTGCACATCAGTTTTAACTGGCTTAGTCAAGGTTAAATGTTGAATAGATTCGTTTCGTGCGTGGAAGCATTTAACCCTTACCCGGGCGCGTATATAGCGGAATTGAAGGCAGCATAGATAGAAGTAGGTCGGTACGTGAAGGGTTAAGATGTTTCTTGATGAAAAATCATTTTCGGAATTGATTGATGAAAACGCCTGATGAAGCTGATGACAGACATAACGACTCATTTAAATAAGTTGAACTTGCGTTTACAAGGACAGGATCAAACAATTCTTGAACTGTTTGATTAATCATTTTTACTGGAAAGAATTTGGATTGAAACTGGACATATTTATCCTTGATAATGTTAGTTTGTTTCTAAAACATTCAAGTACTTCCACAATGTTAAAGCTCATTCAGTTCTATATACATTACAGATAGATGAACTTAAGAATTAGATTGAAGCAGTCAAAGTGGAGTTTTCTGGCAGAAGTCTATTTTGATTTATGGACATCAAAATTTGACAAAATGCGGAACAATCTGGAAGAAAACCGCTTAGAAAGGTCGTCAGCTATAGCCTGCTTAAACCGTTCAACTGTTTGAAAAAACGTTATATTTGTTTAACTTTCATCTATTGGTTTAATTTACACTTGTAAACAGATTTTCTCATAAAAGATTTTCTCATACAATAAAACTGTTTTAATCCCATAAGAAAGTCGCCTAACTCTTGAATTATATGCAAGGCTCACATTAATTGATACAGACTAATTTCATTCAAATGTTTTTTTCAATCTTTTTTTAAATAAGCACACACGATAATTTGAGATCAAATTTATTTGTTTTAACTTTTAAAAAACAACAACAGCTTAAGCGTATATATACGAGCATTATATTACGTAATCGTTGTAATTGTGTGTTGACTTTTGTATGGTTTCTTAGTAAAGCGCCTTTTATTTATCATGCTACATACATTTAATAATGATTGCTTAAAAATAATAAATATGGCAGAGGTTGACTATTTGGCTGTTGGCACGCCGAGTGAGTTAGAAATTCTACTTTGGCACGCCGCTAACAAAAGGTTGCCGACCCCTGGACTAGACCAAGGGGTCTCAAATTCGAATGAAGGCCTGTGCCAGTTTATGTCAATCACCCCCCCCCCCCAACAACCCGACCCTAGTAAACAAAAACACTTCATACATCTTAACTCATTATAATATATATCACTAATAATATGCCAATTTACCATTTAGACACAAAGGATTATACCAAAGTGAATTATCATTATTATCATTATTATTACTAACGTAGTAGCAAAAGGTAAGTACA
Source organism: Anisus vortex (assembly GCA_949126835.1). Taxonomy (NCBI): domain Eukaryota; kingdom Metazoa; phylum Mollusca; class Gastropoda; family Planorbidae; genus Anisus; species Anisus vortex. The sequence continues at coordinate 27,137,190 of OX421502.1, read as the reverse complement.
ATCTTCATTTCACGAATAGTTAATTTTTTTGTAAGCTTACTGGTGGGCCGCATGTTTGAGGCCCCTGGACTAGACCCAGTCTACTTTAACACGAAGCCTTGGAAAACTATTTAATTTACTTTACATGATCATCATCGTCTGACAGTCTGACTAAATAGAAATATTTAAAAGAACTATACATAACTCAAGCATGGATTCTAATGCATTATTTGTTTTTAGATCCTCTTTAAAATTTAAATACAAAAACGTATGATATTAGATAACGTATATATGGACAGGTCAAAAGTCACTTATTACTGCAGTGAACGTACTTTTACGAGAGTTCCTGGTTTTGACAGAAACTTACCAACTCTAATTCCTCTACGTGTGATGCAGCTGGCATCACACCAGGCTCTTAACTTGCTGTCACTTGTTGAAATTGTGAAGTTATCCCCGCAACCTTCATTGATTATTGAGTTGCACACATAGCAATAAATGGCAGAGCCTGTGAACACAGTTCCATGAATAAAACATGTCAAGGGCAGTTGAAATAAACAAATTGAAAAGGGCTAAATGAGCACAAATCCATTTGACAAACAGTTTCGTCAAGTCTTACTAACGTTCATAGTATAATGAATAGTAGCCTATTAAATCTGGCATTTCGTGGTCACAACGAAGAGGAATCCTCGTTGAATAAAGTAAACTTTCTTAATATGCCAGATTTTGCCAGATGCTGCTAGTCATTTTCATTTATTTGATTATGATCTGCTATGCCAGCAGTGCGTGCTCTGTAAAATTATCATTTTTTTAAACATTGCTTTTTTCATTCGGGTGTCACCCCCTTAGAGGGTGTCACCCGGTGCGGTCCGCACCCCCGCACCCCCCCTCGGTACGCCACTGAATATAGATCTAGATCTAATATTTAAAAAAGAACTTGATAAAATATTATTTTAATTTTTACTTTCGTTAAACATTTTTAGTCCTCTACTGTTTTACTTTTATTATATTAAAGTCGATTTACTCAACATTTATTTGCTTTGTCCTATGTCTGTAAAGTTTTGATATAACTAATTAGCTTTATATCCTTTTTTTAGCCTGCATAATTATAGCCGTGTTCTTGCTTGTATGTTGCTTAATGTAAAATACGCCCTCAGCTTACACAATTTTTTTTGGCAGCGCTATTCAAGTATAATTATTATTATTATTAAGGTGTAATGTAATAGTCATAATGTGAGAGTTTTGCAGAAAGAAATAAATAATTGAGAAACAATTTAGGCCTATTGGTTGAAGTTAATATAGAACATTTAAAAATCAAAAAGTGGCTAGAGAGTCTTGAACACATTCACTAAGCCTTTCTAGGTGTGGCTTTGAATAGTAGGTGTCCCACACACCATCTAGTCTAGGCCTTATTGTCATAACGAATTAGTCCAGGTGTCGGCAACCTTGTGATAATAGTGTGAGCAAGTGGGATTTTAATTCATTCAGCGTACCAGCAACCTACATTTTTAAATGTCATCATGACCAGCACTCCATTTCTTATAGGATAGACTTTATTTGACTTAATATCGATTTATCCATCCATCTATCTTTCTACAATTCTATCTATCTATCTATCTATCTATCTATCTATCTATCTATCTATCTATCTATCTATCTATCTATCTATCTATCTATCTATCTATCTATCTATCTATCTATCTATCTATCTATCTATCTATCTATCTATCTATCTATCTATCTATCTATCTATCTATCTATCTATCTATCTATCTATCTATCCATCCATCCATCCATCCATCCATCCATCCATCTATCTATCTATCTATCTATCTATCTATCTATCTATCTATCTATCTATCTATCTATCTATCTATCTATCTATCTAATCTATCTATCTAACTATCTATCTTCTATCAATCTATCTATCCATCTATCTATCTATTCAGATATCTATCTATATATCTATCTATTTATCTATACCAGTACATATAGTTATATGAAAGTGACTTACATTGATTTATGATAACAACAAATAACAAAATAAACAAAATAAGTGCCGAAAACCTCATTATTGGTCGATGAATATGAACAGAAAGTTTAGCTCTCAAGTTTCACTTCCGCGTTTGAAATCCAGGTGATGTTTGTCGCGGACCACATACGGACTTGTGCTTTCTTTTTGCACACTTATGCTGATATAGGCCTACACAGAGGTGGCAGTACAATATGGAACTATATTTAGTTCAGTAGTGTAATGTTATGTTAGTGAGCCAGCCTGGTTTAGAAGTGACACATTACTAGGAATTTTTCAAATTCAGCGGCTTACCGGCAAAGGCTGATGCAGAATAAATAAAAGTAGGCCCTATAAGAATAATTCTTAACCTAAACAAAATTAATGTCTTTTTTTATTCTCAATCGTTAATTACACATTATTCGAAATCAAATTCTAACAAACGTTCACATCCGCAAATTTTAATCCACAGATTTGCTTTAGCCAAACGATGCTGAAACATAGGCTTGCCTAACTATTATTGTTGTAAGCTTATTTAATAATGTTCCTAACGATATTTTTATTTATAGTTGAAGATAACAGCATTTAAGTCTAAGTTCATAGGCCTAATGGTGACATAATTTGTGAGAACGAAAAGTTCCTAATCAACAGAAGATATTGTGAGACAGTCTTTGGTCCAAGCTAAGGCATATCCAAAAATTCAGCGATATCAGCTGAAATTACTTTACGATATAATTTGATTATAATGATGTTTTTCCCTTCTCATTTTTCTTAGTTATTCGTTATAAATCCATAAGATTAATGCGTTCAAGGCTTATCCGTGATATAAGTTTAATCTTAGATGTTTTTTAAATATTGGCATTTTTCTCGAAAGTCAAGTTTTATTTTGCGACATGGCGCTTTATCTGGGCAAATAAAAAAACAAAAAACAAAAAAACAAAGAACTAAATTACGCGTAGAATCCCACAGGCTTTGGTAGCCGTCTACTCTACAAATTACTCGGCTACGGACCTATTTTTAAAAAAAAATTGTATTATTTCATTTAAGTTTGTGGCAAAAGGTTGAGCGTGTCTTCTTCTTCTTTGTTCTCAAGTGTTATGATTTTGAGGATTTAGACAACAAGTCCAATAGCCTACCTGTGATGAACTGCGCGGTGGCTTCAGTCCACCATCCAGCTTGTCATTAAAGGTAGTTTCCTGGGGGCCATATGGCTGACCGGGTAAAGTGGTACAGGGAGCAGGTTTGAAGGACATGTTCGGCATTTAAAGGAGCTGGTTCGAAGTTGAGCTGGTAATTTACGTTAGATTCCTTTGATTATCATTTAATGCTCTTAAATTTTTTTTCCTGTTTATTCAACCGATCATATACTATTTCCATTAGTCTTTTAGGGTGTCAATAAGCAAACTATCTTCCTGGATCCTATCTAATAATCCTTGCGTGTGGGTCGCAATAGCACCATTGTTGTTGATTTGTTGTGTTATATCTAGCCACATGTATTGCTCTTGTGTTAGGGGTTAATGAAAGATTTCCCCGGTCCACTCTTTTACATCGTCCTCCCACTTTTTCTTCTTTCGTCCTTTTCTTCATCCTCAGTGCACTGTGCCCTATGTTTTTTTTTACCAGTCCTTCAGACCTTGATACGTGACCATACAATCTACGTTTCTTGCTCTTGATGGCAGGAAAGCAAAATGGAACGCCCGAAGAAGAAGAAGCTCATGATGGCACTGAGGCAGATCTCTGTGCAGGCCCGAGACAGCTTCGTGTGTGATGTGTTCCCTTGTATGAGATGTTCAGAATCTTGCGGAATCATCTCATTTCTAGGGCTCGGTGTCCGTCTCTGGAGATTAGCTTTGTGCTTCCAGAATTCACATTAATACAGGAAAATCGCCATCGCCAGAGAGCGCATTAGTTAAATCTTCGAAAGAAGACAGATTTTGATTCGCCATTGCATTTTTTTTACACTGTCAATTCATTCTTGTCTACTTACAGGGACACATAAGTCCTCAGTATATTTATATATAATTAATTAGTCCCTGTCCAACAGAGGCGTCAAGCAATTTTGTAAAAAAAGGGTTGGGGTGGGAAGAGGAGAAAATGTGATGCTGAGCAATTTATATTTAACTTTTATATTTAAATGTCAAGTGCATAGTATTTATCTAAATTGAGTTAAGATACTGTAGGGACATTTGATATACCGTAGGGACATTTGATATACTGTAGGAACGTTTGATATACTGTAGGGACATTTGATACACTGTAGGTACATTTGATATACTGTAGGGACATTTGATATATCTGTAGGGACATTTGATACACTGTAGGGACATTTGATATACGGTAGGTACATTTGATATACTGTAGGGACATTTGATATATCTGTAGGGACATTTAATACACTGTAGGTACATTTGATATACTGTATGGACATTTGATATATCTGTAGGGACATTTGATACACTGTAGGGACATTTGATATACGGTATTGACACAATGTGTTGACGGGTTAACCAGTTATTATTCTTAAACTTCTTGAGTTGCCTCTCTTGATGTTTAAATCACCAACAATAGTAATTTTTAAAACACCAACCCAGTAGTAAAGGCGAACGTTATATGTATGAGTATGTCCATTTATAGTTTAAATCCCATCCAACATTAAAGAAACCATAAAACAAACTATTTCATTAAGTTACAAGATCTTGTCTATCATTTTCATCGGAGTTTATCCTACTCTCACTCATACTTGAGAACCCCAAAACAAAGACCACTGATGAGAACGAGTGGACAAGAAAATAACAAAACAAAGCCTCGTGTGAAATATATTTGAAACCATGTCAATTTATTGACTAATAATCTATCAAATTTATTTCAATATATATAGATGTTCAAAATTTTAAAACACATTGAGTAATTCTTTGGAAGTAAAACAATCTTTTGTTTCCACATTTCATTTGTGGAACGAGAGAAAGAAACAGTATAAACAAAAGCATGAAATGGTTGAATTCAATGGTGAAACAGAACATAGTAATTCTCTAAAATCTACTGAAGTAAACTAAATAGAAACACATTGACTTCAACAGTGGTTCTCAATCTTTTTTCTCTCAAGGCCCCAATACAAAATACTATTAGAACCCATTACTCATTAGACAGCATAGATATAATATGTAATGAGAACCTGGTGTGATTTTGTTTTACATCCATATTTTACATGCACTAAATATTCACATGTTCTTGTTGTAAGGAACACATCTCGAGACTTCGTTTAGTTAAACATTAATCTATTCATATAATAATTATGTTTATATTATAATTATTTCATGAAAAACATTTCTTTAGCGATTCATATACATCCCACGAATCTCTTTCTTTTTCATTCTCTTTCATTTCAGTCTCTCTCTCTCTTACTCTCTCCCTCTCTGTGTAAAACTCGCATAATAAAAACAATTAAAAAGCCATTTGATAAATTAAACATTTTGACATAATATTTAATAATTTCTTACATTAAATGAAAGAACGAGTTTGAGTTTATTTGTAATATTGTGATCTGTGTGTGTGCGTGTGTTTTACATGGTTTGAAAAGAAAAAGACATCCAAAATAGTCACCAACAAACATGGCGGAAAGATTTACATAATTTATTCATGTGCGTTTTACGTCAACAAATTTCGTGACCTTAACTGAGTGTCTTTTTCTGTTATGAAAAAGTCCACAAAAAACTGCGTAGCGGCCCGCCGCCGTGAAAGCCATTCTAGCCTACCATACAACACGCTCATTCCTTGTCAATGAAAACAGCAGTCTATAATCTATTGTAAACTGACAGAGCAATGGGGATTCAAAAGAATAGTTGTACACACACCTTCAAATAGAGGCTGGCTAGACTTTGTAGTTGTGCACACACCTTCAAATAGATGCAGGCTAGCCTTTGAGACATCAAAGCTGATACCAAGCCCATGAAACAAAATGAACAAAAGACAAACAAAGAAATGAAAATAAACTACAAGTATGTCAGCCCTTGCAAATTATACCTGTTTGGTGACTATAGAAATGACTCAAGACACTTTATGTCCCTTTTTAACAAAAATATATTAGGTATAGTTTACTTTTTACAGGTGTTAATGTCTGACACTATATGACTGCAATTAATCTAGATGCAATTATTTTTTTTTAAAGTAACACCTGCTTTAGCAAACAAACAAATAAACTAACGAAATCTTAAAGAAAATATATCAGATAGACACTGATATTATTATGAAAATTTTTTTTTTACTGGTTGTATTATCGAAACATTGATAAAACAATTATATATAAGGACTTTAGCTTATAGTCCTCTAAGGGTGTTATTTAATATCTAAAGTAAGAAAAACTTAAAATAAAATTTCGTCTTTAAATTAAAATTAAGACATTATCACTAACCTAGAAAACTCTGATGGGAGAATATGGCAAATGAGTTGATATAATATTTTTTTGTAATAATTCACATTTTAAAAAAAAACAATACATATTATAAAACAATATGAACTGATTTTCTTTTTCTTTGGCACATGAGCGTTGAAGTTATTGTACATGAAACGAATGAGCCATATGTTACGTTGTTAGCTTATCGCAGTATTAAAACCAAAGATTTGAAAAAAAGAAAATATTTTAAGAAAGAAAAACAAGTCAATGTATATCATAAATATATATGTGTAGTTAATAAATATAGACTAGGATAAAATATATTATGATATTTCCCCCATGCATTGGGGTCCATTGTTATAATTCTGTCCTGTGCAATAAATAGGGAATCGAAGTTGACACTGTTATTTATATTGTTTTCATAGATCAATTTCAATGAACCATATTATAAGTCTGTTCAATATAGCTTATAAATATCAGTTTCTTATTGGTTTGTTTTGTAATATAGAGAGCGTAATGTTTATTTATCTTTAAATATCTTGTAAGTAGGTCCTAAGCCTTCATACCTTCTGATTGGTTTAAATGGACCATAGTGTAGGGCAGCCGACGGGATCGGGTGCCAAACTTGGCACGCATAGCCCCCACAAAGGAAACGCAAGTCTCTTCTACAAGAAATTTAGTGCTAGAGGAGGATGACTTTTAGGCTGCTGGCACGCTGAATGAATTAGAAATCTGTATTTGGCACACTATTAGCAAAAGTTATAGTTTTTCATAAAGTCTAGATCACAGATATTGCCAGTGGTTCTCGTAAAGTGAACTGTAAGACATCCTCACATAAATGTGACACGCTTGGCCTGAGCCTCTGTTAGAAAAGAAAGGGGATCGATCTCATTGGGGTCGCACCGATCCTCTTCAGACATGGGTTTGGCGGTGAAGGTCATGCCGTCGAAGTCGTCATCGTCGATGCCGCACATGCTGCCTCCGTTCCTCCTGTTGATGTCCGGCGACACGGTCAGGCCGCCGGAAGTGACCTTAGGATATCGCACAGGCGACCCCCCGTGCGTCGTCGGGTGCAGGGTCTGCAGCTCGATCACGCTCCCAACGATTCCTATCCTTGACGTGGAGTCGCTCAGCTCCGAGTACCGGTCAAACGATTCCCCGAGCCCTTCGTCGCGTCGCTGCGAGTAGTTACTTCCGTCGGAGCCTTCCAAGTGCACGCTGTCCGTTGCCATGGTGACGATGTCGTCTGCGCACACCACGGAGCTGGAGTTTCCGTTGACCACCGCGGCCGCCGTGCCGGTTTTTGGAACGGCCGCGACGCTGGCGATGATGGGAAGGGTGGAGGTGGCAGCAGTATACGCGGCAGACGCGACAGCTTCTGGAACCACGGAGGATCTCCTCCTGCCCACGCCTGCTAGCAGTCCGACCCTCGGAATCAAAGACTCCCGCCGTATGCGTTCGATCTCCTCCTCCGGAATAGTTTCTGGCGGGTTGTAACGGCACTTGAGGCTGTTGGACTGCCTCTCCAGGACCACGTCGACCGGATTCTTGCCCGGGCTGTCAACTTTGCAAGTCTCCAAGGACATTGAACGCCGCAGACGATCCAAGGACACGTGACTTCTTTTACGAGACAGTCGACGATCTGAAAAATAAGAGATGACAAAAGTTACAAACTTATAATTATTATTCTAAAAAGATTAGTGTAAAATATTCATATGATAAAAATCAATAATGAATAACAGTTTGGTTTTTGCGTTTACTTTGAAGTCTATAGCGAACACTTTTTAAAAAAACAAACACAATTACTAAGTTCGATCTTTGTTTTATTCTGTAGAATTTAGCCTTGTCTAGCAGCGTAACTAGAGGGAGGGGTGGAATGGAAGCCACCCCATGCGCCAAATTTGTTATATGTGCTAACATTTTAAAAATAATGAATACAAAGATATGATAAAAAGATTTTTTTTTTGGTTAAAAATAGTTTATTTGTTATTGAACATTCCACAAAGAAAAAAAAATTCAATGATTTCAACACACCACCCTACGTTGAATTAGGTCTACTAATACATACAAACTAGCATTCTTGATAGTCCCCCTTCTAACGCCCTATCGTGCTATTTTCCTTAGTTACGCCACTAGTCGTGTCGGTATTTTAGAGAAAGTCCAGATAGAAAATTTTAAAGTCCAAGTCAAACGGAGTACAAATTCAGGCCCGAGCAAAACAAGGTATTTAATTGTGGTAACCCGCCAGTCACACGGTAAAGTTGGACTGGATCGAATTACTCAAATTAAATTCTTCGTTCTCCACCCCCACCACCCTCGTCCCCCTAAAACCGTCTATATTGATTGTATGTAGGAGCGAGTCGCAAAAAGAGAAGATTTTTTTTTCTTTCAAGAAAGAAGAATTTCATCAGTGGATAATTGAAGTAGAGTTTTATTACGTTTGACTTCATTCAGTGTGTGTCCCCGTTAAGACCGACTCTATTACAAGGCCTCACTACAGCTTTGGAATTTCCATAGTTGAAGGCCATCCTTTTGAGTTGTTTTTAATCTTTTTACTTCTTGATAAAGAAGTTTAGTCTAAATGTTTATGTACTGCAAGCAAGTGCTATTAAATATATATGTAGCTACATTAAAGTTGTATGCCATGGCCACAGAAACTGGTGAACGCGGATTCACCAGCCCTGTGATCGGTTTGGTCCGAAGGGTACTTTACTTTACATTAAGGTAATTTACACTCCAATAAAATAATAAAATGTCGATTTTGACTAATGCAGAATGCATATTTTATTCTACGGATGTGACGTGTTGTATTTTTTAAAACCAGGCTTACCTAATTAGTGCTTATATATTTTAAATGTAGGCCTAATTTTAAACAAGACAAACCAAAATTAAACAAAGCAATGAAAAAAAATAAAAAATATTTTTTTGTTTTCATTTCAAAAAAATTTTGCCGTCATAAACGTCCACAGGCACGGGGAGGGTGGTAGTAGATTCTTATGTCATTTACATGCAGCTATACGAGTCCCTCTAGAAAAAGTTTATAGCTTATAAGAATTATGTAGATAAACTAGGTCCACTCCCATTTTATCTCAATATACTGTAAAAAAAAAAGGCCTTTGTCTGTGGCAGCATAACTGTCGTACTGTTTTTTATTTTATCAATACGACGACCACCTTTGGGTTGATACTAGGCCGATGATGGTACTTGTTACAGACGTTTATTTTAAACAGAAGATTATAATTGAGTCCAACGCCTATCCGTATGATCTCAGTATCTTTTTTGTCTTTATTGATCTTTAAATTATGCAATATGTAATATTATATGCAATAATTCTTGTAATAATTGCACTAACTAAAAATTAAAAAAAAAACTAGCCAATTAAAATAAAAAAATTTGACTAAGGTAAAATGGATCATATTTTGTATAATATTTGATTTTGGAAAGTTACAACCAGTAGGCCTACATGCCTATATTGTGTTCTAGATTCTTTTATAGAAAATAGGTCTACTTTTAAAACAACACTTGTAGCGCAATAATCTGATGTAGTCAAATTAGCCACGTGCCGATATGGAAGTCAATTATGTTCATAGTTTTAAAACATCTACAGGTTTGAAAAAGCAAATTTTTGTGGCGTGAAAAGGAATAGAAAATGCAACACGATTACATCATTGATGAAATCTGAGGTAAGTGAAATTCCGAAGTAAAGGCAGTTTTGAAGAGAGCTCTTAAATTGTGCATGCAATATTGCGATATGCGAATGTTGAATCTAAACATATTATTGTATACAGCATTATCAGCAATGTTGTCTATTCCCCTATTTTAATTGGTAAAGGACCTAAACAATCATACATTATTATGAAATTCTTTACACTTTATTTATAATTAAACTTTTATTGACAACGTTTATCAAATCGCAATAATAAACTCAAGATAGTCTAATCTTATCGGTTGTTTCGCTAACAAAAGCTGTAGACTCTATATTTGTATAATAAGCTAATGGTTTGGCTAAGCCTGATCACATGTTTTTTTTCCAACAATTGACAAAATGGTGAACACCTACAAAGGTAATTAGTGGCGGAGACAATTTTACTTCTGATAACGTAAGAGTTATTTATTTTACCGTCACCAATCAAGCGGAAAACATAAAGGCCAAAGGTCAAGACTGAATAATATGGTCTATCCGTCAACTGATTGGTAATGGTAATGGTAATTTATATAGCGCTTCTATCCATGCTATTTTAGAATGCTCAGTGCGCTCTAGAAGACTATTAATCTGTGAGAGGTTTCACTGCTGTTTTCACTGATTCATTGTTCATCACAATTATTATACTTTAATCCCACACGTTTTTATTTTCTTGTTTGTAGATATAAAATAGGCTTATACAAAAAATATATGATTTTATTCTTATTATCCTCTCCTAAAATAAAATCAGGAACAAAAAAACAACTACAAAAACAACAAAAACAAATGACAGAAAAACAAAGAAAAAAAATATGAACAACAAACAGCCGAACAACAAACAGCCGAAACTAAAACAAATACCGGTAAATAAAAACAAATAAATGAAAATAATAAAAGAAAATATTAAAAACTCTACAGGGATTGTCTCACATAATTCATTGATGGAATGGATTTTTTAAGAAAACTTTCATATTTTTTTTTTTGGCAATAAAATTCCATTGAACTGTATGCAGGTTAATGTTTCAAGATTGTATTGAGGCAGACAATTAAACCGTTTCAAAGCTCGAGACTTCACGCAAACTTCTCATAAAAATCAAGAAACCATCTTATACGTTTAAAAAAAATGGCTGATTTAAAAAAAAAATCAATCATAAAAAGATCTAAGCGCAGAAAATATTAAAAAAAACATTAACAAAAAAAAATTTGGGATTTTAAATGGAGAGAGAGTGAGAGAGAGAGAACGAGAGAGAGAGAACGAGAGAGAGAAAATGGAGAATAGTTCCAATAATTTATTCTGGTCGACAGAATCTAATTATATTAATGGGCTGTTTCCAAGCAACATATCTGACTCCAGTAGTCCGAGAGACCCAATTAAAGCCAGCCACATAGCAACGAAAAGTAAATAAAAAAGGGACTTAATTATGTAATCGGGACGACCGTTTGTAATATAATTTTGATCTCCCTTTTCACGCATCCCGTTGCAGCACTAAAAATTCCCAGTGGCTTTTTTGTTTTTAAACACCAAAAAACTTTGGAAGCGAAAAGTCAAAACTTTAGTAGCTATATGGCTATATCTATAGTCCTACATCAATTGTAAAAAAAAACAAAAAACAATATGTACTGTATAGATTCTATTCTATAAAATAACTGACTTCCGTTGAGTTACCATCGGTTGGTAACCTCTTTATGTTAAGTTGAAGTAAAACTGCCTTTTATAAAGAAAAAAACTAATTACCGAAATATGAATAGATGTATTATATTTTGAACATAAATTTTGCTTTCTAATTTGCTTTTTTTTTTTTTACATCGGTTAGAGTAGCTTTTTGTCCAGCTCCTTCCCTTATGTTTCATTATAGCGTGATATTTTTTTTAAATTCCATTGTCTTCACTTAATTAATGATTACGCCTCCGCGTGCCAATAAAAAAAAACACACTCTGGGCCTGAAATATTTACCATGTGTCTCATGGGTTGCCGATCATCAGTTACTTTTTAGCAAATCGTATTTGGATTACAAAAAATAGCCTTCTTCTCATTACTATCGTTTTCCTTCCTAAATAGTTTGCAAAAATAAAAATATATAGTTTTCGTCATTTTTTCATTTACGTGTTATTATCTTAATATTGGGTGTTGGGGCCGATCATATAACACCAAAAGAGTATTTTGTATGACATTACATGATAGACTTTTAACGGCATTATAGACGTCTGGTGGTCCAACGGTTCCCAAACGTTTTCTCTTCGTGACCCAGGTATTCGTTTACCCTTACTTCTTGACCCAGTTATTCGTTTACCCGTACTTCTTGACCCAGTTTTTCGTTTACCCCTACTTCGTGACCCAGTTATTCGTTTACCCCTACTTTGTGACCCAGTTATTCGTTTACCTTTACTTCTTGACCCAGTTATTCGTTTACCTCTAATTCGTGACCCAGTTATTCGTTTACATCTACTTCGTGACCCAGTTATTCGTTTACATATACTTCGTGTCCCAGTTATTCGTTTACCCCTACTTTGTGACACAGTTATTCGTTTACCTCTACTTCTTGTCCCAGTTATTCGTATAGCTCTACTTCGTGACCCAGTTATTCCTATAGCTCTACTTCGTGACCCAGTTATTCCTATAGCTCTACTTCGTGACCCAGTTATTCCTATACCTCTACTTCATTACTCAGTTATTCCTATACTCCTACTTAGTGACACAGTTATTCCTATACCTCTAATTCGTGACCCAGTTATTTCTATACCCCTACTTCGTGACCCAGTTATTCCTATATCTCTGATAGGTGACCTATTAATTGTCGTATCGTCTATACCCACTAACCTTTAATGAACATTATAAAAGACATACATTTCTACAAATTTTTTTTCTTTCAGACTAGTGATGTCCGTACTTAAGGGCTGTAATTAATAAAATATAGTCGGTTTTAATGTCACAAAAAGTCCGCTTTGGTTTTGAAATGTATAGTTTTTGATCCATAACGATAACCTGAACTAGATTTTAAATTTTTGATTTTAAACTTTTTTTTTTATCTTCGTTTTTTTTTTTGTTTGTTTGTTTTGCAGCCCGGTAATTTAGCATGTTTGCCGCCGTAGAAAAGGGTCACCACCCAGCGTTTTGAAAAAAAAAATGACGCACAAGACTGTTTCATGGCGTTTCGATATATGGCTACCATCATACTCGTATCTTTGGCTTAAGCCTCTACCCGCATTTTTCGCCTGTAATATACCCCTCCCCCCCAACCTCACAATTGACCCTAAAAGTTAAATACAACTCAAAACAAAAAAAAACAACACAATACAAACAAAAACAGAGATACTCAATTTACATAGGGGACTGTACTAACTTCATAACTACAGGGGCTCATAATTTTAGATTGAATGATTGGGTACTGTTTCCCATTTGTCTTTTATTTTGGAATACACTTTCCACTTTTCAAAATTGCTAGGAATCCAAGGGAAAGAATTTGTTGCATCCGTTCTTCACACCACGATCGCCCTTACTACGCAAACATCACACAGTATGAGACAACACAAATGTTGGTTTCGTAAATCCAACGTCATCTAATTTCAACTAAAAATTTATACTAAATGAATTGACGCCACTTATTCTCAAGGCTAACGTAATTAACTTGATGCGTACAAGACCATGGCTTTATTTTCTATTTTGCCAACTACAGAGTTTAGAAAACTATCAAGATATATTACATAGACCCTAAAGGGCAATTTGTTTTCCACCGCAATTAGAAAAATTGATAAATAATAGAACTTCTTTCTCTGACAATTAAACCCGCAATGTCCTAATATACAGCTCTAACAACTAAATAACCAAAAGCAAATACCCTAACAACACCCTATATTTGCCCAACATAAGCCCCATATTCTTCCAATATTTAAAAGTCATGGACTAAGCATAGTGTGCTGTTAGAGTTATAAGTCTGAACAATAACAACTCTAAAGTTAGCAATTAATAGGTTTTCGACATGCGTAGAAATACTAAGCGAACTGAAATGATTATAGTTAGTAAGGTTAGTTATAAGGCGTCATGCGCAAGCTGGTTAATGGGGTCACATGCATCAAGCGCGTGCACAAATAAATAATAATTATAATGAATGCAATTAAAATAAGTAGAATGGTGCATATGAACATGCAGTTAATAGGGAAGCAATCACATTTAAAAGAAATTGGCAAAATCAGAAGAAAATTGTTTACATGCAATACACGTTTGGTTTGTTTTGTTAAAAAAAAGAGAATACATTTATATATGTAGCTGAACAAGTGATTTAAAGTCTATCTAATACATTAACATATTATTTAAAAAAATACAAAACTAAAATTGTATTAGCTTGTCATAAGGTCAAAAATTATGTTGATAAATACTTCTGAAAATATCTCGGGCATCGAATGTTAAACACAAGTGGGAAACACTATATAATAATAGCTTTTATGCAGTCTATAATATACTGGTGATGTCATGTCATTTTTCAGGGATTTGCAACGTCATTAAGTGGCTCGGGAGAGATAAACAGTGACTATTGTCGAATTCTTCACGAAGTTATCTTTCTGCGACACCCCGTTATACCAATTTAGATGCCTTTAATTTTTAAAGGTTGTTTATTTTGTTTATTATTATTTTGTTTAATGTCTATATGTATAGACCCTATACACAACCTTATCTCTCTCTTCTCTTTCACTCATTCACTCCTTTCTCTTTGTGTGGATAATATATATATACCTTATATATATACATTATATACGCTTTACATAAGACTAGCCCAACGCGACGTTTTTTTTTTAAAATCGCAATGGATAAAATTTCTAACGTGTAACTTCCAAAATCATGTATACACTTAAATCTTAAGAATTCACTTGAAAACTCACACAGCAGCATAACAAAAAACAACAACATAGTTTTAATGATATTGTATGAGATAAATAGTCAAAGTATAAGATACATAGTAAAAATAGCAATACCGAATCTAAAAACTAAAAGTCTAAAATTTAAAAGGTCTAAATTTAAACAAACTTTTTTTTCTTCCTCATAATGCTGATAAAGAAATTAAAAAAAAGAAGAAATAAATGCTAAAGTAAAGGTGAAGGTCGCCAGTCTAACCTTGAGCATGAACTCTGGCAAAGATTGTCACTGGCCCAGAAGGCATTGGATGCTGTAGCCAATGGGATGCGACTCACGACAATTGGGGGGAAACAACTGCTTTGTAGAGCTTCTATCACAGCGCTGAGGCCTTGCAGGGATTTGTGTACGTAATAAAGAACATTTTTGTGCAAGCAAACTCCAGACTGTCTTGCTTGACATGATCAAGTCGAACTGATCCTGAAAATTAACTTCTCCAAAAATGTCAGCATCACTTTTATATAAAAAAATTGTAATTTTAAAACATAATGTCAGGCATCTTGTAGCATCAATAATGACATACACAGAAATGTTTCTCTATAATCTACTTAAATTCTAAATTCTACTCCTCAAACACGTATTCTGAGATTTTAAATTATAAAAATCATCTTGTTTTATTTGTTTGAATATTTAAAAAGTCAATGTAGAATTCAGTTGGATTAAATTGGATTAAAGGTTTTGTAAAGGCGAATATGTTATGAGCAGATCAAAGGTTCATTGACAGATTTCATCAACTCTGAATATTTTACCAAAACTTTTAAGTCTGCTCGACGCCAAAAAGACATAAAAAATGAAAAACCAACACATGGAAATAAAAAGTCTAAAAATAAAACACGTTGTCAGATTAAAGAATAGTTTAATTACAGAAAAGATGTAGAAATCATGGGTTTAAAAAAAACAATATTTGAAACAAATAACAAGAGTTAAATTGTTGGTCTGGACAAAGTTTTCATAATCAGCAATGGTCAATAAAATCTCTACACAATGAAAAGTATAGATATATGTACATAAGAAACCAATTCATTCTTTTTTTTTTTTTTTATTTAAACAGGTATTATATTATTTGCTGTAGATTGGGCGATTTTCTTGTTGTCTCACATTTACAAAAACTAGTTTCGATAAAAACGTAAGGTCTACATACACACTATATCATATAGGATTTCTAGTAGTTCTTGATGTAGACGTATAGCCTTAGTTCGACTCAATGTTATGGAATAAAAAATTACATAAATTTAACAAAGCATATATTTATACATTTCGCCCAAATATTCAACAATGTCTAAGTCTTAATGTAAGCCTGACAGGATAGCCTACAATGAACAAAGTATAAATCATAAATGTAGAACTATTGCTTATTTATTAAACAAAGTATGCATGCAGAAATATTGCCCTTCTATAACTAAGTATGTATGTAGAAATATTGCCCATTTATAACAAAGTATACGTAGAAGTATTGCCTATCTATAATAAAGGATGCATGTAGAAATATTGCTTATAGTTAACATATTTTTGTTGCATGATTTCTACTACTATTTTAGATGAAAAGAAATAATTTAAGATGTATTATTTAGAAATTTACCTATAAACATATAATTGTTAAAACATTTTCGTCTTATTGCATTTTTTTTTCTAAATTATTCTAGCAATTGTTTTTCTCTACTGTGTTTTTTTTCAATGAATCTCATTGTTATATATATTGTAAAGAGGCAATCTATTTAAAATTTTCAAAAAAAAACATCACATCATATCTTTGAAAGTTTGATGGTGAGGCTTGTTTATTTCTGTATAAGTGTGTTTATGTGTGTGTGTACGTGTGCATGTGAGCGTGCATGTGTGTGTGTGTGTGCTTAGGCTTCAATGTTCTATGTCAGATATTTTTTTTTGTGGATTTCTCCCATTCACCAGACTTGCGACTGTTTTTTTCACATTACACACATAGATGGCCCCTTGAAAAATGGGGAGGAAATGGGGCTTTTAATTCCTTGCCCAGTCAAGGTTAGTAGCATCGGGGGGAGGGGGAGGGGTGCCCAGATGGACGTCAATGGGTCAGATAGACACGCCTTTCTATGGGTTCCCAGCATTGATTTGAGGGAAAATGTAAAAGAGAGGCTGAGCATTGTGATGACCACACAATCCAAGCGTATGCCGTGGCCAGTGGTACGGATGAATTATAATTCGTCAAATCAATTAATACAAAATATCTGGACATGTAACCGTCGAATTAGATGAAACAATTTTTTTTAAAGTTTGTATCATGAAATATTCAAATATAAACACACAAGTAAAGAAACCATAGCAAAATATGAAAGAACGATAACTATGATAATACCTACGATTCGATGACAATAAGGTCAATGCAAAAGTCTTTTCCGGTCACGTGATCATTGTTAGACATACTTGGTAAACAATGAATTAAATGAGATGGGCACTTACTGCGCTTCTGTAGAGTGCGCAAATTCTACCTCTAAATTATCATGTAAATAATCTAAAATCTTTTCATAGATTTCCTTTGAAAGATCAACAAATAGGTGTTGTTCTTTAATAATTGTATGTCTATAATCATTGTTTATTCCGTGAGCATCATTTATAATATCACAATATTAAAGGTTATGTGAAAAATTTAAATTTTTAATAAACATAAGTGCCATTTTGTAAATCAGCCATTTTTGTTTTAGTTTACAATGTATCACGTGATCGATTTTCTGTCTCTAAGGAATTGTGCATAGACCTCATTGACGTTTCATGCTGGACAAAATATTCCAAGCTTGCTCAATTGCTGCTTTAATTTACTTTAAATATTTTAATTTCTCCATTTCAAGTCGCCAGATTGTTATGAATATATAGTAAATAAGAATAAATATCTCTCTCTATTTATGAATATATATATGAAGAAAACCCATGCCTGATCTACTCAGCATAACAGATAAGTTATCAGTTCTTCCAAATGCCATTAGGCTACTTTCTATCGGACTAGAGTCTGGAACGAGTCGCTATCTTTCAATTTCCTTTAACAGCACCACCCACTGTTTATTTCCGTTTCTCTCTAGTAATGCAGACTTTTTTTTTCTTTCTTCTTTTACTTTCACATTGATACGTACATTTTCTATTCCTCCCACAGGCCCTGCATTGTAATGTTTGTAGCTTTATAATTCACAATATTTTTTGTACCCGTTTAAAAAAAAAATCTTATCTAAAAAATCTAATTTAATAGAAATTATTTTGATCTATTTTGAAGCTTACCTAAGCCTATAGATTCGTTACCGATAATCGAAAGTTGAAAACATTCGATAAGGGGGAATGATAAATATGGCCTTCGCGCACAGACATACCAAGCTATAGGGTGATATTATGGTCATTTCACTAAATGATAAATGATTTTACAAGATTATCAAGATTATTCGAACTTGGGGATTTGCATGTAAATCATCAGCTACAAAAATTATAAACATAAAGTCGGAAAAGCAATGGCCGAACCAGACTAATAATATGTCTGACCTATATATCAAAATCTATGTGCACTAACATAGTAGAGAGGAATATGTCTGATCTTAAACATTTTCAGAAATTGTTAAACGTTAACTCTTCATATTCGAGGTGTTTGTCGGTCGAGATGGCATCGAGCTGGATTGTCGTTACAATAATCTCTGGTTTAAATCATGTTTTATAATATAAAAAAATTGCCGGTATTTCGCCCCGCGTATATAGGATGCCCGTGATTCCACCCGGCCTATCTGACAAAAGTTGGGTAGCCTATCTGACAAAAGTTGGGTAGCCTATCTGACAAAAGTTGGGTAGCCTATCTGACAAAAGTTGGGTAGCCTATCTGACAAAAGTTGGGTAGCCTATCTGACAAAAGTTGGGTAGCCTATCTGACAAAAGTTGGGTAAAAGGAAAACAAAAACGGGGCTGAAAATTGTGTTGGCGACTCGATCCCTCTATATGCGGTGGTTATGAAAAACTGTGAATGCTTCATCAATGGACAATATCGACCACCAAAAAAAGTCTGAAAATCTGTTACTTTGCCATTAAACGCCATCCCCCCCTCCATTCCCTTCTCCAACGTTAAGCCCTATGCGTATTAACATTTGAAAATCTCATCTTCGACCACGATAGCATAAATCAAGCCTGAACCCCACTAACTTTAATAGTGAGACGGTGTCACAACAAATTACTCGACACTGACTTGTCACGCCAATCTATGAAATGTGACATCTTTATAGAGTCTAGTAGTAGGAAGGTGGTGGGGGGATTAAAGAAACGATGCTGAAACCATTCAGCCAATCTGATTGAAAGTGACACCTTCATCTGTATCACTATTGATCAATTGTTCATTCTATCGAGATAGTGATACACAAATATTACAATAGAGTCTGCGTGAGGGCATTCACTGCGACATAATGGAGCCGCAGTGTTGAACGGTGGTCTACACAAGGGTCAACAAGAATTGACCTATTGATATCATATTAGACTGATATCATAGGGTTAACACTATATATATACATGTAGTTACAGATCTACAAATCATTTGTTGTTGAAATCACGAGACCGGTTGGGATGAGTTAAGAAATAAAGTTATATAAAATTAAAGTCCTTCTTATTAGACCGTGTTTTGTCCGTAGTCCATTCGGTTAGTGAAGGAGGTTTCTAGGAGCCACGACTTACAAGGGGGATTGTGTGGCCGGGTTTTGGGACATCCTAAAGACGCGGGGAAAAAAATACCAAATGTTATTTTACTACACTAGATCTAGTCTTGTCTGTAGCTACGGCATACTTTAAGGTTCGCATGTCATATTTCAATAATTAAAGAGGCCCGTCTTCCTTGATTACACCCCCCCCCCCAACTCACCCCATAGTTGCAGCCTATATTGAATCTGAGTGGATCAAGACAATCATTCAATGTTAATTAGAAATCTTGAGTTAGGATTATATTATCCAGATCTAAAAAGCATGATCATCACATATCGTGAGCATTGTTTCTCAAAGAAAATCTTGCATTAGCCTAAAAATATTTCTTCTTCTTTTCAATCTCCCCCAAAATTAAATCCCCAGACGTTATACATCCCAGGAAACCTTATCCAATACCGCTCTCGTATTCAAGAGTGGCCAATTCAAATTCACCACCCAGACTCTGATGCTAAAATTCCACCTGTATGTCTATAAGAAATAAAGACAGAACTTCAAAGGGCAAGAAACCTGGCCAGTTAATGTGAAGATTTGATGGGGAATTTCCACTTCTTCCCCTTTATCCCCCCTCCCCCCCCCCCCCCGCCCCACGAAAAGATAAACTTTTTGATGAAAACGGAACGAAGAAACTAAACGAAATTAAAATGTGTCTTGAATGGGTTCTAAACTTAAAAGACAATGTATTTACATAAACAGATTTCTGGAGAACATTATGTTTGATTGATAGAGTTTTTATGGCCGAACAGGTAGATGAGGGGTAGCGGAAAGGTATGGGGGGGGGATGATACGGGTAATAGTTGGGTACGTCTCTTCAATCTGTTGTTTATTTGACGCCACGACGTGAGAAAATTAACGCATGCGCTGACGTGTCATTGTTTACTAACAGGAAACGGTAAATTATTGGTTGACCAGGCGTAAGGTTTACGAGTTTAAAAAAACAACAACAAGAAATTTGGAAGTTTGGAACGAACAACAGAATCTTCGTTTTTTGGTAAAATAATTCTTTAAATTCTATTTTGAAAAACAAAAAGGTTTTGGTTGTTCTTTTTGTATTTTGGAACTATTAAGGACTTGTGGGAAGGTCTAATACTTTACAATTGTAATATATATTACGTACTCACTAGGGGGATGCTTACGGGAAAGGGCAAGAGTGGTCTCGAATAAACGTGTAAAAGAATGCAAAGAAATTAGGTGCAGCATAGATAGCATATCTATCTATCTGCTATGTATTTACCAATCTATCCATCTATCTATTGATCTATTCATCTATCTATCTATTCATCTATCTATCCACCTGTCTATTATCTATATATCTATCTACCTAGAACCATTTTTTTGTCAGTTTTTTTTTAGACATAGCCTACTTAAGTAAAGTAAAGTACCCGTCGGACCGAATTGATTCATAGGTCCAATGAAGCAGCGTTCACCAGTTTCTGTGGCCACGGTATACTAGGTGATTGTGGGGCCAGCACTATGCACAGCCGCCTTTACTTTACCCCAACTAAGGTCAGGTACCCATCAGAGCTGGGTAGACTCATGGCACCCTCCAGACCCGGGAAAAAATCCTAGCCTGCACCAGGATTCGAACCCGGGACCTTCGGTACGCCAGCCGAACGCGCTGCCGCACGGTCACTACTTAGCATTTGTAAAATGAACTTCACCAGCACACTCTTGCATTCCAATCCGTTTATGTGTTTAGTGTTTGTGTTATTGTTAATCTTTACGAGATTGTGAAAGAATATGAGAGTTTAATATACCCAAGTTTTTTTATATTTTAATAATTAATTCAATAACAGTAAAATGTTTAAAATGAAATTCTATAGTTGAAATTTAATTGTATTTTTTATAGGTTGAATAATGAAACAAAACAACAACTTGAAATATTAAAATTTACTTTAACAAAGATCATGATCTTTAAATATACACGCACACATGCAAACATACACAAAGACCAAGTACACTAGATCTTTTTTTGTCATTAATAAATTATTCAACAATGAACAATGCGAAATAAACAAAAGAAGAAACGTTATTCCAATGGCTCTATAAAAATATATTGACACAATTAACACATCAAACTTTTTTTTTTACATTTCTAATTCCATCAGTTCTATTGGACACAATGTTTACTAATGAAGAGGTCTAGGAATAAAATATTTAACAAAGCACATGTAATCGTTCAATCGGGAAGCACCGTATCAAACTGACTACATCACAGCTAATTAAAACAATGACTTACTAACGTAATAAAACATAGACTCTAGTTAATAATAGAAGTGAATACAATGAAACAGAACAAGAGCCCATTGGCTGATTTGAAATCGGTCTATTAAGTCTACAACTAGTCCATTCAGTATACATGATTCAATAACCTTTTATTCTTTGACTAGATTAAATAAATTTACGAATAGAGTCCCGATTTACTCATTATAAAATGTAAAATTATCCCGTACAACCAATTGGTTCCATCGAGCCTGTAAAGCAGCGTTAAAAAGTTTCTATGGACATGGCATACTAGGAGATTGTGTGGCCAGCACAATGCCCAGCCGCTTTTACTTTTCCCTAACTACTGTCAGGTACCCATCAGAGCTGGGTAGACTCAGGGACGCCCTCCAGACCCGGGAACAAATCTTAGCCATGCACCTAAATTCGGACACCGAATCTTATAATATTATAAAATGTAGGTTCACTTTATCATAAACGATTTTATAATATATATTATTTATACGGAACTATCCGCACTGTACAAATCATAGACTGGTGTTACTTTGGGATAGAGGATTTTATATTCATGAAAGTTAAATAATATTGTTCAAAGGATGCTGTACAATTTCAGTAGTTCTTCTCATGTTCTGAAGTCTAAACGTTGAAAATCTAATGAGCTGTTCACATTCTGTGATTATTAGGAAGTAGAGAAACATATGGCCGAGAAACGAGCCGAAAATCTTTTGGCAAAAAATGTAGTCAGACGTAGAAATATACAGTAAATCAAATCCTAAATTAGACAACAAGTTAAAAATGAAGAGAATGCCAAATTTATTTAACTGACCTTAATACTTTGATGAATAGATCAGACTAGCTTTGCGAAGTACACCTAGATCTATTAAGAATACCCCAGTTGAAAGAAAAATGGAAGTCATGACGAGAGGAAGCATGTTACTAGTTTTTAAAGCTTTTTTTCTCCAGCAGGGTATAAATAAAGACAAAAGGCGCGGACACTGAAGAACACAGAACATGGTGTCTATTTACTGTTTTACCATCCGCTATTATTGAGAAAGTACAATGTAGAGTAAAGGCAAAACAATAAATTACTTTGGTCTTTATCACTGCATAAACATAAACAATTCATAAGCATATTATATAAAAATTGATTTCATTTTGATATATTTTTATAATATACGTAAAATAATTTTACGTAGAAAAAACAACAACTTAAAAGTGAGGGATAAAAAAGTCATGAAAAATTCTAGACATTTTGCACAACATGAACAAGTTTACTGTGAAGATTTAAGGAAATACACACAGAAACAGAACTCAAATATTAACTATGTGTTCATTGATAAAGTCAAATTACAACAATGACACAGTTCACACCAAACTTACAAAGCCACTTGAAGTTTAAAACTATAATTAAATATTAAAGATGTTTAAAAGTTGAATGAAAATAAAATCTAACTTGGTCTGAGCACTGGGTATTACATAGAGATATTGACCAAATTTTCTTTCAGTAATAATTATGGCCGATTCAGTTACCTGAGTAAATCATAAGTTACTTTAGAATTTGTTAATAGCTGCTTAAAATTTCAGGTTTTCAAAATGCATTGAAAACAGAAAATGGCGATTTATTCTTCTTCTTCTCATTTACTGCAAAAAACACCAAATAAAACCGTTTTGTTACAAAACATTGAATGAATTGTGACATCATCGTACCTGGCAAACTTCATTAAACTGCAAAAATAACAAAACAAAACCTAATTCTCTAAACTCGCCACTAATCGCTGCTCAAATACACTGAGTCTGGACACAGCATGGTACAGTGGTATTGATTTTGAAAGTAATTTATTGGCTAATGTTTAATAGTTCAAGTTGTCCCAGACATACTCTGTGTGAATGTTTGTTGGAACTCAAATACAACATTTGTTGGGTATGACATCTTTACAGCTTCAACCCTAAAGCATTAATTTGTCGTTAAAAGCTTTTTTTTTTTAATTTTTTTTTTTGATGGGGAGGTGGTTGTTTAGCAATATTGAATTGCCATTGTTATCATAAAAAAAAGAAAAAAAAAGAATTAGATAACAAGGACATAAGAAACGAATCAGATCGCATCGCTTTTAAATGCTTGCAAACGTCTGTAAGCGAAATATCTGTCAAGCTTTCGAAATGTCTGCTAAAACTATCAAATATCAGCTCAAGTATCACATTATCTCGCAAGACAATAACGTATCATCATAGCTGTCTATTTGCTTGCTTAAGCTATCCAAGAAAAAAATAAAATAAAGATGAGCCGAGTTATTGAATTGGCGGCCTAAACTATTGAATTATCAGCCAAGCTATAGAATCGTCTGCCTAAACTATTTACACACACAAGCCAAGTTGTTAAAATGTCTGCCTAAACTATCAACATATCATCCAAGCTTTTGAAACAGTTTAATAAGCTACTGAAATATCAGCCATGTTATCGAATTCTGCCTGAGTTATTAGATTATCAAACAAGCTGTTAATATGCCTGAGCTATCAGCCTATCAGCCAAGCTATCGAATTCTGCTTAAGTTATTAGATTATCAAACAAGTTGTCAATATGCCTGAGCTATCAGCAAATCAGCCAAGCTATCGCACTGTCGGCATACGCTACACACTAACCTATTAGCGACGAAAATGTCTGTGAAGCTATCAGCATTTACGCTAAGCATTCAGCAAATTTACAGCCATTCAATCAACTAAAAGCTTTAAAAAAAAAACAGCAACTAATTATTACGTAAATATACAGTTGTTATTATACAAATAAATATTAATGACAAATAAATGCATTTATTGCTCATTTCAGAAAGCAGTGTTTTGACATTTAATTGTCTACATTGCTTTTTGGATATTAAGAAAGAAAATACTGTGCGCTATAGCGAGAATGGATTTTTAGCTTAATTCGACCTCTAGTTAACATTGAAAGACCCCCTCCCCCCAATAACTTTATCATTCCTAACTCCTAACCAAGGACTATTTTTTTTTCTGTGTGCTTTTTTAATTTTTTATTTGACATCATACTATTTTTTTTTAGTAAAAAATCTGTTTGACATTTGCTTGAAATTTCATTTCATTTAAATATCTGGAGATTTCGTTTCCGCTGGAAGATTTATGGGGAAAAACATACTGTAATACATTTAATAACTGAGACCCGATTAATAAGAATGGCATCACAGAAAACCAGCAAGAGATTTCATCACAGACAAAAACACTAACAAATCATGAGCTATGAACTAAATCAGATTAAAAAAAAACACAGCAACAACGACGATAATTATAATTTAAAAAAGAAAAACGACTTACTATTAACTATAAACTAAATCTCGCAAGATGAATAAAATAAAAAAAAAGCTTTATGCATAAACTAGCTAGTGGAACAAAAACATTATATATAAAAAATAAAAAAATTAAGGAAGGTTTAAAAAATATAAATTACACTAAACTTAAATAAAAAATAAAAATGAAACAAATTATGTACCGGAGGCTCTAGTCATGCATTACTGCAACTACTAATGCAACTACTAATGCAACTACTAATGCAACTACTAATGCAACTACTGTCTAGATGTGCATAAACAAATAGACTACAAATGTGCAGCTAAACAACAAAGTCTAAACAATGCTTCAAAGTGACGCAATCAAAACGAAATCCTTATTACCCAAGCAGTGAACACAATATTTAAATGAATCCATATACGGCCAGATTTTGAATTTTTGTTTTTGTTTTTCATTGATTCTAAGAGCCTGAATAACACAATGACGTGTTTCAATCTCTTTAAACTGTGATAGATCTAGAGTTGATCCAATCCATCTTATAGAACTCACAGTAAATTAAAACAAACAAACACGCACACAAACACATCAAGCTGTGAAGGAAATGGCCCCTGAGCTTTGGGCTCTAATCTGTTGACATAGGCATTTGTAGATTAACGCCCTGCCCCGTCTCCCCCCCCCAAAAAAAAACAACAACAAACTAATATAATAAATTACAATAATTAGCGACAGTAAAAACAACCCAAAGAATATTCCAATACTCTACTCTTCCATGTGTAGTTGGCTAATTGACTGAAGTTCTTAATAAACGTTATATAAATGTGCTTAGAATTTAAACTTAGAATATTAAAAAAAAATTGCGCTAGACGAACAATTCTTTTATTTATTTAGTATCAAGGCTGTTATAACTGTTTGTAGGTTTTGGGTATTAGAAAATCCTCATACGTGTTTCTCTTATACCAACTTCTCCTTACAATATATCTTATTATTTTACTTTTCCTTAATTATACTTCCCCATAAAATATAAATATTAGGGCCAACGATTTACAGCGGCAAAAAAAAAATCGTCCATTTCACGGAACGCTTCTCTGAATCCGCGGCATACCGCGGCACGGCTAATGCAGCACCAGGACTCCAGATATATAAGACAAATTCTTACCCCCCCCCCTTCCCCCCCCCCCCCTAAAAAAAAAGCCTTTTGTTAACAAACTCTTAATCGTTAAGTCCACACATTTGCCTTAGGCAAACAATATTGAGACATAATATGTAGGCCTAATATTGTTCAAACTATCGAATATTGTTCCTAAAGATAGTAGCCTATTGATTTATTATTTAAAAATTCTTTACCCTACTAAAATAAATGCCTTGGCTAACAAACTCTTAAACATTAAGTCCGCACATTTTGCTTTCGGCCACTTTAGGTAAATGATATTGAAACATTTGTAGGCCTAATATTGTTCTTAACAAATACCGAATATAGTGTCTAAGGATAGCAGCCTATTGATTTATTATTCAAGAAACCGGCAGCTTAAGATGGTAGTGTTTTGTTGTGACAGAGAATATCACACGTAGTCCTGACGGCACTGCTCCTTATTTTGAGAACGAACGTTCCAAGTCAAGATCGGCAAAGTGAGAAAGAGATGCTAAGCAAGGCAAGGCAGCCTGACCTCTAAGGCTCGCCATAAAAAGCAGTGGTATCAGCTGATATTATTTTTCGAGATTGTTTGCTTGTAATAAGGCTTTCTGGAAAAAACAATCGATTAAAAAAACTAGTTGTTTACTGTTTACTGTGTTCAAAACACAGCTGTTAACTGCTGATTTTACTCTTTTCCCCAATATTTTCATTAATTTTAGAGCCAATTGCTCTTTTTTTTTTGTGTGTAAGAAACATAGGCGTAGCCAACAGGGGCACGCGCCCACCTACCCCGACTTCTGTGAGAACACTTCTATTCTCTTCAAAACCGAGGATTTCGTTGAATTACTTTATCTTGTTGAGCATATAATATAACACTTTTAAATTTAGTTATAAAGGATCTATAGAGTTTACAGATGTATACATTTGACTGCTCTAGCTGCCCCATTTTTTCCACCTTTCTCTATATATCCAATCTTGCACGGTTTTCGCCCCCTCCCTTTCTTGCGCTTTTTGCCCCTCCCCTTCCTGATATATATTATATATTCTGCTAAGTTCTAAAGGAACATGTATTTATTTAGTTCAATACTATTTCATAATATTTCGTCAGTACATTGTGCATTAAACGACTTGTCTGAAGTCAAGAAGCATCCAACAGCAGTTCACTCCCCTTTTACTTTTAGATTCAATGTCACTATTTCAATATTTCAATGAATTAAAACAAATCATTAAAACATATATTTTTTGTTCATTTTAAGCGAAACAGCTGCTGTTATTTATTTTACTGTAACTGTTTAAACAGAACCAGAAACCTTGACTTGTAATTTTGATTTTCGCTTTTACATGTTACAGACGCTGCTTTTCTCCAGAAGATTATTGCGTCCTACACTTATCCTTGATTAGAGTTTAGTCAAATCTCAGATTTGGTATTTTCCGCGTGAGTTTGGTGAATTCCGCGGCGTGGCGTGAAATTCCGCGGGCAGCTGTAAATCGCGGGCTCTAATAATTAGTCATGTGTGTGTATAAAACGGTTTTCTACATTCTAGTCCTTACTAAAAACATTTTTGTTTCGAAAACAATCGTTACAAAAGGAAACAAAAGAGATGATAACAATAAAGAAATTAAAAGGAAATAAAGAAAGATGATCAACTACAACATAATTCTATCCTGATATTCACACATTCTAGAATTCCACAAACGTAATGGCAATTTACTTTCTTTTAAAGATGTTCCCAGTGGGATCTTCTATTGTCGTAACAGCCCTGTCATATGGATTAGTATCACTGTCATAATACCTTCTTGTATACTCGGTTCATTCTTAAAGATTTGATGCTAAAATCACCTGGACTCAAATAATAAGCCCCCATTCGCAGAAATAAGATTATGTACAGTAGATACTTATAACAATAATATGTGTTAAGGTATAAAGATACGTTTTTTCCATATACAAATATTTTGGCTGTACATATTGGATTTGAATTATATTATATAGATAACACAGCACTTTTATATCCAACACATGTTTGTCAGTTAAACATCAAGTAGAAATGCTTTGACAAGTTTGACTTCAGTAACTGAAGTATTTCTGAGGTTTTCACATATCAGTGACTGAAGTATTTCCGAGGTTTTCACATAGTTCTTCAGTGACTGAAGTATTTCTGAGGTTTTCACATTAGTTCTTCAGTGACTGAAGTATTTCTGAGGTTTCCACATACTTCTTCAATGACTGAAGTGTTATTGTTTCGAAATAGTACTTCAGTAACTAAAGTATTACTGAGGTTATGTTTGACATAGTACTTTAGTAAGTGCATAATTACCGCAGTTCTGACACGTGACTTGTAACTATAAGTCAAATGTTAATTTAAAAGAGAAAAGAACATCGGGGAAAAAGGAGTAAGTTCTGATGCTGGTCAAAGACGATCTTCCTGCTCCTGTTCAGAGCTCCCCACGGAGTCAACGCTAGTGCTACCTACCAAAGTTTTCCAGTAACGGAGTTTCTTACTTGTCGGTTTTGGCTGGTTCGGGTTGGGCGTTTTCATCCCGTTGTTCCGGAGGATCTCCAGTAGCTCGAACCTAAAGGAGGAGACGTCCTGCTTGAGCTCATTGATGTCGTCCTCGTTCACGCCTTCACCTTTCTGGGAGCCTCTCTGTTTCTGCATGATGTATCTCTTGATCAGGTCACGCATCACAGCCTGGATGGTGACACAAGGCAATCGTAATAGGGACTGATCCAATTATAGATACACATATATTGTTTTGAGCAGTTCATTGAATTAATGGCTATGTTAAACGCACTATCTATCTATTTATCTATCTGTAAATCTATCTATCAGTTATCTATCTATCTATCTATCTATATAATCTTTCTTTCTTTCCTTTTATCTATTTAGCAGTCTCTCTTTTTCTCTCTCTCTCTCCCTTCCTCCCTCCTTACCTCCCCCCTCTCTCTTTCTTTATATATAAATATAATAATATATTTCAAACACATCATACAAGATTCGACCTGATACACAAAATATCTGATGGTATTGAACTCATTTACATTGATTTATAATGGACTTAAAACACCCGTTAAAGTCTTTTTGTTCATTGGTTTCGTACAATAATTGTATACATATGGGTCTATACGTTCTATTACTAACAGCGACCCATTCTGATGCAATGGTACGTAAATAACTGATTCCAAATAAAAGCTAAAAGGGTAAAAATAAATTCTATTAAAGAGCTATATTATCCATTTCTGAATCATAATTAATGTGTTATTGTTTAATATTGTTTTTACTTTAAAAAAAAATGATAGAATAATCAATTTAATAAGCATATTGAGAAAAAAAACACACTCGTTGACGTTTTTAGCTTTCTATTAAATACAACAATCTGCTCAGTGCTCCATAGTGTGCATCCATCATTCGAACAGGCCTAGATCGCGAGATTTTGTTTTAACGAGACTGCTTATTTTTTTTTAATAAACCACTCGAAACATGTTGAAGATAAAATATTAGATCTAGCTTCGGCCTGGCAAAACAATCATTATTAACTTAAAACAATACATATTATCCATATTGAGTTTTTTTCCTCTAGTTCACATAGCCGTACTGTAATGAAACATGACCGGTGATAGGCTGCGAGCAACATACAAAGCCTCGATCTAGTTCCAGCCTCTTGGAATACATGCAGAAAAGCATTGTTTCCTTTACAGCACACTATATATTGGCCCAATAATGTTCAAACATTAGGTGAAGTTTGAACTATTGACACAATATTGGACCACTATTGGACAAATAATGTATGCTTTTAGGGTTCGAAGCTAAATTACTTAAAATCGGTGTTAAGGCCAATTTAAAATTTCATTCGGCTAAAGTTTAGGTTCTTATTTTCTCCAAAAAGAAAAGCACTAAACTGGTTGATCCTAGTATTCACAGTTTTCCAAATAATTTTAGAAAAAAGCCAACTTTTAACTCTTTTAATTTTACATAAAATTAGTAAAAACATCACAAGAAAAATAAATAAATAATAAGAACAGTAGTGACTTATGGCAGTGAGACCTGGACTGTTTCGAAAAGCGCAGAAAATATATTAAATACATGGGAAACAAAAGTCCTTACAAAAATGTTTGGACCAACAAAAGATGTTAATGGATGGAGGATGCGCACCTATAGGGAGATCTATGAAGATCCTACAATAGTGGCTGAGATAAAGAAAAGGCAGATTACGCCGGACAGGCCACCTGGAACAAATGCCAAACAGCAGAGGAGTAAAAGTAAAACGACCTAAAGGCAGACCCAGACAGATGGTTTGACGATGTCGAGTTGGATGTGAGACAGATCGGGGTCCAGGCATGGAGAAAGAAAACAGCGGATAGGTCTGAGTGGAAGAAGTTGATAAGGCCTCCATTGGTTGTAGCGCCGCCAATTTTAATGATGATACCATTAATTTGATTAATACCATAAATAAGTGCCTGTTTAAAGAAAGTCTTTTCTAACCATATCTATAAATATATATTAATCCTATATAAAACTAAAAATGTCTGAAAAGTGCTTAAAAACCATTTCATAAGAACTGGTGACATTTGAACATATCACCAACTAGCACTATTCCTTGCGCACGATACCATTATAATTTAATATATAGACTACTATAGACTACTGTATTTAAAAGTACACGTGTTAAAATTGTACTAAGTGAAATATGCACAAACCAGCTGACAAAATACACCCTTGTGGTGGATGATTTACCTGTTAGGAAATGTAGATGTGTCTCTGCTTATAACAAAATATGACCTTTGTAAAATGACTCTATGCTTACCCATTGAAGATATTGGGGAATTTACTATTTACCTGATATCTGATTTCTTTCTCGTTGATTTTTTTCACAATTTTCTGAAACATATGGAAATATTTTTTTAGTATTGCTGCGCTGTTATCTATCTATCTATCTATCTATCTATCTATCTATCTATCTATCTATCTATCTATCTATCTATCTATCTATCTATCTATCTATCTATCTATCTATCGATCTATCGATCTATTTATCTATCTATCTATCTATCTATCTATCTATCTATTTATCTATCTATTTATCTATCTATCTATCGATATTTATTTATCCAACCATCTATCTCTCTATTTCTCTCTCTCTATTCATATATTTCTTTCTGTCTAAATCTCTATCTAACTATCTGTCTCTCTATTTAACTATGTGTCTATCCATCTATTTGTCTTTTTATCTATCTATTTGTTTGTCTGCTGTTTTTTCTTTTGTTCTGTCTTCATGTTTGTCTCTATTCAGCATAAAGAAAAAAAAAAGAAAAAAAAATATATTCTTTATCTTCTATTACTGTTCAAAATCTAGGAAACGTAAACAGGAGTGAAATTAATTTCTCAGTTTAAATGTTAATCAAATGTTTTTTGCTTCAACTGTTTATAGGTAACAGAGATTCAGTGAGAAAAAAAATTGGCAGCGCTAGAATAAGTAAGTTTTTCTATGTTTTTGAATCGTTTATAAATCTAAAAAGAAATAGTTTCAGTAAATTAGTTTTTCATTTCATGTAGCAATTTATCTTTCTTAAAATTGTAAAACAAAACGTCTGTAATTTATTGTCTACATAGTGACACTTTAATCTATAATAGCGTAATACAAAAGGAAACAAAAAAACGGTTTAGAAATTCTAGATAGTGTCAATGAAGATCTTGGTTTAGAATTAATAAATATATAATAAATATATATATAAATATATATAAATATATAATATATATTAATAAATATATAATATATAATAAATGAATAAATATTTTAGACAAACATATACAGTTTTAACATTTTGTGCAGTGGTATAAAAATATACATGTGTATAAGTAGGCCTACATATGTAATTGAAATGGATATTAGTTTTACTTGCATGTAACGAATGCTAAGCTTGTGAACATAAACAACAATAATATCTGAACATTAAATATATGTGTTTACTTTAAACGTGAGAAGTAGAGCTATGGTAAGGTTATAACCATATATATTATATATGTATACTTTTTACAACATATAGGCATATAAAGAAAATAAATAAATAATAGTGTGAGGAGTCAAGATCATATCTCCCAAACACTAAGGGATCTCCACTGGTTCCCGGTGATAAAGCAAAAAGAGCACACAATTATGTCCATTACGTACGGATGCATAAAGAGCATTGCTCCTTACTATCTTCGAGAGCTTATATCAAGACAAGATATGAGTCATCTAGGGAACTGCGCTCTTCGACACAGTCACTCCTCAAAACTCCTAGTTTGGATGGACACAGAAAGAAGAACCTGGGAGTGCACTCATTTGAGTCAGTGGCGCCTTTTCTATGGAACAGTTTAACTCAGACACTGAGAGAATCTGGGACAAGTGAATCTTTTAAAAAGAACTTAAAGACCTTTCTCTTTGGCTAATACATCTGCCACTGCAAAACACACCAATAGTGCACTGAGCATGCTAATTTAATAGCATGGATAGAAGCACTATAAGAAATGCCCATTCTTATCTTATATTTATATATACATAGCTAGATAGCTAGAAGAGAGAGATATTGCATACATATTGATAGATATTGTACATTTTTTGTATGTTACTATAGCAAACACAGTGTAATTCAAAGTAATATTAGCATATATTGTCTCTAATAAGAATGGTAAGACTCACATGCCCAAACCAAATAGTTATATTCTATTAACATATTCATATTTCAATACCCAAGCTGGTATATTCAGTAACCATGTACATATTCCAACTCTAAAAGAACAATTAATTGACTTACTTTGATACTCTGCCAACGGTTTCTCTTTTCCGCCTTGGAGCAGAAACAGGCGCAAAGTTTTGTCTTGCACCACCGGACGATGTAATACACGGTCTTCGGGCTCGGTATGATGTTGAAGGGCGGAGGGAGGGTGCCGCTGTCCTCAAAGTAGCTGATCCACAGCTTCGACCTGGCAAACTTCCACTCCTCATCAGCTTGACTCTGTGAATAGATATTAGGGTCATCAGTGCATGCTTGGCGTTAGAGTTATGTCTTGTCCAATAGTAGACTGATAATTAAATATATTATTCTAGCAAACTCTAAACTTAAGCTCTGTTGGCTCCTAATTTCGGCACCAGACTCAATTTTTTCTTTGGCTAAAATTATATTGTGGCTATTTTTTAGCAGCCAATCTAATTTCTTCATCCAAAATTTAACAGCCAATCTAAGTTCTTCGTCCAAAATTTTGCAGCAAACCTAAGTTCTTTATCTAATATTAAGAAGCAAACCTAAGTTATTTGTCAAAACTTTAGCTACCTTTTTGTTTTCAAGATGAAGCAGCTAACTTAAGTTCACTTTTGACCTTAAATTTTGAAGCCAATCTAAGTTTTTAGTCCTAAATTTTGCAACAAAATAAAATTATTCGCAAAAAATATAGTAGTCTATTTAAGTTCTCATTCCGCCAATATTTAGCAGCCAATTTAAAATTTCATTCGGCTAAAGTTTAGGTTCTTATTTTCTCCAAAAAGAAAAGCACTAAACTGGTTGATCCTAGTATTCACATATGTCTCGACCATATTCTCACCAACAAACCCACAACTACAGTAACAACAACAACAACAGTTTTTTTTATTTCACTGAATTTCAGACGTCTTGATAATGCTGACATTATTCAAATCTGTAATCTCTCTTTTTGATTGGCCAGAAAAAATTGACTTACGTAAATTCTCTGGTATGAGTTGCTCATCATAGCGATGAGCATGTTCAGCAGAACTATCAGGGCGATCCAGCTGTACGTCCCAAACATCAACTTGCCTACAAACTCTGTGAACTCGTGTTTGAACCTGGGCCGGAGCTCTGCGTGGTCGAGGTCCACAAGTCCGTAAATAGCCCAGTACAAAGATTGGACAATTTCCCACAAACTGAAAACAAACAATGATACGCACACACAGAGAAATAGAAAAGAACAAAGCTATACTGAAATAATGTTTTTATAAAGCAATATAATACATTATTATTAATATATAGTTTTTGTGGCGCCTTTTTCTCTATTGAAGCGAATTGCGAAATGTTGATCACCTGTTCATAATTCATTCCAACAGTTGATGTCAGATAAAATGATAAACGTCTCAATTAAATCGAATTTAATACCTTTATGATCAACGTTTTCCAATTCTTGTTTGGTTTTTAATGATGTGTTTAAAACTTCTATAAGTTCGTTTGCAGCGCTAAAGTTTCTTTGTATGTTGACTACTTACAACTTTACACTCTCTTACTCTTTCGAAACAAAAATAATATTATAGAAAAACCGCCTCACTACTTCTACTTCATATTACTGAGGAGACCCTGTTATGCGGCTATGCCCGATGAAAAAGTCCACAATTTAATTACATATACAATTTTATAATATACAAAAAAGAACTACAAACAGATGACGGAGTTTCTTTTGAGGTATTAGTCCAACCCTTCAGTGAAGATTTGAAAGCCGGTACAGAGGGAGATTCTACCATTTGTGCCTACATCAAAGTTAACGGTAAAAGGTTGACATGTCAGGCTTATTTCTTTCCCTTTACATTACAGCTGCAGCCCGCGATTGTATTGCAGCTTATTCAATTTTATATACACACAAAACTAACTACAGTATAAATTCAAGGCGTCAAACTTAAGACCCGCGAGCTACATTCAGTCCGGTGTATTATTTAATCAGGCATGCGAGAGAATATAATATACATTATTGTTTAAATTCTCCACTGATCAATGAAAGTTTATATAATTGGGCCCGCCCACTCCTCCCCATTTGTGCAAATGAATATGTCAACCCTTGTTTTGATAGTCCTTATAGACTAATAATTGATTAATATAATTAAGGATAAAAACTAAAACTACAAAACTCAAATGGATGAAATAGATACATAAAAGATCTATGGGCCGTAACTCACTTGGCAAAACTGCGGTACTTTCTGTCACAAGAAGAGTGTTCTCCGGAGTAGTTCTTTGGCGAAGGAGTAGCCGCCTTGCAGTCTTCCTCGTGTTTGTAAGCATAGTACCAGTACAGATGGTTCAGACCGCTGGCGAAGGAAAAGAGCACCAAGCAGAAGACGCAACCGAACTGGACGATATCCATGATCATCCTCCCAAGGGAAATCTGCAAAGGCCCCAGGTACGGGCTGACGGTGAAGATGTTCACCAGCTTGAGTGAGCTGAAGATGTTTGCAGCAGCGAAGAGAGCCTCCGCGATGAGGTTGGGGTCGTAAGCTTCCCAGTTCTCTCTGTCCAAATTTGCTCGGCTGTCTCCTTTACTCTTCTCTTCCTGTACCTGTGTAGAAAATACCCAATCACAAAGACGTGATATAAAAATTGGATATAACAGTATGTGATACTTTTCTCGTCAAACCATTGTGCTAAGAAAACAATTCTATACAGCAAATCATTCTGCTCCGCAAACCATTCGACTCAGTGAACCGGTTCGTTCAATGATCCGGGCAAATCCTGAGGAAATGAAAAAGTAAATAGCGCCGGAGATTCGGCATCGTAGCATGGAACATACCCCCCCCCCCAATTACATATTACGTCCTCGACTTAAGAGCTGGAAGTCTTCTTAAGGTTTCAAAGATACTTTTTCATTTCAGTTTCATTTTTCTTAGTAGTTCAAGTAGTTAAACTAGCTAGTTAAATTGTATTTTGTTCTTGTATTAGTTAACTAGTAAATCTCTTGTAAATTCTATCAATGTAGATATTCTTATCTTATTTTTTTTATCTTATCTTATATATTACAGACGCTCCTTCTATAAAGAAGATTATTGCGTTCTACGCTCATCCGTGGTCCGAGTCTAGTCTTGCATTTTTATTAATGTTTTAAATGATGATGAAGCCACTGGTTTTCCAGCTTTACTCAGGTAACCCATTCTAGTATTTATTTGGTCAGTTAGTTACTAATGGTTAATGGTTAATCTAGCTGCGTGATGCTTGTCCAATAAGGAATTTTGGTGTTGAATCAAGGTAAAACACAAAAACTCTAGGATGTTGTTTTTTTAGTCGGACGGGGTTGTCCCTGAGTCTGTGCTCAACTTTAAGTACATAAACCTCACAGACCAGAGCACTAGAATTTAAAACAACAACAACAACAACCAAAGACGTAATCCCTTGAGTCTCAAAGCACTAAGATCACAAGCCTTGCATCCGTTAAGCCATAGAAGTCTCACCAATCACAGGCCGAGCAACACAGCCCGCGCTTCTGAAGCGTAAAAAAAAAAAAAAAAACCATCACCTGTAGGTAAGCCAATAGACGCAAGGTGAAGGTCGCTATATACAAGGAGTTTGTGAAGAAATCAAGGATGTTCCACATGTCATGGATGTATTCAATGGCGCCCTCTCCCCAGAGCTGTTTGATTTCGCTCCACATTAGACCTGCAAGAGGAGGCGATTAGTGATTGATTATAACATTTATAACACTGTATTTAATGGATGGGTTCACCATTTGACGGTCTATTTTAATAGAGCATTTGCAAAAGGCGTGGCTTAGGTTTCTAGGTATCGTAACTATGTCACGATGAAGACATGGTGGAATAAAATTGTTATTTAACATGTATATTTTACACCTAAAATATAAAGAATTTGTTTCCATAAATCTTGATATTTAACTGTGATGCTAGATCTACTCCTAATTATTCCGCCAACGAAGTAAACAAGATTTGAGGCTTTTATAGTTTTTCAATCGCTCTTGTGAAACAAATGGGCCGTATTGCTGCTGAGAGTTAACACCCTTGCCCCTTTTACAAGTCTTTTATGACGCACTTGTAAATTACAAGTCAACTCTCAGCAGCAATACGGCCCATTTCACAGCCTGCCTAATGCTTTACTTTTAGATAGTAAATTAAACTTTTAACAATCGATATTTCAATTGAATATTCTGCCCTTATTCCATTGATTTTTAATGGTTTAAATTTTAGCTTTGAATGTAAATTTTCATCGCATGACAGTGCTTTATATTTTATTTTTACTTCATATTGATGAGATGGTGGTATTTAAAATATAACATTCGTATGCCTATAGTAAAACTTCTCTCATTATTTTGTCACCACTAGAGAAAGTAAACAATCTACACGTGCTCTGTGTCACGTGATTGCAAATGCTCTATAGGCACTGACACTATTAAAACCTGTAATCTCTCTTTTTGATTGGCAGAATTACTGAAACTAAAGGCTAAAAAAACATCAGGCGCATGATTTGAATTGACATACGAATCCATCTTCCTTAATATGTTTTTTCGGTTGAAATCTTAAAAGCTTCACCATAATACTTCTTCGCCATAAGGGGCCCTCCATAAATGACGTGACCCGATTTTGATACCCCCCCCCCCCGCCAAAAGTCGTCCAAAAAGATAAAACCACCATATGACGTGAGAACACCCTGCACGCGTCACTACACCAAAAAACAACAATATTTGCTACATAAGCAAGAATAAACGATCCAGCAATACTATAAGATGATATGCAATCGAAGACTTACCAGCTACAATAAGCAAAAAATGGTCGATCCAAATAGAATAGAAGATGAGATCCAACCGAACACTTACCAGCTACATAAGCAAGAATGGGCGATCCAGCTATAGGATAAGATGCGATGCAATCGAACACTTACCAGCTACATAAGCAGGAATGGTCGATCCAGCTATAATAGAAGATGAGATGCAACCGAACACTTACCAGCTACATAAGCAAGAATGACCGATCAAGCAATGCTATAAGATGAGATCCAATCGAACACTTACCAGCTACATAAGCAAGAATGGTCGATCCAGCAATACTATAAGATGACATGCAATCGATCACTTACCAGCTACATAAGCAAGAATGACCGATCAAGCAATGCTATAAGATGAGATTCAATCGAACACTTACCAGCTACATAAGCAAGAATGACCGATCAAGCAATGCTATAAGATGAGATGCAATCGATCACTTACCAGCTACATAAGCAAGAATGACCGATCAAGCAATGCTATAAGATGAGATGCAATCGATCACTTACCAGCTACATAAGCAAGAATGACCGATCAAGCAATGCTATAAGATGAGATTCAATCGAACACTTACCAGCTACATAAGCAAGAATGATCCATTCAACCAACGTGGCTTGAGAC
This sequence comes from Anisus vortex, assembly GCA_949126835.1. Taxonomy (NCBI): domain Eukaryota; kingdom Metazoa; phylum Mollusca; class Gastropoda; family Planorbidae; genus Anisus; species Anisus vortex. Next base: position 27,098,762 of record OX421502.1, on the reverse strand, counting down.
CCCCTGAGCTCCTTTTTGGTGACTCCATCACCGCCGAGTTTTAAAACTTCAAATCTCTGTGACACCATTATAAGCAAAACTGTAGACATGTAAATTATACTTTGCATTATGATGTGAAAAAATGTCATAGGAGTCTTTTTTGTTCTCTTTTAATTCAACATTGTAAATTATTTTTCATTGCAATTATTCGAAAGAAAAAAGCGATAAGCTTGATGCGGTCGGAATAGAAGTAAGTTAATTGGCGAATTCAAACATTCATGTTAGGCGATATTTTTTTAAATGTCGAACATGTTACTTTATTTAATATATAACACATTTGCCTCTTTTCTTCTATGACTGACACATTTCTTGATCATATTTGTGGAAAAAAAACTGTTAATAAAAACTATTTAATAGTTATAAAAGGTTTCGTAAATCCAAACTCTTTATTATTAGGTTGTTTTTAGCCTTAGTATATAAAGTAAGAGTTAAATTACAACATCCTCACTGATCTTCGCTAATGAATTTAACATATAGATTATAATCCCTAATATAACAAGAAAACCATAAAAACGAAGTTTTTATTATACTCCCTTTATTTGCAAACTAAGTTTACCATCATGTAATTAAATAATTGATTGACTACTGCAAATGAAACGTACAGATAAAATATCTGTGTCGCAAATCTCAAAAATATCTCCTTACTCCGTATGAATTGTTCTAAAAATAATCTTAGCGCATAATTTTTTTTTCTAGCTTTGCGCCGAAAAAGTATAAAAAGTTGCACAGGCATTTTTAACGCGAAATCAAAATTTTTCTTATACTTTCCTTTTAAGAAATGAATTCTGTCATAAGTGTAGTATTATTAAGTCGTTTTAACTGAAAATTTGATAGAATGTATTGTTAGGCGCCACAAGTCTGCTGTCCAAATTTCAGCTCGATCGGACCACGGGAAGTGGTCGAAAAATCGAAGCCAATTTTTGCACCATTGCAGACAGATAGACAGAAAATGCAACTTAAAATAAAGGAAGTAAAAATAAGATGATGTTCCACAATGAAATAAGATGATAGTCAATGATAAAAGGAAATATTATTCTCATATAAAATGATATATCAGAACGAGATATGTTTTATATGTTATGTTCTGTATGTTATGGTTTGTATGTTTTGTTCTGTATGTCATGGTCTGTGTGTTATGGTCTGTGTGTTATGGTCCGTATGTTCTGTTCTGTATGCTATGCTATGTATGTTATATTCTGTATGTTATGTTCTGTATGCTATGCTATGTATGTTATATTCTGTATATTATGTTCTGTATGTTATGTTCTGTATGCTATGCTATGTATGTTATATTCTGTATGTTATGTTCTGTATGTTATGTTCTGTATGTTCTGTTCTGTATGTTATGTTATGTATGTTATGTTCTGTATGTTATGTTGTCTGTATTATGTTCTGCATGTTATAGTCTGTATATTATGTTTTGTATGTTATGTTATGTATGTTATGTTCTGTATGTTATGTTGTCTGTGTTATGTTCCTGTGTTATGTTCTGTATGTTATAGTCTGTATATTATGTTTAGTATGCTATGTTCTGTATTCTGTATTATTCCTTCATGCAATATGATGGTAATCTTAAATGAAATAAATAAATGAAATGAATAAATGAATAAATAATATAATGTAAAGCTAAATGTACTCACCCAGAAAAACAAGATAGGACGAACAATGTATCATAAACTTAACGAAGGGCTTCGTAATCAGTTGACCAAGGCTGCACTTTGGGGCTATGAGATACACAATGGACAGGATAGGGAAGAAAATACCGATGATGGACATGATGGTCAGCTTGGACAGGATGGACCGTCGCCTGAACCCTGGCAGGCCCTCGTACCACAAGGACGCCAGTAGCTGCTGACAGTTCGGATGAGAGACAAACTGGGCAGGAGAAGAGAATCAAAATGTTTATTGTTACACACTGAGTTTTGGCTTTGTTCATTCAATACCTCCGGTTGAGCCGTGTTATTGAATTGGGGATGCTCTAGTTGAAATGCCGAGTCGCGCCACTCTAAGTAGGCCAAATGTAAAGATCTCTAACCAGATGTACAGACCTCTAGCCCGATATATAGTCCTCTAACCATATTTATAGACCTCTAGCCAGATGTATAGACCTCTAGCCAGATGTATAGACCTCTAGCTAGATGTATAGACCTCTAGCCAGATGTATAGATCTCTAACCAGATGTATAGACCTCTAGCCAGATGTATTGACCTCTAGCCAGATGTATAGACCTCTAGCCAGATGTATAGACCTCTAGCCAGATGTATAGACCTCTAGCCAGATGTATAGACCTCTAGCCAGATGTATAGACCTCTAGCCAGATGTATAGACCTCTAGCCATATTTACAGACCTCTTGCCTAGATGTAAAGATTTCCAGCCCAATGTAGAGACTTCTAGACAAAACAATTTGTGATCATGAAATTTCCTTCCTTCCTATGTCTGTTTTTATATGAAATACAATAAGAATTAATATATCAAAGACACACACACACACACACAGGGGAACTACAACAACATAACAATGACCGCAATTTACCAAAACCACTGGCCATTGAAAATACTTTGTGTTGGGGAAAAGGCTTTGCTGAGAAGCCCATTAAAATGTTTGACATCAAAGAAAACATTTTATGACATTTATCAAAGTTCAACCAGGAATCGTCTAGACATGGCGGTGTCCCCTCCAGCCCTACCTCCCCTTCCCCCCCCCCCCATCTTTCCACCAACCTTTTAAACCTCACGTTTTCAACTATCCACTTCCGCCCGTTGTCTGGCGCGTGCGCAGCTCACGAGCACAAATATTTACACGGCAAGGCGATGATCAGAAATGTGGGGATTGGGAGGGGGGGGGATATCTAGAACTTTCCTCGGGGTGTACATGGGGGCCGAGCTGGGAGTGGGGGTGGAGGGTAGCCCGACGGGGGGGGGAGTGGGGGAGTGGGGTGTGGGGGAGTGGGGGTGGTTGAGATGAAGGCTGAAGACAAGAAATTACTTTTTTTTCCTATATGTAAAATACTGGTGCTGCTTTTTTTCATTTATCTTGTAATGATATCTCAGTTGAACATTTCGTAAAGGGAAGAGAACTGTGTAAAGGCGGGTAAGACGAGTGCTTTTAAATACTTCATTTTTAAAAAAAGTAAGGAATATATCGGTTTACATGAATTGACAAAAGTTCAATGAAGTTGAGTTAATGAATAGATGAAATATCGAGTTCACTTCTTACTGTAAGAAAGATATTCGTTCTCTTTTTTAGACTTAGTTAATTTCACTTTCATTCTAAGCAAAGTGTGTTTGATTTAAATGTTTAATCTACCTATCTATCTATCTATTTATCTATCTATCTATCTATCTATCTATCTATCTATCTATCTATCTATCTATCTATCTATCTATCTATCTATCTATCTATCTATGAACATATGTACATATATAACCATATATATATATATATATTATGACCTGGACGTTTGTAGCAGCAAATGAAAACAAGCTTCAGGCATTCGAACATAACTGCATAGGTAATATCTTTCGAATCTTCTACGTAGAACACAGCACTAATGAGTATGTCTGGGACAGAATCCTCAATTGTAGGCCCTCAAGAAAACATGGCAACAATCAGACGGCGCAAACTGACATGGTTCGGTCATGTGTTGCGGCATAATAACCTGCTATAAACAATTTTCCAAGGCACTGTAGAAGGTGAAATGTCGCAGAGGCCGTCAGCGGAAGTGCTGGTTGGAAAATATAAAAGGTTGGACAGGGATGTAGTTGACTCAACTATTGACAGCCGCTCAAGAAAGGCAATAGCGGATACAGTTGACTCCTGAGGTGTCCATTCGTTATATATAGGAATATGCACAGTCGCGCCACTCTTGGTATGCCAAATGTAAAGACCTCTAGCCAGTTGTACAGAACTCTAGTCAGATGTACAGAACTCTAGTCAGATGTGCAGAACCTCTAGCCAGATGTATATGGGGATAGACGGGGCTAAAAGACGAACTTAGGGAGGTAAGGGGCATGGAGAGAAAGTATAAAGCGGCATTGATGTATTTGTCAAGCTTGACACTAAACTCATAATTACAACGTTATCTAATATTCGGTAAACCCTTAACAGCATTTCCTCCCTCCTCCCCCTCCCACCCCCACTCCCCAGCCTCAACACTTTAAAAAGAAAATAATTTAAGCGTGTGTGTAAAATTAAGAACATCTCTTCCACACGAAACGTTGCATTAATTTGGTTGCAGCGTTCTCTGAGGTGGAGCGATCAAAAGGCGTTTTTTTTTTATGTTTTTACTTTCTTTTAACGTTATCTAGGTAGATAGTGAAGCAGCAAAAGTTAAGGGAATAAAATAATTCTTTTCTACTATAAAGAAAATGTACATCACATGTAATGAATTAAAAGAAACACCCCCCCCCCCCTTCTCATCCCCCCCCCCCCCACTTTTCTTTTCACCATTAAAGAACTCACCAATCTGTTAGTTCCAAGGGAGATAATTCATGCTTTAATCAACGAAAAGAAAACGGATATAGATCTATATGAAAAAAAAGGAAGGTCGTCTTAATTCGTTTATAGTAAAACTTACGAAAATAATTTGTAATAATATGTAACAGGACGCTTATAACTGTTTTATACCATGTAACCATTAACTGAGGTAATTACAGAAAAGGAAAAATAGTGGTGTTTAAAAAAATACAAAATTTATGTAGATCTACTTCATAAAACTTTTTCGAGACGAGTGTTATATTTTGGTGGGTGGTGGGCGGGGGGTAGGACAGGAAAAGTTAATTGAAGATCTTCTTGGGTGGTCTCATTGATGGCAAACTGTAAACAAATGACGTCATTAAATTTTTGCCGACTTCGTAATTTCAAGTGACGTAATCACACTATCTAGTGCCTACCACTGGAGTCTCTTGTACGGCGAGTGGAAAAAGTAATATCAAATGAGATTACACAAGTTACCAGCAGAATTCTGTAATGGTTATTTCGAGCGACCAGTAATTCTGCAATGATTTTCTTTGGCCCTTTTCACTTTGATTTTGTTCTATGCTTCTGACGACATAGCAACAACAACAACAAAAAAATGAAATAATTGTGTGACCCACATAAGTGTCAGTACAACCTCTGCAACGCCCCGGGTCAATAGCCAAAAACCAATCATTTACTAAATAGGTGTTGTTGTTTTTCAATTTTTATCCCTCACATACAACACTATTTCTTTAATGCATAAAAAGCTTTTCAAATAAAAACGCAGATTGATGAAGAAGCTTTTCATTATCAAACTGCCGGGTGTACCTCATTATTAAGCGCGTGGTTTCCATAATATGATTATAGGATTAAGCCGTGGAAGATTATGGGATATCTGGGTACGGCGATAAAAGGGGAAGCTAATGATACTTCTAATCTCACGATAAAGCAAGTAAAGGTTATTCCCTCTTTGAACCCAAGAATGACTAAATGGAAGACCTTAATTTTAGATAGAGAGATCCCTTCCGCAGTAAATTAACGTTTAGATGCCTAAAACATAAAACTCGTCAGCCAAACAGTTACATACAATCAGTTGGACCATGACTGTGAATGGGTTAACGAAGATGTAAAACTGAGACTCTTATGGTTTAAATAAAGCGTGTTCCACAGCCATAGATCTAGCTTCTACTAGCGAGTTTCAGCTTTCATGGTTACTAGGATTTTTATTGTACGAGATTGCTATAGACTTTAAAGGAATTCTTCCAATAAACTTCTTCTAGGGCTCTTTTATTTAAGAGGACTTGCAATAGACTTTGCAAAGAGATTAGGCCTGTCTACAGTAAAAACAAAGAAACAATTTAAAGAGAATATATAGAGTATTTCAATTGAGTATTTCAATACAGTATGTAAAGAAAGTATATAATATAGAGTAGTTCAATAGATTATACACATACAATATGTTAAGAGTGTATAATATATAGAAAATATAAGAATAGAAACTATAAGGACAATTTATATAAAAAAGAGATTGTGAAATAGGACTATAATGAAACTAAGTGAAATTCCGCACATAAAGAGACTAATACTATTGTTTAAGAGACGATGTAAAGATAGATTCAAATAAAAATAGTAATGCATCAAAATTAGGTTAACAGCAATGCAATTATCTATATACTCTAGATCAGTGGTTCTTAACCTTTTGAAGTCGGGGAGCACTTTTGATCATGACAAAAAATTGGGGAGCACCAAAATCAAGGAGTAAAAAAAAACAAAAACAAATACACATACGTACGACTTTTATTGAAAATAAAAGATTATAACATAAGAGTTTAAAATTATAACATGACAAACAAATTTTTAATAAACATAAATTTAATAAGTAAAAAAATAACATTGAGCAAAATTTAATTCATAAAAATAAAAAGATTCAGATCTAATGTGAAACCTGAGCTTGACGGTTTTTAAAAATTTCAGTGATATTAGGCCTAATTTTAGAAATAGCTACCCTCAATTCTTCATCCAAATTAGTAAGTGTTGGTCGTTTTTTAGTTTTTATGTTGGTGACTATCGAGAAACCGAGTTCACACAAATATGATGTTGAAAATTGCAACAAGATTTTAAGTGCCTTCATAGAGAGAGCTGAGTATTCTTCTTGCACAAAGATCCAAAATTCATCCAGAACCATTTCGGAAATTTTATTTTAAGTGTACGATCTGATGATAGGTTGATTAATTCTTCTTCTTCTTGGTATGACAACTTACTATTTGATGTATCAACCGTGGCAAAAGGATTACGTATCCAGTCATATGTTTCTACGTTTATTGATTGAAAATAAAATTCAATCTTTTCTTCTAATAAAGTTAAATGCTCTGTTACTGTTGAACAAAGCTCTACGCTTTATCTGTGGCACCTTTCGAACGTCCCCAGTGGCAGCTGCTGAGGTGATGGCTAACATACCACCCCTTCAGCTTAGGAGAGAACGCGCTGTCATAACGACCTACGAGCGCTATAAAAGACTCGAGGAAAGCTTCCCAACCAGAGTCTTAGTAGACACCTGGAAGGGTAGTAAGAGAATAAAGATGCAGTCATTTATGCACCACGCAACAAGGCTGTCATCCGAAATCGACCTACCCGATACAAGGCTGCCTATGCAAAGGTACTCGAGTTTCTCTCCGGGGAACACGCCAACGCTCCCCGAAATACGGGCGAAGCTGAAGGGCACCTCAGTTGCAAAACGTCCGACCCAAAACTACTCAGAAAAGTAGCCATGGACACGCTAAATGCCCTACCGCCCGGGGCTGTCCATGTCTACACTGACGGGTCGGCTAATGCAGACACCGGTACCGCCGGCTTTGGTGTTTACATAGAGTACCCCGGCAACCCGAATAGAGACGAACTTGGGGGCCTTGCGACGGTCTCTGCAACTACGGCGCATACTCCCAGCTCTTGCTTCCAATAGGAGTTCTAGTTAGTTAGTAAGGGTTAAGGAGTTTGTTAGTTACTGCTGAAAGAATTTCGTCGGTAGTGTTATCATTAAGAGAAGGAAAGGCTTCAACTTTAATCACATATACATTTTATTTATGTAGCATTAGTAGGCCTACAAGTGAGTCAAAACTTCGTTACAAAAACAGTAAAAATAGGCAAAAAGGCCGATTTTTCCCCGTTTGGACTACATATTATAAGCATTTGTTCAGCTCAATCAGATAGAGTAAGTGAGTGAACATTAAATTTTGAGTTTCATAATTTCGCGGAGCACTTGCAACTACCGTGCTCCGCGGAGCACCGGTTAAGAACCACTGCTCTAGATCTATATAAAATATAAGCTTTATAACAGAATAAGAGAATTAGTAAAATGAATTTAGCAAAGGTATAAAACAAATAATGGTTTATAATAACTTAGCTTACCTTTTTCTGCTTATATTTGATGGCCAGCTTGAGCCTGGAAAGACGGACTTTGTCACAGTTCTGCTCCTCCGTTGTCGTGTTGTCGTGGTTCAGGATGATGGCCAGCTCTCGCGAGCCCCTTGTCTGCTCCAGCAGGTCCACGGCAAACTCCTGGCACTTCTCCGCCAGCTTCTCGTAATCCGCCTTGAACTCGTTCTCCAGCTTGCTGAGCTGCTTCAGCTCGCAGCTGAGCTCGAAGGAGGTCAGGATGGGGTCTTTGCTGGACAGGCAGATGAGCGACGGGCTGGCCAGCGCCTTGTAAGCGTTTATCCTGGAGCGGGAGTGCCTAAGAGAGTCCTCCTGGCTTCCGATGATGCAGTCCTTGCAGCTGCAGCGGGCGTTGTGGGGTTTGGGGATTCGGTAGCCCCTGTCCAGCAGGATTTTGATGATTTCGTAGTTGTCCCTGTGGCCGGCTAGAATGATAGGCGTTATGTCGGGTGTGAATGAACTAGAAGGGACAGTAGTAGTCAATGGCTGGGGAGAAAATAGAAACACATTTTATTGTAAGTTGTGTTTTTTTTTTTGTTTTTTTTGTTAATGTCACTTTTTTTCTCAATTGTCAAAGAGTAATATTAGAAAGTAAGAATTCAGTTGCCGAATTTCTGTAAAGATTTCGCTGTATAGGGTCAAAGTTCAACTGTATATTTGTTATACCTCATAGACACAAATCGTAAAAAGGCTAAAATAGGTATAGGATAAATATAGTGTCTCATATTTCCATTGTTGTCTAAGGTAAATCACACCACACTGCACCCCGCCACACTAAATCACACCACACTGCCATCATCATCATCAATCCCATGACCGTTGAGGTCGTGGGGGGAGCGAATGGACACTTCGGCAGTCAACTTTCTCCAATTTAGCCTTACTTGAGCGGTTGTCAATAGTTGAGTCAAATGCAACCCTGTCCAATACCTTACATTATCGAACCAGCATCTCCGCTGACGGCTTCTCCTACGCCCACCTTCCACCGTGCCCTGGAGGATTGTTTTTGTCAGGCTATTGTGCCGCAACACATGACCGAACCATGTCAGTTTGCGCCGTTTGATTGCAGCCATAATGTTTTCTTGAGGGCCTGCAATTGAGGATATTCTGTTTCACACATACGCATTAGTCCTGTGTTCTACGTAGGAGATTCGAAGTAATTTTTTCATGCATTTATTTTCGAACGCCTGCAACTTGTTTTTAGTTGCTGATAGAACCGTCCATGTCTCACTCACACTGCAATATGCCACACTAAATTACACCACACTGCAATACGCCACACTAAATTACACCACACTGCAATACGCCACACTAAATTACACCACACTGCAATACGCCACACTGAATTACACCACACCGCATTACGACACACTAAATTACACCACACTGCAATACGCCACACTAAATTACACCACACTGCAATACGCCACACTAAATTACACCACACTGCAATACGCCACACTAAATTACACCACACTGCAATACGTCACACTTAATCACACCACACAGCAATATGCCTCCCAAAATCACGCCACACTGCACCCCGCCACACTAAATCACACCACACTGCAATATGCCACACTAAATTACACCACACTGCAATACGCCACACTAAATTACACCACACTGCAATACGCCACACTAAATTACACCACACTGCAATACGCCACACTGAATTACACCACACCGCATTACGACACACTAAATTACACCACACTGCAATACGCCACACTAAATTACACCACACTGCAATACGCCACACTAAATTACACCACACTGCAATACGCCACACTAAATTACACCACACTGCAATACGTCACACTTAATCACACCACACAGCAATATGCCTCCCAAAATCACGCCACACTGCACCCCGCCACACTAAATCACACCACACTGCAATACGCCACATTAAATCTCACCACATTGCTTCACACCTCCTTGCACCACATCAAACCATACATAACCAGGTTTATCCCATTTGCGAACGATTGAGATCATAACGATCCGTTAACTAGCGACATTATTTTATCTTTTCTGTTGTTTCTTATTTTAAAAACAACAGATGACTCTTGTAATAAACAAACACAGGTAATACGTTTATCTTGCAGAGTCGAACGAGTTTAGCATTCAGCTTGAACAACAACAACAACACCAGCTCATAAACTAGCTGCGATCCACCTGCGTCAGCATGTACCAAAGACTAGAGCTTATACCTGCAACACATGTAAAGAATAATGCTCCACTTTTGAAAACATGCAAACCGATTACAAGCCGTGTAAGAACGGAAGGGTGATAAATCACTTATGGCGCATTTTGACGCCTTCCTTCGAAATGCCGACGCATCTATAAATGAATCCCGGTTGGCCATTTTGTCACAGTGGGCAATGGATGTATATTTGTCTGAAACATTTTCATGTATATCTATCTACCTGATGTCTGGAACATTTCCTAATATGGATGTTTGGTGCTTGGCATATTTCCATGTAAGGCTTTCTAGTAGCTGGCACAGTTCTTTGTATAGTTCTCTGATAATTGTGACCTTAAATGTGGTGGCTCATCGTGGTTGAACATCTTCTGGAGCAGTGGAGGTGGGCATTGTACGCCCTACATCTTTCACAGAAGAAAAGCCATCTCTTGAATAAATTTCGCCGCAATCCCCTTTCAGCCAGCGTCAAACAACATCTTTTGAAATTTTAGCCAATAATAGCCCACCATGAGATAGATTTTTTTAAAACGGTAAAAAAAACTAAAATTGCTAGGTATATCTGACAATGTATCATCTAAAAATGTGTCATCGGACAATGTATCATCAGACAATGTATCATCGGACAATGTATCATCTGACAATGTGTCATCGGACAATGTATCATCGGACAATGTATCATCGGACAATGTATCATCGGACAATGTGTCATCGGACAATGTATCATCTGACAATGTGTCATCGGACAATGTGTCATCGGACAATGTGTCATCGGACAATGTGTCATCGGACAATGTGTCATCGGACAATGTGTCATCTGACAATGTGTCATCGGACAATGTGTCATCGGACAATGTATCATCGGACAATGTGTCATCGGACAATGTGTCATCGGACAATGTGTCATCGGACAATTTGTCATCGGACAATTTGTCATCGGACAATGTGTCATCAGTCAATGTGTCATCAGACAATGTGTCATCGGACAATGTGTCATTTGATAATGTGTCATCGGACAATGTGTCATCGGACAATGTGTCATTTGATAATGTGTCATCGGACAATGTGTCATCGGACAATGTGTCATCGGACAATGTGTCATCGGACAATGTGTCATCGGACAATTTGTCATCGGACAATTTGTCATCGGACAATGTGTCATCAGTCAATGTGTCATCAGACAATGTGTCATCGGACAATGTGTCATTTGATAATGTGTCATCGGACAATGTGTCATCGGACAATTTGTCATCGGACAATTTGTCATCAGTCAATGTATCATCGGACAATGTGTCATCGGACAATGTGTCATCGGACAATGTGTCATCAGTCAATGTGTCATCGGACAATGTATCATCGGACAATGTGTCATCGGACAATGTGTCATCGGACAATGTGTCATCGGACAATTTGTCATCGGACAATTTGTCATCGGACAATGTGTCATCAGTCAATGTGTCATCAGACAATGTGTCATCGGACAATGTGTCATTTGATAATGTGTCATCGGACAATGTGTCATCGGACAATGTGTCATTTGATAATGTGTCATCTTTTTGTTTACATTTTCCCTGTACTGAGCTAGGGGGAAAAAAAACAAGGATCTGATGACATCGTATGTTTGCCTACGCGAGGTTTGGCTCTAGCATTCCAGTGCTACATCCTATGTTCACAAAACCCACTGGGCGCGTCCATCTCAGAATCCTGTAATAATACTATTTTCTATCCTGTCCGCTCTCTATGTAAAAAGGCCAGATAAAAAGGGAGAGGTCAATCAAAGGCGCTGGTCCTCTATTAGAGGCTAATGATCCATGTGATTCTTTTTGTTTGCTTACTTGCCAGGCGTCTGACAATGAAGTTATAGCCATGACCTTTGGCCATTGTTTAAATGTCAACATTGAAGCCAGCGAACTATTGAAAAAAAAAAAGGCCAGATAACCGGAGTTGTTGACCTTGCCCAACAAACACACACACACATAATGTTATTTGTTTCATTTCGAAATATTTCATCTGGCAACTTTCTAAACCAGATTTTGGCTACATTTTTAAAATAGCAATAAAATAGGAATTGTTAAGTTGTCCCCCTTTCATGTCTATCGCTAAAGATGCACATTAATATTCCTACCTACCTAAGACTTAAGACTTATATAGCGCATATCCCGTTGGGAACAGTTCTATGCGCTGTAAACACACTGCTGCCTGCTGGCGCAAATACGTTTACAGGCCCAAACCTCCTGCAGGGCTACAGGGATCCGTCGGTGGCAGGGATAGAACCCACTGACGTGTCAGTTGGTTTTTGGTTGACAGTCCGATGAACTAACCGCTAGACCAGCCGGCTTCACACCTACCAATCCACCTACCAAACTACACAAGAACCCATCCACCAATCCACCCACCAACCCGTCCACCCAACTACCTACCTACCTACCTAAGCACTATCACTCAATTTTATTTATTACAGCTTCTCTTTCGCAATTGAATATTATTTCTCTCTACTCTTATCCTTGCTTTGAGTCTAACCTTGCACTTTGATAAAGGTTTTAAATGATTTTAATTTGTTAGTTTTCCTGGTTCAGTTGAAACCATTCCATGCCCGGGTGCCACTCAATCAGAATTTTTACCTAAAATCCATCAATCAATTTTTATCTTCCTATCTGACACTCCAAATCTTTCTATCTATTCATCTATCGATCAGTCTATCAAAACGTACACCTGACTGATACACTATAGCAGTTCCAGACAGTTTAGTGCATTAACTATGTGCAGTGCATGGTGATGAGTTCACTAGATACACTCCACTCATGTTTCCTCTGATATTGTAAACATTGTAGCCAGGCATTCATGAACGTAAACAAATCGCCGTACGTCTGTGTTGATGTAATCGACATCCTTAGAGTTACGTGCGCACTCAGAGGCCTTTTTGTCTACTGGTAGCGCCACCATCATCGTTACCATCATCGTTGCCATCATCGTTACCATCCTGGTAACCATCAATGTTACAATCGTTGTTACTATTCTCGCCAGTGCAGCGGGTTAGTGCAGTAGACCGGTTTAGTGGGACAGTGCATTAGACCAGGTTAGTATGTCAGTTTATTCCGCCAGTGCATTAGACCAGTTGAGTAGGTCAGTGCAGTAGATCAGTTTAGTAGGTCAGTGCACTAGATCAGTTTAGTAGGTCAGTGCAGTAGACCAGTTTAGTAGGTCAGTGCAATAGATCAGTTTAGTAGGTCAGTGCAGTAGATCAGTTTAGTAGGTCAGTGCAGTAAATCAGTTTAGTAGGTCAGTGCAGTAGATTAGTTTAGTAGGTCAGTGCACTAGATCAGTTTAGTACGTCAGTCCAGTAGACCAGTTTAGTAGGTCAGTTCAGTAGATCAGTTTAGTAGGTCAGTGCAGTAGATCAGCTTAGTAGGTCAGTGCAGTGAAATATACTTGGCCCGAGGCTTTCTAGAAGTTGAAGATTAAATCTGCCAAGCATGTAGGTAAAAAAGCCAACTTTTGTCTCAAAATTAAAAACAACACACTCGTATGCGCACTTACGCACACAAACACACACGCATCAAAATTCCCACACCAAAGTCTCACACACTGTCGACAGACTCACATGCAGCCACGCTGGAAAAAAAAAATCTCACAACGAATGCAATGAGTTTGTAAGCTCCCTAAATAACGCGCCCATCTTGCCTCTTCCCAATACACCATCGACACATACACACAGACACAAACACACAGACACAAACACACAGACACAAACACACAGACACAAACACACACTAAAGTGAAACTGCGCAGACAATAGGAGAAACAAGAATCTTAACTACGTAACAATCGGGCCAAACCTAAGGCCACAATCACAATCACGACAACAATCTCGTAAAGCCATCCTGCGCCACGTACAGAGATGCAGGCATCCATTAATCTCGTATGCAGCCATTCTGGTTTATCAATCAACCACGGTTCTTATCTGCCCTCGGTGAGCCTTCGTCTCTTTCCCTTTTTTGTTCCTGGAAAAAGGATACACTTTTAACTCCTCCGTGGCTCGTAACAGCCGATGCTACTGGGAATTTCCGTTTCTGTTTTTAAGTAGATAAACCGCTACAGGTAGAGCTTGAACCGAACGATGTCACATTGACATTCAGTTAAAATCTATCCTTCAACATATTTTTATAGATCATATATATGGCATATAGAAGTCGCGATATAATTCCCGAACTGCTTAAAAAGAGTTTATATGTTTACTATGAAATTACATACTGTAATTGACTTAAGACGTTCAATAGTAATATGTAATTACATACTGTAATTGATATACCGTATATACTCGCGTATAAGTCGCACTTTTTTTTACCGAAAATTTCGACGAAAAGTGGGGGTGCGACTTACACGCACGACACTGTTTTTGAAAAGTTTGAAAAACATCACTACTCTGTCATAATGTTTCCTACATAATCCCTATAGTTGATAGTAGTGGTGTAGAATTACTAGGACATGCGTAGGCCTACAATTTACATTTAGAAAACTTTCGGTCGTGGGTGTAAATATTACGATCTTTATGTAACTGAAATTGAAGTGAACAAATATTTTAGTTATTTTTCGACACCCACCACCTTTTTTATTTGAACTTTTGGGCTGATTTTATATTGCCGAAATGTAGCGTTAGTTTAAAGGCGGCTTTTTTTTGGTAGGCTTATTGAACGCAAATTACAGTATGGAAAGCGTCGTAAATGTGTGAAAGCCTATCTAGGGCTTTAATGTAGGTAGGCCTATAAGCTTGTAGACTAGTAGCTTACGATGCGTTTTATTTAGGACCTAAGGCCTAGGCTTATAGGCTATAGCCTACTAATAAGGCCGGGTTTTAGCATTCCGCAGCGTCATGTCTAAGCAATGTTTCGAAAACTACGATCGGCCGATCGACGCATGAAATGTAAATAGTGTGTTTTATTTTAATTAGTTGCATGTAAGAGTTGAAAAAAAGCCACAGCTTATTGCCGGTCACATAGTCGCGCTTGAAATCATTACAAACAATGTTAATGGTAATAAGGCCACTAAAAAAGATTCATCAATACAGTGCCTCACCGACTGGGCGATGTTCCGTCTAATGAAGCACATCAAAAGATGTGTTGTGTGTGTTGACCCACTTAGTATGACAATAGGGATAGGAACTTGAGTAGGGACAGGGACTTACATGGAGAAACAGATACCTTTCTTTCCCATATCACCAATGTCTGTAGGCCTATAAATGAAGCCTTTATTTGATTATGTTTGCTTTATGCACAATGGAACCATTTTTAAGGAAAGTTTCCAAATTAGGGTGAATATTTAGTAACTTTTATGTTTAAAAGGGATTGCATTTTTGAAACGTTAAAAGGCAGTGTAACCCATGGAAGTCAGGGGGGCGACTTATGCGCGGGTCAATGACAACATATAAGAAAAAAATCTTAAACTAGGGGTGCGACTTATCCACCGGTGCGACTTATACACGAGTATATACGGTAAGATGTTTAAAAGTAAGATGTAATTACATACTGTAATTGACTTAGTTAAGACGTTTAAAAGTAATTATATGTAATTACATACTGTAATTGACTTAAGACGTTTAAAAGTAATATGCAATTACATACTGTAATTGACTTAAGACGTTTAAAAGTAATATGTAATTACATACTGTAATTGACTTAAGACGTTTAAAAAAAGTAATAATATGTAATTACATACTGTAATTGACTTAAGACGTTTAAAAGTAATATGTAATTACATACTGTAATTGACTTAAGACGTTTAAAAAAAGTAATAATATGTAATTACATACTGTAATTGACTTAAGACGTTTAAAAGTAATATGTAATTACATACTGTAATTGACGTAAAAATTTACGTTAACGTCCTTTAACTCTCGCGTCCACACACCAACCGCGTTTAAAAAATATTCCACACCGAGCATCGCGGTACAATATTGTGTTTGATTCCTTTATCTTGGTTCTAATTTTTCCCCTTCATATCAACTTTAAAAAAAAAAAGTTACAATAACAGTGTAATTTTCTTGTTCGATTTTTTTATTTTATTTAGTATGTTCTAATTGTTTCCGTAAGTTACTCGTTGGGTTGGGTTTGGGGGGGGGGGGAGTGACGTCATAACACAACCATTAAAACGATGAAGTAAAAAAAAAATGAACTCCAGTCAAGACAAGACAGGAACTTATCAAAACTCACACACGCACAAAAAAAGAATAGAAAATAAAACAATTTTAGGAAATCTGTATAAACCGGAAGTTTGTGTGAGCTTGTATTATCTTATCTTATACATTACAGCCGCTCCTTCTTTAAATAAGGTTATGGAGCCTTCGCACATCCGTGTTTTGAGTCTAGTCTTGCATTTTTTTTAGTGTTTCAAATGATGTTAAGTTACTGGTTTTCCTGGTTTGTTCAGGCAACCAATTCCATGCCCCGATGCCACTCGGGGGCGGGGGGGGGGGAGTACTTATATGCATCTGTTTTCGCATAATGGATAAGGAAAGTGTTTTTGTCATTATGTTTATCTGAGCAATGTCTCATAATTTTTTTCATTAAGAATATTTACACAAAACTAATTAACCAAAAATACTATACGTAACTATTCCCAATATTATAAAATTTAATTATCTACTCACTATTGTATATGGACATAATTTATATATTTTAATATCTGAAGCCAGCTGGTCCTACGGTTAGTTCACCCGAATGTCAACAAAATAGCCCGTGTTCTGGCCCTGCCGCAGACCAATCCTTGCAGCAGCTTTGGGCCTAGTGGAGTAGTAATCTTCTTTCTACATTTTAGATAGAACGTCTGTAAACTTAAACATTTTCGCGAACAGCTATTCTACGCAAAAACCTCATCGTACTAAATTCCACTTTATCAATAAAATAAATAAAATAAAATTTGCTGTCCAGCCTAGCATTGAGCATTATACATTCTAAAGGATCTTAAAGGTATTTTTTTTTATTCGCAGAAGATTATCGCAGAACAACAACAACAAAAATCCCATAATTCCCCAGCCTGCCTGTTTTTAATGTCTCGCTCAACAACTTACTTCCGGTTTAAAAAAAATGACGACGTGGACTAGACTTTTACAGCCTCTTTACCGACATGATTGCGAAAAACGAAACTGCGCAATTTAGCAATTATGGTCGTTTTATTTTATAAAGTGCTAGTAATGGGCGGAGGAATTTGGGATGTAAAATAAATCTGCAATATCGATTGCAAGTCTGTCTGATTTCATCATTCTTTTTTTTTTTAAATTTCTTCTTGAAATTTTCTGGACTTGTGAATTAGAAAAGGAGATGTTTATGGCGAATGATAGATACATAGATATTTTTTTTTTTGCGTGGTAAATCGTAAACTAAAAAATAAAAAAAAGCCGTCATTTCCATCGTTACCATCAGAAAATTTTGTTAATGTCTGCTTACTTGGACCTGTTTACACTATCTATATACCAAAAATTATCATGATGCGTTTACAAATAAAACAAAATAGGTTACTGACTCCCCAGCCCTTAAAACAGTAATAGAAATGCAGGACTAGACACAAACCACGGATGTACGTAGGACGCAATAATCTTTATAGAAGGAGCGTCTGTAATGTATACAATGCAATTAGATAAGATCTTTGAAACTGTCGATCATTAGAATAGGACGGACACAGAGAATTTAACTTATAAGTTTACAGACGTTCTTTCTAGATAGAAGATTTTTACGTCCTAGACCCAAAACTAATGCAGGGCGGCAGAGATTGGTCGGCAGCAGGGCTAAAATCAGGGCCGTTTTATTGACAGTCTGGTGTACTAACAGCAGGACCAGCCGCAGGACCAGCCGCAGGACCAGCCGCAGGACCAGCCGCAGGACCAGCCGCAGGACCAGCCATGATAGTCTCATTTTTTTTCAAACAATAGTCTACCGAGATTTAAAAGCTATGACGTCAAGTCCATCCTGAGCTCGAAATAGCCCAAAAACTCACTAAAAGCACATTCATACACTAAAAAAAAAACACCCTAAAAACATAAAAAACACAAAAGAACTACATATAAGAAAAAACAACAAAAACAATAAACAAAACAAAACAATGGAGGATTCGGTGCACGAATATGCACCTAATGGCCGAACGAAGTTGACTGTTTCAGCTAGACGGAAATACCTTTTTATGTTCATCGCTTTTAATGCGAAAGGCGCCATCGCGATGTTCCACTTCTCTTTAAAAACAACAACATCAACCTCACCCACAAAACAATGAGTTGAAACGGAAGGAACAACTCATGGCCAACAGGTATACAAGTTGTGCTCTCTAGGCCAGGTAAAAGTGCTGAACTATAGACATGTACAGGTATATTGTCGCGGAACTCGTCTGGATGGGAGTTCACGTTTATTCAGGAAGAGCGCGGTAAATGCTTGAAGGGTGGGGGGGGGGGGGGGGGGGTGTTTGAGATATCCAGATTCAATCTTTAAGATATCTTCCAAATTTCGGCTCCTTCAGCTGGTGGAAGGAAAGACCAGTTATATTCAGTTTAGTTTGTGCAGTTTGTGCCTACATATTGATTCGGATGGCTGTTCTTTGAGTGAAATATTATAACGGGGTTGAACCAAATAGTTGGACATTTCTTCTAAAGTCTCACATTGAAGCCAGTCAGTACGTTTACAGGTTAAGGGTACTTTATTATCAAGTATAGGCCTATTATGCATAAAAAAAATTTGCTCAATGTATAGGCCTACAGTTTTCACAAAATAATGTATGTAATGACTCGCTAAGACTTAATATTATAAAAGATTCATTTAAAAAAGGAATAAATGGCGTCATATTAAATCATATAAAAGAATAAATAAAAAAAATTGGAAAGGGGGGGGGGGGGATTTGAGCATCCTAAATATTGTATGCGACGTGATTGGCTAATAAAAACCAATATAAAACAAGGTCAAGAAAGAAAACATCAACCGTTCAATCAGTTGACCAATGAAATTCTCCTAGCAGGACTGGACAGAGACTGGGGTTATCTAAATATTTGATCGGGTTCCAGATCATAGTTTGTGTGTGTGTGAGAGAGACAGAGATAGACGCGGTGGGGGTGGGCATTGGTGACTGATGTGAAATTGAAATATTTTTTGCCGAACTTTCGAAAGCCTCCAAAATGTAAAGTATGATTTTCCCTTTAGATCGTTTTTGCTACCAGAACTCGTTGATCTAAACAGAATATCGATGTGTTTTAGTTGTTATGGTTTATCGCTGCTCCGCTTTAATAGTGAAACTGAAATGTTAGAAAATGAAAATTTATTTCCGTAAGACTTAAAAGAGCGTGTTTGTTTTTTTTCCACAGATAGAAGACTTCAAAGATCGTGTAAAGCATTATTGTTTTACCCTTTTAAAATGATGATTCAGGAGGATGTATTTTATGGAATTAGCTCACTGTTCCCGGTACAGAAATGAACTTACAGAAAAATGTCTTAAAACTTCGAAATTATAAACTGAAATAGACAAAGTTTTGTTTCTTTTTTGGATGTGTCAATATGATATAATCGCTTTTAGATGAGCGAGTGAGTTTTAGACCATAAAGAAAAGATTCTACCGAGCTCAGAATCTCTAAGAGAGTTAGAGAGATAGCTAGAATGAAAGAGAGAAAGAAAGAGAGACAGATTGAAGATCTTTGCAGGCATGTACAACAGGTGGCCCAGGTGCGTGTGATGAAGCAAATGACCTATTTGTATAGACGTAATTAGTCCTGTAAAATTTAATCTTATTTTACTTCAATCATGCATTCCAATCATATTTACAAACTATATCATGTTCGCCTCTCCTTTGTTTGTTTAAGACCACCTAATGGACTTTAGTGGGCCACGGTAGAGAGAGAGAGAGAGAGAGAGACTAATCTTATAGATAGTAACATTCAGTTAGTAAAGCCTGGCAACGGGGGAGGGGGGGGGGATCCTGATGAAGCCTATGATTTTTTCCTGGGTCTGGAGTGCGTCCCTGAGTCAGCCCAGCTCTGATGGGTACCTGACCTTAGTTGTGGTAAAGTAAAGGCGGCTTTGCATTGTGCTGGCCCCACAATCACCTAGTATGTCGTGAACTGGTGAACGCTCAATTTGCTCCGAAAGGTACTTTACTTTACTTAGAGCCTAGCGACTATATGATGGAACTGTGTGGTCTGGGCTTTTGTTTACTTGTCCTGGAAATAGCTTCCCACCAGAGCTGTGTTGATGCATTGAAACTGTTTTATTGTATGTGCCATATGTATTGAATTAAACACTAAACATATGCAAAAGCTAAAAACAACATTTTCGTTATTCTCGAGTGGCATTAAGGAATGAAACGGGTTGCCTGAATTACACCCACAAAAAACAACAACAACAACAACAAAACAACCTAGTAACAAAATGTAATAACCTTTATAAAACAACATAAAAGACAAAGCCGAAAATCCCGGATAAGTTTAGGAATCAATAGTCATTTGTATAGAAGAAGCGGACTTAGCATAATCTATGATCCATGGGATAAGATAAAAGAGACTAGCATCACAATAGGTATTAAACCAACAGACGTACAATGTTCCACCTGTTGAGATACACAACGCATGTAGCCCCGGGGGGAGGGGATGGAGTTGGGGGAGATAATTTTAACCTCTCAAGAATCTGCAATGTTAATGTCACATCGGTGGGCCACAGTGTCACAACCCCTTCCCAACCCTTAAAGAAATGCATTTCTGAATTAACAGATCTTTCTGTGGATGAGTTCAATGGGGTCAATGGGTCAAGTGACCTATCGATTTCGTAACACGAACTTCCTCTTACTCGTCCAGGCCAGACCAGGGGGGGTATAGGATGTCCAGTTCAACAGAAAGTAAACACACAGTTTTTTTTATTTATATTCCTTCTTGTATGGTCCGGCCCCCCTTCCCTCAACCCCATGTTCTGCCCAGCGGTAGTCTACATAGTTTTGAAAAAATTCAATGGAACTGAGAGAAAGAGAAAAGAGAGTGAGAGAATAAAAGAGAGGGATAGAGAGATAAAAAGAGAGATGAAGAGAGAGATAAAGAGAGAGAGAGAGAGAGAGATAAAGAGAGAGATTAAGAGAGAGAGAGAGAGAGAAATAAAGAGAGAGATTAAGAGAGAGAGAGAGAGAGAGAGATAAAGAGAGAGATTAAGAGAGAGAGAGAGAGAGAGAGATAAAGAGAGAGATTAAGAGAGAGAGAGAGAGATAAAGAGAGAGAGAGAGATGCTTTGGAATGCTAGTCCAATCTCAGAGAGCTTACTGTTCAATAAGAGCAAACCTTCCATAGGTGTCGCTAAGAGAAGGGGAGGGGTGTTGCAGGTGGTACACATGTCCACGTGCACCAAGGGGCACACAATAAAGCTTGGATCGTTAAATGGAGAAAATGGCGATTAAACGAGGAGAGCTGAACTAGGGGCGGGGGGGGGGGGAGTGGCGTTTCAGTTTATAGTTCATCCCCGGAAGAAAAAAGTCTAGTCTTTTCTCTCTGCAAATTTTGGATTCAGGATTATATTATCTTATATATTACAGGCGTCGCACGCTTATCCGTGGTCTAGTCTTGCATGTTTATCAATGTTTTAAATGATGTGAAGTTACTGGTTTTTCCTGATTTGTTCATGTAACCCATTCCAGGCTCGGGTGCCACTCAGGAAGAAAGAGTACTTATATGCATTTGTTCACGCATAAGGGATAAAGAAGGTGTTTTTGTCCTTATGTTTATATGAGCATTGCAATAGGTTATTATTATGTTGTTATTGTGTTGTATTTCTAAATAAGGGTTTTGGTTCACACTCAGAATTGAAAAGATTCCCCGAATATTAGTTCCAAAGGCAGAGAAGACAAATGAATATTTAATATTTTTCAATCCCAAAGCCTTTTAATTCAATAACACAGACACAAACTTGCCATAAGCCTTGCACAAAAATGCTTTTCTCATAGCTTGGGGATAAGCTCACAACGTCAAAATTCTAAATTGCAAGTTGATTAGAACTACGGGAAATGGAGATCACAAAAAGCTCAAGAGCTAAATCATTTTGAAAAAGAGTGTTTTTTAAAAAGTTAAACTTCCATATTGACCATCACATAAAAAAAACTTTATAGATAGGTAATCAGTTTTTAAAAGAATGGAATTATATGAAGTCTGGCTAAAGAAAAGGTTATTGAATGCAATAAAGTGCATTATTTGAGGTCTACGAAGACTATTAAAGTAAAGTACCCTTCGGACCAAATTGATCATAGGGCCGGTTAAGCAGCGTTCACCAGTTTCTGTGGCCACGGCATACTAGGGGATGTGTGGCCAGCACAATGCACCTTTACTTTACCACAACTAATGTAAGGTACCCTTTCTGAGCTGGGTAGACTCAGGAACAGATTCCAATCCCAGGAACAAATCCTAGCTTTCACCGGGATACGGAGACAACGACTGTTATAAAGTTATCAAAAGTTATCTGACAGAAACAAACTAACTAGAGAGAGAGAGAGAGAGAGGCCGGGGGGGGGGAGAGAAAGAACGAGAGACGGACAGACAGACAGAGATAGAAAACAAACGAGAGTCAGACATACAGAGAGAGAGAGAGAGGGGGGGAATGTGAAAGAGATAAACGAAAGACTGACTGACAAACATACAGTGAGATTGTAGGATAAAGGACAATCAATAATTAGGACAAAAAAAGGACGTCAAGGAAAAGTTTCTATTTAAGTTACCTGTTGCTCTCCCCTTGTCGCCAACTCGTGATTCAGGAGCAGCTCCACTGCTTCGACGTTCTCCTCGTTGATGGCATGCAGCAATGCATCGCCCACCTCCACGCCGTAGGAGAGCAGCAGCTCGATCATCTCAATGTTCTCGTTCTCTATGGCCACCAGGAGGGCAGTCCTGCCCAGGGGATCCAGGCAGTTCAGGTTCATCCCGGTCTGCTTCGCCAAGTTGAGGTACTGCCGCGTGGAAGGCACATCTCCCCTCTCCACCTATAAAACAATAGGAAATATATAAATAACAATGTGATTTTAGTTATAGTAAAGCAATCAGCATCAAAACCAAATACCAAAAACAAAAATAACAATAATAATAAACTAAACACTTATACAAAACAAACAATAAAAAATAAACATGAAACAACAATAGGGCCATTAATGTTGAAATCATTTCTAATTTAAGATATATTGTGTAAAACCTTTCAGAGGTAGTTCTTAACATTATTTTAACATTCTCTTATATACAACATACGCTTCTTTTATAAGAGATTATTGCGCCCTACGCTCATCCGCGGTCTGAGATTAGTCATACATTTGATTAGTGTTTTAAATAATGTTAAGTTACTGGTTTTCTTTGTTTTCCATGCCCGGATGCCACTCGGGAAGCAATATTACTTATAATTATATAAAGGACAAGCCGTTATGTGCCCGATTCTTCGAACGGGCTTTTTTTTAGAATATGCTTGACACATTATAGTTTTTTAGTTTTGTTTTCGCAACATACATAAAGTAGTATGTTTTTTTTTTTGTGGTCAGTATTTTTTAAATTTATTTTTGTTTTGCACACTTTATTATACACCAATTCAATATACAACTAAAAAGGAAAAACAAATAATAATAATTTTTTTTTATTTCTTGCTCAAAGTATGACCACTATGATCGAATTTTGTGAGTTTATTGGGTAATTAAACTCTTTCTGTAAAATAGAACTCACATGTCTTTTAAAAAGTACTGTTAATTCAAAAATGATTGTTTGATTTTTTTTTTCTACAACATTAGTCGTAGATCAATATTTTTTTTTTTGTGTGTTTTTTTGTTGGTGATATTTGCTATTTATTTATTGTTGCTTTGGAAGCAAACTTAAAATTAAATTTTAAATTCAACAGGAAAAACAATAACAACTGAAACCGATATGAATCATAGTTTATACAACGTATACGACATGAATTAAAACTTTAAAAAGTTGGTCTGGCAAATTCAAACATTGCCCGGCAATATAAAAATTTCCCGCTACATAGTTTATAAGACGTATACGATACAAATTAAAACTTTAAAACGTTGAGCTCGACAATTTAAACATTGCCTGGCAATTGAAAAATTTCCCGCTACAAAGTTTATAAGACGTATACACAGAATAGGTATAGAACAGAATGCACAATCTCTATATACGCAGTCACTGAAAGTTACCATTTTCCGCAATGCAGCGGTCGATAGAGACGCTACTATAATAAAATGAGAAAGGATATCTACGTCTGCCATAAATATATACAATATATATAGGGCCTACATTATCTTTCATTATAGGCTTACTTTTATATAAATTTGACTTAATTACCCATTTTGTTTTCAACATTATAGGATTAGGCCAATATGATGTAAAAATATTTATTACCCGGTACTGATTTGAAAAAAAATGGCTTAGACGTAGCTCGGTACCGGTAACTAAATTGCTACGGCTACCGGTACATAAATATATACTTTTTAAACCAAAATAAACTTTTAAAATTATGAAGGGAAATAGGCATATAATTCATAATGAGTTAATATGAGGTTGTTTATGCCGTTGTTTATCCTTTATGGAGTCAGGAAAGCCATGCAGTTTGACATGTTTTTTTTTACGATAATCAGTCGTTTTCGCATCATTGTTGTAGTTTATTACACAACCGTTTATGCACATTTTGCCTGAACTATTAGCTTTGGGTGTTCAAACTTGTAGATTTGAAGAAAAGGACGTTGTAGGCTAAATAAGCATAAATATAGAGTGTAACCAGGACCACTGCGTTTAAATAGGCTTAGTATGGCGTCGGTATTACTGCCCAAAACAGAAATAAAATGCGATTGCGCATTCTGATTTATACCTATTCTGTGGACACATACAACACGAATAAAAACGTGAAGGAATTTTGTATTTCCCAGATACAACGTAAGATACCCATTCAAACCATTAATCATTACCCATTATAACAATTTAAAAATATCCCGCTATAAATTACGACGCAAATTAAAACGTGAATATATTTTGTTCTATTCATTCATAAAGTACATTAGCAAAGGTTGAAGCAAAGTTAATTTTAAATGAATACGCAAAATTTGATGACGTCATAACGAAAAGCCGGCTAGCTATCTCTGCGCAAACTTTGATGACGTCATCCTGAAAAAAATCTCAACGCCATCCTTTTTTTTATTTTTTTAGCGCGATCGATCGAAAAACTATAAAAAGTTGGAACGGCAATTTTAACATGAACCCAAAATATGTCGTTTTATTCGCGTTTTTTGACCAAACTGACCACTGCGGTCATTTTAATTTTTTTAAAACCTTGACAGTGTTCACCGCCGTAACGCAAAGAATATTTGTAGCAAATTTCACGTTTTTATGTCCAGTATTTAAAAAGATTATGCGGTATGTACATACCCAGCCAGCCACATATTCCTTTTGAGATTTATATATATACAAGCCGTTATGTGCCCGGTCCTCCGAACCGGCTAAAAGTTATGTTTACATACACTCTAACTACTCAGGTAGTTATAATGAGATTGCCCGCATGACCTACGACACGAATTTAAACGTGAGGTAATTTTTTTTTTTTGCCCGCTACAACATGAATTACCCGTTAAAATTATTACTCATCACCCATTATAACAATTACAAAATTGCCCGCTATAAATTACGACGCAAATTAAAACATGAATATATTTTGTTCTATTCATTGATTAAGAACATTCGACAGTACTTTTTTTTTTTTAATGATTGTTTGATATATTTTTTTTACGACAAACATTAAGTCGCAGACCTATGTTGTGTTGTTTTTGTTATTTACTATTTATTTATTTATTGTAGCTTTGGAAGCAAACTTATAATTAAATTTTCTATTTAACATGTAAAACAATAACAAATGAAACCCATAAGAAACAAAGAAGAATTAATATTTTTTTTGTTACATTGTGTTCAATGTAATCGCATAATGATCTTTTACATACACTTTACATATCCATGGAGTTATAATGAGATTGCCCGCTACACAGTTAATATATAAGGCAATTAAAGGTAATTTTTTATTTGCCCGCTACAACATGAATTACCGGTTAAAATCATTACTCATCACCCATTATAACAATTACAAAATTGCCCGCTATAAATTACGACGCAAATTAAAACATGAATATATTTTGTTCTATTCATTGATAAAGAACATTCGACAGTACTTTTTTTTTTAATGATTGTTTGATATATTTTTTTACGACAAACATTAAGTCGCAGACCTATGTTGTGTTGTTTTTGTTTATTTGCTGTTTATTTATTTATTGTTGCTTTGGAAGCAAACTTAGAATTAATTTTTCTATTCAACATGTAAAACAATAACAAATAAAACCAATAAGAAACAAAGAAGAAACTTTAAAAAAAAAAAAATTGTGTTCAACTTAATCGCATAATGATATTTTACATACACTTTATCTACCCATGGAGTTATAATGAGATTGCCCGCTACACAGTTAATATATACGGCAATTAATAAAACCCTGCCCGTTAAAAAGTTTATCGATGTATACGTCACAAATTTAAATGTGAATGACATTTTGTACGCCCGCTACAACCGAAACGAACTGAAACGTGAAATATTTCCCGCTAGAAACGAATTGAGTGAAATATTTCCCGCTAGAAAGATTTTAATGCGTATACGCCCGCTTCAAACGAATTGAAAAAGCTAAAAGTTATGTTTACATACACTCTTACTACTCAAGCAGTTATAATGAGATTGCACGCAACAACTACAAAGTTTATATTTCGTATACGACACGAATTAAAACGTGAATATATTTTGTTCTATTCATTCATAAAATACATTAGCAAACATTGAAGCAAAGTTAATTTTAAATGAATACGCAAAATTTGATGACGTCATTACGAAAAGCCGGCTAGCTATCTCTGCGCAAACTTTGATGACGTCATCCTAAAAAAAATCTCAACGCCATCCTTTTTTTAATTTTTTTAGCGCGATCGATCGAAAAACTATAAAAAGTTGGAACGGCAAATTCAACATGAACCCAAAATATGTCGTTTTATTCGCGTTTTTTGACCAAACTGACCACTGCGGTCATTTTAATTTTTTTAAAACCTTGACAGTGTTCACCGCCGTAACGCAAAGAATATTTGTATCAAATTTCACGTTTTTATGTCCAGTATTTAAAAAGATTATGCGGTATGTACATACCCAGCCAGCCAGCCACATACATATTCCTTTTGAGATTTATATATATTACAAGCCGTTATGTGCCCGGTCCTCCGAACCGGCTAAAAGTTATGTTTACATACACTCTAACTACTCAGGCAGTTATAATGAGATTGCCCGCATGACCTACGACACGAATTTAAACGTGAGGTAATTTTTTATTTGCCCGCTACAACATGAATTACCCGTTAAAATCATTACTCATTACCCATTAAAACAATTACAAAATTGCCCGCTATAAATTACGACGCAAATTAAAACATGAATATATTTTGTTCTATTCATTGATAAAGAACATTCGACAGTACTTTTTTTTTTTTTAATGATTGTTTGATATATTTTTTTACGACAAACATTAAGTCGCAGACCTATGTTGTGTTGTTTTTGTTTATTTGCTATTTATTTATTTATTGTTGTTTGGAAGCAAACTTAGAATTAAATTTTCTATTCAACATGTAAAACAATAACAAATAAACCCATATGAAATAATGTTTATAAAACGTATACGACACGTAATAAAACTTTATAAAGTTAGTTCCGGCTATTCGAACATTGCCCGGCAAATTAAACATTGACCGGTTATATAAACATTGCCCGGTAATTTAAACATTGCCCGGTAATTTAAACATTGCCCGGTAATTTAAACATTGCCCGGTAATTTAAACATTGCCCAGTAATTTAAACATTGCCCGGTAATTTAAACATTGCCCGGTAATTTAAACATTGCCCGGTAATTTAAACATTGCCCGGTAATTTAAACATTGCCCGGTAATTTAAACATTGCCCGGTAATTTAAACATTGCCCGGTATTATAAACATTGCCCGGTAATTTAAACATTGCCCGGTAATTTAAACATTGCCCGGTAATTTAAGCATTGCCCGGTAATTTAAACATTGCCCGGTAATTTAAACATTGCCCGGTAATTTAAACATTGCCCGGTAATTTAAACATTGCCCGGTAATTTAAACATTGCCCGGTAATTTAAACATTGCCCGGTATTATAAACATTGCCCGGTAATTTAAACATTGCCCGGTAATTTAAACAATGGCCGTTACCAAGGCGATAAGCCTAAAGGTGCCCAGTTCTTGGAACTGGATAAAATAACCCATGGAGTTATAAACAATAGTCTTCCATTTAAATATTGCATTCTACAAATTACGACGCAAATTAAAACAACTTCTTAAACGCATAAATACGCAAAATTTGATGACGCCATATAATTATAAGCTTAAATATAGAGTGTAACCAGGACCACTGCGTTTAAATATGCTTAATAAGGCGTCGGTATTACTTCCCGAAACAGAAAAAAAAATACTATATCTATTTGCTTTGTCCTATGTTTGTAAAGTTTTAAATTATTTATTAGCTTTAAGTCATGTATTCACAGTGTAAAGTATTAAAGTAGTGATAGATTAAGAAAATCAACTACAGTATTGGTAGTGTAAAGAATTTATGTTGTTTACGGCACGTAGACAATTTAAACATGAAGAAAATTTGTTCCCGTCATTGAGTTGAGATAATAAAATCCATGCACATAGTTTGATGACGTCAATTTAAACAATAATAAAAAATGTCCCTTCATTGCTATAAAAATCCATGCGCAAAGATTGATGACGTCATAAAAATAATCTCAGCGCATCCTTTTTTTTCTAACTTTGTGACGAAAAACTATAAAAAGTTGTACTGGCAAAGACAATGTGAATCAAAAGTTGTGTTTTTTTCGCGTTTTTTGACCAAACTGACCACTGCGGTCATTTTAATTTTTTTAAAACCTTGACAGTGTTCACCGCCGTAACGCAAAGAATATTTGTAGCAAATTTCACGTTTTTATGTCCAGTATTTAAAAAGATTATGCGGTATGTACATACCCAGCCAGCCAGCCAGCCACATACATACATATTCCTTTTGAGATTTATATATATATATGATATGATAAGGAAAGTGTTTGTATCTTTATGTTTATCTGAGCATTGAAACAGATTGTTTTTGTGTTCTATTTCTAAATTAGAGTTTTACGCCTTCTGTATTATTACTACTTTACTCTTTGCCAATTAACACTGTCTTAACATTGCATTTTATAAATATAATGTGCATATATATTTGATAAAGATAAACTAAAGCTCAGAGTACATGAGTAACACACGCTCACTAGTTTAAGATTGAATGAGGATAATACTATAAGAACAGACAATGGAAATGTGTATATTATGATTTGATATTATAATCACCAAGGATTATGTCAAAGACAATCATTTGAACTTGAGCTATTAAGGTTGATAACTCGAGATATTATTAATTAATTGGTTTCACATGTTAGATGATAATGACACAGACAATCTGAACTCCCTTAGAATATGTGGAACCATACAAACAATAAAAGCCCATACAGACAATTTGAAGTCACACAGACAATTTGAATCCCCTCATACAATCTGAGCTCACACAGACAATCTGAAATCACACAGACAATCTGAACTCACATAGACATTATGTACTCACACTGACAGTATGTACTCACACAGACAATATGTACTCACAAAGACAATATGTACTCACAAAGACAATATGTACTCACAAAGACAATATGTACTCACATAGACATTATGTACTCACACAGACAGTATGTACTCACACAGACAATATGTACTCACACAGACAGTATGTACTCACACAGACAGTATGTACTCACACAGACAATATGTACTCACAAAGACAATATGTACTCACAAAGACAATATGTACTCACAAAGACAATATGTACTCACATAGACATTATGTACTCACACAGACAGTATGTACTCACACAGACAATATGTACTCACACAGACAGTATGTACTCACACAGACAGTATGTACTCACACAGACAATATGTACTCACACAGACAGTATGTACTCACACAGACGGTATGTACTCACACAGACAATATGTACTCACACAGACAGTATGTACTCACACAGAAGGTATGTACTCACACAGACAATATGTACTCACACAGACAGTATGTACTCACACAGACGGTATGTACTCACACAGACAATCTGAACTCACACAGAAAATATGTACTCACAAAGACAATATGTACTCACACAGACAATATGTACTCACACAGACAATATGTACTCACAAAGACAATATGTACTCACACAGACAATATGTACTCACACAGACAATATGTACTCACACAGACAATATGTACTCACACAGACAATATGTACTCACACAGACAATCTGAACTCACACAGACGGTATGTACTCACACAGACAATATGTACTCACACAGACAATATGTACTCACACAGACAATATGTACTCACACAGACAGTATGTACTCACACAGACAATATGTACTCACACAGACAATATGTACTCGCACAGAAAATCTGAACTCACACAGACAGTATGTACTCACACAGACAGTATGTACTCACACAGACAATATGTACTCACACGGACAGTATGTACTCACACAGACAATATGTACGCACACAGACAGTATGTACTCACACAGACGGTATGTACTCACACAGACAATATGTACTCACACAGACAGTATGTACTCACACAGACGGTATGTACTCACACAGACAATCTGAACTCACATAGACATTATGTACTCACACAGACAGTATGTACTCACACAGACAATATGTACTCACACAGACAGTATGTACTCACACAGACGGTATGTACTCACACAGCCAATATGTACTCACATTGACAGTATGTACTCACACAGACAGTAGGTACTCACAAAGAAAATATGTACTCACACAGACAGTATGTACTCACACAGACAGTATGTACTCACACAGACAGTATGTACTCACACAGACAAAATGTACTCACAAAGACAATATGTACTCACACAAACAATATGTACTCACACAGACAGTATGTACTCACACAGACAATATGTACTCACACAGACAATATGTTCTCACACAGACAATATGTACTCACACAGACAATCTGAACTCACACTGACAGTATGTACTCACAAAGACAATATGTACTCACACAGAAAATATGTACTCACAAAGACAATATGTACTCACACAGACAATATGTACTCACACAGACAATATGTACTCACAAAGACAATATGTACTCACACAGACAATATGTACTCACACAGACAATATGTACTCACACAGACAATATGTACTCACACAGACAATATGTACTCACACAGACAATCTGAACTCACACAGACGGTATGTACTCACACAGACAATATGTACTCACACAGACAATATGTACTCACACAGACAATATGTACTCACACAGACAGTATGTACTCACACAGACAATATGTACTCACACAGACAATATGTACTCGCACAGAAAATCTGAACTCACACAGACAGTATGTACTCACACAGACCATATGTACTCACACAGACAATATGTACTCCCACAGACAATATGTACTCACACAGACAATATGTACTCACACAGACAATATGTACTCACACAGACAATATGTACTCACACAGACAATATGTACTCACACAGACAGTATGTACTCACACAGACAATATGTACTCACACAGACAATATGTACTCACACAGACAATATGTACTCACACAGACAATCTGAACTCACACAGACAGTATGTACTCACACAGACAATATGTACTCACACAGACAATATGTACTCACACAGACAATATGTACTCACACAGACAATATGTACTCACACAGACAATATGTACTCACACAGACAATATGTACTCACACAGACAATATGTAC
This sequence comes from Anisus vortex, assembly GCA_949126835.1. NCBI lineage: Eukaryota > Metazoa > Mollusca > Gastropoda > Planorbidae > Anisus > Anisus vortex. Next base: position 27,066,666 of record OX421502.1, on the reverse strand, counting down.
TCACACAGACAATATGTACTCACACAGACAATATGTACTCGCACAGAAAATCTGAACTCACACAGACAGTATGTACTCACACAGACAATATGTACTCACACAGACAATCTTAACTCACACACAATCTGGACTGAATTTTGCATGCCAGGAGATTTCGTTTAACTTATAAGTCTGAATCCTTCAAGGCATTACCCAATCAATCATCTATATATTATATGTTTTTATCTGAAGGCATTAGGCTTGTATTATGATATGTAATCCATGATTATAACTAGGGATGTTAAAACCGTTTTTTTTTTCAAAACCGGTTAACGGTTCTATAAAACCGGTTTAAAACCGCATTTCGGTTCCCCCCTTGCGCAATGTCGCAAGTCACAGGCCGGACAAGCCAAATGAGCGTTTTTTTGTAGGTATATTTGAAAAATAAGCTTACTTCAAACTTAATTAGTGTTTGCAGGGCATTCAAGGGGTTGATTTGTGTGAATACAATATGATTTTGTACTCTTTATCATAAAATTCTTTAAAAACTAAAAACAAATCTGGGCTTATCGATTAAAATCGATAATAGCTTTTAATTTTTCAATAGTGATAATCAAATTACCGATTATCGTTGACCATAAAATTAAGAAGCATTTGAAGAGGCATATAGGCCTATGGTAACTTGTAAAACAATGTATTGAAAGGTTTTGCGTAGCCCGAATCAAAAGAATGTCTATTTAATAGTGCCCGTTAATAATAAAGCACAAACGCGGTGTCTAGCCGAATTGTTCAGGGTCACAGGGAAGGCCTAGTTTGCTTCTCTCCGTTGCGTACATCAAAGAGCAGCGCACATCTAAAATATGTAACTGTAACTTAACATGTTGTTTTTATCGCAAGCCATAGACTAGTTGGTATTTGGAAACACAATATCTAAGACTAAATAGTGTTAGCAAGGCATTTCAGGAATTGTTTTGTGCAAATTAAACATTATTTATAAAAAAATTGTCCATTAGAACAAAAAAAAAAAGGGTCTTCTATTTGAAGTAGCCTAATGATTAGCTTCCAACTTCAAACCAACAAACCGAAATCCGGTTTTGAAAATCAAAACCGGATTTCAGTTTCAAAAATATAAAAAAATGGCTAAACCAAAGGCCGCGTTTATAAATTGAGAATTTCGTGGTTATCTTGACTCTAATCAATAGTATAACCAGAATAGTAGTTCTAAAATGGTTATTATGTAATAAATTCATATTTACGCATATTACGCATATTTTTTTAATGAAAGTCGACTTTGGCATTTCTTGGTGGACGCCAATCTATTGGGCCTAGGCTATACATAAAATAGGAGTAGGCTAACACGCATATAGGCATTTATTTCAATGAATTTCTCATAGTCGACATTAGTCTACAACATACAGTGCACAGATCATGTTATTATCCTCCACAATAATGGATTTATTTAACGGGTTTTATGATAGTAATTGTTAGTGTTGTAACTAGGGATATCGACAAAGGCGCCTATTTAAAATTTTAGTTTTCATTTATCAGTAAGCTAACGTAGTTTTTAGAAAATGTCAGTTTGGCGCATATCCAAACTTTGGAGCCTAAGAGGGGGTGAGGGGTGGGGGCACACGTCGCGCTACTGGCATTGTTGTTGCAGTCTGAATACAAGCTGGTGTAATAACAGCTTTCAATAGTTTGGATGAGTAGCTTTTGAGGACAACTTCTGGCGTTGCTACTAGTTCCAGTTTATTAAATACCCCCAAGAGATTTTTCACCCGGGCAACAACAAAAGTGGATAAATCCATTCTGGTCTAGTTTTCTGAGCAAAGTCTTAAAGAACGTGCCCTGAAATGCCCCGAAATGCCCCATTGTTGCTCGCAACGAACTTTATACACATTTGAATAAAATAACTTTTGAAATAATAAAACATTCAATTATTTCATGATCACTTATTATTTTGTCAAGAAATCTAAAATAAATATATAAAGGTCAACAAATGATCATTCATGACATTTAGTCATTTACAATAAATGTCAAGACGACATGACGTAATTGAAACAACACAAAAAAATGGCGTAAAGGCCCCTGCGGACTAAAGACAAGGACACGTGTTTCCGCTGGCTGGAGAGACTTTTAACTAGACACCAAGAAGGGGCAGAGAAGTTGTCTAAACAAAGTTACCGCACGTCTTAATGATGGTTATGTCCCCATCGGGTGCGAACAGGGTGTCTGGGAGGTTTAGGCGTGGAGGAGGGGAGAGGGGAGAGGGGTTCGGACAAGACAGTTGCTGACCAAATACAAGAGAAATGTCAGAACAATATGATTGCCTCAAGGATGGACGCACACGCACACAAATACGTTTTTCTTTCTTCTACACAAAGTCTGTCTAGTTGTTAAGGCACGACTTCTAGAGGAAAAGACATTTCACAGACTTCGTTCACAAGATAATGAGATATTGAAGTATAAAGTTCAAAGGTAACATCACATTATAATTATTTCTTAATGCTTGCGTTCAAACAGCGTTTGATGTTGTTATTGTTTTTTTTTATATACAATACGTTGCTTACATTTGGTAATGAGTTATATGGCTTACACGTTTACAGACGCTCCTTCTAGATAGAAGATTATTACATCCTAGGTCCTGAAGGGCAACAGGGATCGGTCGGTGGAAAGGCTTGAACCCGGGCTGTTTTATTGACAGTCGGGTGTACTAACCGCAGGACCAGCAGCCGGCCTTTAATTTAATAAGGACACTCTAAGTCAATCTAAGTTATCCTAAGCATTCTAAGTTACCATGAGTTATTATAGGGAATTATAGGCGATTCTGAGTCATTCTAAGTCATTCTGTCATTCTAAATCATTCTAAATTACTCTGTTATTCTAGTCATTTTTTGCCATTCTAAGTCTTTCTGTGTCATTCTATGACATTTTACGTCTTTTTATGTCATTCTAAAAACATTCTAAGTCATCCTAAGTTATTATAAATCAATTTTAGTCATTCTAAGTTGTGTTTTTTTTTTCATTTTATGTAAAGAATATTATTTCACTGCTCAAAAAACAAAAGTTTAAAGTTCAGTGGTAGCGTTATTAATGCGGATTATATATATATATGTATACATATATAAAGGTCTCTCTCTCTCTCTCTCTCTCTCTCTCTCTCTCTCTCTATATATATATATATATATATATATATATATATATATATATATATATATATATATATATATATATATATATATATATAATGGTGGGATGAGGTAGTTAACTTGAAGTCATTTATGATGAATTTTTGATGCGCAAGGAATGATCGTAGAAAGAGAAATAAAACGAAAAATAAAGTGGGCGGGGGTAGGGGCAGAAAAAGAGAGGTAATGATGTGGAGAGAGGAAGATAGAGAGAGAGAGAGAGAGAGAGAGAGAGAAGGAGAGAGTAAGGGGAAAAAGAGTGCTTGAGAAAGATGGAGCGAGGGCCTGATAGAGAGAAAGAAGGTTGGGTGATAGCAGAGAGAGAGCGAGAGAGAGAGATAGAGAGAGGCTGAGATAGAGAGGACATGATGTTATAAATATATAGAAGAGTAGAGGCTAAGAGCTGGATGAAGTGGAGTGTGGTGAGAATTAAGTAAATTGTTACAAATATGCATATAATAAAGAAAATCAGTTTACCAAAATCACAAATTCAGTTCAATAAGTCTTGACTTTAAATCGAGATTAGAGCAGAAAAAAATTTATAGTTAGTAATTCAGTTAGTAATTCAGAAACTAGATAATTTAAATGTATCTATAGACTAAACGTGTTTGTAAATGAATGCTCACGAAAACCCCCATAAAAGAATGAATAGAATTTGAGCGTACCATCACAATAGATGTTTGTTTACACTGATTTCAAACTTATGAATAGTGAAAAAACAGAAGATACAGAACGGTATGATACAAACTTGATTACTCCAACAATTATTGTTTAGGAATTATGCAACACCGGTTATGACAATGACATAAGAGACTAACCCTAACGTTACTATTTCTAACTAGCACAATCTAAGGCAAAGATAGAGTTTCTCACCTGAACGTAGAAAGTGTAGTTTCACCTTCACAGTGAACGTGTTAGTATTTACCTGCCAGTACTAAGCCTACCTGTGTCTTTCAAAGGCCAAACCAAATGTATTAGCTTTATAATTAACAGGAATAGCAAGTACAGATTTTCGGAGTGCTACGGGTCACATTAAAATAACGGTATACTACAACTTCACCCCTTCTACCCAACCCTCAGTTTTATTCTTGTTACTATTAACCACGGGTTGCTCAAACGTAGGCCCGCGGGCCAGATACGACCTGTCAGTGTTCGTTACCCCAGCAATACGTTCATACCAGGCTTATGAGCATCATGGAAATTATACTGCCTAGTCGTCGATATCTTCCCCTGCAATCTAAATCAGCAAGTTGCATAGCCAAACAGAACATTAAAAAATGTTGCAAAATTATTTTTATTTTTTTCAATCGGAATAAAATAAGGTATACATCTTCATGAAATGCAACTGTTGTTGTGGAATCAATTTTTTCTTTGATGCAGAGACTTAATCCGATTAAGTAAACTAACCGAATAACGGGTTTCGTGACGATGTTTCACTGAAAGAATTTTTTCGAAAAGATTTAGATCTACTACAACAGGAGTGTGCAACATAATTTTTCTGCTTTGGGCCGCATATGAAATTTTATACTACAAGACGGTCACACAGCATGAAAATTTATTTGCATTATCAATGCAGCGACCAAAAAAAATGTATTATACTAAAAAGCTGGGCGGGCCGTTTTGTGGCTTGCGGGCCGCCTGTTGCACACCCTTGTACTACACAGTACGCAAAATATGACATGACCAAGTTTGAGCACGTTTTATTCTATAAAAGTAAAGACCGAATGAATTCTGTTTCTGTGGCCACGGCATACTAGGTGATTGTGTGGCCAGCACTATGCACAGCCGCCTTTACTTTACCCCAACTTAGGTCAGGTGCCCATCAGGGCTGGGTAGACTCAGAGACGCCCTCGAGATCCGGGAAAGGGGTCCTGGCCTGCACCAGGATTCGATCCCGGGACCTTCAGCTCGTCAGTCGAACGCGCTGCCGCTCGGCTACCATGCCCCTATATTTTATGAGCTAAAACAATAAGACAATCCACCGTTCTCAATAACTTTCCATAAATCCACAAGTTTTTCTTTTTCTGTACTGTATCGGTGTAGTCTATGTATTATAATTATATAGAATACATTAGACTTTAGACTAGTAGGCCCCTATGTATGGATCATAATGGATGTATTCACCTTCAGATATCTCTAATCTCTGATATAGCGATTGGTTTTGGGGGAGGGGGAAGCGCCACAGGTTACCACGGCAATCGGTTCTCTCCAGACCGCCTGCTTCTTCGGTATGTCATGGGTACCGCCCAGCGCCCCGCCCTTCCCATTCTGATATATATATTATCATCTTCCCATCTTTTAATATTTTTTTTGGCCTTCTGTCTGCCCCCTTCCTTCCTTTTTTTACCCATGCCCGCACTGTACACTGCGGGATCGTATTGACAAGCCAAGAGTATCTGATTGTACAGACGTACACATTTCCACTTTCGTTGCTTAGAATGTAGACAACGTGCTGCCAAATGCATAGTGCCCATAATTAAATTTTAACTTCATTTCACCCACAAAGCAAGCGGTCTGTCTACATGTTAAAACAACAAATAACATTCAAGGCGCCATCCTCTTTAAATTAACTAGATCTAGCTAGTTTCACCTAAATTTTGTTCTGCAGTTCAAACTCCCAAAACTTAATTTTATCTTTAAAAACAACAAAAACATGAATTTTAGTTTTTTTTTAAAATGACTTTCATCTAGCACCACGCGCTAGCGCACTCATTAGATGCACACGTAACGCAGCTCTTTGATTGGCTGCTGTCGAGCAAAGTGTTTGATGGGTAAGCATATGTGCACCGTGCACTTGTTGCAATCAAGCTAATTATGGAGCTTATTTTTTACCTTGAACTTTACTTCTTCAAAAGAATCTCGGTTTGCCTTTGTAGTTAACCTCTTCTATCTTTTTAAACAGGATCGGAAAAACTGTATTATCATATACTGTGCAGATATATATATATATAAATATATCTAAGTTCTTATTTCAATTTTATTTTTAGTTTGTTTTTTTTTTCACTTTCATTATGACAAAAAATGCAAATTTAAAATATGAGCAAGTACGCTAGCTTTGGATTTTGTTGGAGGAAAGGAACAGTAATATTACAGAGTACCAACAGTATTGCTAAATCTGATTCTTAGTTGTAGCGTTGGTAAGTGTGAATATGTAAAGAAGATAGGGACGTGTTCGTTGAAAGACACACTGTGCAGTAATGTTGAAAGTCACATAGTGTAATAGCGTTAAAAGTCAACACTTTACACTAGTGAAATGAAAAGAAATGCTCAACACGGTTAGCCTCATTATTCAATATTGACACATATACATACAACACGGTTAGCCTCATTATTCAATATTGACACATATACATATAACACGGTTAGCCTCATTATTCAATATTGACACATATGCATACAACACGGTTAGCCTCATTATTCAATATTGACACATATGCATACAACACGGTTAGCCTCATTATTCAATATTGACACATATGCATACAATGACGAACAATTCTTTTCCCATGTCAGTTTCGTACCTTTCGTATCTTTTATATTACATATGATTAGAGACCGACCGATATTCGGTTTCGGCGCCGAAAATAGGCGAAAACCCTTTTTTTCGGCGTGGGTTCGGTTTCGGCCGAAGCCAAAAGGTTAGTTTTCTGTTTGTTTACGGTTTCGGCCGAAACTGATATTGATTTTCGGTCACCTGCCGAATATCTATTTTAACTTTCAAAATTTAAAATGCCACGCTATTGTTGCATCTATTACTCTGCTTATTGATACTTTCATTTAGTTAAACTGTTGTGAATTAATCTGTGTGAAGTAGGGATGTTAAACGAAAACCGGATTTCGGAAGGAAATCATTCATAGTGTCCCACGATTTATTTATCTTTTTATTTGAAGAAAAATTTGTAAACCCTGTTTGATTAGCACAAAACAATTCCTTAACATTATATTCCTTGCAAACACTCGTTTGTCAAAGGCGACTTATAGTTTTTTTGTTGTTTTTTTCGAATTCCGAATATTGCTTGTGAATTTGCGATGCAAGCACATACAACAGCAAATGCAGATGTTAACGCTAGTCGTCGGTACAGACATTTGATCTACGTATTCGAAAACAAACAAAAACTGGAAAAGGTTGCGAGATACTTTGACTGCAAAAGGAGGACATAAAGAGACAAAAAGAATGACATATTTAGTGTTTCACAATCCACAATCAGTTCAGTTTTATTACATTAGCTGTCAATAATTGTATATTAGTAAAACTGACCCAACATTTTATTTAATGTAAACTGAAAAGCAGCTTGGGTAATTAAAAAAAAACTATTTTGCCGAGCATGTAAGGTTCTTTTTAAAAACTGTTAATTTTCTTGCCAGACGTCTGTCAACCCTAGATAGATGTGTCTGGGATTTTACTCATATTATACACATATTCTTAAAATCTGTGTAACATATAGATCTAACATCCACTGATTTATATTATAATTATAAAGGTCTAAATTCATGACACTACAGCTTTTGACTTCTGCTAATCCAGAATCAACTATGTTTTTTTTTACAAAGATTTCACCACGTTCTAAGGATCAATGGTCCTTCGTATTATTTTTTTTAGCATAATCGATGCAAATTTGTCTTTTCCAAACTATAACTATAACTTACTTTGCCCGGGGACGGAGAGGGGGAAAAGAAAATGGGTAAAAAAATCGGATATTTAGAACGAAAATAGGTTTTGAGAAAAAAAAAAGGATATTAACATCCCTAATGTTAAGTAGAAGACTGAAGTTAATAATAACGGATCATTTAATCACTCCAAAGAATGGTTTACTCAAATAGAGTGCCCATAAACTAGTTAATATTACACATAAATGTGCAGTCTTTTGAAATCGTTTGTTTTGCATTTTTGGTTTATTCTTCGTTTTTGGCCGAAGCTGTAGTTAAACTTTTGGTTTCGGCCGAAAGTCAATGTATAATATTCGATATGGTTTCGTTTTTGGCCGAAACTAAAAATTTGGTCTCTACATATGATCCTTCTATAAAGAAGATTAAAGCGTCCTATGCTTATTGGTGGTCCGAGTCTAGTCTTACATTTATATTAGTGTTTTAAATGATGTTAAGTTACTGGTTTTCCTCGTTTGTTTAGAAAACCCATTCCAGGCTCGGATGCCACTCGGGACGAAAGAGTACTCGGATGCACTTGTTCTCGCATAAGGAATAAGGAAAGTGTTTATCTGAGCATTGCAACAGGTTGTTATTGTGTTGTATTTCTGAATTAGATTCTAACGTCTTATGTATTATTACTACTTTATTTTTTGCCTTCCTGTCCTCAAAGGATTCTAGATTTCTGACAGTTTCGTCACACATTTTTAGAGCATTTGTTTCTAATCAGCTTTAAGAAACGAACCAATATAAATAATTAATGGTTATCAAAAACACCACAATCCTCGTGACTCTACACCTCTCTATTCCCAACTCCTTCCAATAAGACTTCATTATTGTTATTTCCGTTTCTGTTTTTTCATACAACCCATGCCGGGAACAGCAGAAGGCCGTCTTCATTGCATACATTGACTTGACTAAGGCATTTGATCTAGTTAGCCGCACTGGACGCTTTAGCATACTAAAAAAGATGGGATGTCCGCCCCGGCTACTAAGTATTATTGAGGCTTTCCATAACAACATGCACAGCACAGTTCTCTTCGACGGCGCCACATCAGAACCATTCCCAGTGTGTAGCGGGGTTAAACAGGGCTGCGTCCTGGCACCAACACTCTTTGGTATCTTCTTCTCAGTACGCCTCCGATATGCTTTTGAGAACTGCCCCGAGGGCGTGAACATCCATACTAGGGCCGATGGAAATCTCTATAACATAGCCCGGCTCCGTGCAAAGAGCAAAGTGGAAACCGTATTAATCTGAGAATTGCTTTTCGCTGATAATGCAGCTCTTGTTTCACATACAGAGGAAGGGCTCCAGCAACTGGTCAGTAGATTCTCGGAGGCGTGCAAAGAATTTGGCCTAACAATAAGCCTAAAAAAGACCAATATTATGAGGCAAGGGACAGAATGCCTCCCAGCAATCTCCATTGAGGGAAACACTTTGGATGTTGTCGAGGACTACACTTAAATTGGCAGCAACATCTCAAGCTCACTGTCCCTGGAAAAAGAAATACAAACCAGAATCGACAAGGCAAGTATCTTTAATGGCAAGGCTCAACCAAAGAGTATGGGATAATGCCCAACTCTCTGATAGGACAAAAATCTCTGTCTACTAGGCCTGTGTGCTAAGCACACTCCTCTATGGAAGCCAGACCTGGGCTACATACGCTAAGCAAATAAAGCAGCTCAATAGCTTTCACCTGCGATGCCTGCGCAGGATACTACACATCAAATGGCAGGAAAGAGTCACAAATGTGGAGGTGCTCAGGAGAAGCCACATGCTGAGTATAAACTCAATCCTGAGTGAGAAGCGCCTGCGATGGATTGGCCATGTCCACAGGATGGGTGCTGAACGCATCCCAAGAGCCCTGCTGTATGGAGAGCTGGCAGCCGGAATAAGAAAGAGAGGTCGCCCTTGCCTGCGTTTCAAACACGTTTGCAAAAAAGACTTATTACTGGCACGCATTGAGCCCAAAACGTGGGAGAGCCTTGCTGAGTAACGCACCTCCTGGCGGTCCAAGGTGCGCGAGGGCACTCAAGCTGCAGAAGCCACCCTCACAGAAAGCAGTGAAGAGAAACGAGCCATGAGAAAGGCGAGAGGCAGAGAAAAAGGAGACTGCGCCATCGTCTCTTGAGGATTGAAGGATGCCATATTAAAAAAAAAACCATCGTCTGCAAGAAAGCGTAAAATACATCATTTGTTACTCAATGAGGCATACATAACAATTTCGTTGGCGTTCGTCTATTTGTCTCCTTCACCTGTTACTTGTAAATATGATAAACGTTATCGTTGGATCATTCATTTTACTCAAGGGTGTGAAGCAGTTTCCGTAGACTCTAAGGAATTCGATACAACTATAGGCGGGTCAAACATTGTGATATATTTGTTTACATTTTTAATCAGGCCCCACGAGAGGGAGGTACAGCCGGTACGCCGTACCGGGCCCATATAAGAGTTTAGGGCGCCCATGAATATTAAAATTAAAAATTAAATTGGCAATTAGGCAAGCATTTTTTAATTGTTGCTAAAAGCTAAGAGGAGATGCTCTAAAACCTCCTACAATCTCACGTGGCGCTGGTGGCCCTTAATTTTGGTATTCTTTGAATGTGTACTTGAACATTTTGTTAAATATGCAAAGAAGCCTCTAACCTTAATTGTAATATAGGGCCCCGGTAGCATTAAGATATCTTTTTTTATTTTTTTTTCTTCAGAGACACTTACAAATAGCTTAATAGCCTAGGCCCTAGGCCTAAAAACTCTAAGGCAGTGGTTCCCAAACTTTTTTAGGCCGCGACCCCTTTATACATTTTTTCGTGCTTTTGCGCCCCCCCCCCCCAAAAAAAAAACACCAAAAAAACAAAACAACAACAACAAAACAAAACAAACAAACAAAAAAACTACAATTAATAATAATACATAATTTTGTCCCTACTTTGTTACTGCATTTTGCGACTGTTATGAATTGTAATGTAAATATCTAATGTGCAGGATGTATTTTTACTGTCACAAAATGAACAGCGATTAATCATAAAAAAAAAGAAAACATAAAAACGCATGTAATTAAATATTGCAAGATACCGGTATCGGCTTAGGCCTATATTTTTAATTACAACACGAACGTCAGCTATTGTGATGGTTGACAGTGCGTATTTCTTATCGGTTCAGACATTCTCGGGACAGTCTTTGCAAGCAGAGCATCTCCAAGAATAAGTCTATTGTGTTTTGACTTGATAACCAACAAGGTGGAAAAGCATGTTTACTAAGATATTTTGTTGCAAATGGAAGAAAATGGCGCAACACAATCTCAGCCAAAATAGTTTATGACTGCATATACATTTCATGTGCATCCAATTTTTTATGCAAAGGCTAAATATTCATTTGGAATGATCCGATCTTTTTTAGATAAATTAAGTATTTAAGGCATGTTACATTTTCCTCCTTGCTGTGATAAATTTAACTCATTTAAGACGACAATGATGTCAACCAAGTAAGCTATTGTCTGCAGTTCACTTTTATCACCGAAAAGTGCTTCAAAGAGCAGTCTTGCTTTCTGATATAAAATATATAAAAAACCAGTTCACCATGATGCCAAAAAAAAAGTTTTAAATTCTCTCGACAATCATCTCACAAGTGTGAAAAAGCAAGCATTGTTCGGAGCATCATAGGCCTAATTGTTGCACAATTGCGAAAACAGTCAACTGCTTAAAGAGCTTGTCTTTACAAAAAGGCACATCTAGTGACGCTTTTTATTACTTCTTTATTACTTCTTTTAATTGTTGTGGCAATGTCTCAGTTTGTCCATATATCATACAGTGAGCTCCGATTACTTTTGGTCACTAATTCTGTTGAAATCCAGACCGAACAGAATCTAAACTAAAATCCGTAATATTCATGAAGTGTCGGGCGTTTATCGCAAATACTACTGCTTATAACAGAGAAGAGGCTTTTTAACACAATTCTCTACACACGGGTTACTGGTCACCATACGTGCATTATGGTGCCGACCTTGTCACATACACCTGTATTGATGTCATTACGCCAAGTAGTCTACACGTTGTATGAAGATGTATCTGTATGTCGGTGGACTCGGTTGGAGAAGGAAAGATGAGCTATATTTCGGCTCCTAAGACCATCGAAAACATACGTTTTCCGAAGGTCTTTGGCGACCCCCGTGAAATGGTCATTCAATCCCCAAGGGGGTCGCGCCCCCCCCCAGTTTGGGAACCGCTGCTCTAAGATATTGAAAATTGTAAACACATTTGTTTTCTGGTCCTTTAACAAAATGTATTTTGGGAAGAGTCTGTACTAAAAAAATGTATGTGTCAACTTTATTGCCACAGCAGATCTAACCTTACATTTGACTACATAGCATACATTATTGGCGAATATTTACAACTGACAAGAGTAACACCAATAGTTAAATCACTAAACCTAGAATTTACTAGAAACACTAGAGGACAGAAGGACAACGAGTAAAGTAGTAATAATACATAAGGCATTAAACTTTAATTTAGAAATTCTATAACTAACACATTTATGGTAATTATTGTCCAAAATCTTAAAATTATTTTGGTACTCAAGATTAGTCAAGATGAAGATCTAACATTAATATTAATTATATTGTGATCTCTGTTTACTGAGATGTCCTTGATGTGTTTAATACTTCAAAGTGTAATATAACTGCAATCCTTAATTAAGCGGAATAGATACGTAGTAATCAGACACACTGGGTAGTTAATGTAATGTTTAGAAATATACATAGAAATTTTTAGTCATAAAATATTTATACAATTTTCAAATCCTTTTTTAAAGTTTGTTCATTTCAAATTTATAATTTGTAAGCTGTTAATTTTTTGATAAAAGAAAAAAAAGAAACATACTAAAATTATTAGTGCAAATAAAACGCTTTTGTTATCTCCCTTTAAATTAAAAAAATCGTTGCCACATTTGATTCAATAGCGATGCCAAACCAGTTATGTTTTGTAATATTAAAAATATTACTGACTTAATTGTATTTCTTTATAAGTATAAGTTGAACCAAACGCTACAAGTAGAATAAGTGTACGTTCAACCGAAAGCTGAAAGTAGAAGAGCGAAAGCCTATCAGTTGAGAATAGCAAATGACTTTCCTTAGCTAAAAAGCTTCCTTTCAGATTTTTTCAGCAAATGGGCACATTTGGATGCACATTTTTGAAAAGTTTTTGAAAGTCATGCCTTTGGTTAGAAAACTCTGTACCTTGATGTATTTTTGAAAGAGCCCTAACTATCAATCTAAATATATGCCTTAATGTAGGGATGTACATGTAGTTAAATGTTTTGAAATTGATTTCACGGCAAGATATAGATCTATGTCCAGTTTTAATGCAAATCCATTCCAGTGGCCCCTGTAAATGCAAGTTCAACTCACTGAAATGTGTCGCTATGTCATTCAGAAACATGGGCTTTTCCTCATTCAGAAGCAGAAACTGTTGTTATTTTTTTCATTAAAAAAATAACCTTGGAGCGTGCCATTGAAAATCGCTCTGCATGCCAAGTTTGGCACGCGTACCTTAGGTTGCAGATCCCTGATATAAACAACGTATCCTTTGTTGATCACTAATGAACCGTTTCTTAGCTTCACATTGTTTTTTTAAGATTCGATCATGTGTAGACATGTACTATTTAGGATGTACCTATCTGGGGTAACGGTGTGTTCTCTTTCAAGGAGTTCTTTCAACCAAATTAATCATCAATCATCAGTATCTTTTGTAATAGACCTGTAAGGGTGTGATTGAAATGATTATACTCTAATGGTAAATGGTTGCACTTATGACAGTTTCACAAAATGTTCAACCGGAACCTTTTAAAAAGATTCTTGATTTTTCAAACGCATGTAATACAAATAAATCATCTAGATATAACTGTGTTAGAAAAAATAGTATGAAAAAAATCTCGTACCGGCATCTTTTTTTTTCTCTCGAGGGCCCTGTTTTTAATACATACATTTTAATAATAATGAATAGAACAAATCAGTAACTTAACATCATTTAAAACATTAATAAAGATGCTAGACTAGACTCGGACCACGGATGAACGTAGGACGCAATACTCTTTTTTTATAGAAGGAGCGTCTGTAATAAATAAGATAAGATAAGAAAATAATATAAAAACAGTACAACTGCCGTAGGAAGCTCCGTGGGGGACCACAGTAAAAGGCTTGGCGGTGCCGTGTTGAGGCCCGCGGGTCGACTGTTGCAAGCCTCTGATTAAATGATTTGCTGGTCCGTTTTCTATTACATAAACAGTCATTTATTCCTACAATCCTACAATTTCTAGAAAGTGAATCACAACACAGCGATATCATATAAGGCACGGACAGAGATGGAAATGAAACATAGTTCTTATCCCGGATGCAAGGAGTAATTAAGACAATTTCTCTTTCCTCCCGAGTGGCATTATGGCATGAAATACGTTCAAAGAAAAAACATGAACATCAATTAAAAAGCTTAATTAAAATGTATCACTAGAAACTAATTACAGAAAAGCACACCACTTAATGATCTTCTGTCTAAAAGTATGATATCGAAAAGTGTATGAGATTATTGTGCTGTTATAACTTATAATAAGGATTTTTGTATTAATACTATTGTTGACATAATATATTTTTCAAACCATTAACACGCGGTTCGGCAACCTAAGGAACGAGTGGCATACTTGGCACGCACGGCGTTTTTTTTAGTGGAACACAAAAGCTCTCCGAATAGGCACGTCTACAAGAAATTTAGTGCTAGAGGAAGATGACTTTTAGGTTGATCGCACACCGAAATAATTAGAAATCCTACTTTACCACTATATTATCAAAAGGTAGGCGACCTCTGCATGATTTACCTTAATCCGTGGTACCTGTAGGCTACAATGTGGATCATATGGTGATGACGATTTGAAGAAAACTAAACAAAGAGAGGTATATTTGTATACAATACAACTGGCGCATTCAAATGAAATTTCTGACCTAAAAGCCTAAAACAAAAATTGTATTGGGCAAAGTTGATTGTTTGAAAGCTGAGGCTTAAAGTAGTCTTCGATTTGGTTTCTCCTTACGAGATCAGACAAGGATTAAGTAGCAGACGATAGGTCAACACTACAAAAAACACACCAAGAAATCATGATTGGAAGTGCTTCGGTTAAAAGGCTACCCTGTTACTTCTCAAGAGATGACCAACTAATCAAACACGCAACTTCAAGTTCACAGTTCACAATCGCAGTGGCGAGATCCTCGCGTAAGGAAATGGTGTTAAAAAAATACATAGACAGCTTTTAATGGAAGCTGAATGTAAAAGTTGAGCATTATCAGCATAGCCTGCCAAGTGTATTAACTCCTTGTTTGAAGGGTTTAAAAAAAACATATGATTTTGATCAGATATTGACATTTATACCGTTTTCAGTTACTTACGTAGGCAATATTTCTACTGTATTCAGTGACCTACGTAGGCATTATTTCTACTGTATTCAGTGACCTACGTAGGCATTATTTCTACTGTATTCAGTGACCTACGTAGGCATTATTTCTACTGTATTCAGTGACCTACGTAGGCATTATTTCTACTGTATTCAGTGACCTACGTAGGCATTATGTCTACTGTATTCAGTGACCTACGTAGGCATTATGTCTACTGTATTCAGTGACCTACGTAGGCATTATGTCTACTGTATTCAGTGACCTACGTAGGCATTCTTTCTACTGTATTCAGTGACCTACGTAGACATTTTTTCTACTGTATTCAGTGACCTACGTAGGCATTATTTCTACGGTATTCAGTGACCTACGTAGGCATTATTTCTACTGTATTCAGTGACCTACGTAGGCATTATTTCTACTGTATTCAGTGACCTACGTAGGCATTATTTCTACTGTATTCAATGACCTACGTAGGCAATATTTCTACTGTATTCAATGACCTACGTAGGCAATATTTATACTGTTTTCAGTGACCTACATAGGTACTATTTCTACGGTATTCAGTAACCTACATAGGCAATATTTGTAATGTTTTCAGTAGATTCCTTAATTTAAAATTCGCATTTAAATCTTTTTTGTCGCACGGGAAATGCAATAATACGTTAAATTTAGTTAAGTTCTAAGGGGGAAAAAAATCTTACAACGCCTGATAGCCCGAATATTTAAACCGTGAATTTTTATTCTTAACAACTTACACCAGTTTTGTTTTTTTCAAAGACTGTAATAGCGATGACATAAAACGGACGCATACAGAGCAAAAGGGAATCGGGGAATTCCGAAACGAAGTCATTCGAGTCGTCAAATAGCAGAAATATAAAAAGCAAGTAGTCCATCTTAATTTTAGTGGAGTTTTGCTAATCCCTAATGAATTTCTGTTAGCGCTAACGCTAATCCCTAACTATTTGTAATGGATTAGCGAAAGCTAGTTATGCTAACAGCAGCTAATCCTCATAACCCAAAATAGTAGTATGCTAATGTTAGTGCTTTTTGTAGTTTTACTGTTGTTGGTGCTCTGATTTTTTTGTCTGTGGTCTCACAATTCTGGTCCTGTGTGTTTCTTACAGGATTCCCACCAAAAGACAAGCGAGGGAAGCACAGCAACCATGCCCGAAAGCTGACAGCAGATATGAGAGAGCTTGTGATTGCTCATATTGGCTCTTTCAAGGGGCGTTCATCCCACTACTCACGCAAAAAGTCGAGTCGCCTCTACCTGCCAGAAACACTCAACATTACGAAAATGTTTAATCTTTTCTGTGAGCAGCATCCTGGTGTTACCCTTTCATATGAGTCCTACAGAACCATATTCAACGAGAACTTTAACCACTACCAATATCCCTGGCCAAGTTCGAGGACCTGCAGGTGTTGAAAAGGTTCTGCGACCCAAGGCACCATGCATTCTTTGACAATCTTCCTCATGATAGCAGCATGCCAAACAACCTCCATGAGGAACAATCAGATTCGGACGAGGAGTCGTAGCCTTATTTCATCAAAATATTGTAAAAAAAAAAAAAAAAAACTCACACACTGTCAATAGTCTATGATTTTTGTTGTAATAAACAAGTTAAAAAAAACTGCTATGGTATGATGTGTCAATATTTGAATAATCAATCGTACAGGCATCAAAAATAACAAAATCAACTTCAGTTCCATCTTAACTAGTAATTTACCACAGCAAAATAGGCATTATAATCCATTTTACATTGACTGAGTACATTGCAATTCAGCTTGTAGAAGAATATCTCAAGTGAGGGGTCTGTAAAGGGGAAAAAAGGCACATGTCCATGACCCCCCCTGGTGGTTTAAATCCTCCATATTTAATTAAATTATACAATCTGGACATAGAACTTCTCATGAATACAAAAGAAGTGATATATCTTTAAGACAAAACACTTAGTGTCCCAAGAAATACAGTAAGAACAAACATAGCAACTTTCAAAGACAAAATTTCATTTATCTCAAAAGTGGAAATGTGTGACATGTGCCTTTTTTCCCCTGTAGTCTTCAGTTGTCTATGTTACTTTAGTTAATGTCATGTTTAATATTATAGAGTGATTATTACACTTGAATGATTTCAGTGAATGTCTGGATATATAATATATTAAGTTATGTAATGACTTGTTGAATCTGACATGCAATTCGTTTCGTTTTTTTTGGGCAGAGTTCTTTACTGTCTGTAACTTGTCTGTATTTATTTTTTTCGCCGACATTCATAAAAAAAAAAAGAGAAAAAAAAACTAAAGTTTGAGCAGATGTTTATTTACCGAATGAGCAGAATCGAACGAGCGAACTTTGCCAATTACTGCGCAGCTTGGTTCTTCTCCAATTTATCAGGCAACGTAAAGAACATATTACGAGCATTATATTTGTATGAATAAGAAGGATGTGTGTGGGGGGTGGGGGTGGGTTTGGGGTGGAATAGAGAAATAGACTGTGATGTTTCGGGGAGAAGAGAAAGCACAAAACCCGCTGTGAGCGATCATGTGATGGCCGCGTGATGATCATGTGATTAGTCAAATAATATACCGGGGTAGGCCTAATGATCTACGAACTTTTTGTGTATAACTTTATGAAGAAATAGAGTTCATTGAAAAGACAATTTATATAAATCTATGTATGTTTTCATAAGGTGTATTGTGTACTTGTCATGACACATTATGAAAACAATATATCGCTTAATGGAATTGTAATTGAATGGAAGTAATAATTGACATTTGAAAACCTTCAATTACCAAAGACAGAATTGAGAAATGGCCCATTCAATCACAATTCTTAATCCCAGCTTAATCTTTCATATCGTTAAAAAAAAACAGCAAAAAAAAAAGAAAAGAAAGGATGTTCTCTAAGCCATTTGCGTCTGGAAACAACTAAACACACACATACACACACTTACACATACACACACATACGCACAGAAACACATACACACAGTAACACACCAAGACAATAACAGGGACATGCAGTTTTAAACAAATCAAGTTGTTCTCCCTGACTCATTACTATTGCAAGAGTCTTCAGTCTACAGACAGTGTCTCCTGTTCGCGGTGTTGATAGATGATGTGCCAGTGCTGCCGTCTAGGTCTATTACAAAACATTGTTCCTACATTCAACAATTTCAAATGAATGAAATAAGAGCAGGAAACAAAAAAAAAAAAAAAGGACAGAAGCGAGTTTTTATGTTTAACCCTTCCCATACCGACCTACTTCTATCTATGCTGCCTTCAGTTCCGCTATATACGCGCCCGGGACTGTAAGGGTTAACCTCCCGTCTTTCTTCTTTTTCTCTCTTTCTCTCTCTGGACGCACCCGTTTCCTCAAATATTTCCCTTCCCTCCCTCCCCGCTTTTCACCATAGTATAATTAGCGGATATGACATCGTTTTCGTCTCGAATGGAGAAGAGGGGGGTAGTTGGGGGAGGAGGCTCCATCTTGTTGTAGATGCTAGAGGTAAACAGGGTGGAGATAGTTATGACATCGCTTGGATCAATTGATATGCCAGAGATAAGTGTTTTACCTGGCCAACTCACATCACGTCTTGACATTATTACACGATCAAGTACCACGTGATTGGATTTGTGTCACTGACAAATATCTCCTGTTAAATTAGTGATTCTTTCCAATAACATTATTTAACGGACAACAATTTTCTGACTTTACAAAACGTGTGTCCCAAAACGGCGATTAAAATAACATTATAAGAACTTATAACATTATAAGAACATTTGTTTTACATTTGTGTAAACTTTGATCTCCTACAGATGGTGTGTAACTTGAATTGTGTAATTAAATTTTGTTTTATTGAAAGTATTTTATACGCCTTCTGAAAGTATTAAAGCAATTCTATGGGACACGTTAACCGTGCGGCAGCGCGTTCGGCTGGCGTTCCATAGGTCCTGGGTTCGAATCCTGGTGAAGGCTATTATTTGTTCCCTGGACTGGAGGTTGTCCCAGCCCTGATGGGTACCTGACAATGGTTGGCGCAAAGTAAAGGCTGGCCACACAATCCCTTAGTATGTCGTGGCCCCACGAAATTTGATGAACGCTGTTCCATCGGCTCTATGGATCAGCTTGGTTAGATTGGATTACTCTAGTTTCATTGTATTATTGAAAAACACTATGAAAGCACTGAAGCGTGTTAACCCTCTATTTCACACATCACCTCACCTTTAACCATGGTTATAACATTATCGATGCGTTCAAAGACAACTCTCATTCATACTTCTACTTTCGTCTTCTTTGGAAGTTTCCACATGTTTGTATTTACTAACGTCTAGTTACAGTACACCAACAACACAGTCCAGGTGCAGATACAAGATCTGAGACTTGTAGGAAAATAAGGCCTGCCATACATCTGTGTGTGTGTGCCTCGAATGTTTTTTTTTTAATCAATTGCACTGTTAGTTTTAGTTGAACGAATATTTTACAGCCAATTTAGTTAGACTACTTATATTCACAGCCAATTTAATTAGACTACTTATATTCACAGCCAATTTAGTTAGACTACTTATATTCACAGCCAATTTAGTTAGACTACTTATATTCACAGCCAATTAATTTAGTTAGACTACTTATATTCACAGCCAATTTAGTTAGACTACTTATATTCACAGCCAATTTAGTTAGACTACTTATATTCACAGCCAATTTAGTTAGACTACTTATATTCACAGCCAATTTAGTTAGACTACTTATATTCACAGCCAATTTAGTTAGACTACTTATATTCACAGCCAATTTAGTTAGACTACTTATATTCACAGCCAATTTAGTTAGACTACTTATATTCACAGCCAATTTAGTTAGACTACTTATATTCACAGCCAATTTAGTTAGACTACTTATATTCACAGCCAATTTAGTTAGACTACTTATATTCACAGCCAATTTAGTTAGACTACTTATATTTACAGCCAATTTAGTTAGACTACTTATATTCACAGCCAATTTAGTTAGACTACTTATATTCACAGCCAATTTAGTTAGACTACTTAGGCCTATATTCACAGCCAATTTAGTTAGACTACTTATATTCACAGCCAATTTAGTTAGACTACTTATATTGACAGCCAATTTAGTTAGACTACTTATATTCGTAGCCAATTTAGTTAGACTACTTATATTCACAGCCAATTTAGTTAGACTACTTATATTCACAGCCAATTTAGTTAGACTACTTATATTCACAGCCAATTTAGTTAGACTACTTATATTCACAGCCAATTTAGTTAGACTACTTATATTCACAGCCAATTTAGTTAGACTACTTATATTCACAGCCAATTTAGTTAGACTACTTAGGCCTATATTCACAGCCAATTTAGTTAGACTACTTATATTCACAGCCAATTTAGTTAGACTACTTATATTCACAGCCAATTTAGTTAGACTACTTATATTCACAGCCAATTTAGTTAGACTACTTATATTCACAGCCAATTTAGTTAGACTACTTATATTCACAGCCAATTTAGTTAGACTACTTATATTCACAGCCAATTTAGTTAGACTACTTATATTCACAGCCAATTTAGTTAGACTACTTATATTTACAGCCAATTTAGTTAGACTACTTATATTCACAGCCAATTTAGTTAGACTACTTATATTCACAGCCAATTTAGTTAGACTACTTAGGCCTATATTCACAGCCAATTTAGTTAGACTACTTATATTCACAGCCAATTTAGTTAGACTACTTATATTCACAGCCAATTTAGTTAGACTACTTATATTCACAGCCAATTTAGTTAGACTACTTATATTTACAGCCAATTTAGTTAGACTACTTATATTCACAGCCAATTTAGTTAGACTACTTATATTCACAGCCAATTTAGTTAGACTACTTATATTCACAGCCAATTTAGTTAGACTACTTATATTCGTAGCCAATTTAGTTAGACTACTTATATTCACAGCCAATTTAGTTAAAATACTTATATTCACAGCCAATTTAGTTAGACTACTTATACTCACAGCCAATTTAGTTAGACTACTTATATTCACAGCCAATTTAGTTAGACTACTTATATTCACAGCCAATTTAGTTAGACT
Organism: Anisus vortex; assembly: GCA_949126835.1. Lineage (NCBI taxonomy): Eukaryota > Metazoa > Mollusca > Gastropoda > Planorbidae > Anisus > Anisus vortex. Next base: position 27,045,308 of record OX421502.1, on the reverse strand, counting down.
ACTTATATTCACAGCCAATTTAGTTAGACTACTTATATTCACAGCCAATTTAGTTAGACTACTTATATTCACAGCCAATTTAGTTAGACTACTTATATTCACAGCCAATTTAGTTAGACTACTTAGGCCTATATTCACAGCCAATTTAGTTAGACTACTTATATTCACAGCCAATTTAGTTAGACTACTTATATTCACAGCCAATTTAGTTAGACTACTTATATTCGTAGCCAATTTAGTTAGACTACTTATATTCACAGCCAATTTAGTTAAAATACTTATATTCACAGCCAATTTAGTTAGACTACTTATACTCACAGCCAATTTAGTTAGACTACTTATATTCACAGCCAATTTAGTTAGAATACTTATATTCACAGCCAATTTAGTTAGAATACTTATGTAAGTATAGTTAAAAGGAAAGTTTACTTCGAAGAACTTAAGTGTTCACATAGGCTATAACCAATGAAGCAGATTTTCAGCTATTTAATTGACCACCGGGGGGGGGGGGGGGGGAGATAGGAGGCACGGCCACCGAAGGTTCTGAGTTCGAATCCTGGTGAAAGCTAGGATTTGTTTCAGGGACTGGAAGGTGTCCCTGTGCGTTTACGACTCTGATGGATGCCTGACACAAGTTCATGTAAAGTAAAGGCGACTGGGCATTGTGCTGACCACACAATCCCCTATTATGCCGTAACCACATAAACTGGTGAGCGCTGCTTCACCGGCCTATGGTCAATTTGGTTCAATGGGATACTTTACTTTTATTGGCCACGACCTAGTAGTATACCACGACCTAGTAGTATACCACGACCTAGTAGTATACCACGACCTAGTAGTATACCACGACCTAGTAGTATACCACGACCTAGTAGTATACCACGACCTAGTAGTATACCACGACCGAGTAGTATACCACGACCGAGTAGTATACCACGACCTAGTAGTATACCACGACCGAGTAGTATACCACGACCGAGTAGTATACCACGACCGAGTAGTATACCACGACCTAGTAGTATACCACGACCGAGTAGTATACCACGACCTAGTAGTATACCACGACCGAGTAGTATACCACGACCTAGTAGTATACCACGACCTAGTAGTATACCACGACCTAGTAGTATACCACGACCTAGTAGTATACCACGACCTAGTAGTATACCACGACCTAGTAGTATACCACGACCTAGTAGTATACCACGACCGAGTAGTATACCACGACCTAGTAGTATACCACGACCTAGTAGTATACCCGCATAGAAGATTATAATATCGTATAACAAGGCTGGCGTTTGGCCCTTCGGACGAAGCTACTAAGAGATTGTGGGGCCGCTGACGTTTTTACTTTAACCCAAATGAATGCATTACGAGCACTAATCAGAGATGAGTAGACTTCATCAATGACGTCAGATTGTGGAAATAAAACCCGCGGCATTACCGCTGCTTTGCTTGCCCTAAAAATCTGATCAGAATCAGTCAGAAATAAATACGTGCTTTAGAAACCCCTGTAATATATAATGTTTTGATAATCTTATAGAGTTTGTAGTCAAAAGCAAGCAGAAGCAATGATCAAAGGCGTAGCTACTGGGTCAAACCCTCTCACAATTTCTTTCCCAAATCTCTGTATTACACAAAATTAAACTATGCTCATTCTAAAAATAAATGTTAAATAGATAGGGTTAACAACATAACTGTGTAAGTTTTGTTAGCATTCGCTTTATTAGACATTTAAAAATCGTTAACATTTATGTAAGCTGGAAAGCTTTTATTAAATATGACAATTTTTGCTGTTCTAAATAGTTAATAGTTAAACTCTGCCTTTTTATGGAAATGTTCTTCTAGCCTTGTTTTGACTAGCCCTCTTGTGTGTCAATATTATGTTATTTTCAATTAAAGTCTTGAGAAAAAACTTTACAGTTAGACTCATACAAATTGCTTTCAGAAAATGAGAATGTAAACTTAGAAATCTTTAATTACTCTAATTTGTACATTTCCACTATTGGTAATGTTATAAATTATATAAATAATTAGTTTGTCGATAGATTACGTTGAAAAGGTGAAACAAATCAGAATAAGCCTGCCCATACCCCCTCCCGGACTCCAAAATTATTATTCTAATTTTAACAAGTATAACCTACTTTGCTCTATTTCTAAGCTCCTTGCATTATTTATGCCTCCCCAACTCTATACTTTTTGCCTACCCGGCCTACCTTTGCTTTGCAATATATCCCCCCCCCCCTTCCAAAACCTTGCAACCCCGACAATGCCATTATTCATTGACGGTTATCAAAGAACAGATATTTTTCTGACCATCAACCTAACCAAACCCCAAATAATATGCCATATGCATAATCGAATGTTAACATTATTCCAGAAGTACGCGTAATTACATTTTAAAAACAAACATGCTAGCATTGGGCTGGCCAAGTAATACGTTTTAAAGAATCCCTCTGTATATATATAAAACAGAACATAAAATCTAATTGCTTTTCAAAAAACGTTATTACAAATGTAAGACTTTATAATGGATAACAAATGGATACTTAATTCATAGCAGGTACTTATGATTATTCTCTATTGACAAAAATTATTGGTCGGCAATGAATAGCCTTAATTACATGCTTGGTACTTCGTCACTTCTTTACCCATGGCCATGGGCCTCGAAGCGGCGAAGTGAAGCGTTTTTTTTTTTGCTATCATAGTATGGAACTTAGTAACTAAACACTATACCATCTACACTTATTTAAAAAAATAGTGTGTACATAGGTATATATAGAGGCCAATATGTTACTATTACTAATCAGCAAATCAGGCCAAGGAAAAAAAAGATACTGCATGACTTTATGCGTAGGCTACCCTAGGTATTCAAGCCGTACAGAAAAAATATAATAGGATTTCTCCCCTATACTAATCAAGTTTAGCACAAACACAAAAAAAAAAAAAAAAGAACGTAAGGATAACCGATCCAGACTAATTAATTTGTGGTTCTCAAATATGTGTATTATGTTTCTCCTCGATATAAACACACAACAAATGCACATTAACACGCATACGCAACAAGGATCCACAACACGGAACCGGTCTAACGCATACGCAACAAGACTCCACAACACGTAGCCGGTCTAACACATACGCAACAAGACTACACAACACGGAACCGGTCTAATGATTGCGCAACAGTAATCCACAATAAGGAACCGGTCTAATGCATGCGCAACAAGAATCCACAATAAGGAACCGGTATAAAGCATGCGTAACAAGAATCCACAATAAGGAACCGGTCTAATGCATGCGCAACAAGAATCCACAACAAGGAACCGGTCTAATGCATGCGCAACAAGAATCCACAACAAGGAACCGGTCTAACGAATGCGCAACAAGAATACACAACAAGGAACCTGTCTAACGCATGCGCAACAAGAATCCACAATAAGGAACCGGTCTAACGCATGCGCAACAAGAATCCACAACAAGGAACCGGTCCAAGGCATGCGCAACAAGAATCCACAACAAGGAACCTGTCTAACTCTAGCGAGGCAGTGCCATTAATATCAAAATTCAACTTGAAAATTTAGCACCAAATAAAAAAAAATTCTTCTAATGTCAAAAGAAACTTTAACAAAACTTTTTTCCTAAAGTGACTATAAAAACAAACTCATTGATAACCCACCCGATGTTTATGTAATATAAACATATCCAGAAATATTTTCCAACCAATAAAAAAAAACAACCGGAAACATTACAATTATAAAATTTGACATTTTAATAATATTTTTTTAATAAATGAAATATACAGCTAACAGCTTAAAAAAATGTCATTCAGTAAAATTTAAGAGTAACAAAATGTCCGAGTTAACTCCCCCACTAGGCTATCATTTCTTCATATTATCTTAATTGTATTTTCTCGATATAGTACACAATCTGATAAAAAAGAAGATGAAATTCGGAAAAAGCTTGTCAAGTGTTTTGATATAAATGAAGATGTCTGCCGCTGATTATAAAAACGTGTTGTGTGTTTTTTTCCTTAATACGCATGCAAGCCTACATCGAGAAATCACAATCTATATGTTTTAAAATGGCTGATGAAAAACAACAAACATGGTCTGACACTAATTTGCAGACACACTTAGCGATTAACGACTCAGCCATTTCAAACACCATACCGCACATTCTGCTGTATTCGTTAAAATTGTGTAGTATTATGTCACTTCCAATCAGGTCTGTCTTATCGATTATATTTTCTCTCCACCCCCCTCTATTCAATGCGCAATATTTTTGGAAATTTAGAATTAACTAGCAGATATGTGCAATATGGCGTTTGCAATCACGTAACAAAAAGCGCGTGATTTGTGTTTACTTTGTGTAACGGTGTACAAATAACAATGGCCGCTGTATTAATAAAGTTTCATATAGGCTCGAGCTTTTTGTAAATGATGTGTTGTGTTTTAAGTCTTATTAACATGCTTTAGAAACTTACTGTCTTATTTATGGGTTGGGTCGGTTAATACTACATTTATTTATTTTGTCTTTTTTAATCATCAATTTATCTCTGTCAACTGGCCTAGGGAAATATCCGTATTCTTAGTTGTATGTTAAACGCGCTCTGAGCTTACATTATGTTTGTTGGCAGCGCTATACAAATATGATTATTATTATTATTATTAAGATTTAAGCTGTATTATGTATTTTAAATAAAATAGGCTATTTTATTATTATCATGGACATAGATCAAGGACGACGTGAGCCTATTAGTGACTTGACTAGATAGCCTATTCACCAACACTATCACTTGACATCGTAGCTGCCCTACTTAGACATAAGCCTAGCCTACGAAACATTAAAAGTGTAGGCCTATAAAGTGAAATTGAAAGTGTAAATAGGTATAGCCGGTCCTAGCCTAATCACATTAATCAATTTATCTACAGTACTACTATTTACCTCCTTATTTTTGAGTAGGATAGCCAATATTCAGATGTGAATTTGGCATGATAAGAAACTTCACCATGTGCCATATTTGTTCCTCAATTTACAAATGACGTCACTAAAAAACATAAAGCTCCGCCCACGGAGAACGCTCAATTAATTAGAGCGCCGTTATAAAAAAAAAAGGTTAAAAAAGCCACTTATTTAATTAACAACACTTGTAGAAGTGACGCAAGAGGAAGTGACATCAAAACCCTCCAAAATTAAACCAGATCTTAAAATAAAAATAATGTTTTTGCCGTTTTGTCTCTGTTTATACATTGTATGTAGGTTTATCGTTGATGTGATTCAAGCAAATGATTTTCAGTATAGGAATGAATTTTATCGAACCTAGCCTATATTTAAAATAACATACTAAATCTATATTTAATATAAAAAAAAGACTTTATTGTGATAGTAAGATACATTCGGGTTATTCAGTCTTTTATGTCAATTCATATTGACATAAGATAAATCTTGGTACAATTGTTCCATCTCATCCAACGACGAAAAATTTCTTGTGTTCCTCTATCAAGCACCAACGAAAGCGACCAAATATACAGGATTTAAGAATGCACCCTATAAGTTGTATTGAAAACAAAAAGGCACAGCAGGCAAACTTGAGTTTGGGGTGGGTGGGGTGGTGGTGTGAAAATATGTTTTCATCTTCAAGTCTGTCTGCCCAATTTCAGCTTGACTTGATAAAGGTAATTGGGTCAATTAACAGTCCGGAGTTTTCATCAAGCAGCCGGAATGTTTTGCCAAGTTAATATAAAGCATTTAATAACATCATTCGCTTTTTTTTTCTTTCAATTCTACCAGTCGAAGTGTATTCAAATAACTTTGGATGTAAGATGTAAGATGAGGACTGTTTCTTGATTTGTGAACTAATAGTATATGGTGATAAAGGTTGTTTCTATAATTGTTACACGAGTATTTATACTGGAATTAGGCTTAAAGTGTAAATGGGCAGGTTTTCTATACGGACATTTTTTATAATTTTTTTTCATATGGTAAAGTAACTTTTCTTTGAATATTATACAAGATGATCAGAAACTATAGGACTCTAAGGTGTAGTGTTGACTTTAGATGTTGGAGTGTGCCATTAGAACAGTTGCTGTTGTATAGTCAAAAACTCTAGTTTGAAAGTCGAACATGAACTTTTAAGACAAATCACTTAAATATACTCTATACAATATCCTTGACATATTAATAGATATACTAGCTCTTTTTCCAGCAAGAACTAAAACTAACAACAAAAAGAAGACTATTTCTAAGACTGGCATCCCATGTATTACGTAACATTTTACAGACTTTCTTATTAAGGTTGTAAATACAGTATCGTAGAGTTCCAAAAACAACCATATAGATCTACAGGTAATTAGCCTATTTCTACTAAATTCTTCCAACGATTAAAATTTGACGATCTAGGGCAATCTAGGCCAAACTATTTAGTAAAAATTTACCTTTATTATAAATAGCCTGAATTAAAATGTGTGTGCTGCAGTATGAACTATTGTGTACAAATCAATAAAATATAAGTATTTCTTTATAAGCTATCGATTTCCTGTCCCTTTATTAATGTGTTTCTTTTTATGCTTCCCTGCTCTCTTACATTCCGTAAATTTCTTCTTCATATAATGCGTCTCTTCTTATCCTCCTCTATTTTCGGGAAGGAAGAGAAGTAACCATACCTCCCTCAATTTGTTCACTTAAATGTTCATTATCCATGCGTCCTTTTTAAAAAAAAATTATTATAATTATTTTATTGTTTAAAGTATTCTATATCTCTATAAAGAATTCACTTTATACCATTATTGACAAGTCTTAACAATTATGCATGCATAAAAGGTCGCAGAAAAAAACATTTTCGTCCGCATTCGTTCATTTAATAAAAAAAAATGGCTGTGTGTTGTGTTACTGATTGTACGAAATTTTGTAAGGGATTAAATTTTATTTCATTCCCAAAAGATGTGCCCAAGAGAAAACGATGTATTTTGAAAGTCAGAAGTGAAAAATCAACTTTTTATAATATCAAACTTATTGCTTAATGCAAAAGCATTTTCGTTTTTTGTTTCTGTGAATCTACGCATTGTCTTTTTTAATAACCGAGAAACGCAACTACTCTTGACTAACTTATTTTATAAACAAAGCTAAATTTAACCTTTAACGCGACTAACACTTTGAGTATTAATTATCGCCTACTCACTTTGATGTTAAAAACGGATTTCTCATAACTAATCTTGTATCCTTTGTATATTTCTAAAAGACTAGAACTGGCCGTTGAGGTTGAAATGAATTGTCAAACACCAGCAAAAGCATGTTTTTATTTATTTACTAATTTAAAAAAATAGAACCGGAAGATCGTGATCTCTTTCATTTGAAAAGGTCACGCCTCATTAAGACTTGTCAATAAAATGAATCGTAACGCTACTTACTATTTTAAATAATACAATTTATAGAAAAAATCACAAGTAGCCCACTTTTTTTGTCTTGATACAACAATCATCAAATGCAATTCGGATACATAAAACATAAAAAAACATAAAACATAAGCAGGTAGCCTAGTATTGAACTGGATACTTTACATTTCACTATTTAATAAAACCAAGTACGTCAGTAATTATCAAATTCGAACAAAGCGCAGTAAGATAAGATAAGATTACTTTATTGGTCCAAAACAATGGAAAATGTTTTATAAATGTATTTCCCATGTACACATATATAGGTCGTCAGACAGACTATATAACAAAAGATGTACAAATATACAAGAATAGAAAGATATTTAAAAAGCAAATACTTAAGTTATTTATTATATACAACAGGTGCTGTATAGTTAAGAATGGAAACTGGCTAAGTGCAGAGATATCAGAGTGGCGTATATCGACCATCAGAATAAAAGTCTTAGAAAGTCTCAAGGTAGCAGAAAGGTATTATTTTGTTTACACCTTTTAGACATAATATAAATAGCTGACAGTCACTTTTGACACAATATGAATCCTTTTCATTTTATAAACACACTTTAAAAAAGAGCTCAAAATCGCCAACTAAATTATTATTTATGCATCCATTTTTATATATTATATATTCGAGGCAAAATATTCCCATCATTTTATTGCAGCATACATTTAAAATAGGATATTAAGTAGTAGTAATTTAGTAGTATATTAAGAGTAGATACACAACCGTGTCGTGATACAAAGGGGAAGCTGCAACATAAGGGAGCAACAATAGCATCATAATTTATAATATATTTATAGTAATAAGTATTTCAATGAAGGCATTTCGAAGATTTGCTTTATACTGAAAAAAATATTAGACGCATGACCCTGAATAGTTTTTTTCTTATCGTAGGCGTACACTATCTATAATTAGTTAAAAATTAGATTTAGCTAACAATTTGAAATGACACTCAAATACTAATGACAACAAGATATAATTACCATGATTTTCTTCATATATTCCATCTTCATTAGCACAATATGCTTTTATGTCCTTTTTCTGATGAAGTTGTGTCAATAAAGATAGAACTTTTGAACTAGCAGTCAGCCAGACAAATGGCACACAGAAATAAAACTTCGTAAAATAAAATCTCTAAAACACACACGTTTTTATATTTATCTGTAGTTTTTTTTTTTTTTTTTTTGTAAGTTGGAATCACAATAAAATACTAACTGTGTTGAGGTCTAAATAAAACATATCACGATATAAATAAACTAGGATAGGGGAGAATCTCTCAGGTAAATTTTGCGCAGCAATGTATTTTCATTAAAGAATTTAGTATGAATTATTTTTTAAAATTATTGTTTCTTCTAGCTTCTTTTTTTGTAATAATATATATTTAAAAGAAAACTAGACTAACACTAGCACACACAAAAAAAGACACATTAATGGTGCTATTTTCGACGCATCTCTTCGGAAATTCCCGAAAAAAACTGAATAATTGTGCTAGCGCTGTTAAAATCCCACACTCTCTAAGAAATAGTCCATCTCACCGAATTAGTATACGTTAACAGTTAACAACGTTATCAAAAAGGCCCTATATAACCTTCGATGTTGATGGGCCGGAAATTCAACAATTCATCTCACCGAATGCCACTCTGAAGATCATCACGCACTAAGTTTAGTCCAAGTCACTGGGCGAAACTAAAAATGATGTTTTAGACCAAGACACATCAATAAACAACGGTCAACTAGAAATCAAGTAAACTAAGAAAGGAAGGAAAAAAGAAAGAAAGAAAGTAAGGTGGCATGATGGGGGAGAAGGGGGGATGGCTGGATGTGGCAAAAGAAGATGGAGTCTTCTTGGCGTTACTGAGCGAAATTGCCCCCCAAAAAATGGAGTCAGTAATTTTTTTGACCGAGGGATCAACTTCTGGACAAATGACCAAGGGAGGCTATAAATGTTATATAGGGGAATAAATTGTGTATTGAGGGAAAGAGGGAGATAGTTTTGGAGGAATGAGGAATAGAAAATTGGTCTTCTGAGATTTGTGTGTCCGAGTAAAATTTGTAAGCAATCCAGCATTTTCAATAATGCAGAGAAGAAAAAATTTTACCAGAATAAATTCCGCTTCACTAATTGCTTCATTTTAACATATTCTATTCTTTGATCACGAAATAATTCCAGATAGCCAGCACAGTTATTAACCCGTAGAATCTTAACGGCGCCAAGAAATATTAACCCAATTAAAATACTCCAAGAAGATAATTAAAATTATATGAATTTTTTGTCTGACGTAAGTACTCGTGTTCCAGACAGACTGACGAACAGACTACCTGTACTTAGTGACATGTTGACATTAAACTACCTGTACTTAGTGACGTGTTGACATTAAACTACATGTACTTAGTGACATATTGACATTAAACTACATGTACTTAGTGACATGTTGACATTAAACTACATGTACTTAGTGACATGTTGACATTAAACTACCTGTACTTAGTGACATGTTGACATTAAACTACATGTACTTATTGACATGTTAACATTAAACTATCTGTAGTTAGTGACATAATGACATTAAAACTACCGTTGCTTAGTGACATATTGACATTAAAACTACCTTTACTTAGTGACATGTTGACATTAGATTTATTTGTAAGAACAGTGTGATAGCAAGTCTGTTAAACATGTTTATTATATTTTACTTTTATAGAACGTTGCTCAATATTGCCTTCTTATGCTCTGACTTATTGTTTTTTTCCCGCAAAGTTTTGAGATTATCAATTAGACATCTAGATCTAGACTATATTATCTGACGTTATTTTAAAATGTGTGCATGTACTTACTAGCTTAGAGAATCGTATCCGTAATCTATGCGTGTTTTTGTTGCTCAGTGTTAAGTGCGTTCTGAGCTTACATTATTATGCTTGTTGGCAGCGCTAGATACACATATTTATTATTATTCTTATTTCTATTACTAAATGCTCAAAGATAATTAACTAATGCGCATAACAATCAAAAGAAAACGCCCAGTGTATTATCAAGTATAATCAAGTATTGGGGAAGGGGTGCGCAAAATCTGTTTCCGCCGAGTAACAACAAGTATTAATTGGTCCGATGGCCTGTATGGCTTTTGTTAATAATATGCACACACACACATATCCCCCTTCCCAGCGGCCCCACCCTCACATTTCCTCGTGTTGCAGTCAGCGTCAAGCTCATTTAGGAACTGTTGAGTCATGTCTAGGTTAATCGGGCTACCAGTTAAGTTTGTATATAACACCTACAGTCTTATCTTTATTTTGTATACAGGTGTGTCTTCTTTACTCGCAGACGTTATCTTCCGGAATGGTTTGGCTTTCTAATTGGTGAAGTCTTTAGTGAAGCACAATGTGATAAGGTAACTGAGGAGTGGGCTCTATATTTCTGAAACTGTAAGTGGTTCTCAATTCAATGGCTGCCCTGCTCTGTTGCTGACACATTGTGCTTATGTTTATTGAGACTATTTAAACAGAGTTCGTCGAAGCCAGGGATCAACAGCCTTCGGATCGTGTGCCGAACTTGGCACGCAGCAGAGGTATTTTTAAATTGTACGCGGAAGCCCCTCCCCTATAGTCAGCGTTAACGTTGCTATAAATAGAGCATAGAGCATAGAGCTTATCGCAAGCGTGCAAATCTAATCGTCTGTTGAGACTATGGAGCCAATGATGATGATAATGATGAAATATAGCATACTTTGCTATAATTCGCGTATACTTTGCTTATACACTATCTCTCTGCAAAAAGTTTTTATTGCAGGTTTCAACGGGTCCCGAAAATCTACCCACCCCCTCCTTCCCACCCCACGACACCCAATCAACCAGTAATTGAGAATCGCCGGGCAAATAACTTTTTAGTTAAAGGGAGATAAATTTAAAGAGATGGCAGGCTCTAGAAGTCTAAACATCATGCATCAATAGTTAAAGCTTTCAGCCGGGGTGGCGGAGGGGGGGTGGTGGCGGGGAGCGCGAGGAAAAGCCGTAAATGGATTACATTAATTCGGCAGCCCGGTCCTGTCCTCTGAATTCTCAAAGCCCTAGTTTGGGTTACGCAGGTCGCGGTGGGTCGGGGAGGTGGGGGTGGAGGGCAGTATGGAACTGGTCAAAGTCCCCGTGAGTAGACTTCTCCTCCCCCCTCCCCCAGCCTCCCTATCGCGAAGAAATCAATACCCTACTCAATGAGGCGATCTATAAGAATTAGTAGATGGTTAAAGTTTTGATTATTCATTGGTTGGGTTGTTTATGGTTGTGTGCAACTTCTGTTGTTGTTCGTGCTGTGTCTATGTTGTATACATGTTGGGGCGAGGGATTCATTGTTATATTAATAGTCTCATGGCTCTAGATATGGAAATAAACTAATTCAAGCAATTTCCTTCAGTCACTTTTTTATATTAATTTTTTTCTTGTCATCCTGTCTTGCTTACTCCCTGTCTGTCTGTCTATACAAATGTGTGTGTGTCTGCGTATACGTTTACTGCAAAAGGAATGTGTGGACAGCACAATGTTGAACAAATATGTTATTTTATGTTATAAACAATTATTCGTTTGTAATGCACAATATCGGCTACCGTGCCCCATAATCAAATTAGTCTTAAATTCTGGAAATTTTTCTTCGGATCTAACAGGATCTCTACAGTACAACGAAGAAGAATTACCACCGTTAATCAGGATGAAACTCAGATCTATAAAGTGTGTGTGTGAGTGCGTACAGGTATACTGTAAAAAGATTGTGTGGACAGCACAATGTCGATCAGATACCAACGTTAATCAGGATATAAACCCAGGACCCTCGAAACAGAAATCCAAAGTTATGTCCACATGCCACCGCGTCTAAACCAAAAGTATACAAACACTAAACGCTGAATAGAGTTATGCTTCCCCATGTCCGCCATCTTTCTACCACTTCTTCAAACCCAGTTATTTCCCTTGACCAGCGCCATTAATAATCACTGACCACTACGATGACAACAGTTAGAACTTAACTCCCCTGAACTGAGCCTGGTTCACCGTAGGCCCAGCGCATCTATTTTGATAAGGGTCTTGAGTGTGATTATGGCCCTTTTTTTAAAATTCAATCGGGAGTTCGTTGCAAAGTCTGAATATAAAATACCCAGCAATCAGGGCACAATGTGTCAATGGAATATGTTCGAACCTGCACTCAAGCAGCACTGCCTTGCAATTTTTTTTAAGGGTGAAAAGAGATAGTGTGCCGTTTGTATTTTATTGTATTTATAATGGATAGATGGATAGATGCTAGTCTCCCACTAGTGTTCGTCGTTTTCCTTTACTTTAAAGGGGAATTGAACACTTATGCAAATTAGGTGGGTTGATTTATAAAAATGATAGTTACAATAGGGCATGGAATGTCGGATGGAATGATGGATAGAATGATGGATAGATTGGCAAAAGAATAGATAGTTACACAAACCAGCTGACCTATTTCTAACTCGTCATCTATGACAAAAAAACAAAGAAAAAAAAACAACACCAGTCCAATGAACAGAAAAAAACGCTATCATTAAAGAAATAGTATCATTGGAAAGACTCTATTATTTAGACGTGATCAACGAACTATCAACTTAATGAGACAGCTTTTGTTGAGAGATTTTGATGCGCGCTTTTAATTGTTGGCCAGTAATTGTGTTAGTAAGTCACTTCATTCTAACAGGTTTGTGTTACGATTATGTAAGTTTGGTGTGGGGGGAAGATGGAATGAGGATATAGAGAAAAAAAAATGGAAAGCAATAAAAAGATAATTTTTGCATAGAAAATAGTCTGATTTTTTAAGTTAAAATATATCTATAGATCTGTCTCTATCTGTTTGTCTGCGTGTTTTTTGTCTGTCTGTTTTTTTTGTCTGTCTTTAAGTCTGTCTGTTTATCTATCTGTTAGTCTGTCTGTTTGTCTATCTATCTGTTAGTCTGTCTGTTTGTCTATCTATCTGTTAGTCTGTTTGGCTGTCTGTCTGTTAGTCTGTCTGTTTGTCTGTCTGTTTGTGTGATTGTCTGTCTGTTTGTCTATGTGTATGTTCGTCTGCATGACTGCCTGTCGGCTTGTCTGTTAATCGGTCAGCTTGTTGATCTGTCTAGTTCTCCACCATGTATGTATGTATGTCTGTCTCTATTTCTCTCAGTCCGTTTAGTCTGTCGGTCTGTCTGCCCATATGTCTGTCCATCTTTTTTTCTGTCTGTCTAGATTATCTGCCTGTCTGCTTGGTTCTTTGTCTCATTGCCCATGTGGCTATCTATACACTATTAACGTGAATAAGTACTGTGTATACTGTAAGAGTAACTCACCGAGAGGAGGTACTGCTTCTCTTCATTGGTCAAATCCACGTCCTTCCTGAAGACCCCCATCCCCAGGAAGTCCTCCCCAGCGTCCATGCCCAGCTCTTCCATCATCCTAGGGGCGGCGTTCAGCAGGGACTCCCTGTAGGCAAGGTAGACTTTGTCCATGGCACCCTGAGCTGGGGCCGCTGAGCCCTGGAATAGTGAAAAACATAATTGATAACTTCCATAGTATTTGAATACATTCATCCATCCATCCACCAGAAATGGACAGCCTGTCTGTCATCTATCTATAGTCTATCATCTCTCTCTATATCTATCTATCTATCTATCTATCTATCTATCTATCTATCTATCTATTATCTATCTATCAATCATCTATCTATAGTCTATCATCTCTCTCTATATCTATCTATCTATCTATCTATCTATTATCTATCTATCAATCATCTATCTATAGTCTATCATCTCTCTCTATATCTATCTATCTATCTATCTATTATCTATCTATCAATCATCTATCTATAGTCTATCATCTATCTATTATCTATCTATATAAATCATCCATATATCATTTAATAATAAAAATACTAATTCTTATATAGCGCATATCCCGTTGATGGAATTGGTGAGTCTTCAGCCGGCTCCTGAAGGTATTTATCATCTATCACCTATCTATAATCTACCTATCACTTATCTATGTCTATCTATGTCTATCTATCTATATTTCTATTCATCTTACTATTTATCTGTCTATCTATCTATCTATATCACTCTCTATAATATGTATCTACCCATTTATCTATTTATGCATCTAGCTAAATAGCTTTAAATAATTTATTCTTCCGCTGCTTATTATTTACACACACAAAAATAACTTGGCATTCCCCTCCCCACTTAAGGTTTAACACTCGTACACATAAGCACACACAATAAAGTTCAAAATGAGAATGCGTTTAGATAATAGCCCTTGTCTTTCTCTTATGTATTAATTATTAATATTATTATTAAGTATGTCAGATTCTATATGATGTGGCTAACTAATTAGCAACAGACGAGCAGGTCGATACAGTCAGCTCAAACTCATATGTATGTTATCTTAAGTAGGCCAATAAGAGATCATGTACTTCACCACCTTTTTGAAGTAGCAATAACACAAATGAGATATTGTAGTATTGTATCATGAAAAAGAAAAGTCTATTAAGAAAAGTTAAGAGCACATGTTGTTATGATAATAATAATAATAATTGGTCACTTATATAGCGTCTCACTCCATGCTAATGGAAAGCATGCTCAGCGCGCTTATAAAAACGAAACGATAATAACATTCTAAACTAAAATTGTTTTAAACACGTTTTTTGCCGATTGAGATGTACTTGATAAACTTAGTGGAAAAGAAATGTCTTTAAACTCTTCTTGATAGTGTGTGGTACAATGAACAGCGAAAATGTGCATTGAAATAATATCACAAACCTAATGCTCTGGGCTTGAATGGCGAACATAATTCAATTAATGTTCTTGCTGATATATCGGTCTATTTTATATTTAGGAGTTTGGCTGTCTCTAACCACGTATCATCTTATCTTACATGTTACAAATACTTCATTTATATAGAAGTTTATTTGCATCCTTCACTAACCCTGGTTTCAGTCTAGCCTTGCTTTTCGATTAGTGTTTTAAATGATGTCTAGTTATTAACTTTCCTGGTTTGTTCAGGCAAACCATTCCGTGCCCAACTTGGAAGTGACTGCTTACAATATGTGGGTTAACAGGTTAATTGACTTCAGTTAATATAAAGTTTGTGTATACGCACATCGAATAACTTAAATACAGTACAGTAATTACTTACAAATACAGGTCGTGATTTACATGGTCAATGATTGTACATACAGTATTTATATTAACAGATACCCTTACTGTAATAAGATTAAACAACTGACCAAAGCTGAATGCGTCTAGTAATAGCTTGTTGTGCTTATGTAACATCTATAAACGTCGGTTAGACACATTCTTCTTAATATTCTTTTGGCTTCCATTAGTCTCTCGAGACGACGGAATTTAGTGTGACCTTGACTAGTGTGCCCTCCTGGCCTTGCAGCTTCTGCTGTGGCTGTAGAAGCCCAAACTATTTCATCACTACTAGGGCAATATATTATACTGGTCTTTATGTATTCAGGTTTATCCCCATTTGTCATAACATACAGATCAAAATAACATGAAAAGTTGAACATTTGTTTGTAACATGGATACTTACATTGTTTATATTAATTACATCAGTTCTAAGCCTGCAGCCTGGTGATCACTTGACTAGATAAACGCGAAATCAATGCAACATTACAAATGGAAATATAAACAAAATATCCATACGACGGCTTTCTGTGTTAACTATCTGTGATTTGAACTAATGAAATGACAGAAATACCTTGTTAATTTAGTGATTAGTTCACAAATATGTCATCTCAACACATAGAACTAAGTCACTTTAACATTAACAAAAAAGATCGATTTTTTCATGTTCATACTTTTCATGTACAATATACGATCAATAAAATACCAATCAATTAAAATCAATGTTTGCATGACCCACGTGGACTTGATAATATACGGTAGTTATCTCTGGTATTTAAAATGTCACTCTGAACTGAGATGAAAAAAAAAGCAACAGTGTTTTGTTATCAAGCTATTAAATGACAAAACACAATTACAAGCACATTATAACTGCATAATAAACTTCAAGATTCGCGTAAATGTGGACGTTTCGGCTTTTCTAGTGTCAGAAATATTCTGGAGTAAAAACAAAATTACGTCCCGTATAATGGACACCGGAGTCAAGGCTCAAGTATTGAGATACAGTCCAGCAGTCCAAAATTTGTTTGAATGAAAAGGGAGAAAAAAACCGGAAGAGACCGTTAAACGAAATAAAAGACTCGCCACCACATTATTGACATTCAAAATGCGGACAGACGAGAATTACGCGTGAGTGTCAATTACTCACGCATTAATGTGTCACACTGTCATAAGCTAAAACCCCCCAAAGCCCTCCTGCTTGTCAACGCTACACACACACTAACGGACTACACACTTGGTG
This sequence comes from Anisus vortex, assembly GCA_949126835.1. Classification (NCBI taxonomy): domain Eukaryota; kingdom Metazoa; phylum Mollusca; class Gastropoda; family Planorbidae; genus Anisus; species Anisus vortex. Next base: position 27,028,478 of record OX421502.1, on the reverse strand, counting down.
CATAATAACGCTCACGTGCGCACAGCTTAAACACGCGCACACAAGCTTCGCGCCAAAAATCAGGCCGTCGTCCACTTATACAAAACTGCTCTTGTCGTTTTGCTGGTGCACAAGCGACAGAGATGAGAGAGTGAGAAGTGGGAGGGGGGAGGGGGATGAGATGTCGTACAGCACACGGGCCAAGCTGATATTGGGTGTGTCAGTTTAAAGTGGACGGCCCTTGAGTGGCATTTTTTGTTTGTTTTTTTGGATTGGTGGTGTTTTTTTCTGTTTACATAACGTAAATCTGTGCATTGAAGTGATGGACAAAGCCAGACTATTAATTACACCAACACACACAGTTCGTAGTTACAAGTTATTTGTACGTATGACAGGCGTAAAAATTGACTGTGTTTCACTTTTGTGTACATCGACTATATATTATTACATATTACGCTGCGGTACAGCTACCGGAAGCACGATGGCGCCGAGTTAAGTGACACCTGGAGAATGTTGCTTGAATTCCATTCAACTTCCGGGTCAAACCCACACATTAGACCAGAGCGCACTTGAGGAGTGCTAAATGTGCTAGCATGGATGGTCGAGCTATACAAACGACCATCATTATCATTACTAAGTCACCAAAAGGATTGTGAGACAAAATAGTATTTAAAGACGAGTTTGAAGAATCTTTCTCTTTAACTGGTGTTGTCGTGCTTCACCCATTCTTATATTTTTTGCCGGCCCTTAATTGGTCTTTTGGAGTTGCTTTTTGCCATCTTTCATTGCCATTGTTTTTGCCATTGCTCTTTGCCACAGTTCTTTGCCATTGATCGAGCTGTTTCCACCATTTTCTTGGCTCTTTTGTTCCACGTATTCCACATTTTAAAAAAATATATATGTATCAAAATGCTTTGTTTCCGATCCGTCATAAAATGCTTGAACGATGTGGGTACCATTTAATGAATGTTGAAGAATGTTAAAAACAAATCTACACTAGACCATAAATTGAAAAAGCATTAAAAATGCGAAGTAAATTTAAACATTTCATTTTATCTGATCTGATCTTTATAGGCTACATTACAAACGCTCCCTCTATACAGAAGATTATTGCGTCCTTCGCTGAACTTCCTCTTCATCGGACTTTAAGCTATAAATTATATTTTCTTAAATTTGATATTCCAAATATGTAAAGTTGGTATACATACTGGCAAGCATCGATTTATTACTCAAGGCTTATAATGCATGACTACGACACTGTCTTAGAAAACTAAAGAGGCGAAAAGCTACTGTCTAGGCGTGACGAGCTGAAGAAATCCCCAAGTGAGATTTTCCAATTTAATAGCTGCTCATATCCAATCCAGGAAATCCAATTGCATAGACACGGCTACACGGCTACTATGGCTACCAGGTCCAATTATTTTAGTCAGCTTCCTCTTATATTTCTCAGATATGGGAAGTCTTAGTAGTTTGTCTTCTTTATGTATTATGTATCTATTGATCTATTTATTAGTCTAACTATCTGTATGTAGGTCAGTCTATCTATTTATCTATCTATCAGTTCTCTTTCTCTATTTTTCTCTTTCTATCTATCTATCTATCTATCGATCTATATATATATTTATCTATCTATCAATCTATCTGTATTTCTGTATATCTGTATATCTATCTATCTCTCTGTCTATACATACATGAAGACACACACGCACGCACAGACGCACGCGCATACATACACATACATATACACTGACAAACATACACATATATATACACAAACATTCATATGTGAACAAATCATTAAAAGCATCCATCCACACATGCATACACCCAGACATCCATTCATCCACACATGCATACATCCACACATCCATTCATCCACACATCCACACGTCCACACTGCACACACCATTTATTGTTGAGATCCACATCTACCCTCCAGTTTGTTCCGCTCCACACCCACTGGGTCGGTCACGTGTTAGTGTACAGCACCTATAAACGGTGCAACAGATGCTCCGACCATTAAACCTCCCAGTGATCTATTGAACACAAGTCAGTGTTAGAGTCACGCCTACATGGGGAGTTGCGGTTCCTGCCAGATACTATTGATACAAAAGGGTAGGATAGTTCGACAAATGATATTTCTGACCACCAAACTTTCATTCAATGACTTTCACTCTATTTACTGTTTAGGGGTTTGATAAAAAAAAAATTAAGGATATTAAGGATAGATGGACATAGCTTGCAATGGTGTTCAATGCTAAAAAAAAAAGACAGTCGGTTATTTATAACGAATGTTTAGGAATCCAATAACGTAAACTGTTTTTATTGTAAGTTAGACGTATACTACACTAAATCTCAACTGTCTGAGAGACTTCAACTAAATAAAGTATTTACAAACTTAGAAAAACGCTGTACGGTTCATTATGATAAGTGTATGGACAAGTCTTAACGCGTATGCATGCATAAAAGGTCACGTGCAAAAACATTTCCGTTCTTATTCGATCATTTTATTCGAAACAATGTATGTGTGCTACTTTACTGGTTGTACTCAAATTTGTTGGGGATTAAAATTTATTTCATTTCCAATAGATGTTTACAAAAGAAAATAATGTATTGTGAAAGTCAGAAGGGAATAATCATCTTTTTAAAATATCAAACTTATTGCTTAATGCAAAAGAATTTTAGTTATTCGTTTTTATGAATTTACGCAAATTATTTTTCAATAACCAAGAAAACGCAACTCTTGACTCATTTATTTTGTAAACAAAAAAAAATTTTACGTCACGCGACTAACACTTGAATATTAATGATCGCCTGTTCACTTTTGATGTTAAAAACGGATTCCTCATAACTAATATTGTATCCTTTGTATAATTCTAAAAGACTAGAACTGGCCGTCGAGGTTGAAATCAATTGTCAAACACCAGCAAAAGCATGCTTTTTTTGTTATTAGTTTAAAAATAGAACAGGAAGTTCACGAACATTCGGGTTCAAAAGTTCACGCCTCATTGAGACTTGTCCATAATGGCAACAAAACTAGCATAGCAACATAGGAAAACAAAAGACAGGAATAAATACTTCAATAATTTGTTGTTTTTTAAGCAAAATGTTTTCAAAATACATACAATTAAAGTCTAGCTCATAAATGGGACACGGTGGCCAGGCAGCAGCGCATTCGGCTGGCGTACCGAAGGTTCTGGGTTCGAATCCTGGTGAAGGCTAGGATTTTTGTCCCGGGACTGGCGCGTATCTCTGAGTCTACCCAGCTCTGATGAATACCTGACAACCAGACAGAAACTGGTGAACGCTGCTTCGAAGGCGCCATGGATCACTGGACACTTATAAATACGCTGCCGGAATATACGACATCCAATAATAAAGTTGTATATACTCGTATAGATCTAGAGTTTTAACAAGTAAAATGTTTTGAAATGTCGAAATGTGCTATTAAGCTTTACTGCACATAACTGAAACGAATATCTAACCAATAATATTTACAAGAATTTGCTAATGATATTTTGAATCTAATATTACAAGCCATTGCAAATGGAGTATGCAAATGTTGAGTAAAATTAATTGGTTACTTGTATGAAATGAAAACAAATATGTGCAGCTATCGATGATAATTTCTTAGAACAGGGGGAGAGAAATAACTAGTCTCTTTCATTCGTGCATGAGTTGTCCTTCTTTGTGGTCGAAAAACAAACATGGAGCGCTCAATCACTTTTAAATTAAAGCAAACAAATGTCGGGAGAATACATACTTTTATATATACATAAGTGGTGCGTATGCTAATGGCCGATTTTAGACACTGACGTACATAAAATTATATATCTACATTATGACTTTGCTTTAAACACTTTCCGGCCATTAAAACGAACTCAATAGAATGGCTGTTCATCTTTCTCGATTGAATGCGTTGAATGATAAAAAATGTTAATATTATCTGAGTTAGTACTGCATTATATACGCATATACATTTTTTTTATTTAGTTAATAACTCATGTTATTATACTCAAGCACGAAATAAATGCAATGCCATAAAGTCGTAGTAATAATATGTCTGGTTACAGTCGCTCACAAATGCTATTTGTAGATGTGTATGATTATTATTGTCATAAGCATACGCACCACTTATCTATACATAATATATCTGACACATTATAGTGATTGAGAACTCCTTGTATAATTCAGTGCCCTCACATAGTGTGTGTGGGGGGGGGGAAGGGGACAGAGGGGGCATATGCCCGGAGGCGACACTTCTAGGGGCGGCAAATATAGTCTAAATATAAGCAGTTACAGTATGCAAGGGGGTGTCGCTGAAACGTTTGCCCTGGGGCGCTACATAGGCTTGTGTGTGCTCTGTGTATAGTATATAGCTCAGTGTAAAAAAAATAGTTTTTGTTTCCATTAAGAAAAAGAACGAATTTTAAAAGGAAAAAAATAAAGAAACAAAAATCATAAAAAAACAACAACAAAAAAACGAACAAAAATCGCTTAAAAGGAAACGGGAAATCCCACTCATGACGCTATGCAATGAGGGCAGCGCGGCCCCCGTTTCACAAGTGAGCTGCATTCAGAAGATTCATTCATTCATTTTTTTAAACCCTCAGCTCACGCGTAATCTTTCTATGAGAAGGCAATGTAGTGCATGTATTGAGTTAATTAGATTTAATCGTACGAGACTGCCTGCGGTTTACAAAAAAAAAACAACACACCAACAACCACCAACGCATTAATGAAACACTTGTAGCAAACACAGCCTGTAAGTGTTCCAGTGAGACAGGTTTCTGAAGTGTCAAATGAGCTGTCGTAATAATAGAACAACAGCATCACAGGCCAACCATCTATTTGTAAATAGCCCTTGCCCTTTACAGTGGCAATATTCAATTATCACAGATGACTTTTAGTCTCATCAATTTAAACAGAAATACATGTTTGGACTGGTTGAATAATTATTGTGTAGGATTAGATGATTATTCTATTTTTAAATGTATTTATCGATCTATTTATCTTTCTAACTATTTATCTATTTATCTTTCTAACTATTTATTTATCTATCTTTCTAACTATTTATCTATCTATCTATCTATCTATCTATCTATCTATCTATCTATCTATCTATCTATCTATCTATCTATCTATCTACCTATCTATCTACCTATCTATCTATCTATCTATCTTATCTATCTATCTATCTATCACAATTAGAAGGTTGCTCGAGTGGTCCCTACCCAATCCAGTTCTCAGCCATATAATCCATAACTAACATTTACTTATCATTACGAACTCAAACGGCGAAAATGTGTCTCTGATTCTCTGAGTCTGTGTCTACCTTGCCGCGAGAATTTGTCAAATCTCACATCTACACTGTGTAGAATTATTCATGGGGTTCAAATCAGCGCAAACCTACGACCATAAATGAAATCCCTTTCTCTGGTGCACAGGCCCAGCGTCCAGCGAAGGAATAATTGATGACTAGGGAGAACAAAATGTATGAGTACAGCGTCATAAAAAGTGAGATTTATGAGTAGACAAAGACCACGTTTGGAGGAATAGAACGTTAGGCGGGTCAATGGAAAACAGCCAAGTGAGAATGATATGTCTATTATTACGTGGGACTGAGTGGACAGAGTGTTGGACAGTGAGAGAGAATACGAGAGAGAGAGAGAGAGAAGGAAAAGAGGGAAGGAGAAAGGGAGGAAGGGATGGAGGTAGAGAAAGTGAGAGAGAGACTAAGTAATCTAAATGAAGTCATTGGGTCGACAAACTTTCACTTTTACAAATCAGCGTTGTATACGGCTTTTGATCTTTTGATTTTCCTTTTTGACAAAAGGTGTCTTTGCAAAAGTTCTTTTTGATGTTGTTGTTTTGCAGCAATTTTCGATCTTGCCAAAAGGTTTTGGGCTACAGGAATATTGTAATTTTAATAGAGATATGAAGAGAAATTAAAACAAGCAGGCAATAGTCCAGTGGTTCTCAATTTATTATCGTGTCTAAAAATTCTGACCCCATCCTCCATCGCAAAAAAATAAAAAAATTACAATTTTCTGTCTACTCAATGTCAGCAATTATTCTATCAAAACGCCCCTGGTATACACAATCTAGATGCACCCTCAAAACAAACACAAACTCGCTTATGACGTATGACACTACTGCTAAAGAAAACACAATAGTTACATTAAAGAAACGGTTGAAAGCTTTAGGTAAAAACTACTGCTTTTCTAAAAATAGACGCCTTGAAAAAAAAAGTACAGCAGGCGTCGGCAACGTACGGGACGCGTGCCAGACTTGGCACGCCGAGGTATTTTCGATGGGACGCGGAAGAGGCTTTAAAAGTTAATTCAAGTCTCTTCTACGAGAAATTTAGTGTTACAGCGGGATGACTTGTAGGCTGTTGGCACGCTAAATGAATTAGAAATCCTACTTTGGCACACTGTTATCAAAAAGTTGCCGACTCCTGAAGTACAGCACAAATATATTTCCAGCAATACTGAGAACGTTATCGGTCTTTGATTTAGATATCGTGTCAGGTTTTCTGAATAGTCAGATTGGGCGGAGATTTTGGGTTAGTATCTCTTAAATTTATTAAGATAAAAGGTTTTCAAATGCAGAAACCTACTCAAGGGTTAATCCTTAAATCCAAGGGTTAATTCTCCTAGATCTTACCAACGACCTCTTTACTCCTACTTTCCTACAATAACCACTTTAGCCGCCACCACTTTACAACCATCCCCCACTTTTCTCTTTAATAAGAATACATATCGATCGATCCCTACTTTCAATCAAATCACACATTCTCCGTGATGCCTCCCCCCCGCCCTCCCCTCTCCCCTCCTCCCCATCTACATCTTTCCTCCCCCCGCCCCCTAGACGATAGAAGCTGCAACCACATTTTCCGATTTTATAGTTCACTTAAGGAGAACTGAACTCTGGGATTGAAGACTTGGAATCGAGGCACAGAGTGAGAGAAAAGAGAAGGATATATTTATAGGGAGAGACATAAAGAGAGAGAGAGAGAGAGAGAGAGAGATGGATGAATGAGAAGGGAGAGATGAGAGGAGAAAATGTGAGTGGTGTGCGAAGCAGAGAGAGTGAGAGAGAGTGAGAGAGAGTGAGAGATAGAGAGAGAGACAGAAATTAGGTGAGGTAGTGAAGAGAAAATGGAAATTGAAAAGAGTGAAAAGAGTAAGATGAAGAGAAAGGAGTGGAATTGAGAAAGAGAAAAGAAAACATAATAGAGGGAGACATAATAATAAATATAATTATATAATATAATATATATATATTTAAATAGTCAAATATTTATGTAATCTAAATATAGTTAGACCATTTTAATCGAGCAGCGTTCACCAGTTGCTGTGGCATACTTGGGTTGTTATGTGGCCAGCACAATGTCTTCTTAAAATATAAATACGACGAAAAAATGAATCTATCTCAGAAATGAGTGCTCAAACATTTTCATTATTTATTTAACACTACTGATTCATGATTTAACTCCTTGACAGAGATTTTCTCATCCTAATGTTCTAAATCTAGCCTACTGCAGGATAAGAAAAAAAAACTTATATAAAATCTGAACTAGTCTTGGATGAATAAAACACGATGTTTGCTGTTAAATGTTTTTTTTCAGAGTTCAGAGTTGTTTTCTTATGGAAGGGACATGTTCTCTTATTATGACGGCCAGGTAATGCTAAATCTGGTGATACATGTCCTGATCGTTTACCGGCGTTTTGAGACGTTTTTTGTTGTTGTTGTTTTCGTACAAAATTGATCCAAATAATGTTTGTTGTGTTATGTTTTAAAAATTGATGGTCTGGTAAATTAAAGTCCAAGACTGAAAGAGCTACTTGGTACCAGGAGACAAATATACATCTTTTTTTGTCAGGCGAATTAAAAACAATAATTTTCACCATTATATAAACAGCAAGTCATAGCACAACGAATCATTAGGAAACGAATCAGCGAGGACAAATATTAAAGTTCCATTTGTATATCGCAAATATCCTAAAGTCTTAACCCGTCTTTTTACCCACACGATTTAATTTAAAACGTGATATATATTTTGTTTAATCTTTGGAATATTTTACTACTAGTACTAATTAGTATTTGGCAACATCCTGGAAGATACTGATTCGTGTTACCCTGATGTCTGTTTCCATTTATCTCAATGGCAAAGATGTCAGTTTGATAGCCTTGACGCTGAAAGATCTGTCTTCCTCTGTGCAAGCCAGTAACTCACACTGTTATTTCACTGTTGGAATTTTAAAAGTGCACGGTGTATTTATCATGGTTTTCTCTTTCGCTCTCTATCTCTATTTCTCCCTCTCTCCTCCAGTCTTACTCTCTCTATCTCTCTTTTAATCTCTCCATCTTTATTCGACTAGTGTAATTTATGTTCAAAATTCTTAAAGCAGGTGTTCCTAGCCTTCACCGGAATTCGAATCCAAGACCTTTTGTAAGCCAGCTAAACGCGCTTGCTACTCGGCCATCGTGATAACTCCGTGAGGGATAGTGTGATTAAATTCCAATAACTCTGATTTACATGGATTAAATAAAAGTTAATGGACTGTATAATATAGCCAATGCAAAGTATATGTAAAACTTTGTTTTTTTGGGATCTGGCTTCAAAGACTAGTAACCCACAGCCAATATGGAATCTATATTGACAGTTTCAAGTAATGGTGATATAGCTCGTTTTGAGTCGGAGTTTTGACTATGATGCTTATCGAAGCATATCAGAATAATATGTGTGTGTGTGTGTATAGATAACAACATGTGATTGAAAGAAAAAACATGTTATTGAAGGCATGGAAGTAATCAACAATCATAGGTAATTAGTACCTGAACTCATAAATTCCCATATCTAGTTGCGTCTACAATCATTTTTTTAACACTTTGACTGCACAGAAAAAAAAAACTTCTATACAAAATACACAACTATAAATAATCTTCTCTATAGAAGGAGCGTCTGTAATGTAATAAGATAAGATAAGATAAGATAAAGCAAATTAAATTGTGAGAAAATGTCAACAATTTTGCTCTTTGGTTCTTGTTCTGTTTTGCTGCTATTCAATTGGGCACTATGACCGTGTATAGCTAACTGATTAAAGGCAAATATCCATACTTTCCACGGCTCTGTGAAGGACACAATAACCGTCTGATTATAATGCAGTCCTGTACATTATAAGGTTTATTATATATTAGCTGATTAGATATAGCCTACAAGGAAGAGATTCGTATTAACCTTAACAAAACGCCAGGTTAATAGACTGACGTAACCGTTAGCAATACTCCAAGGAAAACGTAATTTAAAACCCTCACAAAAATGTAAGACTAAGCCACGGGTAAGTCGCAAGCCATAGTGTAGAATCTGGTGTAGAATGCAATATAAACGATTATAATATATTTCTGCTCAGACTGAACTATTCGGTGTTAGAACTAAATACAGTACATTATATAAACTCAGAATTATTACATGACGTTAAAATGAAGGAGTTTGGCAGACTACATAAGTCGTACAAAAACAACGTCTTCAAATCCTACCATAAAGTAAGATTCTGCACTTTTTATGATAACCTGTTGTACACTGTACACATCAATTTCCTTCATCCTTAAACTGTTTCTGTGGAAGGAATATTGTATGTAGGTCAATATGGCGCTAAGCCTTGGGCAAAACACATAAAAGAAAGGTCGGTGTGGACAATAAAGGTTTCCTTTGAAACCAAGGGAGAAAAGTTTCCCTTTAATTTTCCCTTTATATGATTATTTGGACACGATAGACACGAGGTTTGTATGAGGTTTTTTTCTAGAGAGTTCCACCTAATCAACAGATCACATAGACTCTGGAGAAAAATCCTATTAATAAGGTTTCACGTTCGTTTCTCACACCTGTTATTTGCCCAATGACTCTGGGTAACCTTTAAAACTTCACAATATTAATTTGTTGTGCAATTACAACATCTGGGAAGTTATTAATTTCAGGCAGGGCATATGCAGCCAGATTTTGCAATCGATTTGTGTAAACACCTGCGTTTGAAAATGATGTAAAAATAAATTGACATTAGATTTATATATATAAGTTATTATTAGTTATTATTAGGACTAACATTGTAATGCTTAGAAGTAATTTCGTCGGACCAAATTGATCCGTAGGGCCGATGAAGCAGCGTTCACCAGTTTCTGTGGACATGGCATACTATGGGATTGCTTGGACAGTGCAATTCCCAGCCTGCTGTACTTTTACCCAAAAAAAGTCAGGTACCCATCAGAGCTGGGTAGACGCACGGACACCCTCCAGACCCGAGAACAAATCCTAGCCTTCACCAGGATTCGAAACCATGACCTTAGGCTCGCCAGCCAAACGTGCTTTTAATGCTTAAAGGGACAACGTCAAATGAAACAATAGTCAATATTTTCAATTACAAGGTAGATACATTTTATATATTAATGGCAGAAAGTCTAATTTCACAATGACGAAAAGTCTAATTTCACAATGACGAAAAGTCTCATTTCACAAGTACCCAAAGACAAAAAGTTAAACAAAAAGAATGATTTTTCTGTTAGCTTTTCTTTTTTTGAGGATTAGCTTTTTAAAAATAAAGTTGGACTATCATGCACAAAAAAACCTTGTAACTCTGTTTCCGCTTGCAAATATCGATGTTTTCTCCCTTACTCTCCATAACCCCTCAAACTTTCTTATCTCACTAAAACTCTAGAAGCTCAAAGATATGCGAAACTAAAATAAATACAACTCTCTGACATGACAGTTTCATTTTTTTTCTGGAAATTTTTCCATCAATCCCTTGAACCTACAAATTATTATTTTTTCCCTATTCCTGAGGGACCTTAATACAATTTAGATTTTCAATTAGAAGGTAGATACATTTTATATTTTAAGGGCAGAAAGTCTAATTTCACAATGACGAAAAGTCTCATTTCACAATGACGAAAAGTCTCATTTCACAATGACGAAAAGTCTCATTTCACAATGACGAAAAGTCTCATTTCACAATGACGAAAAGTCTCATTTCACAAGTACCAAAAGTTAAAAAGTTAAACAAAAAGAAAGATTTTCTTTTAGCTTTTTTGAGGATTCGCTTTTTAAAAAAAAGTTGGACTATCGTGCACAAAAAACCCTTGTTACTCTTCGCTTGCAAATAGCGATGTTGTTCACCCTTGCTTCTTTTCCATAACCCCTCAAACTTTCAGATCTCACTAAAACTCTAGAAGCTCAAAGATATGCGAAACTAAAAAAAATTACAACTATCTGACTTGACAGTTTCATTTTTTTTCTTGAAATTTTTCCATCACTCCCTCACACCTCCAAATTATTATTTTTCCTTTCCATTCCTGAGGGACCTTAATACAATTTAGATTATGATCATAATGATTGACAGGTTTTCTTCTCAGTGGAATACATTAGAGTATATCTGAAAACTCGCTCCAAGAAAATCAATGGAAAGTGCTCCGAATAATTTGAAAAAGTGTTAACGTCCATAGGAAATAAAAAAAAACAACCTTATGCTAACTTTTTCTCATGGATCATACACCTAAACATAAATCCATAGACCTAGTAATTTGCTTATTGCTACTTTATAAATTTTAAATATTTCAACTGCTAACAAAAAGAGGACGAGGAGAGATCAAATAAATCAGTTCAAGGTGCCTGTCAATGATTGATAAAATCCTCCAAGATCATGCACACCCGCTTAATAGTAGTTACATCATATCTTGTCGAAGTGGTCGCCTTCTTTCGATAAGGGCAAGAACTGAGAGATTTAAGAACTCTTTTGTTCCACTATCAGTATCAGTGAGAATCTTGCAAAAGAATCACCAGTCAACCAGGATTTACAATGGTTCAATAGCTGACTCCTAAATGATACTTTTTTTCTTGTATGATAAATTGTATGATAGTGTACGCGAATGTCTATTGTTTGAGAACAAATGGTTCTTTAATATTGTTTTAATTACCGGTATGCTGAAAGACGGAATTTATGTAATCAATTCAAATTTCCATTTATTTGGATCAATAAAGCAATCTTATCTTATCTTAAATGCTTCATGTCTCCCATGTCATTATTTTTTATTGTTTCACAAACAGTAATATATTAGAGACTAGAATCTATATAAGGCCCAACGAGGGTTAGTTAGGTTGTTTTTTTTTTTGCTTAGCGATAAAGAAGCGACTCATTGAACAGTGAAGTTTGATGTTATTATTGTACATAAGTTCAAACATTAAATTCTACTTTAAACATTCATCGAGTGGCTTGAGTGTATTATTTCATAAGGAACAGAATCTTAGACAGGCGACAAAAGACACGGATTCGTACGGTAAGACTTTCAACAAATGCAATGCTTTATTCCAATTCTCAAGACCAGTTTTACAAAAAAATGCAAGGAAGACGTCTGGCATATTTCACCTATTCGCTCCAAACTCACGTTATCTCAGGTAAACAGGTTCAAGTCGACCTTCTTGGTACATATCACCTGCCCGAACCAAGGTTCACAGGTCACAAAATTCCATCCTTGCCTTATCGCTTTTGATAATTAATATCATAACATTTTTTTTTGTTGCTTGGAGCGTTTAACGTAAATATTCTACAATATATGACAGTGTGATAACAAAATGTTATTATGATATTGTCTCTTTTATCTTGTAAGATATATCGTGATATTTTGCACGGTTTAACTTGCATTACAAGTCTTATCTAAATGTTTTTATGTAACAAAGAAATATTGGAAGAAGTTTTATTTTTAGAACTTTAGGTTTGCGGGTTTAGTGAAGTTGAGTTCACCAAAATTGTGTGTTGATGGAATACAGAAGGACTGTGGGGCTTGTACAACACCCAGTCGTATTTTATTGTAAATGAATGTCGCAGTCGCCTTCTGTTATTCGTCATCAGATTTGAAAACGTCTATCTATCTATCTATCTATCTATCTATCTATCTATCTATCTATCTATCTATCTATCTATCTATCTATCTATCTATCTATCTATCTATCTATCTATCTAACTATCTATCTATCTATCTATCTATCTATCTATCTATCTATCTATCTATCTCCTCTATCTATCTATCTATCTATACTTTACATGGACCCAGAAAGGAATTAGGCAGAAACAAACATTATCTATCTATCTATCTATATCTATCTATCTTTCTGTCAATATATACATTTATCTATCTATCTATTTATCTGTCTATCTATGTGTATAAATACATTTATCTATTTTTCATTTTATAAGCTTATATCTTACCCTTCTTCTTTTCTATATTATTTATGTAATCTATGAATCTTAAATTTTTTTACGTCCCTTTGATTTGTTTATTTTTTCTTTTATCCCTATAATATCAAAAGCACACACACTCCATGTGCCACACGCTTCTCGGACCACGCTATGAAACTATGTTATTTATTTTATCTATCTTATCAATTTTATCTGTTTTTATCTATCATATCTATTTTATCTATGTAAAATATCTTGTCTATCTCTAAACGTCTACAGATCTCATCTACTTTGTCTCTACATAACTATTCTCCATGCTATTTAAAAAAAAATTGTTTTCATATTTTTTAGTGAACAGAATTTTGTTAATAGTGAACTTTTGTAGGCTAATCTATCTACAACCAAAGTTGTTGTCTTTTTTTTAAACTTTTCAATCTTGAGCCAAATTCTTTTTTTCGCAACGTTTTCCATACTTGAATATGAATATTTCTCCATCTTCTGTCAAAAGAAAGTTATTTCGTTTTGGCATTGTCATCTTCAGACACATTTTATTTTTATTTTTTCATCTTCAGCCCAAAAATATGCATCTACAGCCATTTTTTTTTTCATATTTTGTTGATTCTTTGACATTTAAAGTTTAGACTCACCCGTTGTTTTGGTGGTCTAAATTTTTGTTAATGTTATTGTTGTTCTTGTTAAGAGTACATTTTTACTCCAAACCCATTGTTTTAGTCTCTGTCTTGATTTTTGTGTTTTCTAAATGCATTATTTGTTTATCCCGCTATAAGGTTAAGATGTTATCTTCTTCTTCTTCACCGTTTCATCTATCCCATTACCCCAGTGAGGGACGTTGGGGCACCATTTTTATTTCTAGACATAGGTAAAAAAAACAACAACTATTGATTTATTTTTGTTAATAACCTACAGATTTCATATTGATATGCAAAATGTTTCAGAAATAAAAAGACTTTACTTGGTGGCTTCGTTCATGATTTTTACTTTAATATTTTTTTTTCAACCGTAACAGTTAGCAATATCAATAAAAACATTCAGAAATATCATCCCAAGATTCCAAAATTAAAAACAAACAAAATGGGAGATATATCTTTAAAATTAAAAAAAAACAACAACACTTATCTACAAAATTTCATTTCTGGTTTCATTCTTGAGATTTACAAGTTCCAGACGGGAGGGGGGGGGGAGAGAATGCATCTGCGAGACAATAATTTGTAGATATGCTTCTAGTAACCCATAGAGTGAGGGTGGGGTAGGCAGGGGGGAAGGGGTTGACGTCAGGACAAAGAAGATTAAAACTTAAGACTATTGATCGAGCCTACAGTTTATCATCTTGATGACATCATAGTACAACTAATGGTGAGCGTCTTTCTCGATCATGCTTGGGCAGTTGTGTGTTACAGCGCATTACTCTATGAATGGATGTGTGCGTATGTGTGTATGTGTGTTTGTGAATGTGTGTGTGTGAATGTGTGTGTGCGAATGTGTGTGTGTGAATGTGTGTGTGTGTGTGAATGTGTGTGTGAGAAAGTATGTGTTTATGAATGTGTGAGTGTTTCTGAATGAAAGGCAGTAGCTCTATGTGTCTGACGTCCATCCTCCTCCCCCCTCCTTCCTTTAACTTCCTGAGCTCCCGGGAGGTGCTTGTTAAGAATTTTCTGAAAATACGACGTAGGCTGGACGGGCGCCGAGGCTTAGATTGGCGCCCCGTTGTGCTCAAGACTCTTCAATACGCCATTGTCTGACTTAGTGTAACTGTGTGTGTGCGTTTGCAAATTTGAGCTTTGAAATTGTAAGCAGAAACCCTATTTATCTCACTGTATCTCTCTTTAGCTCTATCTATCAATCCATTAATCCATGATAATCTATCTATTGTATCCTTCTATTTCCAAGGCACAGCTCTATGCTTTGACGCATGGCATCTGATCATATGACATTAGACGTCACTAGGCTCAGTGAGTTAATCCAACCATTCTGGGTAGTATCCGAAATTTTATGCGAATTCATACACCATTGTTTAAGAGTCGATCAACTTATGGTAATCGTTTTTCCTCCATCCATCTAACCATCAATTCTTCTATTTATCCATTCATTATCTTTCTATCTATCCGTCTATTTATCTACGTCTCTATCCTTCAAAAGCATTAGTCTCCAAACAAAGCTCGGGCTTTACAGAGCCCTTGTGAAAACCATTGTTCTGTACGGATGCGATACCTGTTCACTGCTAGCAAGTTACAGATGACTTCTAAGTTTCTAAGGTGTCCATTCGCTACCCCACTCCCAATGACCATAACGGTAAAGGATTTGATAATGATGATTCTTCTGTATGTCTGGTATGTATGTCTGAATGGTATATCTGTCTAATATGTCTGTCTGTCTGTCTATACACATATTTCACTACTTTTGTTGTCAAATCACAAGAAATGTATCCCTACATAGAGAAACATACGTTCTCACACACAGAAAACAATAAGACACACATAGAAATATATACACATACAATAATACACACATAGTAATATACACACATACGTGTACATAAGTACATGGAAACGCAAAATTCAAAATGAACAACATGCTCAAAATCTCATGTTGCAAAATCCCGAAGGGTCTGAGTTCGAATTCTGGTGCAGGCTAGGATTTTTTCCCGGGAGTTGAAGGTGTCCCTGAGTCTACCCAGCTCTGATAGGTATTTGACACTAGTTGGGTTAAAGTAAAAGTGGCTGGCCATTGTACTGGCCACACATATCTAGTATGCCATTGCCACAGAACCTGGCGAACGCTGCTTCACCAGTCCTATGATCAGTTTCGTCTGAAGTGTACTTTACTTACAAAGCAAAAGTTATGTCTTCTTGTATATTAGCAGCAACGAGACCCAATTTGCTACTTAAACAATACATTGTTGAGTAGTATAGTCGTAATTTGCTACTTAAACAATACATTGTTGAGTAGTATAGTCGTAATTTGCTACTTAAACAATACATTGTTGAGTAGTATAGTCGTAATTTGCTACTTAAACAATACATTGTTGAGTAGTATAGTCGTAATTTGCTACTTAAACAATACATTGTTGAGTAGTATAGTCGTAATTTGCTACTTAAACAATACATTGTTGAGTAGTATAGTCGTAATTTGCTACTTAAACAATACATTGTTGAGTAGTATAGTCGTAATTTGCTACTTAAACAATACATTGTTGAGTAGTATAGTCGTAATTTGCTACTTAAACAATACATTGTTGAGTAGTATAGTCGTCGTTTATCAAAATACCGGAACCAAGATGGCGCTGATGCACGACTTCCATTGAACTTTCAGATCAAATCAAACTCACAATTGTGTGGACAAGAGAGCACTGAGCATTCTAAATGTGATAGCATTGAAGAATCTCACTAAATAAATGACAATCATTTTCATAATCATACTGATTTAAAAAAATAAAGAATATTGGACTATGTTAAAACTTTGAAGTTTTAGAAAAAACTAAAATAACAAACATTAACAAACAACAAAATAACAAGAATTAAATTGACAACAACAAAAATATCAATTATTAAACTAAGAACATTTGAAAATTAAAAAAAAATTAAATAAACATGAACAAAATAACAACAACTAAAATTTAAACTATAAAACTAACAACTATTTAAATAACAATAACAAACTCATCTATTAAATACACTTTACAGAATAATCTTTTAGTTATTGACCAAGAGGGAAAAAATACTGAAAACAACAGATGCCTACTAGCCAAACAGTTGAGGTCATTCATTTGTCTCCAGTATAGATCGATGTCATTTAAACAAAACAACAATAGACAAACAACAAGAAACAAAAAAACCCTCAATAGATTTCAAAGAATTTCAGACTATAAAAAAAAACAGACAGTCAGACAGACGCAATACGTTTTGTTTACATTATGGATTAGTCTGTTACAACAAGCTGGCGACATCTGATCGGAAATGAAGTAGGGAAAACAATCTCAGGGATAAAGAAAAAGAGTTTAGAAAAAGAAAATAAAGATCTAGATTTGGGGAAATGAGATATTTTTTTTTTAATGTAGATATTTGTTTCCTGTTTAGAATAAGTGAGATGGGAGGGGAGATAACACGTGTTTACTGCTTGAATTAATTGGTTTCATTTCAAACTAGGTACTATGAAATACAAAGGTATCTTATTCACCGTTCTTTCCACATTTTGTTGGTGATGTTGTGATGGTTTGTTTCTTGTATGTGTGTGATTTGGTTGTGAAAGGGAGTAGGGACGGATGTTAAAGTTAAGATTGGACTCGACTAGGGGCTATGAAAAGCACAATATAGAGCTAGATTCTTTGTATGGATCCAGAACGGAATTAGCATAAACACACATTATATATATATATATAACCAAATACATAAATATATTTGTTATTTTCGCGTAAAAATGTTTAGTGTAGCCAACACAATGCTTAGACAAGGCGAGGGAGGGGAGTTAATGAAAATACCGGCAGTTATTTTGATGCAGATTTTTAAATCAAGACCTTCTGATTGGCAGACCTGCAACCTGCCTTGACTCCATTGTGTGGCTACTACACTTCTGTACCCACGGACCGCAAAGCATGCGAAAAGTGTGTAAACCACAGATACGCTCCATTTAAGAGTACACCGGTGGATTTAACGCATGGGGCAGATTTCATTGCACTCCTGAGAGGCCCCGACAGGAAGTATTGAGCGCAACAGCCCGTCTCTCTAAGTCTGGTGTCCAGGGCTATAGTCTGGAATTTGTGCTACCGGGCTACAGTGCGGTAATACGAGCGAGCCATCATGTCAATGATCCGCAGGTGGGGAGAAGCATGTGACTGCATAGACCGAACCCTTTGTTACGCGGCACATCTTAGTGCGCCCCATCTCCCTACTTGATCTACATCTTTAAATCCTTACGCCCTGGACTTAAGAGCCGAAAGGCTCGTCCGTCTTTCTTTTTTTAAGAGACATATAAGATCGACTACTACAATTCCGTTCGTAATGGGCACGGTGGTCGAACTGTAGTGTGTTCGGTTGGCGTACCAAAGGTCCTGGGTTCGAATCCTGGTGCAGCCCAATGGATCAATTTTGTTCGACGGGATACTTTACTTACTTACGATTCCGTTCATTAACACATCCTAAAATATTGTGTTTCCACCATGTCTTTACTTACTTACTATTCGGTTCATTAATACATCCTAAAATATTGTGTTTCCACCATGTCTTTACTTACTTACTATTCGGTTCATTAACACATCCTAAAATATTGTGTTTCCACCATGTCTTTACTTACTTACTATTCGGTTCATTAACACATCCTAAAATATTGTGTTTCTTCCATGTCTTTACTTACTTACTATTCGGTTCATTAACACATCCTAAAATATTGTGTTTCCACCATGTCTTTACTTACTTACTATTCGGTTCATGAACACATCCTAAAATATTGTGTTTCCCCCATGCCTTGAAACAAAACAAGTATGTCTGGGTTAAATAAAACGCCTCATGGAAAAGCTAACAAACATTGAGACACACTGTCAGACAAAGACAACAGTAAGCATAGGAATACAAAAATATAAATGGCACTGCTATCTTTTTATCAATTTTTATCTTTATTATTCAATAAAGTTCGATGAGCGAGCAAAGCTCTAAAGCAAGAGAAATGCAAAATAAATATTATGGTGGGGATAGAAATTTCTTTTTGTAATGCTTTTGTAGTTACCACAAATAAAACATGCAAATATATTATATGGGATTGAGTTATCTTGGCTAACTTCAGTTTAACATTAGTTTGCTGTTTTTAATTGAAAAATTAAAAAACACATTCCAAATACTTTCATAATTTTTCTAATACAAGAAACATGTTTAATTCCCCGGCGTTCCCCGGTGTGTGTGTGTGTGTGGGGGGGGGGATATAACAGGCTTGTATAAGATACAGATAAAAAAATTATAAACTACAATGAACCGAAAGCTATAGATCTAATAATTTGTTTTTTGTTTTTTTTTACTGAAGACATTTAGGAAAGTAATTTAAAATAAATATTGTAATCGGGTTAAAAGTAGCGAAGTCTTTTTATTGAACAAAAAGCTAAATTGTCCGGTATTTCCCATGGTTTTCCAGTCTTTTTTTTTAAAGTGATATTAATTGAAATAGAAACTTTTAGAAAACGAAATAAGGGATAGACTAGTTGGATAATCGAACCAAGGTTGTCAGCATTGCAGTCCGACACGTTATCCACTTAGCTAGCGAGGACACGAGTGCTAAGTCGAATCCCAAAGGTAAAATATGAGACAAAATGTTCCTTTGTATTTATATAAACCTATTTGAATGGTGAAACACACACACACACACACACACACACACACACACACACACACACACACACACACACAGAGCTTTTTATAAATACATATAATGCTTTTAACACTTCTTAGCTATTATAATTTGTAATTTAACCATAGACTATAATATACATGGACCGCTTGCTTTAGTTTCTCCATAGACTATAATATACATGGACCGCTTGCTTGAGTTTCTCCATAGACTATAATATACATGGACCGCTTGCTTTAGTTTCTCCATAGACTATAATATACATGGACCGCTTGCTTTAGTTTCTCCATAGACTATAATATACATGGACCGCTTGCTTGAGTTTCTCCATAGACTATAATATACATGGACCGCTTGCTTTAGTTTCTCCATAGACTATAATATACATGGACCGCTTGCTTTAGTTTCTCCATAGACTATAATATACATGGACCGCTTGCTTTAGTTTCTCCATAGACTATAATATACATGGACCGCTTGCTTGAGTTTCTCCATATACTATAATATACATGGACCGCTTGCTTTAGTTTTTTATGCTATTATCTTCTTTTTTTGCAATTCCCGATTCTAAATAAAGTAATTGTCATACAAGTTCCGTTTTATTAAATCGCATTTTTTTCGACTTTAAATGAATACTTGTAGGCCTATTAATCCTATTATCATTGACTATAATAAGATTTTTTAGAGCTTATGTTCTTTTTCCGTGCGCACACAACACTGATCAATAAATGTTTTCGCTCTGTACCATTTTCGATTTTAATTTTTCATTTAGAAAATCGTAGCGATTAAATAAAACGGAACTTGTATATCAATAACTTTATTTCCTGTATAGCAATTACTTTATTTAGAATCGGGAATTCCGAAAATCAGTGTTTCAAGTCAGCATATAGCAAAAATACTAAAGCAAGCGGTCCATGTATATTATAGTCTATGGTTTAACATACGCTCAAAATACATAAATTACAAGTCATGTTTGAATCATGTATTCACATTGAAAAGAATTGTGATAACGAATTTCTGAGTGCTCACCAAAACCCTAGTGACGCCAGTAAGGGGAAAGCACTGTGTTTGAAACTCAAATTTGACCCGAACAACCTTTTAATATCACAAGAACACACTCTAACTCAAAGCGCTTCTGTAGAATTGTTAGGGCCTTGCATTGTTAGAAGAGAATGCTTTGAAGCTGTATTGGATTTGTTTAGGGGGGATGGTACTTAAAACATCTAAAGTACCCAATCCAATAGCATGTGGGACGTTATGACGTACAAATAGAAATTAAAGTTTACGCCGATACCTGTAAATTGCAGTATATATTCTTGTATTCTGACGACTTATAAAAGCGAAGCTAATATTTATAACAAATTGAAACATTCGTACCAAAAAGTGTAATAAATAATCAGATTTTTGGGATTGGGTTAAAATGGGTCTGAAAATGTCAATGTATGTATTTTTTTGTGGTGTTTTTTTTTTTTTTTTTGGTAAATGGTCACACTTCATATTCCAAGTTTCACCAGGATAGAATCAAGTGAAATGGGTCAATGAACTTTGCAAAGATTTTGCCACAAACCACAAAGAAACACGCAAGATGATTGAAAAATAACATAGCACTGACGCGAAAGACAAATTATGTCACAACAAATAGACAAGTCTTAACGATTATGCACGCATGGTGAACCTAAAAGGTCGATGCATACCTGCACTTCCGGTCCTATTTCTTTTGTTTACTAAGAAAACATACCTATGTGCGGAGTTCCTGGTAAGAAGAGATGTAGGTAAAATCATTTCCAAAAGATGTTGACGAAAGAAAAACGATTGACTTTGAACGTGCGACGTGAATAATCACTTATTTTGAATGCAAGCTATTTAAAAAAAATTCATTTAATATTTTATTGCCGCAAATAAATCGGAAGTACATGTATGCATTGACTATAGACATATATGTATAGTTTAGTTTAGAGTATGCTAATTGTAGATTAAGAGATTTTAATTAAACTTAACGCGACTAACACGTAGACTATTAATTATCGCATACTCAATTTTGATGTTGAAAACAATCCCTCATAAATAATATTGTAGCCTTTGTATATTTCTATATATAGAAGCTATACTTGAAAAAGCCGAAAGCATTATTTAAAGTGTGGTGCCAGAAATAAACCAGAAGTTGATGCATGCATTGAAACCAAAAGGTCTGGCCTCATTAAAACTTGTCGATGATGTAGAAAGAAGAATGTTCGAAAAAGCCAAATCTATCACAATTTATTCTAAACATAAATTGTCCATAAATAGTTTGTACAATAAAAAACCAGAATGTTTAAAACAATTATGTTAACAAGTTCGACAAAGTGAATTCCAATGCATTTAGACATATTTTAACTCTATATATACCATCAGAGCTATTTACTCTGTATCCAAGCCATTAGGCCCCATTAAAACAAACACTAAAAAAAAAATACACACCGTTTCGCCAAAAAAGGTAGGTATTCCTGCAAGAGATCCTCCTTCCCACTTAGCTACGCCACTGCCTCTTGTAGCACTCAATATTATCATCTTATATTACAAATACTTGTGCTTTTATTTTATCTATCACTTGATCATCAAACAATTGACTAGTCCATTGGCCCTTGATAAAGTAAACAAAAAGAGTTTCGGTCTTTTCTTGACCTTTGTTTAGAAATATGTGTTGAATTGTGCAGTACTTATTGACAAGTGTTGGCAGCTGCGCATGGAATGGGCTACGTGAACAAATCGACAAAAATCAACAACTTAATTTCACTTAAAAACCCTAATAAAAATGCAAGACTAGGCTCAAACTGCAAGCCATCCACTCAGCTCTGTTTGTCACACCTCTACTCTATCTTGCTGTATTTGCCCCCCCCCCCCCTCCTTTTCACCTTGTCCATCAACCACCCTCCCCGCATCACCTTGCATTTATAGCTGCGCCACAGGATAATATAAATAAAAACGTTACTTATGTTTGAAACTTTATCATGAAAAGAATATTATGTAAGCTGTTTGTGTGTATTTGCCATTCAATAATATTCTGAACTGACCATGCCATGTATCAATTTCACTGCCTTTCTTTTTTCTTAAGTACTTGGTGGCTAAATAAAAGTATTTATAGTCCATTGAAAGCAAACAACTTTAACATCATTTAAAATACAGAATCAGGGTAAAAACCACAGAATGGATAAGAAAGACGCAAGTCGGTTCTGTGTGTGATTAACGTCTGTAACATATGAGTGCAGACGTAGTTTCTGTGTTTGTCAAAGTTAAATTGAAGGGCATCTAAGGAACTAGGGGAAAAAAAGAGGGACATTTTCGTAATTAAAGCAGAATTGGTTTAATGGTAAACCGACTCAGCCTGTTTTTTTTATACCTTATATATCTTGTATGTTACAGACGCTCCTTCTATAAAGAATAATATTGCTTCCTACGCTCATCCGTGGTCCGAGTCTAGTCTTGCATCTTTATTAATGTTTTAAATGATTTTAAGTTTTTGGTTTTCCTGGTTTGTTCAGGCAACCCATTCCAAGTCCGAATGCCACTCGGGAAGAAAGAGTACTTGTAGGCATTTGTTCTCGGATAAGGGATAAGAACAGTGTTATTGTCCTTATGTTTATCTGAGCATTGCAACAGGTTGTTATTGGGTTGTTTCTCTAAATTTGAGTTTGATGCCTTATGTATTATTACTACTTTACTCGTTGCCCTTCTGTACTCTAGTGTTTCTAGGTCTATTTATTTGACTATACTTATCAAACGCTCCAGAAAATAACGACATAATAAAATGAAAATAAATAAATATAAGTGAAGTAGGAAGCCATATTAGAAGAGGAGGCTACACGTGGTCTCGTAGTTACCATGGCAACAGGGGGTGGCGGCTTGTTGCACAGAGATATCCGGTTTCAATGAATAATGCAAGAAAGCGTTGTGTATAGGCTCTGGCTGTGATTTCAGTTGAATCGTTAATCACGTGAGTGATTAATGCAATTGTGATTCGAGATAGCTCGGTTGTATAGATGTAAAAAGTCTTTCTCTCTGTCTCTGTGTTGGACAGTAATAGATTAGTATTCTATTTAACCCTCCTACTGCCTCAAATAACTGATTTTTCACCTAGATAAGGCTCAATACTCGTTTGATAACGTCATTTGGTTACTAGGGTAATAAGGAACCTGGCCTACTCTCTAAACGAAACAGCTTCGTGACGTCACCTACACACATTTCGACGTCATGTCTAGACAGATGAGCGATTATTAAGGGAGAGATCAGAATACTTTGTTTCATTGGCGGCAAGATGTAGCCACAGAGCAGACGCACAACTTTTGGATAATAAATTGGTTGTCAAAAATGAAATCACAGCAAGATGTTTATATATATTATGAGGTCATTAATATATGGATATATTGATATATATATATCTATTTCAAACGGAAAGTGGCATGATTAAAAAATATAAATACGTTTTCTTGAATAATCGCTTGAATGATTAAGTTTTCCTTCAGAAACAATTTTGATTCACAATAATATAGAAAAGGTAATGTTATTGTAGTGTTACGACCACAATCCCTTGTGGTCAGAGCCGTGTAAATGTTGTTGATAATTCAGGGTAGACTTTGGTTATTATTACTTATATTTCAGTATTACACGAATTCTCCTTATTGTCCTGGGCACAAACTCAGGATTTGAGTTCTAACAGTTCCTTTCATTGACGTTGTAATGATAAATAAATATATATATTATATTGTAAACAATGAAACAAAAATATTAACTTGACGAGGAAACTTCAGTGTAAATGTTGTTGATAATTTAATTCAGGTGATATGTGCAAATCATATATACAATATGAAGATTATATACAGTTAGAATAAAATAGTGCCAACACAAGCATCCACTCTGTACAAAACTCTGTACAAACTACTCTGCACAAAACTGACTACCTAGCCTTAAATACTCGCGGAGGAGAGCGAGAACAGACCTATTACTAGGAGGGGTGAAAATAATGGTATCATTACAAAACTCATAATAAAAAACGATAGTTTTAACATGATCTCCCCTGTACGAGAAATAATAAACTATTCCTAGCCATTCCGAGAATTTGAGGTCGGCATTCTTAAAACAGTCCAGGTCAACCACCGCCCACAAAACTCGCGTTGGAGAGAGAGAGGAAATAAGTAATGTGTGTTCTAGCATTTGGAACCACCATTATGTGACAGTAGAAAGATTTTTATAGGCCTACTGAATATGTTTTTTTCCCGTTGGCACTGTAATGGAATTCTATAGTATCAAGAATAATTATAATTAAAATGGTTCGATGAGAGTGGACTGTATGATACAAATGATAACTGTATAGGTAGCGACTTCGATATCGGCAGTACCGCGCATGTCAAAATGGGTCAATTTCCTCTTATATAACTTTACACCAGATTCAATGGCGTCTCTTAAATATGGTCAAGCTCTAATGTCCATAAAACGGGGTATATAATACAAACCACTAGCATCTGTATGTCATGCTAAATATAAAAATCGCACCTTTTTAGGTTTTGTCTGTAAATTTATGCATAGAACGCTTTTTTCTTTAAAAATTACTGCATTCCAAAAAAAAAATTAAATTACTAAAAATCTGTTAAATGCTTCGAAGTATTTTCAATTAGTTTCAATACTTCATCTTATCTAGTTTATAAATTAGGCAATGTCTATCAGATAAGTTGATGCAGACTTAAGCTATAGGCTACATTTTTTAAACGGTCACCCCCATTTTTTATAGGAAATTTTGCATGCTTTGTTAAGATTTAATTAAACTATTTCCGGTGAAAATGTTGCCAACTTTAATCTTAATTAGATCACAAAAATTGCAAGTTTTTTTCTGTAAAAAAACAACCACACACACACACACACACCATATTTTCAAGTGCTAAGCATTTTCTATCTCCTCTCCCTGTTCACATAAAAAGACAAATGAGGTGTAACTGAAAAGATCTTATCTAGTTCTATCTAACAGTGTAGGTTTTGTGACTAAATTATTAATTTGATTTTTGTTTTGTATTGAAATCCCTAGTCACATATCGATGGACTAATGGTTTTCCTCAATGGCTGAATGAATTGTAGATAATTTTATTACACTGTACCAGTAAGTTTAGAGTGAGTATAGGACATTGGGTTCAAAGTTTAGTTTTCACTTATGTTACCGAAACTCCTTCTATGCAGCAGATTAATGTGTTCTATACTTATCTGTGGTTCGATTCTAGTCTTGCATTTAAATATGTTTTTTTTCCTAGCATTCCTAACAATCACAATATTCTGCCGTAAGCATGGGATTAATCCGTCAATAGTTTATTAATTAAATGTTTCTCTTCTATCATGCTTGTCAGCTGGCCTGGTCCGCCAATGTTTACTCTTAAGGAACCAAAAAATGCATTGCACTATCAAAACCTTTTGTTTGGAATCAAGCATTACGTCACTGGTCAACCCGCACCCACGCGACCCGGAATCTCTATTTTAAATCAGAAGACTGTATTTCGCTTGAGGCGGCAGAGGAGGATCAATGGGGATCTTAAACTTAATTCTGATTAATGTGTTTCTATGAGGAAGAAGGATGTGGGGAAAGAATGCGGGATAAGGGTTCGTTTTATTTAATATTTAAAATCGAATGATTTTTCCACAAATGTTTATCATTCTAACTTAAACTAAAATGATAAACTTTATGTAAGAAACAAAAAGGAAAACAAGATAAATACATAACAAACAGTTTAAAATCTGAAAGAAAATCTTATTTACTGTAATAGCAGCCATAATAAACACACCTGGTATGTCATGAAAAGCGAAAATGTGCAAGGCAGAGAGCGAAAGGAAACTCAGAGATTGGCGGATTTAAAAGATAAGGTGTGAGAATTAAAACAAAGAAGAGAAACTTGAGAAATGAGAAAGAGATACAGAGAGTGTGTGCGTGAGAGAGAGAGAGAGAGAGAGAGAAAGAGAGAGAGAGAGAGAGAGAGAGAATAGGAGTACAAAATGATGCTGTAAAGTGCAATAAAACAGAATGTCAGAGCTCCAAATAACGGTTGTCCATGGAAAACGTGAAATCAATGTCTATTTTCGTTATAGAGATCAATTGTTAGGGGAAAAGGTACATGCACTTCAATTCAAACATCTAAACATTAAAACACTAATAAATATGCAAGACTAGACTCAGACCACGGATGGGCGTAAGTTCCAATAATCTTCGTTATAGACGGAGCGTCTGTAACATATAAGATAAGATTTATTGGTACTTAAACGTGCATATAGGTAACATTATTTGGCATATAAACTACAGACGTTCCTTCTAGAAAAAAGATTATTTCGTCTATTGCGTCAACATGCAGGGTTGGAACCGGGATAGTCCTTTTGATAGTCCGGAGATTCAACCTCAAAACCAGCCGGTCTAGGTAGATGTGTTCAGTTTTTTTTAAATAATATCTGCATTTTACAACCCAACTGTATTACGGACTGAAACTTACTTATTAGCTTTCCATGTTTTGCGTGATCTACCCATGACACAAAGTATTGACGATAAAGTTTCGGAAACTGACACGGGCTGACCGCTGCTCGGACACACAGAGCCATGTGGGG
The DNA here is from genome assembly GCA_949126835.1 of Anisus vortex. Taxonomy (NCBI): domain Eukaryota; kingdom Metazoa; phylum Mollusca; class Gastropoda; family Planorbidae; genus Anisus; species Anisus vortex. The sequence goes on along the minus strand of OX421502.1, from coordinate 27,001,314 downwards.
AAATGCGAAAATAATACGACATTTTGTACACGCGGCGCCATCGACATGCGGGTGGGGCTAGGATAGTTGAAATAGAAAAAAAACTTGGTGGAGTAGGGCGGAGGGGCGTTAGTGAGAATTCGTGATCAGGAAAAACAAAGGGTTGAGTGCGAGGGGGTTTAGAGGAGGGACAGAGCTGATAAGGAATCGTATGCACAAAGTCACACATTGAATAAATGATGTTTGATTTAGACAACGAGTCTCGAGCACGCGGCCCGCGTGCCGCGTGAAGACATTTTGTGCGGCCCGCGACGCATTCGGGTAATTTTCAAAGACAATTCATGTTCTTGGTTTGCTTTTCTTTAAAAACACTTCCCATCGCCCATAACCACGCCTGAGATATTGAAATATAGTCGACTGTTGGAAATGGAATTTGTGAAGTATTGGTGTTGCTATTAAAAGAAAAAATGGATGTACATACATTGACAAATAAAATATATACGGTAATTATTTATTTAAATATATTCGGTATTGAAAAACTGCTACGAAAATGCCCGCGGAAGATAAGATAGATTTTTCTGTGTGCCAAATGAGCAGTTCAGATCTTCTCACTGATGCCAGCAATACGAATTTAATACGAGTATCTCATTTATAAACAAAACAAGAGTTGTACAAAAGTGGAAAGTGTACAAAAGAGGAAATAATGTACCTTTAGAATGTGACGTCTTTGCGATCCAGCATTAGGAGAACTATTCTCTATGGATTTGCACTTTTCCCAAATCTTCCGCACACAAAAAAACACAAGAACATTAAAGTGTGTTAAAGCATGACACTCTTCATGGATACGTAATCATGGTAATTGCAGTGTTTACGTTGTTTACATACCCACGTAGTATCATTTAAACTATTTTAAACAATGGCAGAGAAGAAAAAATTTTGAGGAAAAAGAAACATTGTATCTGCTGGATTGTGTGACTCAACTGCCAAGAACTTAAGGCACGGGACACAGGTGTTATCTTTCAAAATGTCTTTAAAATTTAAATTAGCCAAAAACCGTTTCCAACGTGGTTCAGAAATAGACTTATTGGCCTTTTCACACTTTTATTTCAGTTTATTTTTGTTTTCGAGCTAAACGAGGTGCGCAGATTATAAATAGCAGGGCAATCAAACTACAGGGAATGGGGGCTGATCAAAACCACAACAGGGGGTTTACATTAATAGCCGGCAATAAATTCACAGACAATGCAGAATTATGTCTCCCAGAAATAGATTGTTTATGGCTATTTGACCAGACACAAAGCAAGAGTATGGATCCCATTGATTCAATGCCTTCCTGATCTTTCCTCTGTTATTGATCCGTTTTTTTGTAAAATTTTTAATTTAGACGTATGACTTACATGGAAATCCTGTTCTCATAGCACTAACATTTATTTTTAATTTGGCAGCTTAACAATACTGTGTATAGCATGTTAGAATCTATATTTATAAAAAGTAGACTGCGTGTGTGGATTTCGATCCGCATTGGTTAATTGGAAGACACGTGGATTTACTGTCTCATATTTTACTGTGGGGATCTCGCTTTCTCCATGTGTCCTCCTTAGCTGAGTGTTAGCGTATGCCATGCGGGCGACATGGGTTCGATTCCGCACAGATAGCTTTTTTTTTTCATTAATTTTTTTTTTTTAAAGATTGTAAAGCGTTTTAGAATCTAAAAATTTTCGACAATGTTTTCAGTAAGTTATCTAATAATTAAAGTTTTAGACGCATGCGGGAAACGTTTATTCGTTTCTCATCCACAGGGATAGTCCTAACTTTTTGTTAAATAAAAAGATATGCCTTTTTTAAAAACCCAATTACACTATTTATTTTAAATTACTTTCTTAAATGTTTTCAGTAAATAATTAATAATAATTTTAAAATTATTATAGCATTCTGTTCATTGTAGTGTATACAATTTTTATCTGTAGCTTAGCCAAGGACTATTGAATTTCCCCCGGGGTAACGCCGGGGAATTGAGCTTGTAGTTTATATTTAATTTTGGCGTAGAGATTATTTGCGTATGATTGTATAGATAGTTATTTATTATGACGTTATAACACCAATGTGTTTTCTCGTAGTCTCTACAACTTCTACAATTGTCTAGTACGCATTTTCTTCTGCTGTCTGAAAACTGAGTGGAAAATCGAGTCTAGTACTTTCTACACCAAAACCTTTGTAAGGCATGCAAAGGTTTCGTTTTAGTGTTGTTGATTTTGCTTAGCGAAGAGAAGCTACGGTAGTTATTTTGACCAGTGAAGTTGACTGTTATCATTGTACGTAAGTTCAAACATTAAAATTCTTTTTCAAACATTCATCGAGTGGCTTGTGTGTTTTATTCCACAGTGAACAGGATCCTAGACAGACGGCAGAAGACCAGGATTTGTAACGATACAATAGTTCCTGCTATCTGCTACTTCTGTTAAACTTTCTGCAACTGTTGAACATCTATCTGCAACTATTGCGCAACTGTCAGAAATGAATTTCAACATAATTTTTTGTTGTTGCTAAGGACGTCTATAAGCCACGGTTCAAATATCACAGAGCATCCACTGGGAATGAAATAAACTGTTATAGACCCATACAAATACTTTGACCTAGATTTTTAACATGTTCTACTTCTTTTTGCGACCCGACAATATTACTTCTGTGGCGTGGCACCTGGCGTGACCCGGCAATAGCACTTCTGTGGCGTGGTTCCGGTCGTGACCCGGCAATAGTACTTCTGTGGCGTGACACCGGCCGTGACCCAGCAAAATCACTTTTGTGGCGTGGCACCGAGCGTGACACGGTAATAGCTCTTCTGTGACGTGGCACCAGTCGTGACCCGGCAATAGTACTTCTGTGGCGTGGCACCGGTCGTGACCAGGCATAAGAAAAGCACTGATCTACATGAAGTACAACTACAGCCTATGAACTCCATAATTTTTTTTTGCGATCTGTCCTCATTCAGTTGAGCTTACTAAACCAGGGGTCGGGAAACTTTTTGGTTGAGAGAGCCATGGTCACCACATATTTTGAAAAGTAATTCTGTGAGAGCCATACATTATGTTTAAAACTGAAAATTCAAGTAAATGTGAGCATTTTGTGTAATTTCAACACTAAAAGTACAATAATTATGTCTCCGAATTCTTCTGATGCTGAGCTGCAGTAGACTATAGCTCATTTGTTGAATTAAATATTGATATGCAATTAATATGTAGATCAAAAAGTCTAAAAAAACATTTTTTTAAATAATCGAACATTTGTCTGCGAGCCAGATGCAACCATCAAAAGAGCCACATCTGGCTCGCGAGCCATGGGTTCCCGACCCCTGTACTAAACAGATAGTTGAGGTTTACTAAACAGATAGTTGGGGTTTACTAAACAGATAGTTGAGGTTTACTAAACAGATAGTTGAGGTTTACTAAACAGATAGTTGGGGTTTACTAAACAGATAGTTGGGGTTTACTAAATAGATAGTTGAGGTTTACTAAACATCCTAACCGCACGCGCGCCATTTATTAAACCACCATTACTTCCAGCTGTCTGCTTTGCGTTATCGCATTAATCATGTTTTGAATACATAAACAAACAAACAAAAGCACAACAACAACTAAACAATAAATACTTGTATTGTGTAATGGGACACATCCCCTCGTATGCCGTGGCCACAGAAAAAGGTGAACCCTGATTCACCAGCCTAATGATCAGTTTGGTCCGAAGGTTACTTTACTGTATTGTGTCTGAACGCATGCATTTTTTTAATATGAAATAAGTTTTACTAATGAACTATACCATTTTAAGTTTTTTAGTGTTTATATATAATAAACATAGTAAGCGTTTGCATATTTCTTTAACTGCTAATTTATCTACTATATGTGCATGATTACTTTTAATGTCTTTTATTAAAACCTTTACTACACTGTCTCGATTCTCCCCAGCTTTGATGGCAATAGATCTAACAAGAACATATTATTAAGATCGATGTTCTAGTATAAGATAAGAAGAACGTGTAAGTTTTATTTTTTACTATTGCTTATGGTAATTTATGTTGTTTTATGTACGAATGTGTATTTTTGTGTATGAAAGTGTAGTTTTGTGTACAAATGTGTAATTTTGTGTACAAATTTGTAGTTTTGTGTACGAATGTGTAGCTTTGTGTACGAATGTGTAGCTTTGTGTACGAATGTGTAGCTTTGTGTACGAATGTTTAGCTTTGTGTACGAATGTGTAGTTTTGTGTATGAAAGTGTTGCTGTGTACGAATGTGTAGTTTTGTGTATGAAAGTGCAGTTTTGTGTACGATTGTGTAACTTTGTGTACGAATGTGTAGCTTTGTGTATGAAAGTGTAGTTTTGTGTACGAATGTGTAGTTTTGTGTATGAATGTGTAGCTTTGTGTATGAAAGTGTAGCTTTGTGTACGAATGTGTAGTTTTGTGTATGCATGTGTAGTTTTGTGTATAAATGTGTAGTTTTGATTTTACATGGCTTTTTTAAAATGAATTTACAATGAATTTAGTTATTTGTTTTGTATATGGCTGTGTTGACTTCTATCTGTATGAATAGGCAGTTTTATGCTTTTATAGAATGATGTTATGTTTCTGAATATGTTTTTGGGGTGTTTCTTTTGTTGTTTTTATTGCCGTTAGCATGTGTATAACTTACATTTGAATGTTGCTGAAAACGAAACCTGTTCTATTTTTGTTATCTTAATGCAACAAGGAAACGTTGCGTTTTATTACAAGACATATAATAATTCGACCCACCAATATCCACGAATTCAACTGTCTTTTACAGTCATTACAGAAAAGGAGAGAAAGAAAGGACAATAGAGGCAGAAAAGGAGAGAGAGAGAGAGAGAGAGAGAGAGAGAGAGAGAGAGAGAGAGAGAGAGAGAGTGAGAGAGAGAGAGAGAATGAGGAAGAGAAAGATGAAAAGAAATGTATGAGATAGTCATGTAGATAATTAAAAATGATTTATTGATAAAACATCAGAGAGACAGCATGTCTTTAATGCCCCCACCCCTCACCCCACAACACACACAGATGCACATAGCCAGATGTACACTCACACAAGAACAAACGCCCTCAAGCAGGTGCTCGCCCTCTGTTACACAAACACATATACATACATTATCAATCAGGCCTTAACATTAATATATACAGACTCGGGGCTAGCTAAATCCTACATGCAAGAGCGGATTAGAATCGTACGTCGCGAAGATTAGGATACCAGATTTTCTTTTGTCGTATCTTAGAATTTCACTTGGAACCAAACAAAATACACCAATCTCTACCAGTCTATCTATCTATCTATCTATCTATCTATCTATCTATCTATCTATCTATCTATCTATCTATCTATCTATCTATCTATCTATCTATCTATCTATCTATCTATCTATTTATCTATCTATCTATCTATCTATCTATATATCTATCTATCTATCTATCTATCTATCTATCTATCTATCTATCTATTTATTTATCTATCTATTTATCTATCTATCTATCTATCTATCTATCTATCTATCAATCTATCTATCTATCTATCTATCTATCAATCTATCTATTTATTTATGTATCTATTTATCTATCTATCTATCTATCAATCTATCTATCTATCTATCTATCAATCTATCTATCAATCTATCTATCTATCTATCTATCTATCTATCTATCTATCAATCTATCTATCTATCTATCTATCTATCTATCTATCTATCTATCTATCTATTTATTTATCTATCTATTTATCTATCTATCTATCTATCTATCAATCTATCTATTTATTTATATATCTATTTATCGAAATATCTATATAGTCATATGTCTATATATCTTTCTATCTATCTTTCTATTTATCTATTTAAATATCCATTTATCTGTCAATCTCTCTCTCTATCTCTCACTATATCAATCAGAAAGATGAGTAAACTAGTTAGTTAGTCAAAATCTTCTTTATAGAAGGAGCGTCTGTAATATATAAGACGCAATAATCTTCTCTATAGAAGGAGCGTCTTTAATGTATAAGATAAGATAAGATATAAGATTTATACATCTATGCATATATATATGTCTGTTTGTATGTATCTATATATCTATCTTCGTTTGTATCTAATCTATCTATAGATAGAGACATAGATTGAGAGAAAGATTGAGGGAGAGGGAGATAGAGAAAGGAAAGAAAGAGTGAGAAGAAAATATAAAGCATTAAAAAAAAATATTACTCTTGTAAAAAAAACAGCCTTATTTAACACTCTCATTTCGTAAGCAATAACTCCCCAGTGTGTTATAACCATAACAGTCTATAACACCAGAATACGTACTCAACAATCTAACGTTTTTTGTGTGTGTCTTTCTAATATATTACTACGCACTTTAAAATACTTTGGGCAAAGCTTGACAGTTTGAGGAATGTATTCTTTCATAGCTCATTTGGGGGCAACAACCCGTAGTGTCTTGCGGGATCGCTCGATTTAATACGGGGGCAGTAACTACACACGATCTTTGCATACAATCGACACTACATTATAAAAGAATGTATAATATGCTAATTTAAGAGGTAAATTAAAGTAAAGTATCCCGACGGACCGAATTGATCCATTGGGCCGGCGAAGCAGCGTTCACCAGTTTCCGTGGCCAAGGCATACTAGGTGTTTGTTTGGCCAGCACTATGCACAGCCGTCTTTACTTTACCCCAACTAAGGGGGACTCAGGGACACCCTCCAGATCCGGGAAAAAATCCTAGCCTGCACCAGGATTCGAACCCGGGACCTTCGGTACGCTAGCCGAACGCGCTGCCTCACCATGCTCCATGTAAGAGGAGAGGCAGATAAAACAAAACAAAAAACTTCCTTAGTCTTTAAAATTTGCATCTGAAAGTAAAGAAAATCACTTACCTTATATTTTCCTCTAATAAACAAAAAATCAAATCAAACTAGATACTCGAGACTTCCATTTCCTTTACATAGTATATTTGATTAGAGAATTAGAACTAATATTTCTTTTCGTAATCCTGCATGAAAAGATGAACAATTTGGCACATTTGGATTCCAGCTACTGGGTATCAAATATTTTATTATATCCATGGAATATTTCTGTTCACATCGTTAATCCGCACTGACGTGTCAATGAATCAATTCACCCGCGCACATTTCATAAATAATAATACTTTTAATATGAGCAGACGTATTGAATTAAAAAGAAGCGAAACGAGAAAAAGACGGCGGGGGTCAACGCTCGCACGTGTTGTTTTTTAAGGTATTTAGAGAGTACGTCTAGGAGGATCTAATTGAGCGCGCGAGCGAGGGAAAAAGGATTCGCTGCAGACGACCATAGAGCATAGCGCTCAACGGTTGCATGTGGGCGCGGGAATTTTTTTTTACTGTGGCGCCTAACTCCCCCTTTTTACTGAAGGCAAAATAACAACAACGGAGAGAGAAAATGAAAAAGAAAAGCAAAAATGGGATTAAAAAAAGGATGAGTGTTAAAATGAAATTGATGAATGGAGGGGATGGGGTGGCCGCGAGGTTTAGTGGTGGGATTGTAAGTGAGAACATTGATAAATGTGTTTGTACGTATGGCTGTGTTTCTATGTTTGGCTGTGTTTGTATGTTTGGCTGTGTTGTATGGGTGCCTGTGTTTGCGTCTGTATGTTTGGATGGAAATAGGGGTGTCATTGCGTGTGTTTGTATATTTGTCTGTGTTGTATGTATGTCTGTGGGTGTGTTTGTAAGCTTGGCTGTGTTGAATGTATGCCAGTGTGCGTGTTTGTATGTTTGGCTGTGGTGTATGTATGCCAGTGTGTGTGTTTGTATATTTGTCTGTGTTGTATGTATGTCTGTGGGTGTGTTTGTATGTTGACTGTGTTATATAAGTGTATATGTATGTGTTTCAATGTTTATGTTTGTGTTATGTGTATCTTTGTTTGTGTCTGTATTTGTATGTATGTGTGCGTTTATGTTTGAGTGAAATATTTGTTTACAAATTATAATTTTTTTTTGTGAATGAGAGAAATTAAGAAAGAAAGAGAGACAGAGAAACAGAGAGAAAGAGAGAAAGAGAGATAGGGAGAGGTGAAAGTACAGCAAAGTGGGAGAGCGATACGATAAGAGATAAAAAAAGAAAGATGAAGATATAGAATAGGAGAATATCGGGCAAAGCAAATGAGCAAAAAAGAAGAGGCTGGAAAAAAACTAACCCATAAAAACAATGTTTTTAATATACTCCCTTTCTTTGTAAACTAAGTTTATATTTAATTTATATTTATGAATTTCCACACTAACATTTTGCGCATCCTTTTTTTTTTGTTCTAGCTTTGGCCCGCAAAAAAACATAAAAAGATACATTGTGTCGTTTTCATTCTATTTGTTTCGTAAAAACGAACATCCGAAAAGTTTATTTACTTCCGTCTCTTCCGGTAGAGGCAGACATAATTTACGTGAAATATAGGGCCTACTCTTCGATTCGAAAATTGGTCGAAGGAATTCGTGACTATTCCAAAGACTACGATGGTGAAAATTTGATAGAATGTATTTTTAGTTGGGACAAGTCTGCTGCCCAAGTTTCAACTTGATTGGACGACGGGAAGTGGTCGAAAAATCGATGCAATGTTTTACAAGCAACCAACCAAGCAGACAGCACGAGTTAAAAGAAAGCGAGTAAAAATAATAAAAACAGATAAAAAGGTAGATAGATATATGTCGCAGTGAGAGAGAGAGAGACAGACAGACAGATAGAAAGAGACAAAGAGATTGTGAGAAAAAATGAGAGAGAAAAAGAGAAAAAAATTAATTGAATAAAGAGAAGAGATATAAAAAGTAGAGAACGTTGCAGAGAAACTAACTTAGTTACAACAAGTGGAGAAAAACTGAATAAAGCATTCTAGAGCAAAGAATAAAAGAGAAAGGTAAAATTAGAGAGATAGAGAGTAAAAGAGATAACCATAAAAAGACATAGATAAAAATAATGAGAGAAGAAGGAGTAAGTTTATTTTATCAATACATATTTGTAAATAAAAATACGTTTTTTAGAATTGAAATATTTTGCTAAGATTATGGAAAAGAAATTGAAAAGACAAGCAGGATTTGGATCAACGACGAACTTTCGAATTACTCGAATATAACTTTTAATAAGAGCTTTCTTCGTCGAATGACTCATGGAAGAGATTTTGGTCTGTTAAATGACTTTTTTTTTTACTAATGGTTGTGTCTGTCGAGTTATACAATAGAGTTAAATCAGTCGAATCACTCGAATGTAAGGGCTATCTCCGTGGGATGAATCTTGTAAGAGACTTGGCTCTGTCGATTGACTCTTTTATACGAAAAGTTGGGTCTGTCAAGTTAAATCGATTTAAAAAGAGTTAAATCAGTCGAATCACTAGTGTGAAAAGTGCTGTTCGGGATAGATCTAATTCATACCAAGACGTGAGCTAAATCTTTTTTTTTTAACCAATGAGATTTGAACTCCTAGAATGTTGTACTGGTGAGATGGTTTACTTCCGAAATGCCCACAGCATCATCTGACGTGGACATTGTATTTGTCACTGTTATAGATATTATAGAACGTACGCATGTTATTAGATGAGGAATAAGAATGCTGTGCATGTTATTATTATGTACGAGATTGCACCATTATATGAAAGGGAAGTACGCATGTTATATGTGTGATAGAGCAAAGCTGGATCCTAGATACAAGTCAGTTGAGATTGGACTGCACATAAACAAGACGTGAATGAAATGGGTCTTCGTCCAAGTGTATCAGTCAAGGACAGAAAGTATTGTTGTAATGATTCAGTGTATACCAGTGTTACAGCGACTAATTGATTAAAGAATTGAGTATTATATTGAGGAGCCTTCGTGTAAATCATTTTATGAAGTGGCTGTGTGTCTTAGTCCTGTGACAGTATTCATCACTATGTTATAGACTGCCCAACGACAATACTAAAAGCCAAAATATTTCCCTATTATAGTAAAGTGTCCCTGAGTTTACTCAGCTCTGATGAGTACCTGACTTACTTGGTGTAAAGTAAAAGCGACTGGGCATTGTGTGGGCATCATTTTTCTAGTACGCCGTGGCCAAGAGATATGTGAACGCTGCTTCACCGGACACATGGATCAATTCGTCCCGACGGGACACTTTACTTTTTAAAAATCGTATAATGAATACCTATATTATGAAGAAGGTATAAGAACACTAAAATAAACGAGTTGTTGGTTTTTTTTTATACTAGTGACCACTGCTTAAGAAGCCCTCTAGACCTCAGTGCCCTCACATAGGGGGGGGGGGGGCAGAGGGGGGCATAAGCCCGGGAGCGGCAATTCCCGGGGGGCGTCAGAGGTAGTATAAATATAGCAAATATAGCACAAGCAGTTACAGTATGCAAGAAGGCGGCGCTGAAACTTTTGCCCTGGGGCGCCACATAAGCTTGTAAAGGCACTGCTAGACCTACATAGTTTAAAGGCCTACTTGACTTTTTTTTAAAGTTAAAATTAATATAATAATTTCTTAGACTTATTAACCAATTTACACAGAAATACAATCTATAATATATTGATTTTTTTTTTTTGTGTATCGGTTCCTCGTGTAACTTGCAAAGGGAAATAATAGATTACCGTACATCATTTTTTCAAGTTAACATTTTACGGACCGGATTTTTGTTGTAAAACTTTTCGGTAGGTGGCGCATTAGTGAAGTACGGTGTCAGCAAATAGTTGTTATGGTATCGCTATATATATATATATATATATATATATATATATATATATATATATACCGCGTTTTAGCAGATGAATAATAGGTCCTTAAAAAGACATTCTGTACAGTTCAGTTAATAATTTAACGAAATTGAATATGTATTTTAAAAACAATTTTGATGACAGATTTTAAAAGTAACCAAGTTTAAAGAAGCATTAGGCCCCATTTTCCTTAATAACTCCGGTGAGCCGTCCATAAATGACGCCACGCTACTAGGGGAGGGAAAAGTGTCAAACATTTGTAACCATTTGTGAAGAAGGGGAAGGGTGAGGTGTTTAAGCAATGTGACGTTATTTCCGTACGCTGTAAAAAAGTTGAACCTATTTAACTACACTATTCATATGCCTTATTACAATGTTTACTCAGCAATAACAATAACAGTGAATTGAAAAATGCTAAATTGAAAATGTGAAATAATATGGTGGATTTCTTTGGGAAGGGGGTGGCTGAACTTTGTGACGTCATATTGTAAGGCGATTATGTGTTGGTTTTATTTTAGTTGACTTGCGACGATGGGGGTAGAGAAGGTGGGGAGGGGAAGGAGGAGAGAAATTATTGTCCTAAATTGCATGAGCTCATTTATGGACGGTTCCTTATGGTAAACAACAACAACAGCATGGATATAGACGTGTCAAAACGAAAATTATTTCTTTTCAAAACTATTAACGATTCAATGTTTTACTTCGAAGACTTATATCTATGGAGATGTACATAGAGGCGACGTTACTCATCAGACAATTTTCTCTATGCCATTGCAAGTTTTTCAGTTCTAAGCATTCATGTGTTTTTTTGTCAGTAATACACACATGGTCACATTTACTTGCACTTTACAGGAATACAAGTTGTTGTTTATTCTATTAAAATTGATAAATAGAAAAAATAAATAAAACCATGTCTCAATTGATATCAAAGTATTAAATTACTTAGAAAAGTCCAGCATTGGCGCACTGTCTGCTTCATTTCTCGCTGGCTACCATACAGACAGGCCAAGAATGGAATTAATCCCACCGCCCCCCCCCCCCCACATAACGCTCTTCCCCATACTACCACAAGCCTTTTCTAAGAAACGTATATATTTGGAAACGGAAGCAATCTCAGTCATATTTTGTTACGTAATACGTAGCAGCACTTAACTCTACAGATAGCTAAGGATAAAAGCTTAAGACAACAGAATGCTAAATGGAAAAAAGCGTGTGCTTGCTTACTCTATCAAAATTAAGTCACTGCCTGGTAGCATTATTTGACTTCAGTTTTTCTACATAGGCGTATGAGAGAGTAGGGCCAATGGGAGAAAGGGGCAACTCACTACCCTTTCCACATTTTTCTTAAGTAATTATTTAATTATTTAACAATTAACATTTCAATTAACCCCCCCCCCCCCGGCTACTCCCTTCACTTCCCCCCCCCCCCCACTCTTAAAATACTTTTGAATAATTATTTTTCCGCTCTAGAAAAAAATCTCCTGCCTACGCCCCTGACGTCACTGTTATGACGTCCATAATCAGGGAGGGGGGGGGACTCATCGATTTTTTTTTTCTTTGTCTTTATTTTGACATTATCAGTGAATGTCAGCGGACAAAGATGAAATGACCGCGCAGTGACCTTTCTCGTGTGGAGAAGGTGTGGTCAGCTTAAAGAGATGACAGGAGCAGTCAGTGTTGGGGGGGGATTTGGAGGGAAGAGGGTAAGCAGAAGTGACATTTCCACACTTAGAGAGATTGTGTGTGCGGGTTTTGTTTTACCGTGAGTACCACCGACTGTGTGAGTACGTGTTTCTGTCACTCAATGTATTTGTATAGTGTGAGTTGCTCACTTGGGAAGTCCTTTTGAGTGTGTGTCTGTGTGGAACGGAGGCAGAGAGGATAATAAGGAGGAGTAAAGAAGATCCGCCGGTAACATTATAAAACAATAAGTGCCGCATTTAGGTTTTCAATATAAATTATACAGAACCACAATATAGTTAAATACAAAATATATTAAATACACATTTAATCACTATAGTTAGTCACACAAATTCTAAACTATGCACAATGAAACATAATATGTTCTTATTTTAATTTATGTTAAATTGTTGGTTTTCCTGGTTAATTCATGTAACCCATTGTATTCCCAAATGCCAATCTATTCTATGCCTTTCTGATAACCTTATTAGCTTTTTGTGCTTTAAAAAAAAAAATTATTATATTGTTCGAAAACATTTTTTTTTTCTGTTTTCAACAAATCATTTTTTTATATTCTGTTCGCCTTCATCCTTAAGTAAAATTAACGTTTTGGTCCTCAGTGTTATTGAATTTGATGCCCCTGGTCTAGACAAACACAAACAGTCTGCTGACAAACAACAACAACACAGAGAAGTTGATCTCAAACGAGATACACAGAAATAATGAGAAACGCTAGCACTGCTTGGACACTGTCCAAGAAAACGTAGACATCCTATCCACGTAAAGCTACCATTTTGTACTAATCAACTCTAAGTAGCAGCACTCTGTGGGCGTAGGGGAGAAGATTGGTCGAGGTCAGACTTCTCCAAGACCTGGCCGTCAAGAAAACCTGAGTGCGAGTTGTGATTTATACTACTGTGATCAGCACCAAACTTCAAGTGTTGTTAGTCAAAAGCTTAGCTTCTTTCTGATTTATTTTCACCAGAATAAAGATTTATCTACTTTTTGTTCATACCGTTTCATACCGTCATTTTCCATCTAAGCATTGTGGGGCACGGTAGCCGAGCGGCAGTGCGTTCGACTGGCGTCGCCGAAGGTCCTGGGTTCGAATCCTGGTAAAAGCTAGGATTTTTTCCCCCGGGTCTGGTATGTGTCCGTGAGTCCACCCCGCTTCGATGGGTACCAGACATTAGTTAGAGTAAAGTATAGGCGGCTGTGAATTGTGATGGCCACACAATCAAGTAGTTTGCCGTGGCCACAGAAACTGGTGAACGCTCCTTCGCCGGCCTTATGATCAATTTGGTCCGAAGGATACCTTACTTTTACTTTTTATACCGTTTTCTTGGCCCAAATCAACAATATTCATTTCTCCCCGAACCATCTCAATGATATTCAACAAAAAAAAAGTTTAAAGAAAAAAAAATATCAAGTCTAAAAATATATTCTAAATATTGATATTGGAATGCATTTATAAAAAAAAAAATTATTTTAGGATAATAAGAAAAAGTCTGCTGTGCAATTTATAAAAATCAACAACTTTGTTTAAAATGCATTTAATCGATGGCATTTAAGAATGCATGCAACGTACGTTTGGGATGTTGACACACACACGCACACATACATTTGCTGTGGATTTAGAGTTTGGAGTTTTAGAGGTTGTTTATGTTGATGAAACAGCCAGGGTAGGCACGTTTATGGTTCAATTTGTATGCAGGCTACAAATAATAAAAAAAAAAGAATATTTGTAGTTTATTTAATTTTAGGGAATGAGCATTACAGGAGAAAAAATACAGAGAAGTAGAGGGATATTGGGGGAGGAGAAATGAAAAGAGAAAGAGAGAGGCGGGTAAACGGCAGTTTATCTTATATGTTATAGAGGCTCCTTCTATGTAGATCTAACTCCTATATTTGCGTCCTACGCGTAACTGTGGTTTGAGTCTAGTCTTGTATTTTTGAATAGCGTTTTGAATGGTATTGGTTTTTCTTGTTGTTTTTGTCAGACAGCCCATTTAACGCCAGGATTCCACTAGAAAAGAAATACTACTAATTTACGTTTTTTTTAAAATTGAAAAGTGTTAGCTGTGGATTGTAACAGATTGTCATTGTGTTGTATTTAGTTAGAATTTAATGCCTTACGTATTATTATTACTTTGCTCTTTGGCTTAAGCACAATTCAACGAATATAGATACATATAAAAATGCAGTAGGTATAAAAAGAGAGAAGAAAGGAATACATAATATGTAAGAGAAAGATATGGACAATCGATAAAAGAAGTCAGTAAAAGAATATATATATAAAAATAAATAAAAAAATTTACCGAGAGTAGCGTTTACATTTATGGATATATAGCTATAGCTGCGCCTTTTATACAGAAGATTTTTATAAACATCCAAAGCATATCCGTGGATAGAGTTTAATTGAATTTAGTCTTGAATTATGTATGGTTAAGGTTTCAAATGATGTTAAGTTATTTGTGTCTTTTTGTTAGTTTGTTCAGATAAACTACTCGATGCCCGTTTGCATTACAGACGCGACTTCTATAAACATAGATGACAAGATCTGAGGTTCGAACTTTTAACTGTAAACAACTTTTAAGTAGTAGCTGAACAATTTATTGTGATTTATGTTTTCTTTTTTTTTTTTTGTTGTCTGTTATGTTTAGTATTAAAAACTATATATAGAGATTTATTTTATCGATTCTACTGCTCGTAAACAAATGTTTGTTTTTTACACCTGGATACAAAGGATGGTGGGTAACCATCAGATATTGGATCACGTGACAAAGGTTTCAATGATTAACCAGGTCAGTTATTCACACTCTTCACCCACATCGTTGCCAGGATTCACCTCCTGTGTCGGCCACAAAGTGTCGGGCAGTTATTATGGTCTACATCTCAACATCGCAATATAACCTCGACTTTTCGGAATCTGGCGAAAGTAGTGAGTCTGGACCTGGCCACAGAGACATCAACAAGGCCCATCCCAAATTCCGAGAATTCCTTGAAAAAAAGCTCTGTTTAAATGGAAAGTAAATGCCTTGACTGATGCTATTTTTACTCCCTTTCTCTTAGCTCGTACTGTCTGACTGTCTACTTGCTTATAAAACTTTGCATCGATTTTTCGACCACTTCCCATCGTCCAATCGAGCGGAAACTTGGGCAGCAGACTTGTGGTGACTAACAATAGGCTACATTCTATCAAATTGTCAGTTAAAAAAACTTAATTATACAAAAATTTTATTTTTTAGAAAATTTAACACTTTGTTTTGGTTTTACGTTAAAAATGCCGGTACAACATTTTATGGTTTTTCGTTACAAACTTTGCGCTCTAGCTTTGTGAATGAAGGGAAAAAATTAATTTATGTTTACATTAGTTTACAAAGAAAGGGAGTATAATAAAAACTTGGTTTTTATGGGTTAGTTTTTTTTAGAGGTAATATCCGGTAGACTGGGTAGACTCAGAGACATCCTCCAGACCCAGGAACACATTTTAGCCTTCAACAAGATTTGAGCTCTCGGAATTCGGTACGCTAGACGAGCGCGCTGCCGCTAGTATATACAACAGACATATTATTGAATAAACATTTATGCATGCATACGATGCCGTAATCTAGGGACCTTCCGAAAGTTTCGAGTTATAATACAAGTCAGCCGAAAGTAAAGTACCCGTCGGACCAAATTGACCCATTAGGCCGGTGAAGCAGCGTTCACCAGTTTCTGTGGCAACGGCATGCTAGTGGATTGTTTGGCCAGCACAAGGCTATGCCCCCTTTACTTTACCCCAAGTAAATTCAGGTACCCATTAAGGTTGGGTAGACTCAGGTACAACCTCCAGACCCTGGAACAAATCCAATCCTTCATCAGGATTCAAACCAAGGACATTCGGTAGGCGAACACGCTGCCGCTGGAGTTTTCCCGGTTTTCCCGGAAATTTAATGGCAGTTGGGTGCTGTGCTGGTAATTTGCAACCCAATCCCAACCTTCCCCTTCCATTAATGGTGAGCTCTTATGCAAACAAGCCTGCAACTAATAGCAAAGTTCACATTACTTAAACTTCTGGGTCACAGTGAAGGTATGTTTACACAAGACTCATCCTGTGTATATTTATATGCGCGTGTGGTTGTGTGCTCGTCTGTGTGTGTGTGTGTGTGTGCGTGTTTGTGTCCAATGCACAACCCCGCCACTTTTAGTGTTATATAATGATTTGGCCATAAATCCCTTGAGATTTAAAGTCGAACCCATTACAATTCATGTCAATAGACACAAAATACATAAGAGATTAACAAATAATGTTTTAAAACTATCCAATACTAACTGATAAAATTATTTGAAAATGGAATCAAATTGTGCTAATTGAAATTTGATGCCTTCTCATTGACTGTTAGACGTTTACACATATTTTATCAAATGATATAATTAAAATTACTACATTAAAATATATGATTTTTTAAAATAATTTCCTCCCCAAAAGAAACGGTGGAAAATAATCGGCTTTGATTACGTTGTATCAAAACTATATATCTAAAACATTTAAAATT
This sequence comes from Anisus vortex, assembly GCA_949126835.1. Taxonomy (NCBI): domain Eukaryota; kingdom Metazoa; phylum Mollusca; class Gastropoda; family Planorbidae; genus Anisus; species Anisus vortex. Next base: position 26,984,361 of record OX421502.1, on the reverse strand, counting down.
TAATTAACAAAGAGTTGATTTCAAGAAGCTAGTCTTTAATTAAAGTTAATACAGAAAACAACAAAAATAATTTACAATTACTGTCTAAAACAAAGACTTACAGTAAAGTAAAAAAACAAACGGCTACCAGTAAGCTAATTAACATTTTTCTTTTGATGTTTACTTCAAGTCGCAAAGATGTTTAAAAAAAAACAACAAGTAGGAGGGATCTGGTCACGTGGCCTCTCGGATATGGCGGAGTCGTGTCTCATAAACATTTTTTTCCGGAGATTTCTAAACACTTTCAAGTCGGTGGTGCTGACGGATCCAGTGTTAGACAAACTAAAGGTGTAGAGGTGTTTAAATGGACGGTGGACACCTTTTCTGTAAACACCCGACACCTTCTACCAGGAACCACACCCATCGGAAAGCCGGGTCTATTGTTATACTTTTCCGGTACTTCTGTAATTTTCATCCTATTTTTGTTTTGGATAGGCGTAGTCACGGGGAGGGATGGGCAGAATTGGGGGGCAAGAGGTGCACGTTTCCACCCCCCCCCCCTAACTTCTTCCAAATCCCTTTTTCTTCTTCATATTATTGTGTAGACCCCGTTAAGACCGAGGAAAGAGAGTCCACAATTTAATTGAACTACATATAACACTTTTAAAACATCATAAACAATAACTACAAACATATGACAGAGTTTCGCTTTAGGTATTTAGTCCAGCCCTTCAGTGAAGATTTGAATTTTCCGAAAACGAATTTCATTATTACAATATTAATATTTTTTGTTTACAAATAAAAATAAATCTAAAAACATATATAATGAATACATTTGTTAATTTTGTTGACCCACTCACATTATATCTTTAACATAAATGTATCAATTTTTTTAGGGAGTTAAAATGTATTCGCCCCACCCCACCTTGCACTATTGGTCCCCTAGGTCAGGGGTCATCAACCTTTTGCTTATAGTGTGCCAAACTAGGATTTCAGAATCATTCAGCGTGCCAACACCTTGAAAGTCAAACTGCTCAACTATATTATTTTTAAAAGACAATTTATTTAGTGCCGTAGCAAGACTAATACGAAAAAAAAGGAGCGATACAGAAAAAATCATTAAAGCGTTTTAAATTTTAATAAAAAAAATTAACCTGATAGTTATTATCATTTTTTAATCTATTCATAACTAATACAGAATTTCATTACCCAACGTACACATAAATGGTTAATGTATCGACATTTCAATTAAGTTGTCAAAATATAATTCCAGTAATGGCTCTAAATGTATCATAGTTTGATTTCAGCGTAACTGAGATATCATCTTATATATTATTACCATTTTACTTTGTAAAAGTGTGGGATACTGCTGTTAAGCGGAATAAATAAGTAGTAATCATACAAACTGGGTAGTTAATGTAATGTTTATAAATGTACATATACATTCTTTCTTCATATAATATTTATATAAATTTCAAGTATGTTTGATCATTTTAAAGTTATAAATTGTAATTTTGTTTGTTTAAGGGAAACAAAAAAGAAACATAAGAAATGTTAACTCAAAGAAAACGTGTTAGTTAACTCCCTTGAATTAAAGTCTCCAAATTTGATGCTAGTGGTGCTTTTAATGTAACTAGTGTTGCGTACAAATTATTATTTATTTATAAAAATTGAGCATTATGCACTTATGTCTACGTGTAACTAGATGTATAATATTGATGTATGTTATAAATAAAAAATTTTTGCATTAATAAAGTCAATTTAAGTTAAAGAGTTTCTTTTTTAAACATTAATAGTTACAACAATTACATAATAGGATGCTACTATATAAGGCCGCTTAAATTTATTACAATAATAGAACAAACACATTTGTTTTAGATATATAATTATATTTATGCTTAATCAAGAGAGATGGGCATACAATTTCATTTGAATGTAATAAGCATTACAGAGTGCACAACACGTCGTATCGACTGCGAACAATATTCTTGGAGGTGTTTCGCGTGCCATTGTAAATCGTTATGCGTGCCAAGTCTGGCACGCGTGCCTTAGGTTGCCGACCCCTGCCCTATGCCATTCTATTTCCCCACCCCACCACCACAGACTCCGGGCTGCGCCACTGACGGATATAATGCTGCAATACAGAACTGTTCTTTTCATAACCGGAAGACCCGAGAAAATTAGATGTTGACGAAGCCAGTTTTGAACACACCAATGTGTTTTGGGGTGTATTTGATAATCTCTATCAACTTTCTGAATGTTTGCTTTGTTTGTTCATGGGTTGCAGCAAGTAAGCTTATAAAGGAAAACCCATCGACTTAAAATAGTTCAATGAATACTGTAGCCGTAATTTCAAGAGAAATCTGTAACCACAGAGGTCTCTCTTTCTCTCTCTTTCTTTCTCTCTCTCTCTCTTTCTTTCGCTCTCTTTCTCTAACTCTCTCTCTTTCTCTCTCTTTCTTTTACTGTCTCTCTCTCTCTCTCTCTCTCTCTATCTATCTATCTGACTATTTATCCATCTATATCTCTATATTGGGCCCAGAACGCTATGAACCTATGAACCTGTGGCAAAGGTAAATATGTCAAGCTATGGGGAGGGTGGGTTACAGCCCTTGCTTTATGCTGCGTTTTATTTTACTGGGATATATAGTGGTCAGTTAAAAGAGAGAGAGAGACAGAGAGAGTGAGAGAGAAAATCCAGAGGTATGCCAGAATTCGCAGGTGAAAGGCAGGTCATGCCTGGAGATAAATGAGCTAGACATGTTTATGTACCATTATTACATTATTACATTCATTTTCCGTAAAAATCCACCTGTGGCATTTTGGAATTGTTTGGGTGGAAATGAAGGGGTTGGGGAGGGGGGGGGGGGGCGTAGGCTGGTACTAGTCGAAGAAGATTACTGGTATGTTTTGTTGTTTTGTTCAAATACGTTTTAGATCCTTACTAAATTGAAGAATAGTTCACAAGAAACAAAAACAAACACTAAGCTTATAAAAAACTCTGGAACTCCTTTTTGTTGTTATTGTTTTATTTTAATAGAATAGTACGGGCATCGGCAGCCTACGTAACGCGTATCAGACGTGGCACGCAGAGCGATTGTCTATGGCACGCGGAAGACCCTAAAATAGGCAATACGAGTCTCTTCTACGAAAAAAAATTGCTTCTAGAACAGGTTGACTTATAGGCTGTTGGCGCGCTGAATTAATCAGAAATCCTACTTTGGCACACTATTATCAAAAGGTTGCCGACCCCTGATTTTGTACACGATATGAAAATCAAGCTGATTACTATGGAAAGTCAACGCGTTCTTTACTTTTTATTTTAAAACGTCCTTTACATTCGATTCAGGTGTCGACAACCTTTAGATAATAGTGTGCCAAACGTGGATTTTTAATTCATTCAGCGCGCCAGCCATTTAAGAAACACCTTTTTAAAACATCGATAGGCGATGTATATTTATCATTTTACAAACTTTTCAAAGGATGGTCTCCACTATGGAAATCTCAAATTACTGGTTATGGTATTGTATATGAGCAGGTCTTGACCTCACTCTCTCTCATGACTTTCTGGCAAGGTCTTGACCTCATACTCTCACGACCTTCTGGTAAGGTCTTGACCTCACTCTCATGACTTTCTGGCAAGAAGTATCTGAACAACAATACGTTAAAAAACAATTTTCGAAATGAGCTATACCAAAGGTCTTAACTAAATATTTTCTGGCCACCTGCCACTTGCGTCTTGGCCGCCGGCCAGTAATCACCGCTGGGTTCGTTACCATCTGCTCCAGGCCAATCTTTGTTGCTTAATTCCGTTTTTGTTGGTACTGCTCGTTATTGGACACAGTACTATAGATACAAAATATGTGTAGCCTATATAGGCGTGAGTATAAAAGTTGAGCTTCAGTTTTTAAAACAAAGCAACATATAAGAAACTTGAAACTTGCACGTACGCTAAAAGAATTTTTATAATAAGAAACATATGTAAGAAAACACTATACTCTGTATATGCCAAGCTGTAAAGCAATAATTGTTAGTTTTTAAAGAATATACACGCTCATACATCTGCCTGGGTAGTTGTATTGGGCAGATACCAAGACATAATGATGGAGTCTTGTCTGTGTTATTTGTGTGTGTGTGAGTAGGTTAGTTTTTCTTTTTTTAAATGTTTCGAAGTCCTTCCCAATGAGAAAGTATCAATGTTGTAGACAGCAATTTGCGGACACGGCCATGGAAACGATGCTAGGACGACTATTGGTTGGATAACTTGGGTGGGCTGGTGTCAACCTTTCAGTCCAAAAAAAAACTTACTATACACCAGATTAACTCATAGCCGGAGCTGGTGACGAAATAGAAGATTGGCTAATAAGCTGGAAATGGTAACGACACACCAGATTAACTATTACGTTGGAAATTATAAAAAAATACCAGAATATTATAGAGTGAAATTTAAAACGGCGAGTAAAGCTCCATTTATAGTTTCATTGTCATCTACCATGCAGGGTATGGAGTGACAAAACAATGCCCTTTTTCCGAAATTGATACGAGGCATCCATTACGCAGATAGTGAAGTTGTTTGAATACAGCTCTTTTTTTTTTTACAGAGATCGGTTTTGTGCAGTGATGTCCTCACTTGTCAGGAAAAACCCAAACATGACCGTACGGAAGTTGAACCCATGTCCATTGTATGTTAAACAATGTTTGAGTATTACTGTCTGTATCTTCATTTGTTTGTGTGTGTGTATGTACGTGTGCTTATTGGTGTGTGTTTGTAAGCCTATAATAGTGTGTGTTTATATATTTTCTGTTTTTTTTGTGTGCATCTAAGTGATTTTAAATATAACTTTGCGAGTAGGCCTATGCTTACATGCGCAATGTTTATTTCTTGGCGCAATCAAGTCTTGCATGATTGTTTGTATAGTTTTGTAGTCATATATGATTAACTTTTACACATTCTAATTCTGCATGTCTTTGTTGCTTCCCTATCTCTATATGAAACCAAAGACTGTAATAAGATGGACCCATTGCTTTATTTTTAGAGCTAATAATATGTTCTTTTTCCGTGCGCAACCAATAACGCTGTCTTAAATGACTTCTACGCTCCTAAGTTTGCCTAAATGTTTCCGTTGTATACAACTTTCGATTTTGATTTTTAATTTTTCATTGAGAAAAATCACAGCGATTAAATAAAACGGAAGTGCACAGTACAAAAGGGAATCGGGAATTCCGAAAAGAAGTCATTCGAGTCATCAAAAAATATTAAAGCAAGCGGTCCATCTTATTATACTCTTTGATGAAACCAAAAAAAGTCATATATTTAAAAAAAACATCACGACATTGTCAGTCATATCTAACCTCCCCTCCCCCCCCCCCCCACACACGCAACCCTCCCCGGCTCTTAACCCAACTCTTAAAAACTTTGTATTCTAGAGTACAAACTGTGTACTGGTCATTCGAGTCAATAGTCCACTATTTCTATGGCTTCCGGTCAGTTATTTGCTTCCAGCCAAAGAGAGATAAAGAAAAGGTAAACAAGGTCTACGAACGGTCTTCTGGCTGAGTGTGTAGATGTACCCTTCAGGGTTTGACTCGTGCATTCCATACAGTCTGGCCAGAATAGGGACAAACTTCAATCAATACTATGTTCTATAGCTCTGGAAGGTAGCTGTTAATGAAATTTTTTTTTTGTCTTTTTAAAAACCGAATTACATAAGGCAAATTAGGGCATGGTGGCCGAGTCGTTAGCGCGTTCGGCTGATGAACCGAAAGTATATCCAGCTGTGATGGGTACTTGACTTTAGTTGGGGTAAAGTAAAAAGGGAAGGGGGGCTGGGCATTGGACTGGCCTCATATTCCCTAGTATGCTGTGGCCATGGAAACTGGTGAACGCTGCTTCACCGGCCCTATGATCAATTTGGTCCGACTGGTACTTTACTTATTACATAATACAATATTAACTCTTACTCGTAACCAGTCAGCTGTGTAGTGTTTAGTTTCTATTTAAATCAATCTAGTATATTCTAGTCAACTGAATGTATGTGTTTCCTTCTTTATTGAAGGAGCGTCTGTAATATATAAGATAAGATATTTAAGGCTTTAGTTTTTACAAGTTACCCACTTCTATTTTATTTCGAAAGAAGTATTAGACTTTAATAATTTGAAATATAATATATTTCTAACATATTTGTCTTTTAAAATTCAATGAATATTTTCAATGATACACTGACATATAAATTAATATAGAACTCGCCACAATGATTGTCTTAATGCATATAGTTTGGTATTGATAAAGTTCATAAACAAATTACGAAATTAGCTTATAATTGTTTTTATTTTAACATACAACAGTAATAGAGAAATAAATCTTTGCTTAGATATTTGAACAAGAGAAAAACAGGGGAGAGCATGAGGGAGAGAATAAAAACAAAAGATGGAAAATTAGGACAGAAAGAGAGAGAGAAATAATGAGAGAGAGAGAGAGGGAGAGAGAGAGAAATAATAAGAGAGAGAGAGAGAGAAATAATGAGAGAGAGAGAGAGAGAGAGAAAAAATGAGAGAGAGAGAGAGAGAGAAATAATAAGAGAGAGAGAGAGAGAGAGAGATAATGAGAGAGAGAGAGAGAGAGAGAGAGAGAGAGGTGAGAAAGAGTGTGAAAGAGTTAAGATAATGAGAAAGTGAAAGTAAAATTGAGAGAAAGTTAGAAAATGCGAGAAGAAGAGAGAGACAATAAGCGAGATAGAGAGAGAGATTGAGAGAGTGAAAGAGAGAGGAAGAAAAATGGGATAGTGGTGGGGTAGCCAAAAAAAACAACTATGAAAGTAACGAAAGGAAAAATGTATAGGATGGTCCCAGCTACTTTTACTTCGCCAAACGGTTGTTGTTTAGCAGTTTAGCACATACATCTCCAAATACAGCCCTCTGTTTACATCTGTGCTCGTGACGTATCTAATCCTAATGTGAGTCCCGGGCAGTTGTATTTTTTTTCTCCGTGTCGCATGAGAGTCGAACCCAAGACTACTGGAATAATAATCTTAGGATCTAGTTCAGTTGTCATTGCGCTTATTCGCCTTTAGCATAATCAGCAGTGCTTCAAAATTTTATTCAAAAAGGTTACAGAATGATCTACTAATTAAGAAGAGTTGATGTGTGAAAGAACAAAAAACAAAAAACACAAATAAACCTATTTGTTTCCTTTGCAAAGATGGCGTAGATATCATGTTGTTCTACTAAGCTCTCAACTCTGTTTTACGAGTATTATTAATCCGTCCTCGTCATATCTCATTTTATTTTCCGAGTAATTGCTAAGCAAATGCCAATATCTCAGACAATAGATCCACGTCTGGTAAATATCTCAAACACGGCAGACTTTGAATAAGTGGGAATTTTTTTCAGACGTTTGTCCATTTGTATATTTTCATTGTGTGGGAGGGATATGAGGTCAGACTTTGTTTACACACACACACACACACACACACACACACACACACACACACACACACACACACACATACACAAAACGGGACACTGAATTAAAATAATATGTAAACCTCCCGTGGCATCTTATGATATGTTACAGACGCTCCTTCTACACAGAAGATTATTGCGTAAATTGTAAATGATATATACACGTATGTGGTGTTAGGGGGGGGGGGAATGAACACGAATGAGAGGCGGAGGTGACAAAGTTGCTCGAAGAATGAAATAAAAAGAATAAAAAATGATTTTTTTTCAATTACAGGAAAAAGTGTTTTACGTCAAGGAACTCATTACGTGCCTGGGTTTTCAAGCATACAACGTCTTGGTTTATATCAAGGTTGTCCTGGGACCAGCGGAAGATGTTCTTATGCCTGATAATTAAAAGTGGAAAGGGGAGTAATTAGCAGTTCACAAAGTACACATTCTCTGATGAATTAATTTCACCCCCCCCCCCCTATCCGCTATCCTCACAGGCCATAGCTACTACAGTTTTTGTCTTTCAGTATAGACATAAAGCTGGGTTTGAAGGTTATGGCTTAGCATGCAAAACTCCTAAATGAAGGCTTCTTGGGCATTTCAACAAATATGTAGTTGTTTTTTTCTTATTTTTAGAATTATTTCGTCTGTTTCAATTTCTGTCTAACCAATTTCAATTGTGTCACTAAATTTCAACTCTGTCATCTGTTTATAATTATTGTTGGGGATGTGTTTTTTTATTTTATGATTTTTATGTGTAGTTAAAATGTAGACTCTTTCTCGGTCCTAACATGGTCTCCACAGTAACATTGTAAGAAGAAGAAATACACTTATAGGTTCCTTAGATACAATTTTTACGTCCTTGGCTCAAAACATCCTGCAGGGTAGGTAGGATTCGGACGGCGGTTAGGCTAGAACCGGTGGTCATCATTTTGACAGTCAGGTGTGCTCATAAAGGGACCAGCCGGCCGAAAGCTATTTCATAAAAATTGAACCAATTCTGATCACTCTATACTATTCCATATGTCTGTTACCATTTGCCTGTAAATGTACGCATTATTTAAAATAGTGGTTTCTGCCGTTTAGAATTAAAGCAATAGCAAAGTTACTCAAGATGAGCAATTTCAAATGTAACATTTGACCGTTGGTGATAAAAAAATTAAATAAAAACAACCAGAAAACATACGACAATAATATAAAACAAACATTTTTTCTCACGAATTGACCACTGAAATCACACTACGGCCAAGACGTGATAGCCAGGGACAAGGGCCATCCGTTAACGGTCATCTATGAAACCGTTCAACAGCACAATACTCAACATGTCACGGAACATGTGACCCAGATCTATTATCCAGGAATCAAAAGACAGGTGTGGATAAACTACGTCATAGGAATACAGGAAGTAGCCATCCATCCCACCCCCTCATCTCCCGGGATATTTCAGTAAATAACAAGGGGAGATAATGAAAAGTGCATAAGGGAAGTAATAAAAAAAATAGACAAAAAGTGTTTACACCTTTATCCGCTCATTTATTTATAAGTCATAACGAAATGTGTCGTCTGGTTTGTTCTTTAAATATAAACATAGCCTGGCAAAGCTAATGAAAATAAAACAACACAAGAGAGTTTTTGTTCCCGCTTCAAATTGACGTATTTGTGTCTTCTTAACCTTCAAGGTTGGATTCTAACCATAGCATTCATTGACTATAAAAATCTCCAGGAAAACATACCGAGGTCCGAATAAATATATTCCATAAAATCTATCTAGTTTTGTCTTACTCAATAAATGACTCGTTGTCTATCGCTTATAGTCTATTTCTGCTAACTGATCAGATCATGCAAAAAAATGTGTTAACGGTAAAGATCTTCATTCCATACACAGTTGTAAATTCCTGTCCTTATAAAATTTGTTATCGGGGAAATTTCACACAAACTTTTCCTGTTAGTGATTAGACATAAAATAATGAAATGGTATTTTTTATTTTATTTGTATTTGCGTCGTCCACATTCAACGCTTTATTGTTTCATAATCTTATTGGATGCTTTGATTCCTTTCTTTTTGATGCTTTGACATCGCTCAACATTGCTGATAATAAAGTAAAGTTAGGTATTCACGACAGACCAAACTTATCCATAGGGCCCGTGAAGCAGCGTTCACCAGTTTTTTTGTGGCCATGGCATACTAGATGATTTTGTGGCCAGCACTATGCACAGCCGCTTTTACTTTACCCCAACTAAGGTCAGAGCTGGGTAGACTCAGGGACACCCTCCAGACCCATGAAAAAATCCTAGCCTGCACCAGGATTTGTGCCCAGGACATTCGGTACGCCAGCAAAACGCGCTGCCGCACGGCCACCATGCTCACCATTGTTGACAATATCCAAAACAAAAGTTATTTTTAAACAGATATTAATTATAAATTTGAAAATCATCCAGTGATTCAATATACAAGCACGAAACTAATAAGTAAATCCTATTAAAACATTACACTAAAATATGTATATCTTAAAAGATACATCAAATAAAGAAGAGGTTTTGAAAGAAAACTCGAACAAATTCAGAAAAAAAAAGTTGTAAGGTTCACAACAAGCGCATATTTCAATCTGGCAGGTGTAGCACAAATCGACAAATCTCAAAACATTTAAAAACGCCAAAAGAAGGTTAAATAGCAAAGTAGTAATAATCCATTATATGCTATTATTTAATTATAACCGTGAAGTTCAATACAATAAACTTTATGAAATAAATACTCACGAAAGCCATTAGGATTTCTTCTTAATTTGCAGGGCTGTATATGCATACTTGGGTGAACTAGACAAACGCATAGAGTGCAGGGCTGTATAGGCATACTTGGGTGAACTAGACAAACGCATAGAGTGCAGGGCTGTATAGGCATACTTGGGTGAACTAGACAAACGCATAGAGTGCAGGGCTGTATAGGCATACTTGGGTGAACTAGACAAACGCATAGAGTGCAGGGCTGTATAGGCATACTTGGGTGAACTAGACAAACGCATAGAGTGCAGGGCTGTATAGGCATACTTGGGTGAACTAGACAATGGCATAGAGTGCGGGGCTGTATAGGCATACTTGGGTGAACTAGACAATGGCATAGAGTGCAGGGCTGTAACGGCATACTTGGGTGAACTAGACAATGGCATAGAGCGCGGGGCTGTATAGGCATACTTGGGTGAACTAGACAATGGCATAGAGTGCAGGGCTGTATAGGCATACTTGGGTGAACTAGACAATGGCATAGAGTGCAGGGCTGTAACGGCATACTTGGGTGAACTAGACAATGGCATAGAGCGCGGGGCTAAGGGGTTGACAGAGCAATTTAAGAAGAAAAACGAGAATTTTTTGTTGTCAGTAATAGATGTTCATATTTCAGTGCAATATGTAGTGCAATATTTTAGTAATCAATGTGCAAGGGGATTGTGTGACTATCATGTACATAGACTTGAAATTATACTTTAAAAAAAATGAATTATTTATTAAAATCAAACAAGGGATTAGTTTTGCTAAAGATTCTATTAAATCATGAATAATTGATTTTATTGCCACAATTGTCATGATTCGTCGAATCATTGGTATGACTCATTCATTTTCATCCTTAGGTCAATGAATCGACAATCATAATTATAAGGCCGTTTCACTGATATGATATCTTTCAAGGACTTGTTGAACACAACCCCATGAAAGCCCACAAGGTGGCGGGGTGGGGTGGGGGGAGTCAGCAAGATAAGGCGCCAGTTGTCTAACGCAAGGATTCTCAGCTCATTCAGTCGATCAGTCATTAGCCTCCAGACTTTTTACGATCTCGCTGACTATGTTCTATCTCCGCATCGCTCTCCAAATATGTTCTTTTGATCTGAACATTTTACTATTGTAATAAAACGATTCATATCATTACGTTCATTGTGGATGATTTTTGCCGGTAACAATAAAGTAACGACATTCCTACAGGATTCTGAAATTTTTCGCCTTAACGGAATAAGATAAAGGATTGAATTTTTTTTTTTACAATTTTTTTTTTTCTTTCTTTTTTTGTTTTTCGTTATGTACAAAGCTATTTTTTTTAAAAACATTTAAAAGTAGAAGCTTGTAAAAATGTCATTAACAATGATTTGTTTTTAATGATTTTTCAAAGATATGTGGAACTGTTGAATTTTCACAAACTTTTCCTGTGTTGAATTATCATTATCAAGTCCTGTTATATTGAAATTTATTTTGATTCTTTCTTACAAGTGTAGTAACTATAAACATGTAGAAGAAAAATTATTACTTCGCATTTTAATGAATTATTTAAATTATGCGTATGCAAACTGAATTCTTTTCTCGAAGATTAAGAGATAAACTTTATTTTTTTCTACAGACACGCACACCAACAGAATTATACACTAACATGCTAGGAAACATCTAATTGTGTATCTTAATGAAATGTCAAAATAGACTGAACAAAAGTGTGTGTTTTTTTTAAATATTTAAACAATTTAATTATGCATCTTCATGTATATAGAAAACTCGTTCGTTTTGTTTGTTTTGTTTGTAACAGACGATGAAAGATAATTGAAATAAATTTATTGACAGAGTTAAAGCCAAACAATTAGAAGAGGAAGAAATGTAAACATTCCCCTTCGAACAACAGGATAAACACAAAGCATAGTCTGAAATGATCGGGTTGACGGATAGAATGGAGGAACGAAGAATGAAATAGAAGTGGATATGATCTGTTTAGGAAAGGAAGAAATGGGGAGGAGTGGAAGGGAGGAGTTGAGTTGATTTAGTCAGGAAGAGAGAAATGGAGAGTTGAGGTGATATATTCAGTAAGAAATGGGTCAGGAAGAAATAAACGGAAGTGACTTTACATACATTACTGTCAGGTTGCCGATCAGAGCAGGAAAACGTCTTAGGAAATTAACAAAACAACCTTCGCCGACATGGGTTCAAACTTGAGACCTTTTCAGTATACTGTGGCACACTAAGACGTAACCTACCCCCCCCCCCCCCACACACACACACTCAGACACATTTCTGTGAGAATGGATATCCAGAGAAGTTTCTAGCAAGCTTGATGACAACCAATAGAAACTGGGACTTTGATGAAAAAGTATTCCTGGTACACGTAGAGTGGTTGGGACCATTGGCAGATCGACTTCCTGAATACAAGAACATTTTTATTGTCTTCAAGTGGATGACTTCTTAGAGTAAGAGAGAGATAGAGTAAAAGAGATAGAGAGAGAAAGAGAGAGAGAGAGAGAGAGAGAGAGAGAGAGAGAGAGAGAGAGAGAGGGAGAGAAATAAAGAGTAGAGTGTGGACGGACCAGATGTAACTCCTCTTTTGTTGGACACATTTTTTTTTATTTCTTGCTCTTCAACTACAATTTGGTAGTAGCTTCCGGTACAACGTTTACAAGAAGTGTAGAACAAAGATGTCTGGGTTGGTATGTCTCAATTTTCTTAACTTACACGTTAAACCTCTCCTATGCAGTAATTATTACTTCCTACGCTTCTTCATGTTTTTAGTTTTCAATTGTCTTGTTTTTTGAGGATCTAAAATTATTGGTTTTGCCGAAAAGTTCAGACAACCCATTCCTTGCCTGAATGTCACTCGAGAAGAAGCTCATCAATTAATTATTATGTGATTGCAAAAGAAATTCGAAACTCTTTTTACCTAAACGTCTTACTGAGTATTTTATTTCATTATTATATTATTATTATTTTCAAAGTTGACATTAAATGCTTTATAATGTATTATTACAACTTTTCTTTTGAAACTTATTAATTTCTTGAGTTTTTTCTAGGTTTAGTGATCTATTCTAAATTATACTAAATTGTATTATCTGTTACAAACGCTCAGTCAATAAAGAAGATTATTGCGTCCTACGCTTACCCGTGGTCTGAGTCTAGTTTTGCAGTTTTATTAGTGTTTTAAATGATGTTAAGTTACTGGTTCTCCGTGTTTGTACAGGCAACCCATTCATGCCCGGATGCTATTCGGGAAGAAATATTACTTATATGTATTTGTTCTAGATTAAGGAACAATGAAAGTGTTTTTGTCATTATGTTTATCGGGGCGTTTTAACAGATTATAATCGTGTTGAATTTCCCCAGAATTTAATGCCGTATTTTTATTAGTAGGCCTACTTTAATATTTGCCCTTATGTCCTCTAGTGTTTTAACTATTGGTGTTACTATTGACAGTTGTCAAAATTCACTAATAATGATGCCTTGCTTACTTGCCTTTGTAAACCGCAAACCTGGCTGAGCATAATTTTTTATTGACGACTGTGGTAAGAATAGAACTAACATTTAATTGTTTACCAAGGGAATTCACCGATAGTATTCTTTTCTAAAAAAGTTTTTACGTGATTATCTTTCTTAAAGATTCTTTTTTTTTACTCTGCCCAACACATTATTTCCTAGTCACCCTAGTGTACAAAAGATTTTAATACACTAATAATCAGCCAATTGCGTAAGAGTAGGCCCTACAGTTCTTTATTGTAGCCCCACAGTTTTTTTGCAGATCAACAAACAGTGCTGGAAAATTGTGTACAATTGATTGCTTCTGCTTCTGATAATTTTCTGAATGCACTTTCTGTGTCTCTGTGTTGTTCCCAATTACAAATCAGCCTTGAGGTTACGTTTTAAGAAAATCCGATTATTTTCCACTTCATTGCGACTATTGAAAGACCAGACACGACAGTTTTGTCAAGAAAAAGTTATTTCTCTTCTTTTCTTTTTCAATTTTGTGTGGGTAACTTTAGCCAAACTCGTGCATCCAATTTTTATATCATCCGACGTATTAAACCGACAAGCAAAAAAAAAAGCCGGCATGCTAAAAATCATATTAATAGCGTTTGTCTATGTGTCTATTAGTTTCACTATCACTTTTCACTATTTCACCCAATAGTTCATAAATGACGCACAGTTTCATCTTTTGGGGAAATTTCAAAATAATCTTTATGGACCCGAATGAGGAGGAAACTAGATATCAGGTGTTACAGGTGTATTAGAAAACAAGTGTGGATCTGTTGGGTTGTTAACCCATGGTCCGGATTACGGCTCGTCTGCACTCGTCTCTAATTCTTGATCATGAGAGTGATTGTGTAGTACAGGCATCGGAAGCCTACGGCACGCGAGCCATACTCGGCACGCAGAGCGATTTTCAAATGCACGCGGAATATTTTTACTTCGATGATCACCACAAATTCAAGTCTTTTCTTCAAGAAACTGTACTGCTAGATCATGATGACTTTTAGACTCTTGGCACGCTGTATGAGAAATCCTCTTTCGGCACACTACTATCAAAAAGTTGCCCACCCCTGGTGTAGAGGGCCACGACTGAGATGCCGGGGCGTAAAACCAGTAGAGGTTCAGTGATGTTGCGTAGTAAAAAGAAAACAACAACAATAACAAACACTGAATGGCTATTCACAAAAACAGGCCCAACAATATCCTTTTCGTAAATCATCCGTTCTTCAATCTCTGGACATTACTTTATATTAATAATTTAATTATAGTCTTAACTATTTTAATGAGATAACGCCAACTGCGGAGTTTTTTTTTTAATCATGACAAGCGGCTTGTGGGGCTGGTCATATTATATATTGATTTTTGTCTCTAATGTAAAATTGTTTTTGTATTTTGCAATATATAAAAATGTTCGTTCTGACATTTCTAATGTATTGTGAAATAGCATTGAAACCCCACGAGTCAAGAAGCGTCTTTGTCTTCTGAGTGTATTTTGTATTTGTGTCGTTTTGTGTATAAGTGTGCATGAATATTTATGTACGTCTGTGTAAGATCATTTGTTTCTTTGTGTGTGTATGAGTGTATCGGTGTTCATAAATATGTATGAGTGTGTTTGTGTGTGTGAATGCGAATTATGAGTGTTTTGTGGACAGGAGAATCTGTGTATTTGTGAATTATGTTTTTTTGGGGTAGAAGAATGTTTGTGTTTTTATAAGAAGTTAATAGAATAGCTTTATCAGTTGATTTTGTTATTTTATTTTGTCTGAATTCAAGAAAAATAGTCAATTAATGTTTGATACTAAATGGACAAGTCTTAATGAGGCGTGAACTTTTGAACCCGAATGTTTCTGAACTTCCTGTTCTATTTTTAAACTAATAAACCAAAAAAGCATGCTTTTGCTGGTGTTTGACAATTGATTTCAACCTCGACGGCCAGTTCTAGTCTTTTAGAATTATACAAAGGATACAATATTAGTTATGAGGAATCCGTTTTTAACACCAAAAGTGAATAGGCGATAATTAATACTCAAGTGTTAGTCGCGTGAGGTTAAATGTTTATTTGTTTACAAAATAAATGAGTCAAGAGTTGCGTTTTCTTAGTTATTGAAAAACAAATTGCGTAAATTCATAAAAACGAATAACAAAAATTCTTTTGCATTAAGCAATAAGTTTGATATTTTAAAAAGGTGATTTTTCACTTCTGACTTTCACAATACATTGTTTTGTTTTGTAAGCATCTTTTGGAAATGAAACAAATTTTAATCCCCAACAAATTTGAGGACAACCAGTAACCCAGCACACAGACATTGTTTCGAAGAAAATGATCGAATAAGAACGGAAATGTTTTTGCACGTGACCTTTTATGCATGCATACACGTTAAGACTTGTCAATTGGGAGAGTGTAAAGTTTTTGTTATCATGTAAATATACAAGTAAAATGTTAGTGTTACTTACAGCGTGTGTTAGAGGCTTTTTTTTAGTAATCTTGGTTAAACATGTCGTTAATAGAGATAAATAATCATTATTGAATATATTCATTTAAGCCTATTATAATGTGAAAATTATATTTCAAAGCAAGGTGTTTTGTTGGGTGTCCACTAGTACTTGACTCATTATCAACTTTTTATAATAATTGCTCATGTGCCGTAAGCTTAAGGAAAAAGAGAATACTTCTATCAGCTAATAACAATAATAATACAAATATGTAAGTCTGCTGAAAGAATAAATAACGACTCCATTGGAGAAAACAAATTAAAAAGTTGGCCGTGCGTAGGCTTAAGGAAAAAGAGAATACGTCTTTCAGCTAATAACAATAATAATAAAAATATCCAAGTCTGCTGAAAGAATGAATAACGACTCCATTGGAGAAAACAAATTTAAAAGTTGGCAGTTGTATTAATATTGATCTTACGCAATTTGTAAGACTGACAGAAGTTTTCTTTCCTTGTGTAGTTTTTTTTTCAACTGTAGAAATGCAATATGGGTAGAGTGATACTCAGGGAAGGGGGGGGGTGGGTATATGTAGAACCCCCTCCCTCATCCTCCCTCCCTTTGTTTAGAGATGTCACGTGAGACATCTCCATATTTTATCATTTTGTAACTCTCATTGGATACTCCCATGTTGACTTTACCCTTTGTCTTGACTGTCTGGACTTATTAAAGCGAACGTTTTAATTTTTTTTAAAGAATGTACTAGATATTATTGCGGTATTAAAAAAAGGTCGAGACAAGTCAGGAAGAGTCGCAATTTTTTCTTGTTTTCTTCTAACTCCACAGAGCATTAGTGTCCCCCTCCCCCCTCCCCCAATCCCCGATTTTCCCCCAGCCCCAAAATTGATTGACATTTAAGGAAGCACAATGGAGAGGATCTAAACTTTCAAAGGCGCTTCGGATTGATAAGTCCAGAGATCCGGGGTCTTGTGGCTAAAGTCAATTCAGATTTCGCCAGATTATTTTTTACAGAAAAACTGAATTAAAAAAATGTAACGCTTATCAGGAAATATCATTAGATCTATGTGAATTTTTTTGTGTGTGTCTACGATCTTCAGTTTCTTAAATCGCTTTGAAAACATATTTAGTACACTATTTAAACCATTTCTCGGGCATTAGAGCGAACTCCTTTATATTGCAGAAGGGTTTACTGTTTAGTACAAAGAACTGTATATAGCTGCGTTATTGTTATCAGTAAAGTCTATGCCTACTGTGTTTTGCTGGCATCAAAATTTTAATTGACTTTATCCTCAATCTTCTTCTTCTTCTTTTTCTTTTACAAAAAAATAAACAGGTTAGACTCGTGTGTGCATAGTTTCAACTGACAGATCTCCCCATGTGTCTAAGTAAAGATTACTCATTGATAGACAAAACTAAATCCTGGAGAGGGACATGTATGTCATGCATTCTCTTGATCTCCTTTGATCAACACACAAACGTAGCTACGACTTGTTGATATTTAAAGTTATCAATAGCCTTTATACTAGACATAACAAAGAAATATTTATTATTATTTCAAACTTATTTTCGAATGCCCCCCTTTTAAAAAAAAATGGCCCACAACTTGAAAGCTAATATAGGTAAAGACTATATTAAGATGGACTGCTTGCTTTAATATTTCTGCTATTTGATGACTCGAATGACTTCTTTTCGGAATTCCCTCTTACACTGCTATGATTTTCTCAATGAAAAATTTAAATTAAAATGTAAAGGTGTATATAGCGGAAACATTTAGTCAAACATAGGAGCGCAGAAGTCATTTAAAAAAAGCGTTATTGGATGCGCACGGAAAAAGAACATATAAGCTCTAAAAAAAGAGCAAGCGGTCCATCTTATTACAATGTTAGATACAGCCTACTCTTTAGAAAAGCATCACCTAGAAAACGGTGACAAAAAAACAACTAGATCTAAGTTTTTATGCAAAATAATAAAACGATAATTTAGCCATGTGACTTTAATAAAGTAAAGACCGCACTCGTTATGAAGACTTGGAGTTTTCTATTTAAACTGAACAGAAATAAGGCTCCTTTTAAAATGTTAAGATATAGGAGACCTTAATAAAATTCTAAAGGAAATTAATAGATTGAAGGTATGAAGTTTTATACGTGAGGCTGTTCTAATAATGGTTATAATAATAATGGTTATTTATATAGCGCTTCTATCCATGCTATTTTAGCATGCTCAGTGCGCTCTAGAAGATTATTACTTCCTCTGGTCCCAAAACTCCTGCAGGGCGGCAGGGATCGGTCGGTGGCAGGGATAGATCCCGCGACGTGTCAGTTGGTTTTTTGGTTGACAGTCCGGTGAACTAGCTGCAGGACCAGCTGGCTTCACATCACATCTAACCGTTAAAAAAAAGTTTTCACAGCTGGCTTTAATGGTTTTCTCAAGAAATGTCTAAACCTATCGTTTGTCTTATACGCGCTCATTCGAGTATAGCGTTCATAAAGCATGTGTTGAAGAATAGGGAAGACTACAGTTGGTAGATATTAGAGAGATTTAAGATTAATTTCTTTTAATATAACAACACAAAAAAGGTTTGAGAACTTCAACGTAGACCAAGAAAATGTAGATCATAATTTTTTTAAAGGTTTGAGAACTTCAACGTAGACCAAGAAAATGCAGATCATTATTTATAAAGGTTTGAGAACTTCAACGTAGACCAAGAAAATGTAGATCATAATAACAATTTATAAAGACTGCGGCTTCTCATCCCTGAAATGATCCCGGAAATGTCCCGGCGCTTGCCTGTAAATCAATGGAGGGTCAGGACACAACGCAAAAATCTATGGTAGCAGCCATATGTATACTCCTTCCTGTTGCTATGACTACTAAGTGCCTCTTAGTATTGGGTTACTTCAAGCGCTTTTTACGAAATTAAAACAACGAGTAATACAAAGGTTGAGGGGGTGGGACAGGGGCTAAGGGGGCACGCTCGCCCCAGTGGCGTAGCCAGGTTTTGACGCTAGGGGGAGCAAAATTTTAGGAAAAAGGCCCCACTTTTAGCAATTCCAGATTAATAGAATAACTAAGAATTCGTACGCATCAAGTGTTATAATATTACTCTGTGCCTCAGGATACACACACTGTATAATTGACAAGTCTTAACGATTATGCATGCATAAAATGTCAAAAAGAAGGACATTTCCGGTCTTATTCGATTATTTGCTTCGAAACATGTATGTGCGCTACGTTACTGGTTGTACGAAAATATGTAGAGAATTAAATTTTATTTCATTTCCAAAAGATGGCGCCAAAAGAAAACGATGGATTGTGAATGTAAGATTTGAAGAATTTCCTATTTATAATCCCAAACTAATTGCTTGATGCAAAAGAATTTTCGTGTTGTTGTTTTTTATGAATTTCCGCATTGCGTTTTTTTAATTACCAAGGACGCAACTCTTGACTAACTTATTTTATAAACAAAAGCTACATTTAGCCTAACGCGACTAACACTTTGAGTATTAATTATCGCCTACTCACTTTTAATGTTAAAAACGATTCCTCATATCTTGTAACCGTTTTATATTTCTAAAACACCAGAATTGTCTGTCGATGTTGAAATCAATTGTCAAACAGCAGCAAAAGCATGTTTTTTGTTTACGAAAATGACGGTAAATTTCACCGGAAGTTCACGATCATGCCAGTTTAAAAGGTCACACCTAATAAAGACTTGTCAATAGTGCAGTTTTTATTTAACCATTCACGATTTTTTTTCTAGCAGCTAATAGTGATGGGAATTTCTGCAAAACTGATTGCATCTACTGCTCATTTTCGGGATGAACATCTAGTATCGAAAAGTATTTATAGAATCAACGCGAATGCTCTATAGCAGTGGTCGGCAACATAAGGCACGCGTGCCACACTTGGCACGCAGAACGATTTTCAGTAGCACGCAAGAGATCTCCAAGAATATTGTTTAATGCAAGTGGAAACAACGTATGTCAGCATAATTAGTGGGTGCTGCATGGCGAACTACATGGGAATCACACTGGACTTCGATCGTTTTAGTTCAGGAATGTTTGTATGCAAAGCTCCCATCATTGGACTAGCAATCTGTGATTGAATCTGTTGTTAAGATAGTCGATTGTATAGTTTCTCAAGTCTCTTCTAGAAGAAAGTCATACGGAGTATAGGTAAAGTCTTGGATAAATTCTTTTCTTGTCTAAAAGCAATTAAGATGTATCTTAATGGGAAAAAAATCCGTTATTGAATGAGGAGAATTGACTGTTGCAGCCAATGTTTCTGTATGACTTGGCGACACGTTTCAGCGAGTTAAACGTCCATTTACAAGACTGGGTCCAAAAGCACTTGAAGTGTTGGGCAACTGGAATGGATTTGCATTGAAACTGGACATATCTTTCCGTTCAAATCGATTTCAAAACATTTTACTCTTTCCCTAATTTAAGGCAAATTAAAATAGATGAGCATTTTCAGAAATACACTAGTTATATTAAAACAACTAACTCGTTTGGTATCACGGGTATAAAATTTGGAGAATTTAATTGAAGGGAGATAATTAACCCGTTTTCTTTACATTAAAATATCTAATATGTTTTTTGTTTGTTTCCTTTTAAAAAATTAATGGCTTACAATTTATAACTACAAAATTATCAAATTACACAAAATAGTTGAAAATTATATAAATATTTTATGACTAAAGAATGTATATGTACATTTTAAACATTAAAATAACTACCCAGTTTGTATGATTATTACGTATCTTTTCATCTTAACTTCATTTTAGTCATTTCGAATTTGGTTAGAATTAAAATAATATGTTATCGTATATCTCTGAGATCAAACATTAAAGACTTTACATCTATTACTGGACTAATTTTTTTACAACTAAATTCAAATGTTGATAACAATTAATGTGTAAGTTGAGTAATGAAATTGTGTCTTAGTATTAGTTATGAATGTTTTTTTTTTAAATAACAAACCGGTTAATTTTTTATTAAATATAAAACGCTTTAATGATTTTCTCTATTACGCTGCTTTTTTTTTTGGTCTTGGTCTTGCTACGGCACTAAATAAATTGTCTAATAAAAATAAATATAGTTGATCAGTTTGACTTTCACGCTGTTGATACGCTGAATGATTCAAAAATCCTAGTTTGGCACACTATAAGCAAAAGGTTGCCGAACCCTTCTCTATAAGACTGCATTCTTTTTCATTAAATTTTGAAAGACGAGATAATCGCCTGTATAGACCTAAAGATTTTTAATGAACCGACGCGCCAAAATCCATCATGTGATGTTGATAAGATTAACAATGTTTAAAAGCTTCCGTTGTCAACTTTTTGGGGGGTGTAAAATTAAGATTTCGCTATTCAATAAGGCAATGTTCTGGGTATGAAATGAAATAAAACTAAAACTATCTATATCTAACAAGGTTTATTAATCACAGTGTAATAAATTAAATTGTTGTAATGCAATTTAAAGAAAAAAAATAGAAACACCATAAATTGTGCTTCGTGACTTGTTAAATTTATTAATGAAATATTTTTTTCCCCGAAAAGACCATTTTTTTTTTCGAAACTGGTCATAGGGGGAGAGGCCGATCCACCTGCTCCCCCCCCCCCCTGAATACGCTATTGGCTCGCCCCTCCCCCCCCCCCACACTTCACCGCCATATTTTGAAACTGAAGGTTTTAAAATTATGATTTTTTTGTATTTTATACATTTAATGAATCTATTTTTATTTTTTTGCCTTTTACCTCTGGTACTTATATAGAATATTAGATTTCTTTTGAGTTTAGGGGGAAATAGTGCATCAGTTCAGAATCAGCCCATCATTGCCCCCATTCCCCACCTCTTCCCTTACCGTGCAGTATTTCCCAACACACAAGCACACATACACACACAATGACACACCTTATGAACTCCCTTGATGCCCCCACCCCGACCTTAAAATTCTGACTAAGACACTGAAGATACAACAGGAAATAGTTTTCATTTCAACGAAAGACATCAGCCAATGGGGCAGATCTAAGCTTTATCTACTTCTAATGTTCCAGAGGTCTTAAGGTATTATTGTCGATGAACCCACTGGAAGTGGGGGGCTGCGGACTGGATTGTTTGGTTGTCTTTGTTGTTTTCTTTGTTGATCGAGTGGAAGGGGATTTGGATAGATACGGGCCTCCACCTTAAATCCACCTATAAGCACAAATCTACTAAGAGATTGCTTATACATATTATCAACATTAATTCAAAGAACCAGGGGAAAAAAAAAAGACAACGTGGAAGTTTATGAGAATGATTAACCCTTACAGTCCCGGGCACGTATATAGCGGAACTGAAGGCAGCATAGATAGAAGTAGGTCGGTACGGGAAGGGTTAATTCCATTTATCTTTGATTCCGAGCTCTTCAATGGCGAACTACTCCCACTGCGCCCCTATGACTCCCCCCCCCAACCACCACCAACACATACACACACACACACACAACACACGCACTACCCTCACTCCCGTTCCCTGGCAAATCAGCATGAGATAGAACAAAACACTCGGCAACACGACATGGACCGGAGATACCCGAGCTTGACCCCATCGGTTTCAATTTCCAACTTCAAAAAGCCAATTCAAGTAGTGGAAGCATTACTTCAATACAGCTGGACTCTCTTTATCCCTGTCTCTCTCTCTCTAGTTCTTTCTTTCTCTTTCTCTCTCTAGTTCTTTATTTCTTTCTCGATCTCGTTCTTTATTTCTCTTCCTCACTTCCTTTCTCCCATTCTCTCATTCTCTCTCTCCCTCCCTTTCTCTCTCTTTCTTTCCCATCCCTCCTTCCACCCTTCTCTCTTTCTCTCTTTCTCTCTCCCTGATAATGTTTAATTTTTTAGAAAATATTTCATACACTCGGGTTAAAAATAAATCTCCATCCCCCAACCCATTCACACACACACATATATTTCCTCCTTCTTGAAAAAGAGAAACAATAACAAAAGAACAAACATAAGTACTTTTCTTAATAAAAAAAAAATTGTTCAATTTTTAAACTTGCAAGCCAAAAAACTTAGTTCAAATTCCTATTAACCTGTGTCATTCCAGGATAACTCTGTCAATGTGTTGTGAAAACAACATTGATTTAAATGTCATCAAGCCTACTCAATCTATTTTATTCACATTTGTTTTTCTTAGTTTCATTTGTATTAGTGTTTTATGGTAATTTTATTTTAATGTGAGGTAATTACTTTTAAATCATCGTGAAGATTCCTGACATTTTGCTGATCTTACAGGTTTCATTAAAAATAATTTAACTTTAAATGGTGTATATTGTGGGTGAAGAATAGGCCCTATGTAGAAAAAAACAAACTTTCCGTTAATGACAGAATAAAAAGGGAGTTGGGTGATTAGATTGGGAGGGGAGGGGGGTGTTGAAGCTACGACGGAGTGGAAGAGGGACAGCTAAGCGCCAACTAAAAGTTTAAGCATAAAAATGGGACGATTTCTTTTTGAATCTCGAACAAGTCGCGAATAATTTAGTAAATGTTTGTTAAGACCGAGCCCCCCCCCCTTCTTTCCCCCATGGAAAACATCATGGGTTCGCTTCTGGTTACCAGAATGATGTCTGGCTGCCTCTTACTTTGGACAATCATTTCAGGTTGGTCTAGAACAGGGGTGTGCATCATTTTTTAGTCATGGGGTCGCATAACGACTTTGATACAACTAGACGGGAATACAAGGCCTAAAAATGTATTCACATTAATAATTTTAATACAATCAATTAAAACGAAAAACTGTCATAAGCAGCTCTGTTGGGGCAACAGTAAAAGGCCCATATAGTCTCAACTCTTGCAAACTCGGGCCAGTATCGCGTCACGTTCTTGAGTTACACCATGTGGTGCTTTAAAACAGTTCTAATGAGACCACACTGTGTCCTTCCGTTGTCTGACCAGACAGAAAGGATCACTATATATAGAAGGAAGTCCATTATTTCTGATTCCGGGGCTAAGCTAGTATAACAAATTGACTAATTTGTCGAACACGGCTGACTAGTAGATGGCACGCACGACGTAACAGGTGGCACGCACATAGCAACAGGTGGTACGAAACAGGACAAAATGTAAAAAAAATATATAATCAATGAATGGCAGTAAGTCAAATACTAGTTTAATTAAGCGGTGGCCTGGCGTCAGCGCTTTGGAAGGCAATTTCGAAGGTCAAAGGTTTGAATCCAAAGACTACTGCATAAGTCTACTTATATTTCTGATGATTACATCAGACTAGCTCAGAGCGTCTAATGCGATTGGGATTGGTCAAACAATCCCCTCGTTTGCTTTGGATACGCGAAAATACTCAACCGCTGTTATAATATCTCTTCGGACCAATATTATGGTCTGGATGAATTACTTGTTTAATAGTGTACATGTGTTAATTTTCTTCCGAGAATTTACTTTCTAGAAGTGTAATAAATGAAAGTCTGTGTATGTGTTTTTGTGTGAGAGGGAGAGAAAGGGAATACATTGGATTGGATGATGTAGAGTGTATAGTATTGTAGAGGTATAAGAAAAAGAAACGACTTCAATTATTATTATATTAAATCATCCTATGGGTAAACTTGTTTTTATTGCTAGCAGTAGCGTCTGGACTCCACCCTCTAGACCTCTTGTTAAATTCGTGAATCTCCTGGTGGTTAAGATCTGACCCATTTTAGAGAACTTGTACGTGCAGTCAATAGGATTGTATTACAAAAGGTGTCGCTACTGGTTAAGGTTCAATTCAACTATTGGATCTTACACGCGCTTAGGGTGTTCTAACTTCATTGGTTTACTATTTAGTATAACTCCATTCAAGCATCATGCATAAGAATATCGCTAGGAACGACAAGTAATTAAAACAGCAAAGTTATTTTTATACTATCTCTTTATTTCTCTTTTCAGTCTCTCTCTTTTACTCTCTCTAACTCTCTCTCTCTCTCTCTCATTCGCTCTCACACTCTCACTATCTCACTCTCACTCTCTGGCACACTCTCTCTTTCATTTTCTCTCTCTCACTTGCTCAAACACTCTCTCTCTCTCTCTTTCTCTCTCTCTCTCATGCACAATAAAACATGTAACATTGATACTGCGCACCATCTTGCCTACTTAATTATGCCGTAGCAGTGATGCAATTGATGGCAGAGATAAACCTTTGGGGTTGAGTATTAAGATAAACGAGTGAGGAAATATGTGAATTTACTCAAATATTCACAGTGTGTACAAATATGTGAATTTACTCAAATATTCACAGTGTGTACAAATATGTGAATTTACTCAAATATTCACAGTGTGTACAAATATGTGAATTTACTCAAATATTCACAGTGTGTACAAATATGTGAATTTACTCAAATATTCACAGTGTGTACAAATATGTGAATTTACTCAAATATTCACAGTGTGTACAAATATGTGAATTTACTCAAATATTCACAGTGTGTACAAATATGTGAATTTACTCAAATATTCACAGTGTGTACAAATATGTGAATTTACTCAAATATTCACAGTGTGTACAAATATGTGAATTTACTCAAATATTCACAGTGTGTACAAATATGTGAATTTACTCAAATATTCACAGTGTGTACAAATATGTGAATTTACTCAAATATTCACAGTGTGTACAAATATGTGAATTTACTCAAATATTCACAGTGTGTACAAATATGTGAATTTACTCAAATATTCACAGTGTGTACAAATATGTGAATTTACTCAAATATTCACAATGTGTACAAATATGTGAATTTACTCAAATATTCACAATGTGTACAAATATGTGAATTTACTCAAATATTCACAATGTGTAAAATATGTACCAAGGAGAGTTTTTGGACCAATCTGAAGCTCTTTGGAACAATTATTTTTAAACCTTAATTAGCTTATGATAGAATGATATTATACTCTTCTGGAGGTGGACAAATGCAGAAGAGGACGGTCTAGCGTGTGCTTTTAGATTGCCTGCCCGAGCTTGCAAGAGATTTGAGTGGATGAGACCGGACAGCGAAAATAAGTGTCGTCTCTATACTGTAATGTCCCCACCCAGACAGATGACATAAATACTGTTGCTTATGGTCTCATGATATGTAATCTCGCTCTCGATTGAAAGAGGTTGGGAATTCAGATCTGGTGGAACTGAGAACTCTGTAAGCCCCATGCACATTGTATGTTACTTGACATTCGACGAATTTGTCTTGCTGACTCCACGCATATGCGTGCATACATATAATAATAATGGTCGTTTTTATTGTGCTTCTATCCATGCCATTAAATTTAGCATGCTCATTGCGCTCTAGGCGAGAATTGCAGTGGCAGATGTATTAGTATGTAAGTCACACAGGCACTAGCCAAAGATAAATGACTTAAAGTTCTTTTAAAAGATTCTCTTGTCTCAGTGTCTGGGGTAAGCTCTTCCATTAAGAATGCGCCACAGATTCAAATGAGCGCACTCCTAGGTACTTCGTTTTGTGTCCAGCCACACTGGGAGTTTTAAGGGGTGACTGTGATGAAGTGCGCAGTTATCCTTGATGGCACATGCTTTGATATAATTTCTCGAAGATAGAATGGAGCAGTATACAATATATACGATTAGTAATCATATAAACAAATATAAACCCATTATAAACCATCCTATTAGCGTAACTTTTCTACCCATATGACATAAAAACCGTCCATATATACAGATTTATAAACAATAGCACGAACTTGTAAGGAACATTCGTGTTTAAAGAGTAGGCCTATATATCAAATAGAACTCTATAATTTTTAACAAGAACTGTAAAACTTTGAATACTTACCCTAAAATGTCCTCCATTGTCATTCCCAGACATATATCCATTACGTTCCTCCACAAAATTTGCCAAAATTCAGGTTTCAGTGCCACAATGCAAGGCTGGCTCTAAAGATCAATATTTTTCACTCTAACCTTAATATGCAAATATTGCTATAAAGTTGATATAATGACTATCCTGAGGGACAGATTATGCTGGCTCCAGTTTACATGAACTTCTGCGTCACGTCAGAGAAAATGGTCTAGCTTGTAGTGACGTCATCTTTAGTTACTTGGTATTGACTTTAATCCAAGGCTGTTTTAAATCAAATTCCAAATAGACCTAATCTAAATGTTCTTTTTGACCTAATTTCAATGTCCTTTTACAACTTATTCCAATGTTCTTATAAAGCTAATTGCAAGGTTCTTGTAGAGCTAATTGCAAGCTTTTTAGACTTAATTTTAAAGTTCTTTTTGACCTCATTCCAATCTATTTTTTTAGATCTAATTCAATTATTGTTTTTATAGCTTTACTCCATTGTTGTTTAAACATCAGCGTCAAATTCTATTTCAGACAGTTCAGGGAGCAATTTTGATGTTAATATTTCAAGATTATTGTCCGCAACACACAAAGAACAGTATTCCAATAGAGAAAAAATAACTAAACCAGAATATTCAAATTCAATTATAAAGATAAATTTTACAATTCTCTTAAAACTGTTCGGAGATTTTAGTTTCACACCTCAGGGAATATCCAGAATTCTCTGGCACACTATCGTCCAATTATATTTCCTCATGTATGTTTAGTTAGCCAATTCCACTTTAGCGCCGAATTAGAACTGTGCTTCTGATTCTCTAAAAAGATGAAAAGAAAAAAGAAATTATAAAATGTTACAAATGATTGTTATAAAATAGTTCACTCTATTAACTTGAACAATATACACATGATAGTTATAAGCTTAATATCATTCACTCCATAAAGTCAGACAATATTAAAAATTTGATGTATTATTTCAATTTTATTATAGTCAAAAAGTATTATTAACCCTTTAAACTTTAAACCTTCTTTCTCTTTATTAATTTTTTATTGTCGGTACAGTCATACTATTGTCTTATACGTTTATAGATGTTCTTTCTATATAGATCATTATGGCTTTTGACCAATCCTCTTTCAGGGCGTTTCTGGAAATCTGCTGTAAGTGTCCATGTTTCACAGCCATACATAAAAATTGACACACTAAAAATACGAACAAGTAATAATAATTTCCCTGTTGAACTGGGTCGCCACTCCAAAAAAGATTATAATTTAAGAGTATGTCCCCTTTGCCTAAAAGATATAGGAGATGGATTTTACTACTTACTCCAATGTGAGCATTTCAATGCCCAACGGAGAATATATATATAAAAAATATTATTTTAACAGACCAAATGTGGCCAAAATGTCCGAACTGCTCATACTAGTTCTCTGAAAGAGCTTAAGAAACTAAACATATTTGCAAAAATAGTATGATCTGTTTAAAAAAAAAAAAAGATTATAAACGGTTAAATATATTAACATGTATTCATCATCATTGGCTCCATAGTCTCGAAAGACGATTAGATTTGCGCTCCTGTGATTTGGCCAGCCCTGCAAAATTGACTGTGTCTGTGGAGACCTATCCTTGAGAGACAGGCTCTATCGCATCTCTGGCACTTGAAAGCTGGACCGTTGGAGATTGTTAGGGGCAGCCTACTTTTCTTCGCTGCTCGTTTAGTCTCCGCCATAAGGCGAAGTTTGCCCTCTGCCGCATTTATACATTGCTCAGCACAGAAATTGTTGGAGAGGCACCCAACATGTATAAACAACTTTCCTTTTACAACACCTTTTATTCAATTATAATTGTTTTCATGAACTATGTTACTATGTCTATACTGTATTTCTATGTTGGTATTCTCTTTTCTTGATACCTTAAAATGAATCTATTATTATTAATTTTATTATTTCGGTAACTTTTACTATTATTTACTAATGTTAGAATATTCTAATTATGTCTTTGATTATGCCTTTATGGTACTGATGTACTTTGTGGCAAAATAAATATTGTTCATTGTTGTTCATTGTATTGTTGTTCCAGGGAGCGCATTAGTCGAATCCTCGAGTAAAGTGAGATTTTCTTGGTTCGACAGATGTTTTTTTTAGCAATGTTTGTTTGTTATTGAAATTATTAATTTTTACATTAGTTGTTATTTTTTTCTTGACCTTGTTAATACTTCTCTCGCCTATGATATAAGCAATATGTATGCAACTAGCATATATAAAATAACGAAAGCGCTTTATTTGTCCCTAACCTATATAACACTCAATAACTCACCATTTCAATAAAATATGAGAATTGATGTGAACTTGAAATGGACCCCGAAAGTGTACAAAACATTTTTTTTTGTTCAGTCAATAACATCAAACCGTCATGTTTTCTGATTTGTCATGTGGGCGGAATTCTGGTCTTAAGGATTCATTTGTCTGCATTCGTAGACAGAAAGGACAACATTTTTTTTTCCTCATTAAACATTCATGACAGCGTAAAACACGACATCTTCAACGTGACATTCTGGAATCAAGGCTTTGAGATAGGATTACAATCTGAGGAAACCTACGGGTTTGGCAGTACGGACAAAAAGCTTTGTTTTCGCCCTTTATAGCGAACAAAGAAAAAAACAAAACAAAAAACAAAAGAACAACAGACAAAAAACTATAACAGAATGAGTAAATGTAGCGAACAGAAACTGACGTGATTGTAAATATATAATTCAACTATTCTATATAAATATGTATCTATCTTAATGTCTTTCCTTTATTAATCTATCTATCTATTTAACCATCTCTCTTCTCTGTATATATATATATATATATATATATATATATATATATATATATATATATATATACACTTATTTATCTATTTATCTCTTAACCATATTTATTTATATATCTGTCTATATATCTTTCAATTTATACTATCATTTTAAGCTACCTATTTATCGATCTAAGTACGCATATATATTCCTATATCTATCTATCTAACTTTATTTATATACCTCTATCTATCTATCTATCTATCTATCTATCTATCTATCTATTTATCTATCTAAATAATGATCTATCTTTATATATATCTATTTATCTATAAATCATTAGTCATCCATCAATTCACCCATGAATCTATTTATGCGTAAGTGTTTGCAAAATACTATTTCAGAAAATATCGGACTACTTCCGCTCTTTATTTTATCCGCCAACGGGAACACTGTTTATATTGTGTATATATGTCCGATATTTCATTTTATTTGATATGAAATATTCTGATGAAATATCGGACTACTGGCAAACTTTCTCTATATGTGAGTGGATCCATAAACTTAAAATAATGACATTGAACAAGTTATTAACCCTGACATCTAATTCGTTCCCTTTCCTACTTCTCAAACTTAGCGCATCCAAACGGCAGACCGAAATTCTGGAAACACATAAATAAATAGCCAATCGCTGACAGACGTCAGCGACCTTTGACATCTGGGAGGAAACTATTAGCATTGGTTCTAAAACAAAAGGGGATTTAGCAATGAAAATATTATGTCGTAAAATGGCTTCAAAATACTACTAAGCACTCGTATTCGACTATGAAGAAAAATGAATATTATGTCGTAAAATGGCTTAAAATACTACTGAACACTTATATAGGTCTTTAAATAAAAAAATTGTCAGTTTTGACTTTTTTTAGATTCGCCCAACCAGTTTTACCTATTGGTAAAGGAAAGGAAATTGGCTTGCAGAGTATTGTACGTCACTATTTCAATTTTGAAGAATTGCTCAAGAACTTGGGGTATCATATTTTGAAATTATAAAACGCTCAAGCCTTATAAAAAAAAACATCAACAATTTTTTTCAACTAAGACTGCAACGTTTAGCTCAAAACAATAGCTCAATTAAAGTTTTCCGGTTTCTTTTAAAACACCGATTAAGCATTTCGCAATTCAACATTTCTCCATTCGTTCAATGTTTGATCTTCACGGGGCTCATAACAAATATTGCAATGTTGATGTTGTTGAAGACGAAGATGTAGAGTTGTGTATATTGGACGGCGCACTTGTCCGATGTTTGTTTTTTTTAAACAAAAAAACAAACTGTTTAATATTGAATCATCGTAAAGCACGTCAGTTTAATGCTGGTAAGTTAGAACATTTCTGTACCCATGGGCATCATTGCTGGCGTAGTGTTCAAAACAACTGGTACGCTTACATTAAGAGCACACCGTTGGGCTAACGCATGGGAGGGCAGCCCCTGTTCGAGGATCATCGCACTGCCGAGAGGCACCGAGATAAAGTTCTGTTGTATAGCCATAGATAAACAAGCCAGTGTTTGGCAGGCATAGACTGACCATAGGGAGGGTGCTACAGTCCGGAGTACTCATGCTCCGAGTGGACGCGCAGCAACTTGTGCACCCTGCTAGCCACACAATCCCTGCCATCACAAAGATGTATTTGAGTATACATATTTATTGATAGGAAAATTGTATTATTATTTCATTGTTTTATTTATTTCCTCGATGGAGGTCGAAAAACTAATCATGTGAACTGGCTACTAATACTAATAAGTAAGTCCAAAGTTAAAACGGCAATAGTAGACAGTACAATAGTAGAAAGTACAATAGTAGAAAGTATAATGGTAGAAAGTATAATCGTAGAAAGTACAATGGTAGAAAGTATAATGGTAGAAAGTAGAATCGTAGAAAGTACAATAGTAGAAAGTACAATTGTGGAAAGTACAATAGTAGAAAGTACAATGGTAGAAAGTACAATGGTAGAAAGTACAATAGTAGAAAGTACAATAGTAGAAAGTACAATAGTAGAAAGTATAATGGTAGAAAGTATAATCGTAGAAAGTACAATGGTAGAAAGTACAATGGTAGAAAGTATAATCGTAGAAAGTACAATAGTAGAAAGTACAATTGTGGAAAGTACAATAGTAAAAAGTACAATGGTAGAAAGTACAATGGTAGAAAGTACAATGGTAGAAAGTACAATGGTAGAAAGTACAATTGTGGAAAGTACAATAGTAGAAAGTACAATAGTAGAAAGTACAATAGTAGAAAGTACAATGGTAGAAAGTATAATGGTAGAAAGTACAATGGTAGAAAGTACAATGGTAGAAAGTACAATGGTAGAAAGTACAATAGTAGAAAGTACAATGGTAGAAAGTACAATGGTAGAAAGTACAATGGTAGAAAGTACAATGGTAGAAAGTACAATGGTAGAAAGTACAATAGTAGAAAGTACAATGGTAGAAAGTACAATGGTAGAAAGTACAATGGTAGAAAGTACAATAGTAGAAAGTACAATTGTGGAAAGTACAATAGTAGAAAGTACAATGGTAGAAAGTACAATGGTAGAAAGTACAATGGTAGAAAGTATAATGGTAGAAAGTACAATAGTAGAAAGTACAATGGTAGAAAGTACAATAATAGAAAGTACAATATTAGAAAGTACAATAGTAGAAAGTACAATAGTAGAAAGTACAATATTAGAAAGTACAATAGTAGAAAGTATAATGGTAGAAAGTATAATCGTAGAAAGTACAATGGTAGAAAGTACAATGGTAGAAAGTATAATCGTAGAAAGTACAATAGTAGAAAGTACAATTGTGGAAAGTACAATAGTAAAAAG
This sequence comes from Anisus vortex, assembly GCA_949126835.1. Classification (NCBI taxonomy): domain Eukaryota; kingdom Metazoa; phylum Mollusca; class Gastropoda; family Planorbidae; genus Anisus; species Anisus vortex. Next base: position 26,951,734 of record OX421502.1, on the reverse strand, counting down.
TACAATGGTAGAAAGTACAATGGTAGAAAGTACAATGGTAGAAAGTACAATGGTAGAAAGTACAATTGTGGAAAGTACAATAGTAGAAAGTACAATAGTAGAAAGTACAATAGTAGAAAGTACAATGGTAGAAAGTATAATGGTAGAAAGTACAATGGTAGAAAGTACAATGGTAGAAAGTACAATGGTAGAAAGTACAATAGTAGAAAGTACAATGGTAGAAAGTACAATGGTATAAAGTACAATGGTAGAAAGTACAATTGTGGAAAGTACAATAGTAGAAAGTACAATGGTAGAAAGTACAATGGTAGAAAGTACAATGGTAGAAAGTATAATGGTAGAAGGTATAATCGTAGAAAGTACAATGGTAGAAAGTACAATGGTAGAAAGTACAATGGTAGAAAGTACAATAGTAGAAAGTACAATTGTGGAAAGTACAATAGTAGAAAGTACAATGGTAGAAAGTTCAATGGTAGAAAGTACAATGGTAGAAAGTACAATGGTAGAAAGTACAATGGTAGAAAGTACAATAGTAGAAAGTACAATAGTAGAAAGTACAATAGTAGAAAGTACAATTGTGGAAAGTACAATAGTAGAAAGTACAATAGTAGAAAGTACAATTGTGGAAAGTACAATGGTAGAAAGTACAATAGTAGAAAGTACAATGGTAGAAAGTACAATGGTAGAAAGTATAATCGTAGAAAGTACAATAGTAGAAAGTACAATTGTGGAAAGTACAATAGTAAAAAGTACAATGGTAGAAAGTACAATGGTAGAAAGTACAATGGTAGAAAGTACAATGGTAGAAAGTACAATTGTGGAAAGTACAATAGTAGAAAGTACAATAGTAGAAAGTACAATAGTAGAAAGTACAATGGTAGAAAGTATAATGGTAGAAAGTACAATGGTAGAAAGTACAATGGTAGAAAGTACAATGGTAGAAAGTACAATAGTAGAAAGTACAATGGTAGAAAGTACAATGGTATAAAGTACAATGGTAGAAAGTACAATGGTAGAAAGTACAATGGTAGAAAGTACAATAGTAGAAAGTACAATGGTAGAAAGTACAATGGTAGAAAGTACAATGGTAGAAAGTACAATAGTAGAAAGTACAATTGTGGAAAGTACAATAGTAGAAAGTACAATGGTAGAAAGTACAATGGTAGAAAGTACAATGGTAGAAAGTATAATGGTAGAAGGTATAATCGTAGAAAGTACAATGGTAGAAAGTACAATGGTAGAAAGTACAATGGTAGAAAGTACAATAGTAGAAAGTACAATTGTGGAAAGTACAATAGTAGAAAGTACAATGGTAGAAAGTTCAATGGTAGAAAGTACAATGGTAGAAAGTACAATGGTAGAAAGTACAATGGTAGAAAGTACAATAGTAGAAAGTACAATAGTAGAAAGTACAATAGTAGAAAGTACAATTGTGGAAAGTACAATAGTAGAAAGTACAATAGTAGAAAGTACAATTGTGGAAAGTACAATGGTAGAAAGTACAATAGTAGAAAGTACAATGGTAGAAAGTACAATAGTAGAAAGTATAATGGTAGAAAGTATAATCGTAGAAAGTACAATAGTAGAAAGTACAATAGTAGAAAGTACAATAGTAGAAAGTACAATGGTAGAAAGTATAATCGTAGAAAGTACAATAGTAGAAAGTACAATAGTAGAAAGTACAATAGTAGAAAGTATAATCGTAGAAAGTACAATAGTAGAAAGTACAATGGTAGAAAGTACAATGGTAGAAAGTACAATAGTAGAAAGTACAATGGTAGAAAGTACAATGGTAGAAAGTATAATAGTAGAAAGTACAATGGTAGAAAGTACAATGGTAGAATGTACAATGGTAGAAAGTACAATGGTATAAAGTACAATGGTATAAAGTACAATAGTAGAAAGTATAATAGTAGTAAGTACAATGGTAGAAAGTATAATAGTAGAAGTACAATTGTGGAAAGCACAATATTAAAAAATACAATAGTAAAAAGTACAATAGTAGAAAGTACAATGGTAGAAAGTATAATCGTAGAAAGTACAATAGTAGAAAGTACAATAGTAGAAAGTACAATGGTAGAAAGTATAATCGTAGAAAGTACAATAGGTGAAAGTACAATGGTAGAAAGTATAATAGTAGAAAGTACAATAGTAGAAAGTACAATGGTAGAAAGTACAATGGTAGAAAGTACAATAGTAGAAAGTACAATAGTAGAAAGTACAATGGTAGAAAGTATAATCGTAGAAAGTACAATAGTAGAAAGTACAATGGTAGAAAGTATAATAGTAGAAAGTATAATAGTAGAAAGTACAATGGTAGAAAGTACAATGGTAGAAAGTATAATAGTAGAAAGTACAATAGTAGAAAGTACAATGGTAGAAAGTATAATTGTGGAAAGTACAATGGTAGAAAGTAAAATAATAGAAAGTACAAAAGCAGACAGTACATTAATAAATTAAGTATAATAATAATAGAATTACATTATTACATATTCTAGTAATAAAAAGTCCAAAGTAGAAAGTACAATATTAGAAATTGCAATAGCGAGGTGCAATTTGTATGTTTAAAAGTATCCACTTCTGGTCTCTCCTCGGTGATTTCATGCAGCCTACAACATCGCCATATTTCTCTCTTTACACTATGTAAACACTTTTCTCACTTCGCAACTGTCTGTTCAACCCCTAAGACGTCCCCGTCGCCATCGAATCTATCCATCAACAAACAAGACTAGATTAGATTATCGATCCCTGAGAGCAGGAATTTATCAAACTAACGGAAATACCATACAAACACACCCACTCCCACAGCCCGACTCCAAAACCTTTTTTTCAATTCTTTCTTATTTTCTTTTCTTCTTTGTTACTGGTTGTTTTTCTAAACCAAAAAAATAACAACAAAAAAGAAACGAAATCATAAAACAAATGTCGTACGAAACTTCGGCTGTAAGAAGTAAATAAAAACCTGACAAGTGTCGTTACCATGGCTACCGAACAAGCGAAATAGTGTTTGACGGAGTAAAGTGACTTAGAAGAGCTCCATTAAGAGTCTTCTCGTCTCAGCTAAACATGGCCTTCAAGACTCGTATCGGTTAGGAGTCTCGGCAGTCAAGGGAAATGACTCTAACCAGAAAATCTGTAGCAGACGACCGATTTTTACCGTAGTCAAATTAGACGACCTAAGGGTTTCTAAAAAGGTGAATTGGAAATGTATCAAGTTTCGAAAGCTTACAAGAAAAACCACATTAGCTCTTTATTAGTCCATGACATTTAATTAAAGAAAATCTGTTCAAGCTTTGTATAGCAAATACAATAAAAAAAAAGGAAAAAAAAATAATAAAAAATATGACAATACCAGAATAACAGAAATAAAAAGGTTGTTTGAGAATTGTTATATTTGTAATTTGTTTTAGCCATATAGCATGATGAGCTAAATTGCAACCAATAGAAAACGTGTGCGAAATTTTTAATTTTTGTTTACGGATTTTATTAAAAGCAATTCAACATAAGATTGACTTTTATATACTTTTATACGCTTTATGCATATATAGAAACAGACTTGTCTCTTTCAAGCCATTTTTCAAATGGATATAATAAAAATAAGTACCGTTTATACTTTTAAATTAAAATCTCTGATTCCAACAAAAGTAAATGCGGCCGATCATTGTGCTGGCCACGCAATTCCATAGTATGCAGAGGCCATAGTAACTTCTGGACGAGGTTTACTCACTTTTAGGGTATATATAGAATCTAAATATGATTAGATTGTTTGAAAATGCATAATCTATTATTTAAAAAAAAAAAAAACAAATCAGTAATATTTATCAGTAATACTTCAACAATTTCAATGAAGTTTCCATTTTCCAACCGTTATTGTAAAAAAGGACGCGTGAAGCAGTGTTAACAAATCTATTTTTAGGCATGCGCTACATAAAGGGATTGTGTGGATAGCACAATCCCCATTCGCTTTTACTTTCCCCTAAAATATATTTGTCTAGAATATAGAATCATGTACATTATATAAACTCTAAACCCTGGAAGACACCCTGAATATTTCAGCAAGGACCTTCCGGGACAGCAATCAAACGCTACAAAACCAGACCACAGCCCCCCCCCCCCCCTCCTGCAAATATTTTACAAACAAAGCAGCATTGTGTTTAATGTATCAATGTGTATGTTCCTTCCCCCCCCCCCCCCCCCCATACAAACACACATACTCCAAACACCATACACACACATGAACAAATCAATCAATTTTGTTCGCGTAGCCTTGGTATAGATTTTCGTTCAATAGAGTCAAGTATTTGAAATGGCGACCCGCCTTACAAGTCATTATTTTTATTTATTTTTTTTATTCAAGAATTGACTGGAAACTTTGTAGTCAGTTATCGATCACTAGATGTGTATAGTATTTCAGGAAACTTCACAATCAAAGCCCGGGTCGAATTGAGTTTTAGAATATTGGAAGTTTGAATGTACTTAGTACTTTTAATTGTCATGGAAATCTTGTCATTGCAAATTGTTTTGTACACTTGGTTTTTTGTTTTCCCTACAGGATCTGATTGTGAGATCTTTCCGACGCGTAATCTATGAAAAAATAAAAGCGGATTTATCTTTCCTAACTAAATAAAAAATTAAAAAAAATATGAATTTGATTTTGTTGATTCAATGTTTAATCAGTTTTAGACTTTTGTTGTTCTTGTTGTTCTTTTGTTGTTCTTATCCTGTTCTTTTCTTCCTTTTTGTTCTTTTCTTGATCTCTACTTGTTCATTCCGTGTTATTTCTGTGTTCTCTATCATACTTTATCGTTCTTTTTGTTTTCTTGTTATTTTCTAGTACTTAGTTCTGCTTTTATTGTACTTTTACAGTTTTTTGTTGTTGTACTTTCATTGTCTATTGGTTTTTCTTTCGTTGTTCTTTTATTTTTCTTTCATTGTTTATTTGTTGGTCTTTTTTATTTTTCTTACATTGTTTATTTGTTGTTCTTTTGTTGTTCTCTCGTTGTCTTCTTGTTGCTCTTTTTGTTGTTCTTGCTTAACACACACAGGGCTGGTTACAAATTGTGATTGACTAATTATATACAGCTTTCGGCCACGCCATTCATGTTCGCCCTGGGAGATCTCTTCTCCTTTGATGATGGACAGTTCGATAAGGACCCGGAACTCTCGACGCAGGCTGTCGATGTTATAACTGACAGCTCGTTCTCTTTGAATGTTCAGGCTCTTTTTACTGGCGTATCTATCTATCGCTCTCTCTCTGTATTATATATATATATGTGTGTGTGTGTGTGTGTGTGTGTGTGTGTGTGTGTGTGTGTGTGTATAAGGGTTTGTATATACGTGCATACATTCTTGAATGTATTAGCACACCAAAAAGGCTAATCCACACGCATTAGACACCACACAACAGTCCACCTAACATTTATGATTGATGATTTTGTACAGACATATAATAAAATTTAGGTACGCCAGCCGAACACGCTGCTGCTCCTACACCATGCCCCGTTTTTAGTTATATCTACATGTTGATTTTCAATTAAATTTCAATCAAGTTTTCAGAATATTTGTACTGTACGTCGTGAAATTTGCATAAAGTAATTAATAACCTCTGAAATCTTTTGCCGGTGCTTTTTCAATGTCAATCAATATTATAGTTCCTATCCATTCACCGCCTCTGAATGTATGCAATCTGGTTTTCAAGATATTCAATGCAGAGAATGCCCGATTTTCAATTATCTGTGCTGGCTTTTCCAGTTAGTGGTAGACAGTGTTTGTAGATTTGTATTTGATTGATTCTACGGCCTGTCTGAAGTTTATCAGCTTCAAGCATAACGAAGCATATGCCTTTTCTTGCTAGACGCGCTTGCATTGTTGCAAATGTTTTGAACATCCAGAAAAAACTGCAACAACGACAATGTTTAGCCCTTGGGCCCAGCAGTGCATATACTAGTCCAGGGAGTTCTTCTCTTTAACAAGAGTTTCAATGTCTTTGAAATGTCCACATCTGTTGTATGCACCTTCAAAACCTTGACTCATTTGAGGTGAAAATTGTGCTTCAAAAGAAGTTTCATAAGGGTGTCTTACAAAGCTAGAGAGTTGTATCCTTAACATGCGTCGTGTCCAGAAAGAATTCGTGACTTGTTCCTTTGACATCAACCCATCGAACAATTAAAGCCGTCCACACTTTCTTTGCTGCGCAGCGAGCATTACCCATTAAAATAATGTAAGGAGTTTTAACCCTAATTGCTGAACAAGATTTTGTCGAACCAAGGCTGCTATAAATCTATAATATTGCTTTGAAATAAGTATTTTGAATGTCCCTGGGCATCGGGTTTTTATAAATAGGTACAAGCAAGTATCGATCTAATTATCTAATCTTCATTTGTTTGATTTTTGTTTTTCCTCACTAATTAAAATATTTCAGCCGTAAAAAAAAATTTTTGCAAAATGTCTCTCCTCCCCATTGGCGTCGCCCCTGTTGGCTTGTTGTGATGTGGTCCGCGGGCCTACTATTGCACGCCCCTGTTACAGCGAAAAATTGTATAATAACATATTTTATATCTAAATATATTGAAATAGTGTGCACTTTATAAGATATTATCTTTAATTATGTTGTAATTTTTTTTGAAGGGATCTAGGAATTTGTTATATAAAACTTTTAATGCTTTAATGTTTTTATAATCTTTAATTGTTTTTACTCTTTTCTTGTTTTTACTATGTCCTTGTTTTTACTATGTCCTTGTTTTTACTCTTTTCTTGTTTTTACTATGTCCTTGTTTTTACTATGTCCTTGTTTTTACTCTTTCCTTGATTTTTCTGTGTCCTTGTTTTTACTCTTTTCTTGTTTTTACTATGTCCTTGTTTTTACTATGTCCTTGTTTTTACTCTTTCCTTGATTTTACTATGTCCTTGTTTTTACTATGTCCTTGTTTTTACTCTTTTCTTGTTTTTACTATGTCCTTGTTTTTACTATGTCCTTGTTTTTACTCTTTCCTTGATTTTTCTGTGTCCTTGTTTTTACTCTTTTCTTGTTTTTAGCCTACTATGTCCTTGTTTTTACTCTTTTCTTGTTTTTACTATGTCCTTGTTTTTACTCTTTCCTTGTTTTTACTATGTCCTTGTTTTTACTCTTTTCTTGTTTTTTCTGTGTCCTTGTTTTTACTCTTTCCTTGTTTTTACTATGTCCTTGTTTTTACTCTTTTTAATGTTTTTACTATGTCCTTGTTTTTACTCTTTCCTTGATTTTTCTGTGTCCTTGTTTTTACTCTTTTCTTGTTTTTACTATGTCCTTGTTTTTACTCTTTTCTTGTTTTTACTATGTCCTTGTTTTTACTCTTTTCTTGTTTTTACTATGTCTTGTTTTTACTCTTTTCTTGTTTTTACTATGTCCTTGTTTTTACTCTTTTCTTGTTTTTACTATGTCCTTGTTTTTACTCTTTTCTTGTTTTTAGCCTATTATGTCCTTGTTTTTACTCTTTCCTTGATTTTTCTATGTCCTTGTTTTTACTCTTTTCTTGTTTTTAGCCTACTATGTCCTTGTTTTTACTCTTTCCTTGATTTTTCTGTGTCCTTGTTTTTACTCTTTTCTTGTTTTTACTATGTCCTTGTTTTTACTCTTTTCTTGTTTTTAGCCTACTATGTCCTTGTTTTTACTCTTTCCTTGATTTTTCTGTGTCCTTGTTTTTACTCTTTTCTTGTTTTTACTATGTCCTTGTTTTTACTCTTTTCTTGTTTTTACTATGTCCTTGTTTTCACTCTTTTCTTGTTTTTACTATGTCCTTGTTTTTACTCTTTCCTTGATTTTACTGTGTAAGTAAGCCTATTCATCAAATATGATCAAATTATTGAGGATTGATTTCTGCAATTAGCTGCTTTCTACTTTACCCCAATTTTTTCTCCTTTCCTATTCTCTCTCTCTCTCTCTCTTCTCTTTCTCTTTCACTCTCCGTATATCTCCGTCTTTCTCTATCAGTCTTTACCTCTCTCTTCAAAGAAATAAATATCATTTCGAGTTAGCCGCTTGTATCCGATTTGATGGATAGTATTGATTATCCAGTGGATAGCCACCGGGTTGACTGCCCCCCCCCCCCCCACTCCTTCCCTCTCAGAGTATTCTAAGAATTTGCACACTCACACGACCTTCACCTCTTTTGGTTAGATAGTGAGTCATGAAAAGCCCCCCCCCCCCCAAATTAGATTTCCCCAAGACCTGGTCAGTGTTGGTAGCGAGAGAAGGAATAACGACGCGAACAGAGAGAAAGAAAGTAGAAATGAAACTGTAATATTGCTTTAAAAGAAAGGGAGCGCACCAAAGGGAATTAATTCCTGCTTGACTACCGAATGGTTAAAGGGAGAAGACTGTAAAGGACACGGGGCGTAATAGAAATGCATCCTTCAGGGCTCTGATTGGCTTCTTGATCAGATATAGGCCAGTGACGTGAAGATAGCGGGAAATTGCACGAGTCTATATTCGGAAGGTACGGCTTCTAATAATGCACAAACAAGAAACGCATGAAATTTCTGAACAAAAGCAACAATTTCTCAGCCTAATAACTTGAAAGCATTCTTAAACAAAAAAAAAAACAACAACTGAGATGCGTGATTCATGCATTGTCAATTAAAACAACACTAGATATAATCGTTTATATATTTTTTATTTGCTTAAACTAAGTTTATATGAGGGTATTTTAAATATCTCTGATTGCGAATGTGATGAGTTAAAACTATTAGAGTTAAAACAATTATGAGAAAAGCAACGTATCAGTAAGATAATGTATATTTTACAACAAAGATACTGACTAATACATGCAGTATTAGTAAGATAATGTATATTTTACAACAAAGATACTGACTAATACATGCAGGCTTATAAAGCACAGTGCATTATGAAACATTAAGGAAATGTTGTAGTAAGAATATAACATGATATATTACACTAATAGAAAGCTACATATTTAAGAATTCGCTTAAAATCTAATTATTTCCATTGGCTATAATATACTTTGTCTTGTACCAGTAGATTATCTAGAATATATCAGATTCGGACTAGGGATGTTAAAACCGTTTTTTTTTCCGAAACCGGTTTTCGGTTCTACAAAACCGGTCTAAAACCGCATTGCGCCCCCCCCTTTCCCCGCAAAATGTCAGAAGTCACAGGCCGGAAAAGCCTAATGTGCATAGTTTTAAAGGTAGGCCTATGCCTATATTTGAAAAATACTTCAAACCTAATTTTAAACAAGGGTCTTCTACTTGAATTAATGATTACCTTCCAACTTCCAACCAACAAACTGACATCCGATTTTGAAAAACAAAACCGGTTTTCGGTTTCAAAACCGGTTTTCGGTTTCAAAACCGGAATCCGGTATTCCGGTTTTCGTTTAACATCTCTAATTCGGACAAAATGTACATACGAAATGGGATGCAAATTTTATACGATGCAAACTGACCCTGGAATATTCTAGATGAGGGTGTCGACAACCTTTTAACAACAGGACCAAAGTAGGATTTCTAATTAATTCCTCAAAATCATCCTGTTCTAGCGCTTAATTTCTAGTAGAAGAAACTGCACTTGTCTTTTTGTGCATCTCCTGGGTGAATTTGAAAATCGCTCAGCGTGCCATGTCTGGCTTGCGTTCCGTAGGCAAACCGTAGGTTTAAAATTTGAGAACAACAGCAACAAAAAAACTAATTACGTCTGACGCACGCTGACTTGCCACTAGATGGGTGACGCAATTAGATAAGAAGAGACGAAATCTGTCGACAATCGAGAGTTGTGTCTGTGTGTGTGTGTGTTAAATGTTTTTGTGAAGTATAGAAAATATGTCTAGACGTGATTTAGATGTTGTGACGTTATACACAGGAATTTCAAAGAGAGACAATCAAGGACTTGATCCGTTTGTGTGTTGAGGTATTTCTGTTGTAAAGCATTATCCTTCAAATAATAGCAACCATCATTATAAAGCTTCACAACGCATCGTGTTTTATTGTATTAACAGGAATGGAAATATTTGTATATTTATGTAATGTGTTTTACGCAATCTATATTAATTGAAGAGAAAATTTATATCCCTTGTAGTTTGACGTCATATCCCCTTAAGAATAATTCCCCTACAATGTTACATGTTTGATTTGTCTTACCATAGACTATAATATACATGGACCGCTTGCTTTAATATTTCTGCTATATGATGACTCGAAACACTGATTTTCTGAATTCCCGATTCTAAATAAAGCAGTTGCTATAAAGTAGTTTCTATACTAGTTCCGTTTTATTTAATCGCTTTGATTTTCTGAAGTAAAATTAAAATCAAAATTTGTATACAGCGGAAACATTTATAGATCAGTGTTGTATGCGCACGGAAAAAGAATATAAGCTCTAAAAATAGAGCAAGCGGTCCATCTTATTATAGTCAATGATAATAGGAATAATAGTAGAACAAGTATTCATTTAAAGTAAAAAAATGCGATTTAATAAAACGGAACTTGTATCGCAACTACTTTATTTAGAATCGGGAAATACAAAACAAGAAGATAAGAGCATAAAAAATTAAAGTAAGCGGTCCATGTATATTATAGTCTATGGTTTTACGAATGTAACCTTATAGCATACACTCACAAAGACAAACACTTGCACATAGGGTATATTTTTTAAAAATATTTGTTTATATGTCTGCATGGGGCTGCGTTCTTTTTATTTTGGGTGGGGGGGGGGGGGACTAAGTCCATCCCTGGCCCCAAGATCTCCTTGGCTTTTCGGGGGTAGGGGAGATGACAGACAACCCTTTGGAAACCAATGCACTAAAGTGTCTTGACAACGAAGCCACTTAGACTCCGCCCTCTTTGAAAACTTATTGCATTTATAATGTTTTATTTATTTGTTTACTTTTTGAAAGATCCTAGATGGCGCTTTGGGAAATTTCCGGCGCTGTCGGTACTTTGAACCGGCCATGTTTGTGGACAAGTGAATTATTGAATTTAAAGTACCGATATAGGCTAATTTTTACCCTGTGTGTGTGTGTATATACATATTTACATAATGCATATTATATATATATATGTATATCAGTGCTTTTTTGTGACGGTACGCACCTTTTTTAATGTGGGAAAAAAATTATTACTTTTCTTGTATTTTAACGTTTATTATTAATTTATTATATTATTAATTTGTTAAAATTGAATTTTTTAAAAATTGCGTGCAATAAGAATTAAAATATACAATGCGGAACTGCTTTAAAAGTTAAGCAATCCATCACTGAGTACCGGCAACTATTTTTTTACAAAAAAAAAGCACTGTATATATATATATATATATATATATATATATATATGTGTGTGTGTGTATTTGTGTGTTTCTATCCCCATAAAGACAGGGAGAGAGAGACAGAGAGACATTGGAACGGCCATATAACGTACAGCTGTGAAACAGTAACTGGGTTATAAAAGTCATGGCATACTTTCACTTGTGTTCGTTCTACACAAACGCAACACAATATGAACATATTTATTTTAACAAATTTAAAAAAAGCACCACTCAACTAAGAATTCTATCGAAGGTCACGTGGTACTTTCCTTTACCATTCAAAACATTTCTCTTTACTCAAGGCTATTTAAGTAGGCCTACTCATCTAAATAGAGAGTCACTCAGAAAGACGAAAATACATTTGATTTGTAATCAAGTCATATTTCATTCTATCAAGACTAATGACTGCTTTCATTACCGGAAGCGACTCGGACATCCGTAACTGACCTCTGAATTCTCTCAACCTAAGATGAATTATATCCAAATCGATACAAGTAGCTTAATGTAGCTTATTCTTGGTATATTTTCTTTTATACTTACTTTTTGTGTGTGTGTGTTTGATTCTATTTTCATTGTGAATTTAAGTATTCCGTCGATAAAGCAATAGTTGTTGAATGATGTTTATGTCATAGAATAATTTCCCTGCATGGATAATTTCATAGAGAATGCCAGATCGCTCTATGTGGTATCATATAATATACTATGGGTGTTTTCAAATGTCTTGTTTATGTATTTCAAACTGAGCGAAACAAATAAAATGACAGAATTGGAGAGAGAGAGAGAATGCAGAGAAAAAATAAACTAGAAACATCACTCAGGACTCACTAGTTACTACAACTAAAGTGTTGTGAATATTAGTCAGCCTACCGTGTTAGAACTGTTTTAGTATAAAGAATTAACTATGTGGTTAAAGTAAAAAATGACACTAAACGAAATGCAATGACTTAGTTTAAGTAGCCAAGGTAGTAATTGTAATCGGACATTTGACAAGTGTAACACCAATAGTTAAATCACTAAACCTAGAAAAACTACAGGTCAGAAGGGCAAAGAGCAAAGTTGTTGCATTAAATAATGTATTAAATTCTAACTTAGAAATAAAACACAACAACAATCTTTAACTAATCTTAAGTAGAAAAAGGAATAAAAACACTTTTCTCATTCTATACGCAATAACGAACGTTTTCTTTCTTCCCAAATGGAATGGGTTGCCCGAACAAACCAACAACTTAACCCTTACAGTCCCGGGCGCGTATATAGTGGAACTGAAGGCAGCATAGATAGAAGTAGGTCGGTACAGGAAGGGTTAACATCATTTAATTGAAACCCTAATCAAAGATTAGACTCAATCCACGGATAAGATAAGGCCTCAACAATTATATTTTGTTATACAATAAGAAATAAGATAAGATGTGGAAAGAAAATGTGTTGTCTTATTTCAAAATTTAGAACCTTAGTGTTTTTCATTTACGACAAAATGTCTTCGTGTCATAATACAATTTGCTCAGAATGAGACAACGTCATCAGTGATTGAACATAAATTAAATAAATTGACAGTGTGTGACTGCAAATACTCTGACAGAATATTAATGGTATAGTAGTTAGTTTTTTTTTGTTTTTTTCCGCTATGCAGAGTGTTGATATGGTGGCTTTTTTTTATAGTCAAAGTCTGAAATGAAACATCAACTTTGCTCGATGCCAGAGGCTACCATGACCTAAGGACATAAATAATCCATCGCTAAAAGACAGTGAGTGGTGTACAATGAGAAGCTTGTTGCTGACCGGCTCTCTTAAAATTAGTTAAAATTAAGTAAAGTATCCCATTGGACCGATTTGATCCCTAAGGCCTGTGAAGCAGAGTTCGCAAGTTTCTATGGCCACGGCATAGACTATTAGGAGATTGTGCACAATGCCCAGTAGGCTTTACTTTTCCACCACTAAATATCAGAGCTGGGTAGATTCAGGGACACCCTCAAGACGCGGTAACTAGCCTTCACCAGAATTCCTGGTATGTCAGGCGAACGCGCTGCGGCCACTGTGTCCAATGAAGTTGGTATATCGTTAAACTGGACATCTACAATTTTCAATTTTACGTTAAACTGGACACCTACAATTTTCAATTTTACGTTAAACTGGACATCTACAATTTTAAATTTTACATTAAACTGGACATCAACAATTTTAAATTTTACGTTAAACTGGACATCTACAATTTTAAATTTTACGTTAAACTGGACATCAACAATTTTAAATTTTACGTTAAACTGGACATCTACAATTTTAAATTTTACGTTAAACTGGACATCTAAATTTTAAATTTTACGTTAAACTGGACATCAACAATTTTAAATTTTACATTAAACTGGACATCTACAATTTTAAATTTTACGTTAAAGTGGACATCAACAATTTTAAATTTTACGTTAAACTGGACATCTAAAATTTTAAATTTTAAGTTAAACTGGACATCTACAATTTTAAATTTTACGTTAAACTGGACACCTACAATTTTAAATTTTACGTTAAACTTGACAACTACAATTTTAAATTTTACGTTAAACTGGACATCTACAATTTTAAATTTTATGTTAAACTGGACAACTACAATTTTAAATTTTATGTTAAATTGGACATCAACAATTTTAAATTTTACGTTAAACTGGACATCAACAATTTTAAATTTTACGTTAAACTGGACATCAACAATTTTAAATTTTACGTTAAACTGGACATCTACAATTTTAAATTTTACGTTAAACTGGACATCTACAATTTTAAATTTTACGATAAACTGGACATCTACAATTCTAAATTTTACGTTAAACTGGACATCTACAATTTTAAATTTTACGCTAAACTGGACATCAACAATTTTAAATTTTACGCTGTGCTGGTGTGCTACAATTAGCATTTGTTCGTAATAAAAAGATCAATAAGTTTCTTCCATTTAATAAATACACTTTTTAAATGAAATTCTTTTTTAAAAAAAGTCAATCCTTTAAAAATTTTCTTTTCATTGTATAGAAAGTACTTAGTAATTAATAATTTATTTAAGTCAGAGTTCTGATGACAAGTCTAATTTTCGCAAAATTCTGCACTGAGTCTACTAATGGAATTTTTTTTTAGTAGTCCTGGTTTGACATATATCACATGTGTACTTTAACGAATGATACATAAGAGACTGCAATCGGATTATTTTATAATGTAAATGTATGCACGTCTTTTTTTTAATTTTTATTTTTATTCTCTTTGTTGCAGTGTGGTCACTTAGTATCTTCGTGAGTTTGGACTATGTGGGCTTTGGAACGGCCTAGTTGGACGCCTAAATCTATTTGCCAGATTAACAGAGCTTATTAAGCATTCCAATAAAGCTCATTTTCTTAGTTGACTTATATAAAACTATAACATTTTACGCAACACTGATATTTAGGTTCTTTACCATTTTTAGAGAAGTCATAAGTCTGAAAGGAACAGAAATACGTGTATCCCCAGGAGTTCTACCATGAAAATGTCTTAACTGTTTGGGGTTATATCAATTACTCTGTATGTTATGATGTAATCTAATATCTGTTTTGTGGACTTGTGTGAACTATGTAAAGTGAATTGTAGCCCAGATCTTGCTATACAAATAAATTATTATTATCTATGTTTATTGATTTGTTTTTTAGAATTATTTTTCTAAATTTGCATTACTTATATTCGATTATGAATATAAATATTATGTGAGCAAGTACTCGTTTTGGCCATTTCTATTTCTTTACCTTTTCTTGTTGAGTCGAACCAGCTTTAGTTAACATTAGTTGCTGCAAAGTAAAGGAAGCTGAACATTATATTGGCCACACAATCCTCTATAATGACACAGAAACCAGTGAACGCTACTACCATCGGCCCAATGGATCAATTTGATCCAACGGCGACTGTTTAAGTTTACTTTTTTCTAGCAGCTAACTGGTTGTCAGAGGCGTATTTAGGCATGTTCCACATGTTCCTATTGAACAGGGGCCCCCAGACAAAAGGTGCCCCAACACATTCCAAAATAAAAATTTTAGTCTTTTCTTTCGGCAATTAGAACAGTGCTGATGTAGAAACGCACAATGAACAAATTATGTTAATTGGAAATCACATTTGATTGTTAAGTGACACTGGCAGGGTCGAGTCTACGAGGGGGCCTCCATATAAATTTGGCCCTTGGGAACAGGGCCCCCCACTATCCAAAATACGGCCCTGATCATTGTACCAATTCTATATAGAGAGAAATATAGCATTTGGGAGAAGGCTAACTCGCGAAGTTTGTTTGAGTAAGTTATCGAAAGATGTCCTGACATTTTAGAAAAAAATACATACTATAACATAACTTGGGTCAATGTTTCACATCCATGGACATCTCTAAAACACATATTTACAATTGTTTTTACTACTTAAGCAGAAGTAATCCCTGGAAGAAACATATTTCCCAGAATTCTTTCAATTTCCCCATCAGCTGGCACAAATTGGTTTCTCTTTTTTTTGTGTTTAAAACTAATATTTCGATTGGATGGATTTTCTCTCTCCCTCTCTCTCTCTCTCTCTCTCTCTCTCTCTTACTTCTTATAAATCAAGACCTCTTAAAATTATTATATTCCCTTCTCAATCATAAAACAGAAATATAGCAGTGGGGAGGGGCGGGAGGGGGTGGTGGAGATTTGATTAAGCTGCCACTCTTATATGTTGATTTATTGTATTTTTTTTAGGGTAGAAGCTTCTCTTGACAAATATTCATGTATGCCCTTCGGTGATATGCTCGTCAGTTTGTTTTTTAGCATGGAGACTCGTGTGTCAGGGTTGCGTTGAGGTCCTGGAAGAAGAAGGGGGAAAAAGTGGGAGGGGGTGCTTGGGCCCCATATAAACCTAACTGAGTTAGAGGAGAGGGGTAGGGGGTGAACCAGCCGTATACAGGGCTTAGTAAGCAATAAGTATGCAAATAATTTCACCATGGCTACACGTATTGTGAAATCATAGATTATCTAGCCTTAGGGTACTACATGAAGGATATTCTGGAGATAATTGGGCGGCTATGGAAAGAAACCAGACAGAAGAGAAAAAAGAATAATAATGTCGAATGGCGTGTAAGTAGAAAAGTACATTTGACCACGAGAGTCGACATTCATGAAAACCATTTTTTTTTTGGTCTAACAGAAATTCTAAGTGAAATATTAATATTTTTGTGAAGAGAGGAATTTATTTGCAACTCCGCTTATGTGTGAATAGAACAACCCTCAATTGGCAGTCTATCTCTTGAGCAACTGAAAGGCTTTATAATAAATATTCTTACCTTTAGTCTAGCTCAGCGGTTCCCAGTCTGTGGGTCGCGACCCCTTTGGGGGTCGAACGACTATTTCACGGAGATCGCCTAACACCTTCGGAAAACACATATTTTTGCTGGTCTTAGGAACCGAGAAACCTACTCAAACTGCTTTCTGTGAGGAGCATGCCATTCAAGCAGATAAATTGATTACGATGATAAATTCTGTGAAAGAACACTTACAATTTTAAGGTAGCGACGGAAATAATTTTATGGTTAGGGGTATTAGGAGCTTTATTAAGTGGGCGCGGCATTAGCAATGTTTGGAACCACTGGTCTAGCTGTTTTATTATTATTTTTTTTACAGATATTAGACTATTTGTAAAGTCAAACCGTGTTAATAGCTTTTCATTCCGAATAAATATTCACTGGACGTACGAGTGCGTCTTAGTTTATAAACCCATTTTTTTCACAATTTGATGCATAGAGAATATTTGTCAGTGTTCTATTTTTTGTCTCCTTCTGTCTACACATGATATGTCTAGACAGAAATACGCAGAGACAAATGACTTGTGGTCATTCAGAGGAATAAATAGATAAATAGACACCAGTATTGTTAGAAAGATTTACGGGCAAATACATCGCGTAGATACAAGATAGCTGTATAGATAAAAGATGGCTAGGTAGAATGATAGATCGAGGGATGGATGGAAGGATAGATCGATCGATAGACTGATAGATGGATATATTATAGATAGATATATGATAGATAGAAAGAGATAGTTAAATAGATGACACATAGATTATAGATAGATAATTCGATAAATGATAAATAAATAATTAGATAGATAGATAGCTTATAGATAGATGGCTAGATTGATGATAGACAGAAAGATAGATAGTTAGATATATGATAGATAGATAGTTGATGGATGTATATTTAGATAAATGTTTAGATAGATAAGAGATTAATCGATTATTGATAGATATTTAGATAGATAATAGATAATTAGATAGATGATAGATAGTTAGATAGTGATAGATTAGAAGATAGATAGATAGACAGACAGCCGTTCGGACGAATCGTTGGCTAGATAAGTCGATAGATCGACCTATACAATTATCGATTACAGCCACGACCTAAGATACCCGTTCCATTAAGTCCAGGAATAATCACATCACACAGGCAGTCAATCTCAATAATTCTCATGCATAAATACTAGCCAGTAACGGCATACCGTCTACCAGTAGTTCATGTCATGCTGACCTCTGCATCAATTCTACGTTGTTTATTTTTATTTTTCTAACATTAATCCGATTTCTTTAAACAAAAAAATATATTTTAAGCGTTTTTTTTTTACTTCAATTTTTTTTGTTTTTAGTGAATGAAATTAAAAACAATTTTTTTGTCGGTTCGTGTGATAGTTTCAATACGGCTTTATTGATTTCTACAAAACTACAAGGTTAGCATCGTTTCTTTTCTAAAGGTTTCACCTTGATGAGACACACAGATCAAGAAACGACTGTGTAGGTTTGTATGGGAACAGATACCAGAATGATTGTGTGGTTAGGGCAATGCGCTTCATTACTAGTTTTTTTTATCCAATAGTTGAAATGTATGCCTGTAAGCTTCGCAAGAAAAGAGACGCTCTTCTTTCCACATGCGCTGCCTCAGACGCATACTTGGGATATCTTGGAAGGACCGCATAACAAACAGCGAGGTCTTGAAACGGGCTAACATGCCTAGTCTAGCATGGTCACTCTACTTCGCCTACGACGTCTCCGATGGTTTGGCCATGTCTTCAGCATGGAGGATGGGCGAATCCCAAAAGACCTGCTATATGCTGAGCTCGCTGAAGGCAAGAGAGCTACTTGCCGTCCCCAAATTAGGTTCAAGGATGTCTACAAGCGCGACCTAAAGGCTATAGATGTAGAGGTCGGAAACTGGGAGAACCTGGCCCAGAACAGAAGTAGTTGGAGAAGTACCCTACACACCGGTACAAATGCTGTGGAGGGCAGACTTCGTCTAATAGCGGATGCTAGGAGACCAGCGAAGAAAAGTAAAGAACATAGGCTGCCCCTTACCAACTCCAACGGTCCCACTTTCAAGTGCCAGAGATGCGACAGAGCCTGTCTCTCAAGGTTAGGTCTCCACAGACACAACCAATGCTGCAAGGCTGGCGAAATCACAAGAGCTTAAATCTAATCTTCTTCCGAGTCTATAGAGTCAATGATGATGAGTTGAAATGTAGTAAGTATTTCAAGAATGTTGGTAGTCTGGGCTGAATAAACCTGAAGGGAATTTGATTGAATTGACAAGTCTTAACAGATATGCATGCATAAAAGGTCGACAAAAAAGACATTTCCGGTCTTATTCGATCATTAAAATTTAATTAAAAAATCATGTCTGTGTTCTACGTTACTGGTTGTACCAAAAGATGTAGGAGATTAAATTTTATTTCATTTCCAAAAGATGTTGCCGAAAGAAAACGATGTATTGTGAAAGTCAGAAGTGAAATTTCACCTTTTATAATAGCAAACTTATTGCTTAATGCAAAATAATTTTCGTTATTGGTTTTTATGAATGTACGCAATGTGTTTTTTTTATAAACAAGAAACGCAATTCTTGACTAATTTATTTTATAAACAAAAGCTAAATTTAACATAACACGGCTAACACTTGAGTATTAATTATCGCCTACTCATCTTTTATGTTAAAAACGGATACCTCATAACTAACCTTGTATCCTTTGTATATTTATAAAAGACTACAACTGGCCATCGAGGTTGAAATCAATTGTCAAACACCAGCAAAAGCATGCTCTTTTGTGTTTACTAATTTTAAAAAAGAACCTGAAGTTCGTGATCTCTTCCATTTGAAAAGGTCACGCCTCATTAAGACTTGTCAATAACGTGAACATCTTGTGAAAAAAATATACTGTATAATTTTGTGCATACATTAAAATCAGTGATTCGCAGATAACGTCATGTGTTCGCTCGCCATCTGGTGGATGTGCGATATCAATTTCCGGACTTTAGTTAATAATAATAATAATAATAACGGTGCTTATATAGCGCATATCCCGTTGGTGACAGTTCTATGCGCAGACGACAGTTACAGAATACAGACAGACAACGAAATATATAGTAATACGCTAATTCTGCTGACGAAATAGGTGAGTCTTCAGCCGGCTCCTGAAGGTGTCATAGTTAGTGGCTACTAGACTCAACTGACTCAGATCTGTATGTCTAAAGGCCTACAAGCGCTCTCTAAAACGGATGCAAATACGTAATACTTCCAAAATTCAAACACTGCCGATGAACAGGTCGGAGATACTTTCCAGATATAGTGTCGCTTGCTACTTTTTTTTTAAAGCTTCTTTTTCAAAACAAGTCTATATTCTATGTCACACGAGTTCATGGTCCATGGCTGTTCGTAGTGCTAAGGCGAAATCTGTCGAAGTCTTCAGTTTGTGTTTGTGTGTGTGTGTGTGGATGTGTCAGTAATAGTATGTGTGTGTGTGTGTATTTGTGAGTGTGTGTGTGAATAAGTCTGTGTATGTTTGTATTTGCTTATCATTATGATACGAATTATGTATTGATCTAATTCAATTAGAATTTAGTTTGTTAACACTTTAAGAAATACCGTTGTTTTTAGCGCGTCTTTACATGTTATTGCAATTAGCATGCTTGACTTGACTTACTTGACTTAATCCTGTATATCCCCATAGGAGCAAAGGGCCGCAACTACACTTTTCCATCGGTCTCGATCTTGGGAGGCTCCCTTTATTTGTGTCCATGTGAGGCCAACAACCTTTGCCTCACCTACGACCGATCTCCTCCAAGTTTGCCTGGGTCTGCCTACTTTCCTTTTGCCCTGGGGATTCCAGTCAAGTGCTTGTCTTGCTATAGTGTCTTCAGTTATTCTTAAAGTGTGACCAATCCACTTCTATTTACGGCTGTTGATGTTGTTATGCTGTTGTGGGTGGGTTTTTGTCCGGTCTTTTCCCATAGGTTGACGCAAGCATGCTCAGAGCCCATAAAAAAATATTCTAAAATGTACACTTTAGCGGCCAATTTTGTAATAGAGGCCGAAAAAAGAAACACACTATCTAGCTAGAGAGAACGGTCTTCAAAAACTCTATTGTATCAGATTATTCTGCAGTGGATGAAGCAAGCTGTTACACAATGCAGATTTAAATGAGCCGCACTCCAAATGACCTTTGTATGTGCCCAGCGACGCTGAGAGCTCTGATATACGACTGAGATTAGAAACGCGGACACTTTAATAACACATGGTTGTAACGGTCTCCTAAGGATAGAAAGGTGCAGTGTCATCCATGCAGTGTCAGTTGTGAATATACGTTAGTAATGAGCCTTGCAGTGGCGTAGCTAGGGTAGGGGGAGGGGGGATCCAAATTCGAAAGTCCCCCCGGGCCCCTACTTCAAGGGGGCCCGCCAAGAAGTGTCCGAATTGTTTTTCTTATGTCATAATGTCGAATGTCAAAATGCAGGGTTAGGGGCCTTGGAGTTCTTTTCTGAATTGTTCTATTTTTTTATTTTTTTCTTTAGTTGATAGGTCCTCTAGAGATGATGCATATTCTTGTATAGGCCCAACTAATGTTAATTTTTCATTTATACGTTGATTGGATAAAATGCATTGTATAGATTATTATAGAAGAACTAAGAAGTAATAATAAAAACACATTTAATTTCAGCAAGACTGTTAAAAAAATATGCAAAGAAAATACATTTCTGAATGAACTTTAAAAATGCTACAGAAATTTATGTTATAAAAATCCTGACCCAGAACACAAGAATGTATATTGTCCAACATATAGATGGACAAATCTGTTCACGTAGACAGTGTGTCAGTGCTGGTCACCGGATGAATAAATCTTATGTTTTAATGGGCTTTTATCTCTTGGGCTAGAATACTTTATACGACATTGATGGGGGATGAGCCTGAAATATATGTGGACACGTTGAAGATGTGAAGGCTGGAGCGAGCGAGACACAATTATGGACGTGGCATCTTCGACATGCCAAGTTGGATATATACAGCCGTTGTGATATGTGTCTTCCGGAAGGAAGTGAGTGTCCATTTCCAGTCGTATGGGATACATTTATTTTTTTTATGTCTTTTCATTCTCTCTCTCTCTCTCCGATTTTCTCAACTTTTTTTTTCTTTCTTCCCTCCATTTTTTTCTTTTTTGCTCCATCTATTTTTCTCATTCTCTCTATTGCTTTCCCTCCCTCTCCCACTCTTTCTCGTCCCTCTCTCTCTCTCTCTCTCTCTCTCTTCATTTCCCCCCTCTCGTGTTCTTGCCATCTCTATCTACCTCTTTGTACTGTATGCGCATTTTTGACGTTTGTGATTTTAGTTTAGGGTTTTCTTTCAAATAGAGTTGTTCCATGGGACCGAGTTAAAAGATCTAAAAAGAAAAAAAACGGACGAGCCCGAAGGTCTTTTTTGTTTAGGGCGCAACGTTAGGGTTGAGCTCAGGGGGGGGGGGGGTACTCCCAAGCTATGTCCGGGCTGCAGTCACCCCACGGCACGCCGAAGGCGTGGTGTGGCGTGTAACAGTAAGGATTCCGCAGCAAGCGATTGTTCACTGCGGTTCCACTAAGGATCATTATCGTGGCGGCTCACCCGTATACCTGCACTGTAACCCGGTAACAGAAATCATATACTATAGGTACAGACATCCAGGCACCGGGTCGTTCGTGAGACGGGGTTGCTGCGTCCATTGCGTCCTCCCCACCGAGACCCCGTGGCATCTCGGCAGTGCAATGGGTCTCGGACCCGCAGCGGTAGGTGTCCCGCATGCGTTCGCCCGCCGTTGTATTCTTAACGTGATTGTATCTGCGGTTTACACACTTTGCCAGTCTTTGAGGCCCATGGGTACAGAAGTGTTTCCGTAGGACCAAGCGAGATTGTAAATCACTGATCCCCCTTCCCCCCCCCCCACCCCCATTATTTCTGTGTTCAGAAAAAAATGGAATAATATTACAAACTAAATTACGAATACCTGCCTCTTTTTAAAAATATCACTTCAAATAGACTAGAATAATGGCTGAATAGGGAGTAGGCTATATTTAAGTTAGTGTTATGGTATATTTGGGGAGGGAAGTAGGAACACTGTTTTCATTGCTATATAACAAACAAACAAATGTCTTTCGATTCCCCTTCTCTGGCGAAACGTACGAAACCTTATACATAGTATTATCAAACAAGCTAAATTGCTAGGCGTCACCTAAGAGGGAAAAGGGGGGGGGGGGGAGGATAAAACAGGCCTGTATAAGCTATAGATAAAAAAATTATAAACTACAATGAACAGAAAGCTTATAGATCTAATATGTAATATATATATATATATTATTTACTGAAAACATTTAGGAAAGTAATTTAAAATAAATATTGTAATCGGGTTAAAAATAGGTAAGACTTTCTATATAACAAAAAGCTAAATTGCCCAGTGTCGCCCGTGTATTTAAAATCTTCTTTTTTTTAAAATTAATACTAATTGAAATGTAAAAAAAATAATTAAAAAAAGTATAGACTAACTGGAGAATCGGACCCAGGTCCACAGTATGGCAGTTCGATACCGTATGAACTCAGCTAGCATGGCCACATATGATAAGTCAAATTGCAAAGGTGAAATTGGTTTTGATTGGTTGAACACACACACAGAGCTTTATATATTATAGATATAGATTACTCTAGCATTTTCTCTTATTAGTTGTAATATTTGACTTCTTTCATTCTTCTTTTTCTTCTCTGTGAACTGAAAGGGTGATATTCTAATGCTCCATTGTAATGATTTACTAAACTACAACTTAAACTCTCTGTTGATGTTTACATTATGTTTACTTTTCTTCTTTGTTGTTATGTTAGGTTTGGAAGCCACGCACTCCACCTTTCCTCTTCCCAAACATTCGTCTCTCTAGCCCAGTCACTGAATGCGATCATAAAATAACGACTAATAATATTCATTTGCGATGTCTCGTAAGAAAATGTTTTTGGCCCAAGTCAGAGATTGGCGTATGTTTTGCTCATCTGTAACTTTAGCCCCCTGGATCTGTTTAGACATCTGCGTATTGACCAACTCTAACGAAGTCTAGACACTGATGTTTGCTTTTTTCTCAGACCACTAGGGCGTTTTGCCCCAGGAAATGAACTTCGGAAATATATCTGCTCTTTGGATAGGTTTACATATATGGATAGATACACAGATTGATAGATAGATAGTTAGAAACATAATAAGCAGACAGAGAGATAGGCAAATAAATAGATAGATAAATAGACAGACAGAACAGATAGAGAGACAGATATATAGATAAAGCTTAGGTAAAGAAATGACAGATGCAAAAAACTTGCAAAACGAAAAAATACGGACTCTCAGTCATGCAAATGGTAGATAAATAGATGTTCCAAAAGACGGGCAGACGATAATAGACGACTTATCGTCCCACACATGTAATACTAGTGTGATGTAACATTTGCTTCATCAAACAAAGAAAAAGAAAAGTCTGTATCCATTGACAACAACCAATGAAGTTTTCAAGCAACATAAGTGGCTATTAATCTTTCGGAGAGGATATTTTACTTCGCAATAGATGTTAACAATGTTCAATTTATTGCATGGATGTTGAAACAAAAGATGCGAATGTTCTGAATCATAAATTTCAGTGGCGTAGCTAGGGAGGGGCAGAGGGGGGGCATATGTCCCCGGGCGCTACGTTAGGGGGCGCCAAAATGAGTATTAAAACTAATTATTTAATTGTATTTTGATGTAAACTAATGTATCCCAAATACGTTAGTAAGATTGAATTTTGGAGCTCCACAAATATCTTTATTACAAACCAGTTGGCAAGCATGATTTTGGCGCCATTCTACTCACACAACAAATGACACATCCACAATGTAGGATTGCTGATAACGTTTTTTTTTTAACAAAGATCAGTTTGGGTTCAAATATTATTCTTCATATACTGAAAGTGGCATCTGGTTTTAACAATTATATAGCTTGGATAATTTCGACTCGAATATACTAAGCATGAGTACACTCAGCTAAACAGGATCCAGTTGATATCACATTTTTTGAAAGTATATATTTGTTTTTTCTTGTTCAACAACTCGTTGGGGAGAATTAAAAAGAGTTGTGCCAATCACAGTGAATGTGAAGAGGGAGTCTAAAACACGCTGGAGTGCACGATCAGAAGCTGTTAAAGCTATTTATGAATTACTAGATGAACTAGTAGGGCTGTTGGAAAAATTATCAGAAGATGCAACTATGACGCCTGACACCAGAAGTGATGAAGAAACTTTACTGGCAGGCAGGGGCCAAGCCACAGGTGGGGGGGGGGGGGGGGACTGGGGGGCAGCCCCCCCCCCCCTAGACATTTTGGAAATTATTATTTTTTTTACAGCTGATATGTTTCAATTTGTGGGGAAAACAAAATCAAACGGCGATTGAATCGATCCTTGTGTATATGTTTTTATAAAATCCGATGATTCCAAAAGATTTTTGCGAAGCAATATTCTATAATTATAGCAACCCTGGTTTAACAAAATATCGTTCAGCAAATAAAACTCGTTACATCATTTTATGCGGTAAAACTCCTTGTGCAGCAAAGAAATTGTGGATGCCTTTAATTATTAGATGGGTTGATATCAAATGAACAATTTTAAGTCACAAATGCTTCTTGGACTATAATGCATGCTAAGGAAACACTTCTCAAACCTTGTAAAACACCCGAATGAAAAGTCATTTGAAACACAATTTTCACCGCACACTGGGCCCACAAACTAAGCCTTGCCGTTGGTGCAGTTTTTAAGAATAATAATTTACTCCGCCGGTTCTTTCTGCATGTTCAAAACATCTACAACATTGCAATTGCATCTAACAAGAGAAGAAATATGCTTTATGATATTGTCTAAGATGTTATCTAACATCGCGCAATATCTGCATTGTAAATACTAAAAACAAGATAGAATACACTTAGAAGGGGTGAATCGATAATAACTATAATATTGATTTACATTGAAAAAGGACCGGCACAAGAATTTAGAGGTTATTAATTATATCAATTCAAACGTCATCCCGTACGACCTACAAATAATCTAAAAAATTGATTGAAATGTATTTGAAACTCAAGTAGATCTACATAAAACGAGGTACGGTGGACGAGCGCGGCGCGTTCAGCTGACGTATCGAATGTCCGGGTTCGAATTATGGCTAAAGCTAGGATTTTTTTACGGGTCTGGAGGGTGTCCCTAGTATGCAGTGACCACAGAAACTGGTGACGCTGCACTTCTGTACCCATGGGCCTTAAAGCTGCGAAGTGTGGAAACCACAGATACGCTCCGTTGAAGAGTGTGATGTACGTCTGTCTTATTCGACGATGACCTTCTTCTTCAGCGTTCCATTTTGCTTTCCTTTGCTATGTCAGACTGACAGCCCTGTTTCTCTGATGAACAAATAGTTGTTTGTAAGAATGGCTTTTCTTCCATGTTGACTCCTTCACATGTTTTGGTTAATAAAGCCTACTTCACCGAGGATTAAAACCTAACGGTTACCCTCAAATGATTTAGGCGTCTAGCTGAGGCCGTTTCCCGTAGTATGGTCCCAGTGCATGCTACGGCTACGTGGAGCCACAGTTGACAGCTGTGTGCCAGGTGGGGACCAAAGCTAGACTTGAAACCCCGAAAGAGTACATCAGCTCAGCCAACCAGATGTACTATCCCTTCCATGGACACACCCTTTAAAAGTACGCCGGTGGGCTAAAGCATTTGGGACAGCTCCTGTTGTAAGTCTGAGAATCATTGCACTGTCGAGACATTTTAACATAAAAAATCTGCGAACGCGGCTTCTCCTGCCCTAAAGAGCGATTTGCGTAAAAATGTGGTAACTTTTTTTAATGCGAAATTTTGCCCCCCCCCCCCTCGAAAAAAATCCTGGCTTCACCCCTGCTGGCAGGTATATTAAACTTTAACTTCCTAGCTTTGTTACATTTCTGGAACATCATACTTGGGAAAATTGATCGTGTCCAGAAACGGTTGCAGGATCCCACTATGAATTTCAAGGAAGCAGCAAGCATCTGATCTTGAATCGCTGGAGAAAGAACTTGTCAACATTTGTGATAATTTGAGCCAGGTTGTGGTAGACAATGGAAAAACAAGATGCACAACTTGGGGAATCGAGGTTGACAGAAGGATTAGACGACAAAGGAGGATGCCTGGAGAATTAGCAAGAGATGCAGGACTTTCTGCAGAAGAAAAAATTGCACGTGTTATGAACAGCGTAATTGATAGACTCAGGAGATATCAATACGTTTTTACGTCTAAAAAAGCTAAACACCAAATTTGGATTTTTACTAGACTTCTCGCTGAGATAAATGTTGATACACCTCGTCAAAATTGCAAAATGTCTACGACACTGACGTCAATAGTCACGAATTGTGCACAGCAATCGGAGACTGCAAAGTGCTGCTCATTGCCCAGACTGAAGTTCTACCGGAACTCCTTTGGATCTTCTTGGTTTTGTTGTTTCATATGGAGATGAGGTATTTCCGAATCTGCGCATTTCACTGCAAATACTTCTAACGATTGCTGTTTCAATTGTAAGCTGTAAGCGGTCCTTCAGCAAACTGAAGCTTATTTTGTCTTATTTAATTCAATGGGACAAGATCATCTGAGTCAGGGGTCGGCAGCCTAGGCAGGGGTGCCAAACTTGGTACGCAGAGCGATTTTCAATGACATGCGAGAGACTTCCAAGAGGTTGTTTTTTTATTGATGAAAACACAAACATTTTCCAGTTCTTAATGAGGAAAACGGACCGTTGAAAACGATGTTTCTGAATGACAGAGCGACACATTTCAGTTAGTTACAAGGACGGGTTAAATCAAGTGGGTTAAATATTGTGATGAATACCATAATGCTGGATTTATATAAAGAAATAATAATTAGTCAGTAAAAATGTTATATTACAAAACATAACTTGTTTGGCATCAATATTTTATCAAAACTAGAAACTTTATTTGAATTAAAGGGAGATAATTAGCCCGTTTTATTTTTCTATTATTTCTAATATTGTGTTTCTTATTTTTCTTTTATAATAGACTAATTGGCGTACAACGTATAATGTTATAATGACCAAACTGTAAAATGTAGTAGAAAATTATATAAATATTAGGTCTGTATGACTAAAACATTTTATGCACATTTTTTAAACATTACATTAACTACCCAGTATGTATGATTACTACACATGAATTCCGCTCTACAATAGTGATATTACTACTAACTTAAGCACTGAGCAAATTAAAGACAATCTCAGTTAATCTGAGAATAAACTATCATCAATAGAACGTTTGCAATGGGCGGAGCTTAAGTTTTTTAGTGACGTCATTTGTAAATAGAGCCACTATTGAGGAACAAATATGGCATATGGTGAAGTTTCTTATCATGCCAAATTCACATATGAATATTGGCTAGCCTACTCAAAAATAAGGAGGTAAATAGTAGTACTGTAGATTAATTGATTAATGTGATTAGGCTAGGGCCGGCTAGACCTATTTACACTTTCAATTTCACTTTATAGGCCTAGGCTAATGGCTAAGTAGGGCAGCTACGATGCCAAGTGATAGTGTTGGTGAATAGGCTATCTAGTCAAGTCACTAATAGGCTCACATTATCTATGATCTATGTCTATGATAATAATAAAATAGCCTATTTTATTTAACAGACATAATTCAGCTTAAATCTTAATAAGACTTAAAACACAAAACATCATTTAAAAAAGCTCGAGCCTATATGAAACTTTATTAATACAGCGGCCATTATACTTGTACACCACTACACAAAGTAAACAAAAATCACATGCTTTTTGTCACGTGATTGCAAACGCCCTATATTATCAGTTGCTAGATCCTTATCTGGACAACCAAACGATAATGTTTACAAAATCATTACCAAAAATGTGAAATTTTGGTCATATTATTTTCTTTTTGTATAAATGCAGACAAAAAGGTTGATAATCACAAACGCATTAATTACTACCGCTTTACCGTTGTTTTTTTTTCATAAATTTCCTTTGCTTATGGCTTTGGTCTAGCTACGGAGTTAAATTGTCTTATAAAAAAAAAAGTATATTAAAGGAGGTTGACTTTTAGGCTTTTGGCACGCTGAACGGTTTAGAAATCCTAGTTTGGCACACAATTAGCAAAAGGTTGTAGACCCCTGGTCTGAGTGATCTTGCACTCCTTAGCATCGAAAGAGAAAACTTGAGAATATTAATTTTGACAAAGTGATTGACGAGTTTGCTACAGTCAAGTCAAGGAGGATCAATTGGTTGTAGACTATGACTATTCCAGTCATGTATATCTAGTAGAGTGTATTTTGTTTTCAAATAAATAGTTTACAATCGTATAGAGACTTATTAGTCCGTATTCTATTTCATTAAAATACCAGATGCTTCGAAAATGAACCAAAAAAAAACCGTACAATTTCAAAATTTTCTTGGGGGCTCCAGGAGCCCCCAGACTCTATCGGTCCGAGAAGGGGCGCAGACTTTGTGTCATGTCCCTGGGCGCAGATAACCCTAGCTACGCCACTGATAAATTTACATTTCCTTTTCTTTATTCCATTTTTTATTATCGTTTACTTTTTGTGTGTAGGTCAGACCTTCCCTGAAACGTTATTTCGCATTTTATCCTGCCTAATCATAATTTCATTTCTTTAGGGATCTTTTCATTTTACTTTGTACTTATTCAAGAAGGCTGGCTCTATAGAAAATCAATATTTGGTTATCAATTCTTAGTACACAACAGCTGGCGATGAAAAGAAAATATGGTTTAACTCATTATTTTAGAATTGCCACTTTTTATTTCTCCAGGATAGGATTGTGTAAACACGACAGTGTTCAACCTCCTTTTCAGTCTCTCCACTCCCCAGACCAATTAATGACCGGCACCAGAGTTTGGTAGGAAAGGGATGAAGGCATTTCTATAAATACAGTATAAGGTCTTGCTTTATATTTTAGAAACAGAAGGAAAAATGACGTCAGGGAACATGCAAATTCTACAAATAGTTCTACAACGCCACTGAGTCTAAGCTAAGACAAATAAGCTCTAATCTAGTTGTGTGCAACATTTTTCTGCTTTAGGCCGCATTTGAAATTTTATACAATGAGACGGGCCACGAAGTGTGAAAATTTATTTGCATTATTAATGCAACGAATTAAAAAATGCCGTTAGAAGCTCTTCGGGGGCCACACTAAATGGCTTGGCGGGCCGTTTTGTGGCCCGCTGGCCGCCTGTTGCACACCTTTGCTCTAATCTATAGTTAACTATAAATAAATATATCTTACACGTTAATAGAGATAACGATTTTTTATATTGATCTAAACAAAGGGAAATTTGACCTCATTATATATGTTCTGGTCACGGTGGCCGTGCGGCAGCGCGTTCGCTTGGCGTACTGAAAGTCATGAGTTCTTATCCTGGTTAAGGCAAGGATTTTTTCCCGGTTCTTTTAGGGTGTCCCTGAGTCTATCCAGCTCTGATGGGTACCTGACCTTAGTTAGGGTAAAGTAAAGACGGCTGTGCATAGTGCTGGCAACACAATCACCTAGTATCCCGTGGCAACAGAAACGCTGCTTCACCGGCCCTATGGATCAATGTGATCCGACGGAATACATATGTTTCGTTTTTCAGCATCAATATCTTTACTATATCATATGACATAATACATAATATGTATAAATAAACATCTCAGACACGAACTATACAATATTAATAATATGTTATATAACATATACACATATAAATGACAATGCCTTATTTCCTTTTCACTATTTAATATTGTTACATTATTGTTTAGTGGCAAATAGAGTCAACTGAAAAGAAAAAAAACAAGGAATTTTTCCTTTTAAATTATTCCCCTTAGGCATGGACAAAATAGTTTTCTCATTTTTCCTCCACTTATTTTCCTTGAATCTTGTTCCATAAATATTTAATAGCACATTTCGTTCAGCAGAGAATCTTTCTCTTTTTTTTTCAAGACATAAATATTCATTGGTTCGATGATGTCGATTTCTTCGGTTACCATGGCTACATAAAGTGCGGGCAATGTCAGTCAGGGCGCCAATTGAAATCAGATTTGTTTTTGAATTCTATCCCATTCTTATGAACCGCGATTGGTCA
This sequence comes from Anisus vortex, assembly GCA_949126835.1. NCBI lineage: Eukaryota > Metazoa > Mollusca > Gastropoda > Planorbidae > Anisus > Anisus vortex. Next base: position 26,920,952 of record OX421502.1, on the reverse strand, counting down.
AAGTATTTTCAATATAGAAGAATACTTTTATAACTTAGTTGTTTTATTTATATATAATTCAATAGTGGGTTGGAAAAAGGTTCGTAAATAATGTACTCAAAAGTTGACAACTAGTGCAAAATTTGTTGGTGTTGCATACTTTAGATTTGAATAACTAAATCAAGCTTAAATAAAAATAAAAATCAGGAGAAAATAACGAAAAAAAAACACTCCCGAGAAAATAAATTTTATAAGTAACAAAATAAATTAAAAACAAAATATAATTAGATCAGAAAGATTATTATCCTTTTTGTTTAAATTATTTATTCGGAACCTTTTAATTCATAAACATATTTTTTTGGCGGAAAAGCATTGATTTTGACACATAGAGATGGTTCCATAAAACATTTATTGTGGGAACTGTCCACTCAAGGCAGGTTAATGGGGAGTGGGAGAGAAAGTGAGGAGGAGGGTGGGAGGAGGATGACAGAATTTACTCAGCACACGCAATGTCCTCATGCATCTTTTGTTCCTCCAGCATGGCTGCTCAACGCTGGCTGGCAACATTTAGAAGGACAGACAGAACGCGTGAATGAAATGAAAAGCTTAACACGTCTTACTATTGAGGGCGTATTGTTGAACTATTCAGTGGTAGCACAAAGAATACTCTTGGTATAGTAAAGTACCCGTAGAATCAAACTGATCACAAAGCTAGCGAAGCAGCGTTCACTAGTTTCTGTGGCCACGGCATGCAGGGTGATGTGTGGCCAGCACAATGCCAAGCCGCCTTTACTTTACCCCAACTCGTGTCCTGTACACATCAGAGCTGGGTAGCCTCAGGGGCACCCTCAAGTCCCGGGTAAAAATCCTAACCTGCACCAGGATTCGAACCCCGAACCTTCGGATCGCCAATACACGCTTTAATAAGTATTCAGAGGTTGTGTTCAAATGAAAATCACAAATAGATGATTATAATTGATGAACAAGAACAAAAAATAGGACCTTTGGATCCACATATACAATTAAAGCAATTAAAAGCAATTTTAGTACATTGCCCTTTTGGAATAGCAAGTTAAGAGAGAGAGAGAGAGAGAGCGAGAGAGGGCCAGGATAACCTTAGACTAGAACTCACAGGGCCAAGGGAGGCAGGAGGCCGTCAGAGACGAAATGACGATGCAGTAAAAAAGAAAATAATTGAAGAAGACAAGAGAAAGGGGACAGAGCAGGGAATCTGGGTAGGGATGACCAGGATTAGCGAGATTAATCAGAGGCTCTACGATTCACCAGACAAATTTGAGAAAAAAGGAATGCTGATGATGGGTCTCTGTGGTATTTTGCGATCGCGATGTATGACCTCACTGCACTTTAAATAAAAAGGTATATAGACATATAAGAATATGCATGAGTTGGAAGCTTATTATGTTCTGTTTGTAAATGAGACAGCTTGTTGCGGGGATTGTATGTGTTTCGTCATCGGTTGGACACACATTTTGTTGATAATATACTGCTTAATGTGTGTTTGTTGAAGTGTTGGTAAGGGTATTGATAAAACATGTATGTATGAATACATCATATATTTATATATTGTTTTTACTAGCTGTATTCATAGATAGATAGATAGATAGATAGATAGATAGATAGATAGATAGATAGATAAATATATAGATAGATAGTATGACAGACAGAAGTAAACAAAGACAGAAAGATAAATATATAGATAGAAATATAGATAGATAGATAGACAGACAGACAGTTAGATAAATAGATTGCCAGATAGAAAGAGAGATAGATAGAAAGATAGATTAATAGATAAATAGATAGACAGATGGAAAGAAAGGAAGATGAATAGATAAATAGATAGATAGACAGACATATATATAAATAGATAGATAGACAGACATATATATAAATAGATAGATAGATTGATAAAAAGAAAGAAAGAAAGATAATTAGATAGAGAAAGGTAGATAAATAGATATGCAGACCAACTTATTTCTCTGACTTCAATCTTTTCATTTTTCACCAGACATCTCCAAACTTTATACTTGTTCTCAATATCTAATTCTATAAGGTAACTAAATCATAGCATATATAAAACATTAACTACAACTACAATTGCGGAGAAGCAATTAATATAATAGGTACATAAAGGTCGAGTCAGATCCTGCAATTACTAATCTCAGACAAATCGGTTACATAAAATAATTACTCGCTGTTGGTTTCTGGTCCATAATCACTCAAATATGCATAACACAGCATAGAGAATACAAGCGATTTCAAAACTCCATCATTCATGCCACCAAAAACCCTTATAAATTACTACAGTGAGAAAACCAAGGCAAATTCAGAAAACACTTACGCGGTCAGTGGGTCGTATTGGTCAAGCATTGATCAAGTTGTATGTGAAGGTATCATTTTCCTATCAATGGTATCAATTCTCATTGGAAAGCGGGTGAAAACAGGTCTGCTTTCCATCAAGCGTTGGGCTTCAGTAATGCATTACAAATTAATCAACAACTAAAACGCGAAGTTTTTTTGTAAAAAAAAAAAAAAGCCTTTATAGTAAAGTTATAATGTACTCGTAAAGTTATAGTTCGCTATAGTAAAGTTATAGTTCCCGGCATAAAGATAGACCTCTAGTTTCCTACAGTTAAGTTTTTAGTTTGCTACAGTAAAGTTATAGTTTCCCTGCAGTAAAATTACAACTGGTTATATTAAAATCCTGGTTCCCTACAGTAGGCATATAGTTATAAAAACTACAACAGCAGCTGTATGTTTTTTTAATGTAAAATACTAAGACTTTAAACTAAAGAAGCAGGAAAATGTAAAGCAAAAAAAAAATAAAACAAAAAAAAAAACTGTAAATGTAAATGCCACCAAAAAACTGCTAAACCATAATTTTGATCGTGTCCACTGCACAATGCAACTGCTGCTAAATTACGGGTAATTAGACGAGAGCGAAAAGGGGATTAAAATCTCGCATTGTGAAAATATCCTAGAGCAGGGGGAGACCAATACTACTGGATAATTATCCGTCTTTGGCCATCCGTCACAATGGAATAATTTTGTTAAACACGGACAAATACACTCTCGTCTGCGCACGGAAACACATAGATCTACACGCGTAATGGGAACATTATAAAAAAAAAAAGGTCCCAGTTGGCGCACAGATCTAGATGCTTTCTTCCTTTTTTATTCATTCGTCTGCTTGTACTAACGGAGTTGTCCGTCTATTCTTTGTTCCCATTGTGTTAATTGAATAAAATAAATGATAAACCAAAAAAATATAAAAAAATAAAACTACATTTTCAATAAGAAAAAAAAATAATTGTACTTTAAATGTATATCATTATATACATCTCTCATCCTGTAATACTTAATAACTAACAATTCAGTTATCAACAACCGTAGTTTTCATTACATTACTACAATCATACTACATATTACAGGCACACAAAGCCTATTATTTGCCAAGACAAATATGTAATTAGATCTCATATATTCCAACAAATGTGTCAGTGTCAGGGGAGGATTTAAAAACAACAAATGTAGCCTGTCCCAAACATTGCGTGATGCTATTAGTGGACAGCCCCATGGGGTGAGTAGTACACACGTATGTAAGCAGGCAATTATGTGCTGAGTAAACTCTGCCGCGCTTACAGCTCACAACATATCGTCAGAATTATTATGTTACACTTACAATCAATAGATAAAAACCCTGTAGGCCTAGCCTACAAAAAAAAATGTACAGAACTCACTGAAGTTTTAAGTTATCAGAATAATATCGATTTAAATCTCTTTTGTTTTTTTAATGTAGCTATGATAAAATTTAAAATTATAACTGTAAAGAAATATCTATGCTGAAAATTTACTGAAAATTTTCAGAACCTTCAACCTTGTAGAGTCTATAGGTCTCTTGAAAACGTGTATCGTATTGAGTGTGGGAAGAAATCGAATACGACTTGACACAGCTGGACACATAGAAATCGACTTCGCCTATCACGCGCGCCTGACAGTTGGTAAACATGGAGACGAGAAAATGTCGCTTGACGGCTGGTCGGTGTATAGTTGGGGGAAAATATTACTGTATGCTCAAATAGCAGGGAAAATGTATGTTATATGCTCAAATAGGGAAAATATTATACGATGTGCTCAAATAAAGGAAATATCTTACTATATGCTTAAATAAGGGGAACTATTTTACTATATGCTCAAATATGGGAAATATTACATTATATTATGCTCAAATAAAGGAAAATATTATCTCGTCGTCGTCGGCATTTAACGTCTCATGAGACGATCCCTCTTGCAGGTCCTCGTTTGGATAAAGAGGCCAATCCTTGAAGTACATGTACGGTCACACTGGGTGCAGATGGATGCAGCTGAGAGGACCATATTTTCCCCCGCCTTCTCGTTCCTTGCGCGATCCTGTGAACCTGGAACTGCAGGTGGGTATATCCTGCGCTATGAATTGAATTGTTGAATTGTTGAATTTCCGGCTCATCAACATCGAAGGTTATATAGGGCCTTTGTGATAACGTTGTTGTCATTTTTCTCTTGTATCCATTTTATTGTTCTTATATCTTTAGAATCTGTTGTACAGTTGTATGTCTTTAATATAGTTTATTATATGTTTTGGTTTAATTTTGCTGAAAAGTTCATGAAGAGTTCTACAGTAATAGAATTTACGTCGAATGTCATCAAATGTATTACATTCCAACAAAATGTGAGACACTGTTAAGTTGGCATTGCAGAAAGCACACATTGGGGCCATTTCTCGTTTTAAGATAAACGAATGTGTTAGTTTCGTATGTCCTGTATGTAGTCTGCAGAGAATAACTGCGTCCTTTCGAACAAGTTGGCCTGTATCATGCCAGGTTTTTGAATTTTCCAAATACTGCAGTTTATTGCATTCGGTTTTCAAGAAGTTAGTCCATGTTTGTCTTTCATGTTTAATTATTAAAGGTTTCAAGTCTCGATATGGTATTGGGATAATACTCTCTGATAACAACAGGGTGGCTTTAGCCTCTCATGTCCTCCGAAATGTTGGGGTCAATATGGAGGTGTTTCGTGTCTCTTTTGCAGACATCCTCATATCTCAGTTTTGGTCATTCAGCAGGTCTCTGTCCCGAAGCTAACGTTCCATAAAGGATGTCCTCTGGAAGCCAGCCCTGTGTCATTCGGCGTAGATGACCAATCCAGCTGAGTCGTCTGTTGCTGAGAGTAATGTGGATGTCCTTGACACCCTGCAAGAGAGGGATTAGTACAGGACCTCTGTATTTGGGGATTTTGTCCTGCCATCTTATATCTAGGATACGTCTGAGACTCCTGAAGTGCCCAGTTTCCTGCATCATGTCTCACTGCATGAAAACAAGGTGTTCAGAACGCATGTTTAGTAGTCTAGTGATTTAGTGGAGCGAGTAAGCAGCGGGTTTATCCAGAATCGTTCTTTTTTAACCTAGCCATAGTACCCATGGCCTTAGCTATCCTACTGTTGATTTCTCCATCTAGGAGCACATCATTTATGATTTTCGCCCTAAGGTAGCAGAACTCTTCAACTACTTCGAGTGGTTGACTTCCAACAGTGATGCATGGCATGATGGTAACATTTTTAACCAGTACCTTTGTTTTTCTTTGACTAATTCTGATGCCAAATTTTTGTCATGCCAAAATTTTACACAAATATTCTAAAATATTATACCATATGCTCAAATAAGGTGAAATACTTTTTTTTTACTGTATGTTCAAATAGGGGGAAATTATACTATTTGCTCAACTAGGGGAAAATTATAGTATTTGCTCAAATAGGGGAAAATATTATGCTATACGCTTAAATAAGATTAAAATGTAAACTTAAATTACACTTATCGCCATATATATAGAGAGACAGATAGATATACAAGTTAAATAGATTTATAGATAGAAAGGAAGACAGATAGAGATGGAACCATAGACATACTGGCCATAAATAGATAAATAGAGAGAGAGAAAGGGTTGGTGGATGGGTGTATTGCATATCTGGATAGATTGATTGATGGATGGACGGTTGAATGGAAGATGGATAAATAGATTTCATGCCTAAGATATATATATATATATATACATGTTTATATATATATATATGTATACATAAGTATTTCTTTATATAAAAAAAAGCTACTCACCACTTCACTAACTGCACTTTCATTTTTGTATAAAGTAGAGATTTAAAACATCTGAAAAAAGACACACCAGTAAAATCAAGTCGACAGTCCATATATCATTGTGAAAACACACACAGCACTAAAGTCCAGTTGTTGTTAAGCCGCCACTAATGATATATTTCACCAGTTGGCCTTATTGATGGCAGGGACGCTACGTCTGGCCAGGCCGGTGCACCAAGTTTTTATTTTGCGTTTGTGTCCGACGCACGCGAGAGAGCAGCGACTGGTCACGTTGGTTCATGCCCAATGCAAGCGTGGGAGTAGGGAGAGGAGAGGGGTGTGAATCTCTAGCGAGGGACCCGTATGTAAGGAAAATTTCAATTAAGCTAAAGCCATATTTCTGTGTGTGTGTTAGAGAGTTTGTGTGATGGAATGACAAATGAGTGATGAAGGCTTAATAGGTGAAGGTGTCTTCAAATAAGAGATAGCATTAATATCTTCTCTTCAAACGATCGTTAATACACATTTACTGTATTGTTGTTGTTGATTTTTGCGATAAATAATGGTTTAAATGTGTTCATTTTTTCTTATAAACAATATTGTGTGGAGTAAAACTTAAAATATATATATATATATATATTATATATATATAAAAACACCAAAGATGTCAAAATTGTGATGCCTAAGATTATATTGGCTAAATAATCCAACATATAATCCAACAAAATATTAAAAGCTAGAAGACAGCATGTGTTTGGGGAAATGGTATGATGTGAACACTGCTTGGATGACATAGTCTTTTGACTGGATTGAATTTTTGTGGAGAAGCTCTACTACCTGGATGTAGATTTCTTGACAGACCTAATCTCGGTGGAGTGTCACGGACAAGGCAGTTTATGGGTCTGGGAGGGAAGAAAAGCTACAGAGAAATTAGTAGACTATATATGTTGAAGAAAAAAAAACACAAGAAATTTTTTTTTTTATCTTCTGGGTGAGAAAAAAAGAAAATAAGAAATTGAAGATTGTTTAAGAGTCATCAAAAATGCGAAATAGAATACACAATTTTCATTTAGCACGACTTTAGCTGCGCCAGACAAAGAGCGCACTTTGAACCCAAGAGTTAGTAACAACAACCTGGCTTCGGATGCTTAGACTGCTCACGAAACGGAACCTGCTTCTACAGAAAATCTGTTCAACAAAGTCTCTTACGGAGGATGAACGGATGAACGCGACACATTAAGAATCTCCATAAATTATCTATAAATATCTTCTGATAACCAATATCGTATTTCAATATTTAAAAAAATGCAGTTTTATAGAAGCATATCGCATATTTTTACGATAAGATAAGATATCCTGGATATAAGCAGTAAGACTTAGATGCAAACAGTTTCGCAGAATTTTCCAGCACTAATAGCAAAGAATCATGAAGGGGGAAATCGTTTGTTCTTCTATTAATCAGGAAACAAAATTGGGGCCTTTCTCTTTAAAGTTCGCGAGTCTTCCCCCCCCCCCCCCCCCCCCCCCCCCCCCTTAGCGTCAATACCTGGCTACGCTACAGGAAACAACTCTGGACAGATTTTCTAACATCGACATGACCCAAGACACTTTAAAAAAAAATTGTTTTCTTTTTTGTCTTATGTCTCAAGGCAGATTCGAAACTATTGATTTATCGGAGGTAAGGTTGGGGGAGGAGTTACAGAGAAGAATGAAACTTTGCTGGTGCTAATCTGTCATTCTGTCTTCTGTCTGTTGCTGCTTTTTTTTCCTCCTTACTTTCTCTTGAACAATATCTTTTTTTTTTAATGTTTTTTTTCTAAATATATATTAATGTGAAAACGAGTTGGGTGATGGCTGGGGTTGAGGTCAGTACAGGTCTAACGAAGCATGCTCTGCAGCTGTGCAGCGGAAAATAAGGGTGGGGTGGAGGGGGGCGACAATTCGTCCGCTGTCCAAGAAAACAAGGGGAGGGTATTCCTAGGGAAAACATGAAACCGTTACATATAAATTGCTCATGTGTATCTATGTGTAAGTGTGTGTGTTTTTCGTGTGAGTTTGTTTGTACGCGTATGTGTGTGTTTTGTTATCTTTTTTTTTCTTTTGTAGTTCATGATGGGTAGATGAGTTGATGGACGTATCTATGTCCACAGATTGGGGGGGGGGGGGGGGGGGGGGTTGGTGTTGCGTCTAGCTAGACTGAGGATAATGTGTTTTCAGGTTACGATACGATAGAATACATACGCTCACTCACACACACATACACGTATTCAAACAAACACAGAACCGCTCACACACACACACGCATACACATTCTAACACATTCAAAATGACCTGCACACCTACGCACGCATCTGCACTCGACACACTCAAACACACAAGTTAACACAGTAAGTAATACACACAAACACACATGCAAACACACGCGCGCATATTCCCACAAACACATACACGCACCCAGGAAGAGACGCAAACACGCGGTCACGCACCGACATTTAAAAAAAAAGAATACATTTGTAAATGAAAGAACGGGCGGATCATTCAGTAGGCCACTCAATACCTAAGTGTTTCATTTCCTCAGACTTAGAAAATCTACTTCATCTTGTATCAGAATCATATGAAGAACTCTACATCTTCAACGCTTACCTTTGGAATAAAAAACAATCACTTTTACACACCCATTATATGCGAAGTCAGACTTATAGCATGGAGCAGATGTCTTAAACCATCACCTTCAAAGTTCAAACCTTCCTAAACAGCTGCCTCAGATGGATGCTCCAGTTCAGCTGGCCCGACACCATAAGCAACACCGACCTTCGGCAAAGAAAAAACTTCCAATTTTCTTTGGAAGAAGACATCAGAAAGAGGAAATAGTGTATGATAGGGCCAGGGCCTTCACAAGCCTATATAGCGCAACAGGGCAAACATTTCAGCGACGCCCCCTTGCATACTGTACCTGCTTTGTTTAGTGCTATATTTCGACTATATTTGCCGCCCATAGAAGTGTCGCTCCCGGGCATATGCCTCCTCTGCCCTCCCCTTTTTGAGGGAACTGGATAAGGCACACCTTAAGAAAACCGCCAGCCAATATCACCAGGCAAGCACTGAATTGTAACCCGCCAAAGCAAGCGGAAAAGAGGCCGCTTAAGAAATACCTGGAAACGTGACCATGATGCGGACACCGCAGAGATGGGGTAGAACTGGAACCAGCTAGAAAGAATGGCTCAAGACAGAGGACTCAGGAGATCTGTGGCTGGTGGGCCAGCTAGGGTGACGGGCAATGATGAAGATGATGATTATATGCAAGAACAAAATCATATCTTTTATTCAATAATTATTGTTGATAGAGTTTTATTCTTATGTCTCCGAAAAAACGTAATTCATCAACTTTTGCGGATTAGGAAATTAATATTTCTTATAGCTTCCAGTGATAATCCTATTAGCTGATTTTTTTTTTTACAAGAAAACTAGATATTCCCAGTAAAATGTATAATATGAATAAGATACATAAGATATTGATAAGCTCTTAAAGATTGAGTCTCGATTATAAACTTTGAGGAACAGCTTTGTGAAAGTAACTGAATTGAATAACGAATCAGGAATTATAAACCTTTCTAAATAGTACATTAAAACATGAAATATTTTATTAAACAACAAATATTCGATATTATGGAAAAATATACCAATTGATTATATTAAGTAATTAATTAAGTAAAGTAAAGATCATAGAGCTGGTGAAGCGGCACTAATTTCTGTGTCCACGGCATACTAAGGGGATGTGTGACCAGCACAATGCCCAACCGCCTATACTTTACCCCAACTAATGTCAGGTACCCATCAGAGCTGGGTAAACTCAGGGACACCCTCAAGTCCCAGGTGAAAATCCTAGCCTCCACCAGGATTCGAACCCAGAACCTTCGGATCGCTAGCCGAACGCGCTGCCGCTCGGCCACTGTGTCCCTATTGATTATATTAGGTTTATACAATCTTTAAAACAATAATCATTCAAAGTCCATTGAACTGTCTACGTATCCATTCATTTCTCCTCTCACTCTCTCTGCCCTTCCCCCTCTCCATTTCCCTCTTTCGTTTTGTTCTATCACTTAGTTTCCATTATTTTCCCCATTTAGTCTTCACTCCCAGTTTCAATAGTTTGATTTTCATCTCTGGTCGATGAACTAAGGAAGTGAAGAGAGAGAGAGGAGGAGGAGAGAGAGAGAGAGAGAGAGAGAAAGAGAGAGAGAGAGAGAGAGAGAGAGAGAGAGTAAGAGAGAGAGAGACATAAAATAGATATGTGGGAAGGGGAGAGTGAAATACGGGTGGCCAGTGACAGTAAGAGTAGAATGAGACACGGTAGCCAGTGACAGTCAGAGTTAAGCACTGTCAAAGACTGGGAGGTAAACTCGTGTAATACTTAATAGAGGGAAGGGAGTGGGGTGAACGTATTTAGAAGGTGAAGGGTGAGCAACAACCTTGTCTACTCATCTTGAAACTCGGTGTCAACAACTTCTAGACTCTAGACTGATTCTATATTTGCATTAGCTAACATGAAGCAAAAATTGCTCGATTTACTCACAGATGAAGAATCGTGTAAAAAATAAAAATGATCTCGTGAAAGGAAATGATATTTTAAAAAAGAATAAACTAATTTTTTTTTAAGTACTATAGACTAGAAAATGTAATTGTCCTATTGGAATCTTTGTCTTTAATCCCCACACAAACTTCCATTCCGTTAACCTTTACAAGCCATTGATTTCACTATAGACGTTCTGTCGTATGAAGTGGCGCATAATTATTTTACTATAGATAGTCCATGAGCAATCGATTTTTTACTTCCAAACTCATTTTTAGATTTTTTTAGTGAGCGACCCTGTTCCATTTCCTGCAACTTTGTTTCCCCATATAGATTTGTTTTTAATCTGGGGCGAGGATGAAGAAAATAAATGTAGAGGCCGACCGAAATTCGGTTTCGGTTTGTGCGTGGAAAGTAGACAAATGGCCTCTTTCTGTGTGGTTTCGGTTTCGGCCGAAGCCTCAAAGTCATAGCTTTCGTTTTGCTTTAGGTTTCGGCCCAAACTGATATTGACTTTCGGTCATCAGCCGAATATCTATTTAAACTTTCAAAATTCATACTGCAACTATTACTCTGCTTATTGATGATTTCAATTAGTTCAACTGTTGCGAATTAATCTATGTGAAATAGAAAACTGAAGTTAATAATAAACTAATTAATATTACACAAAAACGTGCAGTCTTTTTTAATCTTTTTATTTGGCGATTTCGGTTTAAATTTCGGTTTAGGCCGAAATGCTATTTATAACTTTCTGTATGGTTTCGTTTTCGGTCGAAACCAAACTTTGGTTTTGGCTCGGCCTCTACATAAAAGATAGTCACCATGAAGATTGTGTACTAAAGCAAGGATTTTCATTTGATGGAGCTCTAGTCTAGACTCTAGACTCAGCTTAGACGAGAAGGGTTTGAGGAATCGTAAAAGGGGGTGAGGAGGTAATTACCTTGTAATGGATACAAATAAAACGTTTGGGGAAGGGGAGGGAGGAGGTAACAAAAAGGTTAAAATAAATTTATTATTTATATCAATAGAAACACCATAAGAAATGGCAAATATAGATCTAAACAAATATGATTTGGGGTAAAAACTTGAATGGCGTTCTCGACCTCTGTTTTTATTTCTAATTAAAAGTCAGCGTGCGTATTTAAATATGAAGTTGTGGTTAAAAATGAGCCTATGTTCTTTTCTTATTTCATTGAACCATTTGTCTCTTTGATAATGTATTGATTGTTATTTATAAATTTTTTTTTATTCATTTCTAATTGTTATTGTTTTTGTTGTGACGTCTACAGTGCCATTGCAGAATTCGGTGGAGTGGTTCAGAAAAACTGAAAGACTTTCACTATAGTCTAGGGTGTGAGTTCGTGATATTTTAAATATGTCCACGAATCAATATAGTGATAGATGTAGCACCTACTTTTTTGTTAGTTGAAAAGAGACGCAACGCAATCTCCTCGTATATTCCGTCGTATAACGCCACCACACTAGCTTCTATGTGAAAAGTTAAACATTTTCTTTGATTTAACGACTTTTTTTCCCATTTAGATCTTATTAGCTTATACAAATTTCACCTGTTCCCAAATCCGTCAAGATGAATATGTACTAATGTTTTCTTTAGTCCATGGGTTTCAGACAGAAAGAGCATATTCTACTGTATGTCTTACTAATTAAAATTATAGGTCGCATTAAAGTTTTTATTTTTTTTAAATATTTAAATAATAATTAGAAGAAGAAGAATATTTGTATAGCGCTGTCAACAAACATAATGTAAGCTCAGAGCGCGTTTAGCATACAACTAAGAACACGTATTTGAACTGTCTCATTTGATATTTTTGTATTACTTTATAAACTTTATTGTTTGTTTCAAGTATAATTAATCGTATTTACATCTCTTATCTGAATAAATAGACAGTCTCAACACAATGATTCAACTTAAGCCTACCATAAGTAAACAGGAAATGAAATGACATTAAAACTATACACAAAAAGAAAAACCAATAGGACTACGTTGGATTATGTACTCCCCCCAGTTCCCGCCCTACCCCTGGGTCTGTCACCAAGGATCTACTTGTACGTCCGCCTCAAGAGGTCATTTAATCGGATCCAGACTTTCCACGTCGATATCCTTCCGACTCCTCTCCATAGGTCAATTAAAGTCTATCATTCTACGTAGTCCGTCTATCGACTACATAGTCCGTCTATCGACTACACAGTCCGTTTAATCCTCTTTTACTCTTTTTTTTACATCAGTTTTACATCTCGAAAACCTAAAGCTTCACAGCAGACAATCGTGAAGCCGGCTGGTCCAGCGGTTAGTTCACCGGACTGTCAACCAAAAACCAACGGACAGGTCGCGGGTTCTATCCCTGCCACCAACGGATCCCTGTCGGCCTGCAGGAGTTTTGGGCCTAGTGGACGTAATAATCTTCTAACTAGAAGGAACGTCTGTAAACTTATAAGATCATTGTATCACGGTGTGCTTATGTATGTTTTGTGTTTGTGTGTGATTGTGTGACTTTATATAAGTTTCCAACTCTTTTAACAAACAAAAGCTACATTTTCTATTGCGGCAAATTACTTGTATGCCTTTAACTACACTTTCTGGCTTGAGTTATACATATATTTAACTACACTTTCAACTTATGCATATTTAAATACACTTTCAGCTTATTATACTTTTAGTGTGTTCGCACATAATAACTTTCTCAGCAAGTACACATTTAGGCCCAACTACCTACACTCTCAGCTAGCATCCTATTTTTAAATACCATTTTCTACTTTTAGCAATAATGTTAATATCTGTACATCCATTTGCTAAACATTTGAATTAGCTAAGACTCAATGAGCTACTGCAACCACAAATCCCTGCTCATCGCTTATGGAACTTCTTATAAAAACAATATAAATCTATAGACTTTTGTCCTTAAAATTGTAAGCTCTCTATTGAGAAATAGTGTTTAAATAACGACTTTAAAGTAATTATATTACTTTGCTTTTGGCATGTTTTGACATCACACTAGCATTTCTTTTTTTTTTTCCGTTCAGCTTTTCATGCACTTGTATTTTGAGAAGATGTGAAATAAAATTAAATGGAGTTGATCGGATGAGAAATGGCTGCTGCTAATCTCATTTAATACACCTTGTTTTTTTTTGTCTCTCCTTCAAATTTAAGATTTAAATTATGTTCAATGTTTTCAATATGACACTCTCTCGTGTTGTGCTGCAACATTCGGGAATTAAAACATTTTTTTAGTAGTTTTTCAATTATGAAAAAGTTGGTAAATAAAAAAAAAAAAAGGAAAATAAATATGGAATTTTGTGTGAAGTTAAAATTGCTTTATATGTATGTGTAGTGGCCGTGGAGGTGGGGGGGGGGGCAAAAGAGTTTCTACGGCAACGGTAAGTGTTTACTTTGGTAACACTCAGTATAATTATTTCTGTAACCAAACCAGTATGGACATTATTTCTGTGACCTTAATATAATATCAATCCTTTTCTTTTCTTTAAATTATTTACTATATATTATATACCGTTATCCTGCCCATTGTCATTGTTAAATCCTACTGATGTTTATGATATAGTTTAACTATTGAGAAGGTTTTGAAAAATGAGGTCATTGTTAGATCTCTAAACCTTAAGAAGAACAAATCTATACCATCACTGATCTATGTAATAAAAAAGAAAATCTGAATATTATGTGTAACGCAAAGTAACTAGCCAAGATGAATAGTCTCATTCAATTCAGAATAACTTCATAGTTGTTTTTCACTTAATCTTATCTTATCTTATACATTACAGACGCTCTTTCTAAAATGAAGATTATTGCGTGCTACGCACATCCGTGGTTTGAGTCTAGTCCTGCATTTTTATTAGTGTTTTAAACGATGTTAAGTTACTGGTTTTCCTGGTTTGTTCAGACAACCCATTCCATACCTTTATATATTATGTTTCATATCTTATAGATATTATTTTAATGATTTTTATATTTAGGATAAAGGGGAACAAAATAACTTGCTAATATTTGTGAAGGGAATTTGTTTGAAGTCCTATACTTTAATACGAGCTTTTCTTGTAGACTATATATTAATATGTTGTTATTTATTTTTTATTTTTTCGTTAAAACCAAGTCTAGGTTCCCAAACCTTGGGCTACATTTCAAGTAACAAGGTTAAGTGATAATACAATTTTCCAGTCCTCCATTAGATTTTTTAAAACCGTTTTTCAATGCCCCAGATAAAAGGCAGCGTGCCAGACCACATTAAATTGAAACATCCTAATTAAACATCCGTTGTGTAAACACCGTTTGTCGAAGCAAAGCGGGTTTGGCCATCAAGGGGAGGTAATGTGGTCATATATAATACAAATTGTATTAGAATTATTCCTATGTTATTTCGTTTTGTCTGGATAAGTAATAAATGTAATTATTGGAAAATAACATTTTATAGAAAATACTTTCAATACTAAATCGCATCTTTTAAACTACCATAGTTTTGTCATAAAATTGCATGTATGCCCTTATAATTTGAAACGTTTGTCATTGTAATTAACCGTATCACTACATGTAAGAAAACAAAAAACACTTCAGTTATCATGGATTAAATATTACTAATGCAAGAATAAATGAGGACGTAAATGGCTTGTTTTGTTTTTAGAATTAACAGCTACTTAATTTTTTCTTTTATTGAAATGTAGATTATATTGAAAAGATAAGAACATGTATTATAGTGGTTTAATCGGCTTGTTTACAATTAACAACACTCTAAACCATGTGAAAGCCAAATTTGAATTTGAAAGAGATGTTTGAACGCAAAAGACATGTATGAAAGCGAATGTCATGTTTTGAAATATAAAAAAAGCCATGTTCTGCGTGTGAGATCCATGCTTGTGTTATGACATTCTAGTTAATATGCAATATAGCTAACTACTCTTAGATAGTTATTAGCCTATATATACGTAGTGTTGTGTTATATTTTCACTTCTTTAAACGAAGAGTCTGTAAGAATAGTCATTGACTGATATACACTGTATGAAACTGTTTAAATCAAAGTGTGACTTTTCTTGTATTTTTCTTCTTCTTCTTCATATTACTGTGGAGACCCCGTTAGGACCGAGGAAAGAGTCCACAATTTATGTTAAACACAGTACGCTAATTAAAGCTCTGAATTTAGTAAGTGATTGTGTTACACAATATCGAGTAAGAAATAATCCCCTTCTAAATTTCATTAGATCTATCGGCTATAAAAAAAAAAAAATCCCATTGAGGCAAAAAAAAATAATTTGTCATCTGGCGTGAAATAATGGGTTCTACCGGAGAATTTATAATTTAATATTAATGTATTTCTCTATAGTTTGATTGTGTGTGAGTGTGTGTGTGTGTGTTGCAGGGGAATTCCCTTACTCGGACTTTAACTGCTGGTAAAAGAAATTATTTATTTATTTATGGAATTCTGACCGTGAAATTATCTTTTTTTTTATCTTTTAGTGTTTTTCGACATTTTATTTGGTTGGTCTGATCAATATAACTTAGGCCTACTTCGATGTTAAAAAAAAGGACCAGAAAGACAAATGCACAAACACCTATGAATACATCTACACACAATGCATTTATACACTAAAAGTATATACTTAAATATTATAAAAAAAATAGTATGCAAAGTCAATGTATCGATACGTTTGCAAAATCCAAAGCTGAATTATTTTGTAAGTTAAATGTCAACAAAAACAACAAAATACATTAGTCAGAAGACTGTTAATATTCTAAATGGAAATTCTCTGTCAGTTTTGCCTTTCTGTTGAATTGCACGTTGTGTCAAAATTGTTAACATTTTCAGTTCTTCAAGTTGTTGACCTCCACTTTTGTTAACTATTGATCCGTGTCAGCGATACGTGTATAAGCAACAGGCTGGATTGAAAATCACTGGACGTAAGTTCAATGGCTGCACAAATTGTGAATTGCCCGGTCGGTGTATATTTATTGACGAGGAAAGCTTCCGTTCAAATGCCATTACTCCGTGTCAGCGTCTCCTGGCAAGTTTGATGGAGTGTGGAGTCATCCTTCGGCCTTCATAGCAAACAGAATTGTTTGCACAGTGCAAACAGGCAAAAAAAAAAACGGTTGATAGGCTGGATCCGGGGCCTTTTGTCCACTATTTATTTGTGTTTGTAAAATGGGTATTAGTTTTCAAATTTAAAAAAAACAAATATGTGTGTCTTTTCTTCATTTCCCCTTAGATTTAAACAAAATGGAATTACAAGTCTAAAAAGCTACCTTTGTTAAATAAATTATTATGTATTGGACCGTGGGTTCGTTTATTAGCAATTGGAATTGTGATAGCATTATTATCATATTTATTAAAATGGTTCTCCAATCAAATAGCATTTGAAACGATTTTGTTTCCATTTTGATATTTATTTTTTATTTATTAAATTAAAAATGCATATAACATTAATAACATTGTGTATTGTGTACAATTGATTAACACCTATTGAGGTTTTGTTTTAAAGACCAAGTGAAGAGCTTTTTATCAAAATTGAGTTAACATTTGATTTTGATAGTAAATAGTGTATTCAGTATCTGAATGTTAAAAAAAACATTTATACAAAATATCAAAGATACATTTTAAGTAATTAGTTCAATATTTGCACTTAAATGTGTGTGTTTTTCGGAAGATTACTCCAAATCTCGTAGCCATTTGAGATGTTTTTATTTCCGGCAATATAGGAAAGTGACGTAACATAAAGGATTCCGACTAGGAAAAATGAATATTGTCACGTGTTTTGAATCTATTGCCACATGTTTTGAATCTTTTCCCGGTTCTTATTTTTAACAAAACGGTTAAATATAGATTTATAGCGTCTATTTTTATTTATTTATTTCCCTTGTGATACGTCACTGCCGTATGAGGCTATTCCAAATCTCGTTCCTTTGAGAAAAACCTCTTCACTTGGTCTTTAAAACTCCAATCTCCAAAATAAAAATTAACATTTTCTTCAATAGGCCTACTCTCCAACACATTTGACAATTTCAGAAATAAATCGATTATATGTAACTGAATTGTTCCCTATTGTATTAGATCCAGGGTAAATTTGTAGAAATGGGTTGGGATGGGGGCCGTGTTGGAGAGAGGAGAGGGAAGCCTCAAGCTAAATAATGTTTTAGGACATTTTATAGACTGCAGTGCCCCCGCCCCCTTAAAGTAGTGGAACGGAGATATTGCTGATGTAGTGGAGTGGTTGTCAATAAAGAAAGAGTATATTTTATCTAACGCGGTAAGCTCCCCTCCATATTCTTCATATTTCAGGCTTGTATTAACAGATTAACGATCATTATATAGCCTAAGCTTAAAATTACGAAACGAACTTTGCTAAAAAGAAAAAAAAGAGTTAATTACTATCCTTTCAGTATCGCAGGTGCGGATGATCCATTTGTTTGTGTTAACGCTTGCAAGTGCGAATGCGTAAACAAGAGTATGACGTATTATTTTTGCTGTAGTTACTTCCTTAGTAATATATTTTATTTCATACAAAGATTTGAAAAGAGACACACACACACATAAAAAGGGGGGGGGGGGGGGACTGTTTATTCTTGAGTTGCCGTATTCTAAAAAAGTGTACTGATTTAACCATTCAGAAGTCTGTAGGCTACTTACGTCAATGGGTAGGCCTATACTGGTCTGGGAAGAATGTATTGTGTGAAATCGTGTTTTGGTTATCTAAATATATCTAGGGATGTATCCTTTGCCAGGACAAGACTTTTAAAGTAGGCTCATTCTGTATACCTTGCTATATTTGTAAAGTTAGTATGCACATATATATATATATATATATATATATATATATATATATATATATATATATATCGATAATATATATATATATATATATATCGATATACACTTAAAAATACAGATCTAAATGTGTGAAACTCCCATTATAGCCTTTCTCGACGGGCCCAAAAATATATTTATGCTTAAGACTGGCTTAAGATTAGTCGCAACATACTAAGACTACAAATGTCGCGAAGTCTTGGCATTAGAACTGGTGAAGATTTCCCATGTCGGATGTCTATTTAGAAAACAGAACATGTTCTCCAAGCCTGCCCCCTTTATGAAACAGCTTGCAAGAGGTTCACGGCCACAAAAGACGTCCACCAACACAACACTGTAAGGAACAGACCTGGAAACCAACATGCAATTCGCCATAGCTATGATTGTCCTTGCTGTTGATATTCCTCCATCGACCAATAGCCTATTGAGTACAAAGAAGAAAGAGGATTTACATAAATAGCCCCCAACACTCACCGAAAAAAAATATTGTTTTCGGAAGAAGAAAAAATAGATATCCTCTAAGATATTAAGAGAATAAGAGTAGCTACCCCATACTCCCTCTAAGAGAATAAGAGTAGCTACCATATACTCCTTCTAAGAGAATAAGAGTAGCTACCACATACTCCCTCTAAGAGAATAAGAGTAGCTACCACATACTCCCTCTAAGAGAATAAGAGTAGCTACCACATACTCCCTCTAAGAGAATAAGAGTATCTACCACATACTCCCTCTAAGAGAATAAGAGTAGCTACCCATTCCCTTGGCTACACCAATGTTATACTACGCCATGATTCTACGGTGGTTCCCAGAGTACGAAATGACATCGTCCCCAGAGACGGTGGTCGATGATAACAAACGACGTGCTATACACCCGAAACAAGCTTTATGGGTCATTTCTGCTGAGATAATAAATAATAATTCTTTAAACCAGAACTGACAACTTTATATCTGACGGACATCTAGGCCTATATCTCCAATTTATGTGCGGCACCCAGCGCCACTGGTTTCATCCATTAGTGTCAATACCCGAGGGAAAATGCCAAGAAGAAAAATGGCTTCGAATAGTAAATGGATAACATTTTTTATAGCAACGAAAACATGTTGACAACTATTTTAACGGTTGTCTCCCCTCGGTGTGCACTCTATCGGTACTTCATGATACTTGTTCAATGTTATTTGTGCTGTTGTCTCCCCTCGGTGTTGTCGGTCAATACCGCCAAAACATGATAGCAGTTGAAAGTTGTCTTTGTGTAAAGTTACTAAAAATAAAAATGTGTGTAGTTACCATCTTCAATAAATCTGAATATTAGTCTTGCTTTAACCTATAGCTGTCCAGTTCGTAAATATTAAAACTGAAAAGTTTTAGTCTTAATACGAAACTAAGTAAATAAAATGATATTTTTTTGTTAAGCCCTAGTCTATATAGATTCTATTTTAAAAATCAATGTTTTGCAATATATTGGTTAGTCAAAGACATATTTAACTACTACCTTTATATGAACCTATAAAGTACCTATGGCATATTAAACATATAAATCAGTATTGAATCGCCTGTTTCCAACCCTCTGCCCAGTTACCCCCCCCCCCCCACACACACACCTAATAGGCCTACAAATCCTCATTGGGGAGCTTGGGGGGGGGGGGGGGGTTAGTGTTTATAATCCTTTTCTTGTGGGTAAAACAGCTTGATTGATATACGTTGAGCAGAATTATGCCCTCTAAACCGTTATAATAGCCTATATAGATCTAGAATGAGAAAATATGTTTGCACTTTTAATACCAAGAATAGTGCATGAAATTGTGTTGTGAGTGTGTTTTGTTAGTTACACATTATTCAGACTAATTGGGAAAAATCAGCTGAGAACTGATGTTTTCCAGGCAACATATTCTGGACTGATTGACTGGGGGGGGGGGGGGGGGGGGGGGTCATTTAAGATGCAAGTCTTAATGTACTTCCCATTAACCCTTTGTAAGAATTGCGTGCCTCCTTGGAAAGGTGGGTGGGGGGGGGGTGCGGGGGGATTAGGCTTGGTCTAGACAAGCAATGGTTGACAGCTTAATAATGTACAAACACTCCCAGGATTTTAAAAAAAAAATTGGTAAAAGAAATGGATCTGGGTCACAGCCATCCATCTTTATTCTTATTAACACCCCAGTAATCGATAGATAGGCTAGGTTTTCGGTGGGTTTTTATTATTTCTTATTTTTTGCTTTTTTTTTTTTATTTAGTTACAAGATCAGTCTGACTTTTTCTTTCCTTTTAAAAAAAAAATTTGGTTGAAGCTGAAGAAAAGTCTCAAACTTAACGAGAATTTAATGATTTCTCAGGGGTAATGTATCTTGCCTTGTATGAGTTCTAACGTAATCTGCTTTCACTTTTACTTATGGGTTAAACGCGCTTATTTCCAGACATGGGTGGATTTCTCCTGTCCGAGGCTCGGAGTTGACTTTTTATAAAGTTGAAGAGAAAAAAAAACGGTGGGGTTGGGACTTTAATAATACATAACCATGCTTACTAATGTGGGATGCGGAGGTCTAATGACAGTTTCGGGTTTGATTAAACATTTTTTAATGTTAGATGTTGTTGTTTTTTCCCTTTTAGTACAAGAATAACTACTAACGCCATAGTAGCTTAAACGTGAACCCCTACCATCACTATCTTTCAGTGACCCGGGGGGGGGGGGGGGTTGGGTGATAGGTCCGCTTAAAGATAACTAGCCCATATGCCTATTGAGAAAAACGGAAAATTGTATAACATAATAATTGTGCTCAATATGATGTAATATGCCTATAAATACGTGTTATCTTAGACCTAGCCTACTCACTTTATTTGACGGACTTTCCATTATTTGTTATTCGCCTCTCTGTATGAATTATTCCCGTAGGCCCATATGAAATTTGTATGTAACCTAGCTGTGTTGTCGGGTCTTTGTTTTTCTCTCTCTCTCTTTCTCCTTCTCTGTGTGTAATATAAAGTGAGGAGACGTAGACACGGTAGAAGGGAGATAATTTTTCTGGTAGAAGGGAGAGAATTTATCTGTCTTGAGTTGTGTTGCCTGTTTGTACACGAGTTTTCGAACGGGTTGAACAAAAATTAACTTCTAGAAATTTCTCGCACCATTCTCTCTCACTATATTTTATTTTTCGCTCTCTCTTTTTTTTCCGACTTTTTTTCCTTCCATTTCATTGCACATAAGCTAGTTTGCATGTACTAGTTCATGCATATCTTATATGTTACACTGGATTCTATCCTACTCTTGAAAAGAGAGTTCTGGTTCATGGTTATATTCAGAGCCGGATTAACAACTCAAGAGGCCCTAAGAACTAAAATTGTTTAGAACCCCCGCCTTTTTTTTTTAATATAGATTATTTAATCAAAATATAAACAATAATAAACCATATATTTTATTGCAATCAAACAAATCTAACAATAAGTGGGTAAATTTTGTTTGTTTGTTTTTCTACGTTTTATTTTTGACAAGTTTTCTGCTACTTTTTGAAATTGCAAACTATTTAATAATATTTCTGTATTGTAATGTGGGCTTTTTTTTTTTTTAATGCGGAGAATAGTTCAACTGCCACCATCTGCAGTATTGCACACTAAGGGCCACGAATTATCATACATTCCTGCTATGAAACATTTCCGTGGTGCTCCCCCATTTCCCTTGATTTCCGAAGCACGCATCTTGGTCCCGCATACCGAAAGTATCTTGGTTCGAGTCCTGAAAATCGCTAAGATTTTTTCCCCCTTTTTTTTCTCGAGGGTTTTATTGTGTCTACCCAGCTCAGACATTAGTTGGGGGGGGGGGGGGGGGGGGGGGGGAGTAAAGACGGCTGGGCATTGTGCTGGTCACAATTAACATCGCCCCTATATGGACTATAGGAAAAAACATCCTATAATTATAACAAATCTACACAATAAAACGGATGTTTACAGGTCAGTGTTTAGGAAATATAATTTTATAGATAAGTGTCAAAT
Organism: Anisus vortex; assembly: GCA_949126835.1. Taxonomy (NCBI): domain Eukaryota; kingdom Metazoa; phylum Mollusca; class Gastropoda; family Planorbidae; genus Anisus; species Anisus vortex. The sequence continues at coordinate 26,898,458 of OX421502.1, read as the reverse complement.
GTGAAAGCCCTTTGATTTTGGCTTCAAGAATATAGTTTCCGGGCCCAATCCATTCTTTTTATAGATCAGTGTTATATAGGCCTACATAAGTAGAAGAATAGTTACATCCCATCTGCTCAAATAATAGAGTAGATAAAAGGAAGATTAGCCATTTTCTGGGTTATGGGGAAGGAGAACTCCCTGTTACTTTCAAGAAGTTAATGTTTAAATTAATTACCAATGCATTATTTATTAAATGATTAATTGATTCAAGGAGCAATTTCAATACTTGACTGAGTTAGCTCATAAAAATTGAATTCTTTTTTGCAAGAAATATGATTAGAGTCTAGTAGTCTATAAATCATAACATAAAACTATCATATTAAAAGCTCAGATATGATAAAATGCTCTTTTTTTTAAAACCACAAAACAAATAAAACAACTCCATCAGCTTACTACTCATTGGACTGTATGCCAAAAAAAAAAACTAAAAAAAAACAACACAAAAACAAAAAAAAACTGAAAGATAAATTTTATATTTACTGAAAAATATTATTTTTTGTGTAATACTTAGATCTATAAATATCTTTTGAAGAAATACTAATAAAAAAATATATATGAATTAATCACAATGTACAAGCTCCAATTTGTTTAAAACTTTTGGAGGGAAAAATATAATGATAGAGTATACATGAAAAAAATTATTCACCATTATAAGACAATAAAATAATTATATTTTGTAACATAATACTTAAAAGTCCTCCTGGGTATAAGAAGAGAGTATAGAATTAATATGAGTGTGTACAAAAATATTTTTATAGAAAGAGCACTTTGCTCAAATTCCCACTGAATGCATCCATTGAACTTAACAAATTTTAACATTAACATATTTTGTTTTCCAACTAAAACATTCTCTTATCATAATAGATTCATATGAAACTAAATTAAACACATTGAATTGCTAAATGCAGTACATTGAATTGCTCAATGCAGTAATTAAATAATATAGTAATTAAATGACATATATTAGTTACACAAATTACTCTTCAATATTTGGTGTTCCTAATTTCCATGCATTGTAAAACTGAGAATGGAGAGTCCCATACAGTAGAGGAGTGTGGAGGGATCAGCCACCCTCAATGGCAAAGTTTAGATCGATGTCAAAAATTAAAAAAACAAATAAAAAGAACAAAATTAGCCAAAAAATAAAATAAATCCTTTTGAATGAAAATTCAAGAAAAGCAATGATTTCAACAGACAACCCTGTATAACTTTTTACATTCATTGTTACTAGTAAATGAAAACTAACATTCTAGATATGCACCAATGTTAACCTCTGACCCATGGTGCCATTTCCGCCTCTGATTTCATGACCTAATAAAACCAGAGCAACTAAGAAGGCTGGAAAGAATTAGTAGCCTATATAAAATAAACAATTTTCCAGGGTTGGCGAGGAAAAACTATTATCATGTAATTGAGAATATATTTGAAGGTTGTTGAAGCCATTTTCAAATCAGTGAAAGCAAAAAGGTTACAATGAATTAGATGACATGCTAAAATCTACACCTAAGCTGTCATCACTGGGTTTAAATGTGTTGGATGTAAGGCTTGAGGGTGTGTCTTCGTGTCTTTGTGACTCGTCCGGCCAGTTCAGCTGTGAGCTACTATGAGAGGGACTCTGGAGACTGGCTATGGGAGAGCTTGCATACGAAGTGCCACTTCCTCTCCACTGCAGTGCATCTGCCAGGCTGTAGGTTGAGCTTGAGGGCAGCGCGAATCTAGAGGGCCTGTCTGATGCGTAGAGACTCATCATTGTCAAGTTTGGGGTGGATGATGAAATGGGCTGTAGCTTTGGGGGCAGCGATGAGACAAAGTGCTGGTCAGAACTTTTTGTCCCAGTGCTGGCCATAGCCGTTGAGGGCCTGCTATAAGTTGTTGAAGTAACGGCCACTGAGTTGTACGGAGCATTAGCATTGATTGAGTGAAGATTGTAAGGGTTAGACAGACCTGCTGTGAAATAAGGCATTGGCTCAGAGAATCTGAAATTGTACTGGCCTCCAATACCGGCGGAGTTTGGCAAAGATACAAACTCTTTAGCTACTCTCAAAGGTTCACTGAAGTGAAAGTCTTTACTTTGAGTAAGATGACTAGAAATTGTGTCTTTAGGACCAGCCACAGAATTTTCAGGCATTTTGTACATGTCTTTTTCAGCGGTTTTCTGAGCTGGATGGATAGCAGCCTGAGGTAGATTAACACTAGATGAGGTATAAGGGTTACTTCTTAAGGAACTATAAAACTGGTGCTGCCAAGCATTGCTGGTAGTGGACAGAGATGAGTGCTGGGGAACACTGGAAGGTGGAGCTGTAGATATTTTATGATAATTATTGACTTTATGGGAAGCTGTGGGTGCTGCATAATCAGCTGGAATTTGAGGAATGTGGCTTGAGGTTTCTCTGGAGGTTGGCAAGGCAGAAGGACCAGATGAGCTTGGCAGATGTACATTTTTCTCTGCCCTGTTCATCAATTCAATACAATCTGTCATTTCAGGTGTGAGAGAAAAGTCAAGGCTGCCTGACTGGGCATCAAAACTCCCTGGATCCGGGATACTGAGGTGACTACTGTCATTGCCATCATCCTTCTGTTGTGGACCTAACGCTTGTTTGGACATTTTTGACTCAGTTGTCCTAACATTGGACGTCTTTTTCAAACTGTCCGCTTCAGATGTTTGTAAGGATTTTGTCACCAAGTCACCCTGATAATTTCTATCTTTCAGGAGGAGTGCAATCCTTTTCTTCAACTCTGCATCACTCATAGTTCTGTAGCCATCATTTGACTCTCTAACAGCCTCTGCACTTTTTTCGAATGCACCACCGTTAATTGAATAAATCCGGTTGTTCAACAGTGAAGATTTGTCTAATGGGCTTGGCAGCTCCAACTCAAAGCTTGATGCTTCCTTTGCTTTCTCTTCAACAACGGATACATTAAAGTGAACTTTCTTTGGCGTCCTCTCTGTTTTTAGTGGTGATGAGTCCCCCATGTGATCATGGGATATAGCTGGCTTTAGTATGTTTTTGGCTATAGTATCACCAGCATCATGACAATTTAATATGGGTTGATTGCCAGTCAGTAATTCTTTTTCTACTGAGGTGACAAAGTTTAGATCTGATTTTCCAAATAGACTTCTCTTGGTATTTTCTTTCAAATCAGCACTGTGGCTTATTGCAGGCTTACTTTCAGCAGAGGACGGACGCAAATTGACATAGTGACCCTCAGCCTTTGGGGCTTTGCAATCCTTCATTCTCTCGCTAGATTTCATTTCTTTATGGTTTCCAGCCACTTTTTTCAGTTTCTGTTCCAGTTCATCGATATATGTGTCGCTTCTCTCCAACGCCTTTTTCAGCTGTCTAATTTCTTTATCTTGTTCAGAGATTTTTGTTTCCAGAGTGGCCACAGTGAAGCGGCCAAATCTGTGAGGGAAAATATTCAACAAAAAAGTCATAATTAATTAACAAAATTTTAAAAAAAGATAATTTTATTGCAAGCAGTAAAAACAACATGAGTTTTAAATTCAGTAAAATAAAATGTCAAAATGTACACAAACATACAACAGAAATGTAAATCATTTTACTTTTTGGGCGATCTCTGAGCCAGTTCCAAACGTAAATTCTGGTTTTCTTGGGTCAAGCTAAGATTTTCATCTTTCAATTTGGAATTTTCCTGAATGATTGATATAAGAGAGAGTAAATAATTTGAAGGTTTCATTAAAAATATTTTTTTTAAAATCCAACTGATCATTTTAAAAAAAACAAAATATGTCAAAGAAACATTTTATTATAATTTACATTTGCATAAAAACATCTTGCTTGACTAATTTGCAGATTTTACCATTTCCCTACAAAGTTACCAAATATTTTTTTAAAGAAAAGGCATCAATTTTAACATAACAAATAAAAACTGCAATGTTTTCTAAAAACTCAAGGCGGTGAAAGAGAGTCATCTTTCTTTAAACTGTAATATGATTGATATTTTATTAATTAAACAGAAAAGAGTGGGAAACTAGCGATTATCTTCATTTATTTATCTTATATAGTTATATAGATAGGGGTAGCAAGTTGGAAGGCCATTCCAATGATCGCAGGTATAAATCCAGGTAAATTCATGTCGATTGTTTTCTTGTCAAGAATAAATCCCCAGGTCTAATGAAAAAAATACAAAAATAAAGCAGTTTTTTTTTTGGTTTTTCTTTTGCAGAGCAGCTTGTACAATAGTTAAAGCCTATAAAATGCACTAGCCACAATTCCTTATAAAATATGTGGATGACTAGCATGGCCCTACAAAAGGCAATGAAGATGTGTATTTTTGTGTGTAAATTACAGCTCACAAATTTTGAAATAAACTTACTTTCTTAAGATTTCCTGTTTCGGTTTTGATGTCAGCGTAAAGTTTTTGGGCTTCCTGTAAGTTTTTCGTCAATGATAAGAGATTGGCCCCATCAATATCTTGGGGAGGCCTCTTAGCTGGTATACCACCTTTAAAGGTGCTGTCCTTTTTAAAGTTCTTGTTTTCTTCTTCTGCATCGTTCAACTGTGCAGACAAAATGCTGTTTTCAGTTTTCAGAATGATGATTTCTTTCCTCATTTTTTCAAACTGGTCTTCGTACTCATGATACAACAAATCGAATCTTATTCTCCTCAGCTCTGGCGTGCTTTGCCTTTCAGGAAACTCATCTTCAGCTTGACCACCTATGAAATATTCACAAATATTTTTTAAAAAATAGTATCATTACTAAATGAGAGAAAAAGAAAGCAACAATTTTTAGTAACGTCAATATACATGGACCAAAAGCACTGATTCCAGTTTTCATAACAGACTAAGTTAAACATTCAATTATTTTTTACTGACTATGTGAAACTTTTATTTATTGAACAGACCATGGCAAGCTTTAATTTATTTGACAAACTATGTTAAAGACCAAGTGAACAGGTTTCCGTGTCAATCACGCAAACTATTTTAATGCTTGTATTTAGTATCCAAATGCTAAAAAAAACATTTATACAAAATATTAAACCTAACTTTCAAGTAATTAATTCAATATTAGCACTTAAATGTGTGTTTTTGGGGGGTGTAACAAAACAAATCTCGTAGCCATTCGAGATGTGAAATTTCTTGACAACGGAGCTACGTGACGTCACACTGAGACCACACGTGTTGAAAAACGTCATTTTGCGCTTTGTCTGATTCTGAACTAGGTAGTTTTTTTTTAGAAAATGGTTCGATACTGTAGTGCTTTCGGTTGCAAAAACACTGGTTTTTCACCAGGAATAAGTTTCTTCAAGTTTCCCAAGGATCCCAATTTACGAAAACAGTGGATAATTAAAACAAAAAGAGCTAATTTTAAAGCAAGCAGTGCGGCAGTGTTGTGCAGTTATCATTTTATAGACGATGACTTCGAGCCGGCCACTCGCCCATCTTTTCTGAGATCATTGTCAATGTCTGAAGAGAAAATTCAATCTATTAGACCTAGATTACTCCCTGGGGCAGTACCCAGTAGATTTCAATATAATTTATTCACCGGTAGTGGTTTAGATAAATCGTCTAAACCAGTCAAAACAAGAGGAGCAGTAACAAAAAGAGAGCATTTGAGGGTAAGTTTTGAAAACATTAATTATTTTTTATTAATTATAATTAACGATTAAAATCAACTATTTTACGCACCCTATTGTTTTCGTACCAGTATGTAGACTATTAAATTAGATTAGATTACCAATGATTAGAGTTAGGGTATAGGCCTAGTGACATAGTCATAGTCCCTCTAGCCTAGGCCTACATTCATACACGAATCTAAGACCTAAGAAAATCAAACATGAAATATTAATTGAGCCCACTTCCTACACTATCTAAGCTACTTAACTTTAAATTACTATTAATAAATTAATAATTCAAGCTTTTTTTTATATACAACACTAAAATTTAATTTCAGGTTTTATCAGAAATTGATTTTTCCGGACCCGCGAATTCAAGTTGGCCAATTGCAGATATTATTAATACTGCTGTACAAAGCAATGCTTCTGAAACTGAAGTGGTATGTATTAACATCAACTACAAATAATGATGATAATACAAAATCAATTTAATTATAATATATAGACTATAGGCCTACTCTATATTATTATGACTTAGTGAAAATTTTTTTAAAATGATTAAAATGTTAAATATAGCCTATAATATATGTAAATAAAACTTTTGAGTTGGTTGTAGAACTATGGACTATCCTATGGGATTTAAAAATGTATTATCTAGAAATCGGGAGTGTGTGTGCATAAGGGCACAGAGAGATATTCATTAATTTTTTGTTGTTTATGAAGAGTTCTGAACCGCCTTACATAGAAGGCATATATGTTATTATATATTGAGAAAGATATTAATCCTTGCAATGATAGTGAGAAGTTACGCCTGCATTTTTTTAATTTGGCCAATGGCCTATAATATAATCATATTGTTTTATAAATTTCAGGTTTTAACAGAAATAGGTTCAAGTCTGCCTTTTGAGGACATTACTGATACTGCCATACAAAACAATCCTCCTGGAATTATGGTATGTTACATCAACCGCAAATTATTTCAGTTAAAATTATTGATACGTTTTAGTGTTTTAATTATAAAGCTGATGCACTTTAAAATAAAAAGTTAAATATTTAGTATCAGTATTTAAAAGAAGGGAATATATTTGAATATATAATGTAACAATTTTGAAGTTTGGTGTAGAAGCCTAAGAAGGTGTAGAAATGATGTTTTAAATTTAAATATATATTGTTTAGAACTCTCAAGTTGATGAGGATTGTGTGAACCCTGCCAATGATGGTGAGAAGAATGATACCATGATACCTTGGCCTTTGGTGTTAAAGGTAGGCATATACTTGACAAAGGATAGCTAAATTAAGTTTTGCTAAGGCAAAATATTATTGAATTTCCTACATAATTCATTTTATGTTTTGCCTTTTTTGTGTGAGTAAAAGCAAATTACTAATTTTAAAACAGGGTGATGAAATGCAACAAGAAATATACCTTATAAATATGGATACTTATGAATCACAGGAAATATTTTACTGCTATAGGCCATAGGCCTATTGTTAATTGTCTGTTGAATCTTAAATCCTTTGAAAATTTATTTTCTCATTTATTTATTGTAAACGCGTTTCATTGCATGAAAGTAGGCTATATTATATGTAGAAGGTGTAGAAATGATTTTGTAAAAATATATTGTTTAGAATTCTCAAGTTGATGAGGAGTGTGTGAACCCTGCCAATGTTGGTGAGAAGAATGATACCATGATACCACGCCCTTTGGTGTTAAAGGTAGGCATATATTTTTTCTTGACAAAGGATTGTTAAATTAAATTTTGCTAAGATAAAATATTATTGAATTTCATTACATAATTCATTTTATGTTTGCCTTTTTTGTGTGAATAAAATGAAAATTACTAATTTTAAAACAGGGTGATGATATGCAACAAGAGCTATACATTATCAATATGGATAATTTTGAACAACAGGTAATAATTTACTGCTATAGGTTTATTGTTAATTGTCTGTTGAATCTTAAATAATTTGGAAATGTATTAACTCATTTATTTATTGTAAACATGTTTCATTGCATAACAGTATATGCATACTTCTTAATTTGTCATAGGAAACAAGAAAGAAACAATGTGAGAAAAGTGGAATTACCTCTATTAACATTCCACCACACAAAGCTACTGGGAACAGTTTCAAATCTACAAAGACGCAGACAGATATTTTACCTCAGGAATGTTCGACACCAAAAAAGCGTAAAATTGTTACTGATTTTAATAATAGTTTTTTAAGTTTAGAAAATTCCTTCACATTGTCTAACAACTCTTGTGACTCGAATTATTCTGATTCAGTAGATATTGCTAGCACCATCAATGATAGCAATAATGATAGAGATTTCACTATAAAGGATAGTGGAAATCCTCAAACAGAAAAAAAATATATAGTTTTTGAAACATGCTTGCTGCAACTATTTGCACGCTGTCTCATTTGCAATCTTTTAAATCCTGATGTGAAATTAAGCACATCAGGAACACTTTTGACTGTTTGTGGCAGTTGCAAGAATAACTGCTCCTGGACATGGTGTAGCCAACCTAAACATAGTCAGATGCCTTGGGGAAACCTTCTAACATCGGCTGCCATTGTTTTTTCAGGTTTATCCCCTTTAAAATTACTTAGATTCTTTAACTATCTACATGTACCCATTTATACCATTCGACATTTTCATAACTATCAAAAATTATATATTCAACCAGTAATTAGACATTTTTGGGAAAAATCTAAAATTAGTATTATGGCTAAATTAATAGAAAGAAATGAACCGATTATTATGGCAGGAGATGCTAGATGTGATTCCCCAGGGCACTGTGCTAAGTATGGTAGCTACACCTGCATAGATATTAAATCTAATTTTATTTTGGATTTTGAATTAGTTCAGTCCAATGAAGTTAAAAATTCAAATCATATGGAACTTGAAGGTTTTAAGCGATGTTTAACATATTTATCATCTTGGAATATTAATATTTCCGAAATTGTTAGTGACAGACATGTTCAAATTAGAAAATTTTTACGGATAGAGAGACCTTTAGTTAAACACACATTTGATGTCTGGCACATGTCAAAATCTATGAAAAAAAAGCTTATTAAGATTAGTAAAAAGAAAGGCTGCTCAGTCATAGAGGACTGGATGAAATCCATTACAAACATGTTGTATTGGATAGCCATGAGCAGTAATGGTAATCAAGAAGAAATGGAAGCAAAATGGTGTAGTGTTCAAAATCATATTGTCAACATCCATGAGCATGAAAGTGAGGTTTTTCCTAAATGTCTACATGAGTATATCTGTGAGCAAGATAAGACAAAGTGGATAAAACCTCACAGTAAGGCACATATTAATTTAACAAAAATTTTAAGTGACAAAAGACTCACGAAAGATATCAAACAACTTTCAGTGCACCGGACAAGCTCTTTAGAGGCTTTCCACAGTCTTATATTACACTTTGCTCCCAAAAATACCCACTTTTGGTATGAGGGTATGTACTGTAGACTTGCATTGGCTGCTCTACATTTTAATGAAAATATCAACAGAGTTCAGGCTAAAACCGTAGAAGGTTTAGAGAGATACAGTGTCCATTATAGGAAACAAAATAAAAATCAAGTGAGTGTTGCTCCAATACTGGAAGAGGCTACTTATGATTATGCTCAAAATTTGTTGACGTGCCTTGTTCAGTATAGAAGGGTTAATCCTTCCATGAGTCTAGCCAATAACACCCTTGAATCAACAAATATTGTGACACCATCCCCTCTCACTCACTCAGATTCAAGAGTAATTCCGAAATCTGAAGCCATTCACTCAATAAAAAGTAGATATCAGAGTATGAGCTCTGTAACACCTTAAATTTAAGGTATTAGTTTCATGATTGATGGATGTTGACAGCATGATTTTGAACTCAAGCTATTTTGCTATACATTAATTACATGTCTTGAATACATGTTTAAAGTTACAACATTGTTTACATATTAAAGTAGTTTATATTTACAAAGATCTTCTATACATTAGTCACATGTCTTGAGTACATGTTTAAAGTTACAACATTGTTTACATATTTAAGTATTTTTTTTTACAGAGATCTTATTAATGTCATTTATCTTAGCTTTTTTAAAATAGATTTTTACATGTGCCAGACATCATTTCTTGATAATGATTTACTATATTCTGTTTAATTGTTAAATGTAATAATTTATTTCTTAAATGTTTCTAAAGATTGATGGCAAATATGTCACATTAAAAAAAACTATTTGTATTTAGACATGGGATTAGCTTGAACTTTATGATGATGGGAATGATATAGTTGTTTTTGACCATATTGAATTGAGTAATACTAATAATACATATATTAAAGTTTACAATTACATTACATTACAATTTTGTATTTAAAGTTATGCATACCATTTTATGTTATGAAATTATTAGCCACAGAAACTGGTGAATTTTACGTTAGTCGTCCCCTAAATGTTTAAAGGTAGAACTATTTCACACCATTGTTGTGAAAATGAATAATTTTTTATTTAATCTTTTAACTTTCTCTACATTTTCCATTAACTATCCATTGAATTAACTTTACTCTGAACTAATAAAATATTGCTATCATTGATGGTGTTATACATGTTAAATGAATTTGAAGGATTCTAGCCACAAAAGATGTTTTTAGAGATGTCAAAGAATTTAGAAAATTTATTAAGATATTGTCAAACTCAATAACAATTTTTGTAGCTTTACATTTTGGGAAGTCTTCATGTACATGTTGAAAATAATATTGTTTGTGTTATTATTTTTTAGATTTTTATTTGAACCGTATCACTACTAGTACTAGGTGGATAATTTGAACTGTCCATATTATATTTTTGATAATTACTATAAAGCCACTCGCTATCTACAATTAGTTTGCTTTAGCTTTAGTTTGGTGGTAAAATAATTTTTTATGTCTAATGCATGGAAAAGGGTGAGCACTTTTATTTGTAAAATTCTTATTTCTACTACGTGGGTCAACTACAAACATATTTCTTTTGTTTACATTACAGACGTGTAGGCTAACTTATTACTATCCTTCCTCAAGTTTCTCTTCAGAGCATAAATACCTTTAAAGTTATGATATTTCTTTTTCACATTCGTGTATTTAAATTACAATATTTTTAAAGTTTTATAGTATAATTAAATTTTTGTCTCCAAACATATGCAGAAAGCATATTTTATTTAATGTATCATTGGCCATGGAAAATGTCTCCATCATTGCCCTGTATTACTACATGACAATTATTTTGAAGTATTTATTAATGTCTTATGAAAATGGGTAGTGTTTTTACATGCAATTTGTAATTTTAAAATATAAGAAATGAAAGGAAACTTGCTTTAAACTAATTTACATTTATTTACATTCTTAAACATTGAGGATATTTAAACCCAGTGTACACTTTGCTTGGAAATTTCTCTCATATTTTTTAACCACATAGGCGGGTAGTACCAGTCTTGTTCTTCTACCTAGTCGTTGCCATATCCATCTGGCAAAAAAGTCTGTATGCCACATATCTGTATTTTCTGAAAAATGTAACAATACTTATTATTAATTATTTGTAAAAAAAAAATAACTGTCATTGTGTTGTTTTTTAAATATCATATAACATTTGAATTTAAAACATGTAAATAAAACCAAAATTTTTGCAGGCTGCAAATTGTTACTGTTAGTGCATTGTAAAGCAGTAGGCTTATTATTAATTATTTGTAAAAATAAAAATATATTTAACAATACTGTGAATTAGTACCTGTCATTGTTCTTGTTTTTATAGTATCATAACAAATTGCAAATTGTTAGTAGGCCTACATTGTAAAGCAATAGGCTTAATATTCAGGTTTAAATTAAATTAAATACCTGTGTATTTCCCTCAGATCCGGTCGATAGCCATTGTCTTCGCAATACTGAAGGAATGCTATTTTTAGAACTTGAAGAAAGCTGCATCAAAGTCAGGGTGGTCTGTATAATGCAACCTTTTTTGGACACTTCCATTTTCTGGACTATTAGCCTTTCATCATGGCAGCACTTTCATTCTGTCTTGGCTACTGGCATTTCACAATTTAAACAGGTGCACCTTTTCACAAAGTAAAAACCTTTAAGTACTTGTACTTGTATATTAAATTTTAAAAAGTGATGCAATATTATTATATACTAATTAGGATTTAATGTTAATAAGGTAAGCCTACCCTATGGCAGTAATATTTATTTAATACATTGGAATTCACCTTTATTCTTTATATATAAACACTAATAAACACAAACGCCTTCAGACTAGACACTCTATAGGCCTAGTCTATAGGTTAGGTTAACTAAACTTTATTAGGACTAGTAGTCTTAGTAATATAGATTCTAGTATAATAGGATAGGCCTTGTAATTTAAATTGTAACTCTAACTCTTAAACAGAATAGTATAGACTAGTAAGATATTATAATGCCTATATTACAGGCCTATATACTATTTAACACTTTAAAAAATAGTATTGCCAGTAAACTGAGTAGGCCTACGGTATTGTAACATAAAAATAATAGTATAGAAATATTATAGTTTATATAAGCATAATTTAAGCGCCTTTAGACTAGACAATCTATTCTATAGGATTATTATTTATAGGTTAGGTTTACTAAACTTTGCTAGGGCTAGTTAGCCTATATACTATAATCTAGCCTAGGATTTACAGTAAATTATTTAATTATACGATGCTAAATTATTACCATTGGTTATCCTGCTCTTGCTCCTCTAATACATCTTCTGTATTGTTTAAAATTGTTAAACCCTGTCATCGGAGTCGCTATCTTCACTTGAATCACGTTGGTGATCAAAAGAGTAGGGATTAAACATAGCCATTCTTTGTTTACGTTTTTCTGGTCTCACTTTAACGTCACTTCCGGTATGACGCTTATCTGTATGCAAATCATTTTTTTCCAAATCTCGTCACTTCAGACCCCTTTAAATTACATTTTTAAAATACAAGGACCTTTTTTTGTAATCTCAAACTTTGAACAATAGATTTTCATACTATTTACTGTCTAAATCAACTGTTAACTCAATTTTGATAAAAAGTTGTTCACTTGGTCTTTAAGCTTTGATTTATTGAACAGACTAAGTTAAACTTTGATTTATTCGACAAACTATGTGAAGCCTTGATTTTTTGACAGACTATGATTTTAGCTTTGTTTTTTTTTTGTTTTTGACAGACAAGAGTAACACCATTAGTCAAATCATTAAACCTAGAAACACTAGAAGACAGAAGGGAAAGAGTAAAGTAGTAATAATACATAAAAGGCATTAAACTCTAATTTAGAAATACAATCAATGACAACCTGTTGCAAAGCTCAGAGAAACATAAAGACAAAAACACTTTCCTTGTCCCTTACGCGAGAACAAATGCATATAAGTACTCTTTCTTCCCGAGTGGCATTCGGGCATGGAATGGGTTGCCTGAACAAACCAGGAAAACCAGTTACTTAACATCATTTAAAATATTAATAAAAATGCAAGACTAGACTCGGACCACGGATGAGCGTAGGACGCAATAATCTTCTTTATAGAAGGAGCGTCTGTAATGTATAAGATAAGATAAGACTATATCTTTAGATTTGAATTTTTTGACAAACACAAATGAAATATATGCTATGTATATGTAGTTATTGTAACCCAAACCTATTATATGTTTAATGGGGTTTGCATCGTCTATCTCAACTCTACAAGCTGGGCACTGGTGATTTCGCTTCAACCAAATATCAAGACAGAGCTGACAAAATACATGAAGGTTTGGACATAGAACTGGCTGCTTGACCTGAAAAAAAAAAAAAACATTGTAGACCTATCATTCATAGTCATGATGCACTTTGGAATTCTACTGCTAAACATTAAACTATATTATAGATTAACAAGAAAAAAATTACTACTACTTAAACATCTGTAAAATAAAAACATATTTTATGCATGATTCAGGTTTAATGTTAATCAAATCGACTATTTAATATTTTCTGTGACCTTCCTAAATTATATTAAACTTTAGTTTAGGGATCATCCCATCTTGCATACAGTCCTCTGATTTTTTCATTTCTAAATTTTTTTATTTAAACTTAGAACTAGGCACTAGCCCTAGGGCGTAGGGTAGGCTTGATGAACCTTGTGCTTGTCAAACGGCGACGCCGACGCGAGTGAAGTTGTTGACAACCGAAATGTGGGGTCGTTACACGTAGATTAAAAACTAAGTTATTTAAAGATATCCGTACAAAGGTTCAATAAATTATCAAAGAAACCAGTTTTACCTTGCCAAGGCAAATCTGGCATGATATTGGTAGTGTGAAAGTAACAGTAGAATTCTTTATGGTTCTCGCATTACTATCCGACGCCATGATGTAAACAAACTATGTTGTACTATCAGGAGCAGTCATCCGAAACAAACTTAAACATAATTTTACAATGCTATAAAATACCAAGACCACACTATTTTATAATCATTTTTATATACTTTTTATTTAAAAAAGATTTGGTGAAGTAGCATAAATAGTGAAGAGACGCTTTGTACTGAAAGCGAAAATGGTAAATATTTTATATCTTAGGACTGAATCATCCGCATTTTATATTTACTTTCGGAATCAAGTAAAATAAAAATTACAATTCAATAAAAACATTGGGTTTGCAGAACGGTTTACTTTCAAAGAATCAATCTGCAATAGTTACATTATTACATAGTCTAGAAATGATATCATTAAAATAGTATTGAAAAATTTTATAGCAGCTTTAAAAGAATGAATAACATATATTTTTGCTTGGGTTTAATTGGCGTTATAACTTTAGCTAAGTTAGCGCCGAGTATTGGAAACAAGGGAGGTAATTATATATAAATGATCGAGGTGGCTTTTTCCCCCCTTCTATTTGTCTATAGTAATAGTGACTATAATTATAATCTATAGTAGGCTTAATAACTCTTTAATTCTCTTTCTATCTCTTACATTATGACACATAATATTGTTTTTAAACTCAGGAGTTCCAAATGAGATATGTAATAGTAGACTGAATGGCATAGGGCGGGGCAGGTTAATAAAAGTTAAGAGGACCGAGGTTATTTATATTATTAAATCATATCAATATTGCCAAAATATTGGATACAGTTACCACTCCTAATCCCTTTTAAATTTGAATTGTTTAAATTATTAAACTATTACTAGTGCTACGTTCCTCAGACTGTTAACTCTTACCCAGCAGACACACCACGTCGTATCGATGGTGATTTTTTTGTGGTTTCCATGTTTTTTCCCCTGTTGAATACACGTGGTGTGCCCGCTGGATAGCCGGGTGTCTTAGCCTTATCTTAGCCTACTCTTAGGATTACCTTGGCCTTGGGTTCAAGCCGCCTTTTATGTTTATGAATATAGTATAATATACCTACTTGAGATTTGACAAAATCTTTTCTAGGGGCTCCCACTAGATTTAATAATGACTAGTTAACTGTGTTGCCTTGCATTTAGTCAATTTCACTATTCTCAGCTATGCGAACAAATAGGCCTAAGTGTAGATACAATGTAAAATTTAACAAATTAAAATTGAACAATTATAGTCAAAAGAAGAAGTAAACTCTAATGATTAGGCCCTTAAAAAACATCAGCTCAGAACAGGAGCATGGAAAGAACTAACTTAACTTGTTTCTGGACCCCATGAGATCATAAATCTACAATTAAAATTCTGTTGGTCCCCTCAAACGGGTAATCATGAAAATCTTGCATTTTCACCAGGAGTCAGAGAATTAAATTTCACAGCCTTTACAGTGAGTAGCCTAATAAACTCAAATTTTCTTTTGGATGGACGTCCAATTTTTATTCAATATAATATTTCCGAGGTCATTAGGCCTACCCTCTCCTTGGATTCTAACTAACTTTCTATTTAGTATATCCTAAGTTCATATCACTATTAGCTACCGGTATATAATAGGAAACATTTTAACCTTTATATATGCTGAGCTCTAAATGAGTAAATATGAAATACTTCAAATCAATTAAAAAATTCATGCTATAATTTGCATTACCCTATTAAATTGTAGGCTCTCCTTGGATTCTAACTAACTTTCTATTTAGTATATCCTAAGTTCATAGCACTATTAGTTACCGGTATATAATAGGAAACATTTTAACCTTTAAATGCTGAGCTCTAAATGAGTAAATATGAAATACTTCAAATCAATTTGAAAATTAATGCTATAATTTGCATTACCCAATAAATTGTAGGCTTCCACTTCCAGGGAAAAGTAGACAAAGGCGTATAGACCTACTGTACTGCAGGCATGTCAAACATGCTGTCTGCTGTACAAAATTCAGCTCTTTGAAAGCCAAAACAGCGGTCCATATTTATTGTAAAATAAATTCAGGAAAGATTTTCCATCCTTTGAACACCATGGTACATTTCTATATAAATATACAGTCTATTGTGCGGCACTAAGTTTCTCTCATTACATAGTTACATGGTTACGGTACAATCTCTCTCTTATAATAAATGTTTTCTTATAGTGTGTGAGTGTTCTCTTATATAATATTAAGAGTGTCATTGGAAGCTTTGATGTTTCCTCCAATATAGCACTAAAATATAGTATTTTCAGTATTGTAGTGCAAATAACTTCATTTTTGTCTTAATAATATGTAGTGTATTGTTTTAAAATTAGTAAATCGTACTTTAAGCCTACTGTTACTGTATTTAAGTAAAAGTAAAGTACCCCTTTTAGGCCATGTTGTTCAAAGAGCTAGTCAAGCAGCATTCACTAGTCTTATCTTATCTTATACATTACAGATGCTCCTTCTATAGAGAACATTATTGCTAGTTTTGGTGATCAAAACATAAAATGAGACAAAGAAATGGATGGGTGTACAATGTAAAAGATTGGACTAGCCTGTTTATTGCTCCAAAAGATGGCACACAAGACCATGACAAATGGCAATAATGCATCAGTCAGCCATTATACCCCAATGACTCACTCACAGGTTACGGGGTGGGACACATAGACTTCATAGTAATCTTCTTTATAGAAGAAACATCAGCAACATGTTAGATAAGAAGTGAACCTACAAGGTGGATTGTGCGGCCTGCACAATGGCCAATTGCATTTACTTTCTCTAATTAATGTCAGGTGCTAATTAGAGCTGCATAAATTAAAGGATCCCTTCTGGTCCCTGGAAAAAATCCAGCGTTTAACCTTGGGTCAATCAGAGGCCTTCACTGTGGCTATCTGAATCCACTACAGCCATTACATAAACTAGACTATTCTTTCAAATTTATTGCTGGTCAGGTTCCGAAAAAAACATAAGTTTGTGAAGCCGCAGTTTCAGAAGCACACATTTTTGGGGTATTACTGTGCTCCTTAATACAGCATAAAGGCTATTTGCAAATGATCTCATAATCTGTTTAGGGCATCACAATCAACATGGGACACTCAGATGTTTTAAAGAGATTTTTTTGTCTATTGTTTGTGTAGACTTTTTTTTTTTTAGTCAACTACTTATATTTTCTTCTCTTCATCTCAGGCCTACTGATACCAGAAATAACAAGCAAATATATCGCAGTCTCTGTCTTATTTTTTTTCAATGGCCTTAGACTTCCAACAGAGGTAATTAGTTATCAGATTTATATTATTGTCAGCTTAGTACTAGGGTAATAAGTTATCAGCTTTATATTATTGTCAGCTTAGCACAGGGGTAATTAGTTATCAGCTTTATATTATTGTCAGCTTAGCGCAGGGGTAATTAGTTGTCAGCTTTATATTATTGTCAGCTTAGTACAGGGGTAATCAGTTATCACCTTTATATGATTGTCCGCTTAGTATTTCTTACCTAAACTAAATTTTCTAAAGTGTTTAACAAATCATTTTAAATTCACTGAGTACCATAATTTTAGTTCAATTCTTTTTGTTTTAGTTTCAATACATTTAATATAAGCCAAATTTTAAATGTTGTTGTGTTGTTCTTTTTTTCAGACACTTAAAGCCACTTTCTTTAGATTTGATGTTCACATCTTCATTCAGGGATTTACTTTCATTCTGTTCCCCCTAATTATGTACATTTTGGTTTCATTTCTGCGGTATTCATTTCTTCACCCGGCAATTTTAGATGGGTGAGTGATTACTGTTGGATTAATGTACTTTCTACTGTAAGAATTGGGGGACGAGCTGGCAGCGCGTTCGACTGGTGTACCAAAGGTCCTGGGTTCAAGCTAGGATTTTTTCCCGGGGCTGGAGTTTCCCTAGTAGAGTAAAGTATAGTCGTTTGTGCATTGTGTTGGCCACACAATCACCAAGTATGCCATGGCCACAGAAACTGGTGAACGCTGCTTCACTGGCCCTATGGTCAATTTGTGTCCGACATGTACTTTACTTACTGTAAGAGTTAATACATTATTCATTGAATGGACTAGTCCTTATTTTGCCCTTTAAAAAATCATACCCGGTAGTTACAATAATGTTGGCATGTTTTTGTATTACTGTCAGACAAATAAAATCATCAATTCAAAAAATTTTTGATACAGAATGATGATACTAAGTATAATGCCCCCACCTGTGTCATCTGCTATTTTTCTCACTAGAGCTGTTGGTGGAAATGTGGTAAGTTGCAGTTATTTATCATATCAATATCAAACACAAGCTTTTACTATTGTTATCCTATGTATATTTTTTAAACATTTTAATTGTTATACAAATTTTATATTTAATATCTGAAATTCTAAGTAATAATATTGTAGGCTATTCATATTATGCACTATAAAAGATTTGAGTTTTTAAAAACAAAAGATGAACATTTTACAATTCTATTTTTCAATAAAACAGGCAGCTGCATTGTTTAATTCAGCTTTTGGTAGTCTGCTGGTAAGTACTATTCTATACAGCAACAAAAATAAAAGCATATTTATTTCAATATAATAGTTTTACTTAACATTTACATTTATAACAATTGTAATTAAAATAGCGTGTTTCAGTCAGATTTCATCTAATTGTTTATAGTTTGACTCGGAAATATATTTTAGTCTTCCCTGATTGTAAACATAAACAAAAGAAATTCTAAAAGATCTTTTATTGTAAACTTTTAGTTAAGATATTTTAATAAGTGCAGTTCTTAATACCTGAAAAAGAAAACTGTACTCTCACTTCAATAATGTTTATACATTAATGAAATTTTTCAACAATAATTTTAGTATTATTGCTTTTTCTGTGGACTCTTATGTGACTTATGTGCTTCTCAGATCTTATTGATGCTTTGTTTCAAAACTATTGTTTGGCAACTGTTGATATTTGCACGCCAATTAGTTCTATTTTGAGCTGATCTTGGTTGCCATCTTTGCATGACTAGATTTGTTGGTCTTTATGTAGCTCTTGATATGTTATGGGGGGTCAGCCTTGACATTGTTTGACATGCTTTAGTTCTCCATCTTGCCAATTTCTTCCAGAGAGAGAAAACTCTCAAGTAAATATTCCCTAGCATTTTAAACTATTTTAGGTATATAATAGATCACCCAGTACTATAGCTTTGACTAACCCATTTTATTGTTAAATTTTATATTGTGCTGCTTTTCCATTCATACACACTTTTAAATATATATGTTTAGAATAATAAATATATGTATTTCATAATTATAATAACTTTTTTTTTTCAAAGGGAACTTTCATAACGCCATCTTTGATTTTAATGCTAGTAAGTTTTTTTTCAAAAAGTGTACTTGTTTTTTTTAAACTGACAAAAATGATACATTGCTTATCTTTCCTTGGTTTTTATTAGCTACCAAAAACCCGTTCTTTTACCACACCATTGTTTGCCTTAAGTTACTCTTAAGAAGTAATGGATGAACTATTCCTGTTGTAGTCATATTTCATATTTTACTGTTTATAACTTTAACTGCTGTTGCTTCCTATTAAAATAAATGCTTTTCAAATTAATCATAGTTTAAGTAAAACACGGCTTATTTTTTAACCAAGATTTATTCTGTTCTATATAGTATGGAGATTCAGGGATACATATCCCCAAAGAACATATATTTTACCAGCTTCTCTTCACTGTTATGGTGCCTTTAGCTGTTGGCCAGATTATTCGCACATATGCCCTGACCTGGTTAAACCAGCAGAACATTCCTTTTAATGAAATAGGCCAGTAAGGATTTTTTTTTTTCAGAATTTAATTATGATTTAAGTGATGCATCTTTTTATTTTAGAGACTATTTGTTTAGATTTCTAAAGGGTATACATCAAGGATAACTGATAACTGCTAACTTATAATTATCAGAAACAATAAAAAAAGTATAAAAAATTTTTTTTTTTTTTTTTTTTTTTTTTTTTTTTTTTTTTTTTTGTTTAACAAGATCATCAAATGCTTGAAAGCCAGGGTCACTAGATATTTGAGTTAGATAACTTTAAAACATTTAGACAATAGTTAGCTGATGCTGTGGGTATCCTTGAAGTACATCTTCTGCTTTATTAACTCTAAATTTAACTTCCAAAGAATTAGTCAGTTTTTTTTTCACTACAGCAAATTAAAAGATGTATTCTTTCAAATATTTGTGTTACTACAAGTAACTATTTAAATAATGCATTGGTCTAACTAAGGTTATGACTATACTCATTGTTTTTAGAAATTGCACTAAGTGTATTGGTTTAATAAAATATGTTCCTTAACTTATTCTTAGTGGCGACAATATAACTTTAAAGTAAAGTATAATTTTGAATTTACATCTAGAACTCCAAATATTTTTTAAATATACATTTTGCATTTCTATAAAAAAATCAAATATCATTCAATAGTTGTTTTTTAAATCTGTTTTCATATAAAAATAAAGTTAACTAAAAAATCAATTGTAAAAATAAAAGGATTTTAACAAACACATTTACTATAGATATGAATGTTAAAATTAAGTGGAATTTTTCCTTTCATGCTTTTGCTACTAGTCTTTTCCTTGTTTTTCAGATTCCTACTTTTTTTTATTATTTACACAACTTTTTGTGCAACTTTTTCTAGAGAGATGGTTGGCATAGATACACTATCTTTAATTTTCGTTACATTTTTGAGTAAGTCATTTTCATGTTTTACTCGGTAGTTGGATAGTTAAAAAAAATTGTGTTCATTGCAGCCCAGGATTTCTAGAGCAGTAGGCAGTCTAAGCTGGCATCATTGCCACTGATGCTTGACTTTCCCTTTTTATTTACACATTAGCAATTAGTTGTGATCAATTCTAAATTCCTGGCAACTTTAACTGTTGTCCTGAACAGCAGTTGAGTTTATTTAATAAATTTTAAGGCTCCAAGTATAAGTTTGGGGGTGGGGAGGGGGGGGGTGCAGTTTGGACGTTAAAGACACCAACCATTAAAATAAAATTTGGTCCAGATAAGTAGAAAATAACTATGAACTTATTATTGAAACTAAACATCGTACAAGTATTTACAGTAAACATCAAACAAGTATTTACACTAAACAATAGACATGTTGTTACATAGTTGGAAGAGTCTGTCAAACCAATAATTTCAATCTCATCTTCTATGTGTTGGTGACGTTTTGTATTTCATGTAGCAATAGCAGTTTTATATTACACAAGATTTTGTCACATTATGGCCAGTAAAATTATGCATGGTTGCTTTTGCAGTGCTTGCCACATTAGTATTCGTACAGATGCTTCTACTGTGGTTTTCCCATAGCATAATGGATTATGATGCAGAAAATGCAATAGCTATTATGTTTACTGGATCACAAAAAAATACAGCCTCTGGTAAACTGGATCTTACTCAGTTTTACGCTGTTTGAATTTGCTGTTAACAGTTTTGTTAAAAACTTTTGGGTTTAAAAGTGTAAAATCTTGTTTGTTTTTTTAGTTAGTTTTTCAATGTTTTCTGTTGAACAAGCATGTAAAACTCAAAGGGTAAATCTAGTCTAATATTTAATCATGTGTTTGCTAGAATTTTTAAAAAAAGTATTTTTTTCTAGAAATTAAAAGTGTAACTTAATATATATATATATATATAATATATTGCTAAATCAGCACAGATGTTCATTGTGGACTATTTGTTGTCTGCGAGTTATACATGCTTGCTGCAAAATGTTTATGTTGAAATGTTTCTAGTTTAGTGTAATGTTTGATTTTTTGAGACTGTTGAAATATTTCAGTTTTTGGCTTGCAGCTAAGCATCATGGTGTTTCTTGCATTAGTGAGTTCTAGTTCAATATTAAAGTTTGATACTTCTGATATTTCATCCATTGTGTACTGTGGCACACATAAATCTATAACACTGGGTAAGTGATCAAGTGGAACTTTGTGGCCTGTCTTCCTACTAAATGGACCTTTTCCAAATGCTTTGAACATTGGTTAGCTTGTGTTTTTAAGCTCTAGGTACATAGACCCTGTTGAATATTTCCAACAGACTTTAAATTAACATTAAAAGATATAATTTGCTTCATTTTTTAAATGTTCAACAAAGTCAATAACTTTCAATAATTGTAGATACCGTATATACTCGCGTATAAGTCGCACTTTTTTACAGAAAATTTCGACAAAAAGTTGGGGTGCGACTTATACACCCAACACTGTTTTTGAAAAGTTCGAAAAACATCACTACTCAGTCATAAAGTTTCCTACATAACCCCTATAGTTGATTGGAGTTGTGTAGAATTATTAGGATATGCCTTTATTTGATTATGTTTGCCTTATGAACGATTAAAATTTATTTTTTAAGGAAAGTTTCCAAATTAGGGTATATATTTAGTAACTTTTATGTTTAAAAGGTATGCAGTGTAACCCAGGAAGTCGGGGTGCGACTTATGCTCGGGTCAATGACAACGTATATGGAAAAAAAAATTAAACTAGGGGTGCGACTTGTACACCGGTGCGACTTATACGCGAGTATATACGGTAAGTACCTAATTTGTAATATAAGAGCCAGGGGCAAAGCAGTTTTGTAAGAAGATCTGTACTAAATTTGCAACAATTTAGCAAATGTTTGTCACATGAAAGTTTGGCCCTCCCTAGCCAAAAAATCCAGAAAAGGACTATACATTATTACTAGAAGTGTTATCAACTGTTCAAACTGTGCTTTTTAAACAATGTTTGGTTCCATAGAAACAAAGAAAATAATCATAGATCTGATTTTACGATGTATATATTTCTTAAGGCTATAATAGTAAATGGCTTCTTTTATTTTTATTTTATCAGGCATTCCTGTCATTGACATTGTCTTTGAAGGCAATGAGAACATTAGTTTCCTGTCAATGCCATTGCTGATCTATGCTCCAATGCAAATTATCTTTGGTGGGATGACTATTGGAATTTTCCAAAGTTGGTTGCAATCACGGCAAAGAAACAGGTATATACAAGTTTGTAATTGTTTGTTTTTGTATGTTAGAAATTTACGACAGTCATGCAATGTTTTTGTTGCTCAACTTTTGTTGTTCTATATTTACAATTTCTGTCACATTTTTGTTGTTCTGCATTTACAACTTCTATATCAAGTTTTTGTTGTTCTTCATTTACAACCTCTATGTCAACTTTTTGTTGTGCTTCATTTACAACCTCTATGTCAAGTTTTTGTTGTTCTTCATTTACAACCTCTATGTCAAGTTTTTGTTGTTCTTCATTTACAACCTCTATGTCAAGTTTTTGTTGTTCTTCATTTACAACCTCTATGTCAACTTTTTGTTGTTCTTCATTTACAACCTCTATGTCAACTTTTTGTTGTTCTTCATTTACAACTTCTTTGTCAACTTTTTGTTGTTCTTCATTTACAACTTCTATGTCAACTTTTTGTTGTTCTTCATTTACAACCTCTATGTCAAGTTTTTGTTGTTCTTCATTTACGACATCTATGTCAAGTTTTTGCTGTTCTTCATTTACAACCTCTATGTCAAGTTTTTGCTGTTCTTCATTTACAACCTCTGTCAAGTTTTTGCTGTTCTACATTTACAACCTCTATGTCAAGTTTTTGTTGTTCTTCATTTACAACCTCTATGTCAAGTTTTTGCTGTTCTTCATTTACAACCTCTGTCAAGTTTTTGCTGTTCTACATTTACAACCTCTATGTCAAGTTTTTGTTGTTCTTCATTTACAACCTCTATGTCAACTTTTTGTTGTTCTTCATTTACAACTTCTATGTCAACTTTTTGTTGTTCTTCATTTACAACGTCTATGTCAAGTATTTGTTGTGCTTCATTTACAACATTTATGTAAATTTTTGTTGTTCTACATTTACAACCTCTATGGCAATTTTTTGTTGTTCTACATTTACAACCTCTGTGTCAACTTTTTGTTTATTAATAATTATTTACATCATCTATGTAAAGTTTTTGATGTTCTTCATTTAAAACTTAATTGCCATGTTCTCTCACAGATAAATACATTATTTAGACAATTTAAAACATGTTAATATAAAGCTTATATTGTATAGTATTAGAAGGATCTGTTCATAAATAATTAACATTTTGTTGTAGGAGAAACAGTGACTAATCAGGAAACATTCAAATGGAGTATATTTTTTAAATTTATTTGTTCACAATTTAGTTTGCATTCTTATTCACTTTATTTTTTATCTTGGTAATTTTTGCTTTCATTTAATTTTTTGTTTTGTTTTCTAACTTAGTATTATATTAGTTTTGGGGCACGGTGCCAGCGTGTTCGGATGGCTTACTGAAGGTCCTAGGTTTGAATCTTGGTAAAGGCTAGGATTTGTTCCCGGGCCTGGAGGGTGTACCTGCGTCTAACCACTCTGTTGGGTACCTGACTTTAGTTTGGGTAATGAATTCGCGGCTGGGCATTGTGCTGACCACACAATCCCCTAGTTTGCAGTGGCCATAGAAACTGGTGAACGTTGCTTCACCAAGCCTATGGACTAACGTGGTCTGACAGTATACTCTACTTTTTTGTTTATTATTATATATAGTAGGCTTGTTGATAGTGAATTATTTTATCACAATATGTCTTTTTTTAAAGTAAAATTGTACTTTGTGCATATGGACATTTTTTAAATAATGGAAGCTTTATGAAATTTTAAAAGCATTTATGAATGGCACATTACCATCATGCTTATATCATGCGATTCATTGATTAGGGGTAGGGCAGACAACTTACTAAATAGTTAAAGGTGATAATGATGTTGTTGTTTGATTCAGAAGGCTTTCAGCAGGCTTGTATTAGATTGAAGAAATAAAAAAGGTTATTGACTGGAAATTTTGAGAATTTTACAATAAAAAATTTTAAAATGTTATTTGATGTGCAGATAATATTAGTCAACTAATAATATATTAATATTGGTTTCATTTTTTTTAATGTAAATCTAAAACGACTGAGAAAAAAATTAAATATGTAATAAATATGTATTTATAATGAAAATAATACTTTTTATACATTTTCTTTTTTTCAGAATTCTGCCAACATATCATTCTAAGGTTTGACTGCAGGCAATGACGTCTTTCATTGATATTACATTGTTCGTTAATTTAATAAAGGATGACATTACTTTCATTAATTTTTTTACAGTTCTTATTTTATGTTGAGTTTATATAGTAAGCCTACTTATACTTTACAAACCAATTTTATTTCTGGCTCATTTAGAAATTCTTCTACTATTTCTGTGTGACATCGGTGTAGCCAATGAAGAATGGGCTTATACTTATACCCCCCCTCCAACTCTTTAATAAGAATTGCCTTTTTTTCCAAAGCAATTCAGGTTCTTGAAATATCTTTTTTTTTATAAAGACATTTATATAGAGTAAACAGATTTTAAATATGTGTTTACTTTCATACTAATACAAAGTAATTAAGAAATGAAAACTTAAGGCTTCATTTCAAATGAATTTGTACTACTGTAACTAGAACAAAAAACTAAAACGCCTCCGAAGCATTGGTCAGATCCATACTGGAATAAAATCTTCTGTACTGGACCCAACATCTAAAGAACAACATTATAAAAAGTCTAAAACAGATTCAGAAAAGAGTGACAAGTCTCATTACAAGTGAATATTCACAACTGGCAAATGTAGCATGATTAGTTAAATCACTATAAGCCTAGAAACATATGAAAGAATGGTAAAATGCAAAGTAGAAACAAAACCTAAAGCATTGAATTCTAAATTAACAATACAACAATAATCTCTTACACTATTCAGACATACCAGGTAGATATAAAAATACTTTTCTATTTCTTGATGTGGATTTCTTGTATGTGGCATTGTCTAAGTTAACACAAATAATCTCTAACTGTTAGCTCGCTTATACATAGCATGTTGTATTATAAACTAGTAATTTTTATTTATGTATATTAAGTATAGTGTCTATAATCATATTTTTTTAATGAGTTAGACTCTAAATGATTTGAAAAAATCCTAGCCGTCATCAGAAGTCGAACCCGGGACCTTCAGTATGTCAGTTGAGCACACTGCCATTCGGCCAGCATGCCCCATTGACTCATTGGCTTTAATAAGTAATATTTATTTTATTTAGTTCTAAAATTTGATAACTTTTTGGCTTTTCACGAAAATATTTATGAGCATACTGTCTCATTGTTTTGACTTGCAGCCTACTGTGTCAATGCTGCATAATTATTTTTTTATTTTTTTTCCCACTATAATGTTCCCACGTTATAATGTGACAGGAAAACTATTTTCCAGGAAATGAGAATATAAAACTGAGAAAAACATTATAAATTCCTGTAATGTACATCTGAAACATTGATACTATTATGATAGCTAGATGAAAATATTTGTTTTTAAATAGCTTAGCATCAATAACAGTTGCTCAGAATTAGAGCCAGCCATTGCCCTTCTTCCACCTAGCTATGCCACCCTTCATAATAAAAAACATTTTTAGACAATCTATTTATTTACGGAATTATTAAAATAATTTTGTTTGTTAACCATAAAGCGTGTCAAAAAAGTTTTTCAAATAAAAAGTTCAGGTTTAGAATCTAGTTTGGTTCTGAAATCAAGCTTAACAAACTTAGATAGCAAATTCTCTTGTATAGCGCTTGTAGTAATAGTAATATATTCCAAGAGAGTACTGTATAATATGTCAAATTTAGTTGAATTTTAAGTAAAGTTTTATGGGTTACCATTTCATTGCTCTATACATGTTCTTTCTTTTAATTTCTTTGACATTATTTACAAAACAACAATTTTTAAGTTATTACGGTAAATTATTTTTTTTTGAAAAAAAAAGGGAGATAATTTGCTATAAAGAAAAAAGCATGAATGCTAATACTTTGTAATTTGTTTATTCATTTTCAGTATAAAATAATATGTTAACGAAATTATCAATATTTAAACCTAAAAACATAGCTAGGTCTGTTTCAAAAAGTTATTTTTAGATATTTTCAAACCATTCTCATTTATACGTTCAAACAATTTCTTTTATACAGTGCACAAAAAAAAACTGCTGTTGCAGTGCAATATATTTATATTGTTAAGGTTTTTGGCTCAAATCTTCTGTTGTCTTATGGGTTATAAGGTAACTGACATTGTTTGGGAAAGTAAATAAGTAGTAATTATTAAAGCTTCTGGTCATTGAGCTGACCACACTATTCCTTTTAAGTTAGGCCTAGGGGCATTAAAACTGGTAAGCTCTGCTTGATCTGCCCCATTGAAGTAGGTGAAGAAAACTAATAATTTTCTTTTATATATTTCAATTTTTGATTAAAATAATACATAATTTTTAAACACTGCGTGTTTTATCAAACTTTATAATAGCCTAGGTATATATCTACAACTTCAAAAGTGCAGGCTATTATTGAATGTTAAATTATTAATATATATTTTTAAAATTGCTATCAAAAAGGTTAAAGTAATTGCCATAAAGTAGTCTCACAACTAGATCTAACTCTATTTTTTAGAATACGCAGTTTGCTAAATCTTTTCTTATACATCTATCTTATACATTATACCCTCTTTATATAAAGAAGATTAAATGTCCTGTAAAAGCATGTAAAAAGAATATTTATAAGAATCAATATTAATCAGACAAAATCAAATTCTTGAAAACTGGCTTTTTGTATTCGATCAAAATGTATCTTCCACCCGGCACATTTGTGTGATGTCCCGGTACTGATCTGTGCACCCACTGCATCAGTGTGGCTCTCCGTTGCTGGGGCATCTGTGAAATATCAATTGTACAGAAATCAATTTTAAAGTAATAAAGCGGAAAAAAATCCCTACTGGGTTAAAAAAAATAACAACTTATATTAAACGTACACAAAGGGAAAGAAGTCATGCAAACCTATCCCTACAGTGGTTATTACCAAGTAACGTCCCCTCCTCCCTCTTATTTTGTTTTAGTTTTGTTACGCTGACACTCGTACTGTTGCCAATTATATCATATGACAGAAGAAAAATAAAATTATCTAGGCCTACAATTAGGGTTGCCATACGTCCCGATATATCGGGCCCGTCACCGTTATGGACCTTCTTGTCCCGACATCCCGACAAGACCGAATTTAGTCCCGATTTTGCAAAATATTATTACGAGCTTCGCTCAAGTACAGAAGTAACTACGCCATCTGTTAGCGCAACATTTTAATGCAGCCTCAGTTAGTTTTATTTATGTCAACAAGTTTATTTTGACATGGTCACAGATGGCGTTTTCTGTAGGCTATCGATTATGGAAGCACCGCTGCCAACTGCTAAAATTATGCAAGTATTTGTTTTCTATCCCAGCACACACCGCCACTGTGGAAAGAGTATTTCGCTGATGTCGCCCGGTGGACTTAGGGTTGCCAGACGTCCGGCAAAAGGAGGACATGTCCTCCTTCTTAGCCCTGTGTCCTCCGTCCGGCAGGCAAAGCTAAAACTAAAAACCCTTAAAATGTCAGGCTTTTGTACGCCAAAGGTTTTTTAAATCCTTATGTGCACTTAATTTTATGTTCTTTTTTACTGTCAATAAATGGCTGGGACGGGTAAAGGAAAACATACTGGAGTAAGCTATATATAGCAGAAAATGTAATGAATTAGATTGTGTTATCGAATGTGTTGTTATGTTAATAATAATTTCCATCGATCTTCTTTCCCCACAATTCAATTAATTTACAATTTTCTTGAAATTTTGTGTCCCTTTTTTTTTAATGGAGTGTATGCATTAGGCCTAGCTACCGGTACTTAAAAAAATGGTTGCAACCTTTTTTTGGTGAATTTCAGACATTTCTGTGCTTTAGTTGGATGTACTTAAATAAAATTAAAGACGGTAATCTATACCTTTGATGACCTTTTGACATAATATATATTGTATCTAAAAGAAAAGGCTATTGCAATGTGGAAATAATGTTCTCATGATAAACGCTCAATGGTCAAAGGAAAGAAACAGACGCTCAGTTAACTCGGTAAAGGGTATCATTCTTACAAAGTACATTTTAGTCATTTAGTAGTCCTTGTTAGCGAGGTCCTTCTACAAAAAGTTGGCTTCTCGGAGAAATAAAATGTATAATTAAGAAAGATGATACTGTATTAACTGTAGAATTGTCTGTTTAATTTTCAAATATAATATAATATATAATATAGTATTGTTGCATTTTGAAAAAAATAATGTCAATTGACTTTTTATTTACATTTTTTTTTACAATAGGCCTACTTTTGCTTGTTCGATGTAGGCCTACTAATATATAATTAGGCTTTTGGCAATCATTGTAGTAAACCTGTACCAATTGCTGGTTAAAACAGCATTCAATTGAATAAATTAAAATGATTTAAATGTGTCCTTCTTTTGGTACCCATGTGTTCTCCTTAGTCCTCCTTGTTTGTCCCTTTGTGTCCTACCCTCTGGCAACCCTAAGTGGACTGATATATGAAAGTTTAACTACTTGCATGGAATTTAATAAATATATAGACCTACATAAAAGGGGAAAAAAAAGACTTTAAAAAAAATGGTGAAATCTTCCGAAAAATATGATGTAGGCCTACCAACTTTTTCTGCAGCATAACAAGTTCCGTGTAATTGTGTTCTAAGTAAAAAGTAATTATATTAAATACATTTTTTACTATTCATTTCCACACCCCCATCTCAAAGTGTCTCGACGAGGTCCAAGCTACAATGACAATTTTAACCCTATAGGCCCTACCTACAATTCCAAAAGGTATTAAGACCATATTCATATTATGATGCCTACAAGAATAAAAAAATAATTGAATGCATATATAATATCTATTATAGAATTATAGGCCTTATAATGCCATATAATTTTTGTTATTTCATCCGTTACTTACCGGTAGTTGCTACTTTTGTAGTTCCAATATATGAATGTGGTTCTATTAGAATTTCAGCTCTACCATCCTTTGGAATGCCGACAATTTTACAAGAATTCTGACCTACTTCAGTGGTCATATTGTTTTTTTTGTTGTGATTTCTTGAATTTCTAATGATTTTAAAATTTAAATTTTAAACAAAAATTCTTCCAAAGAATTCTTATTAATAATGCTCGATTAGGCAATTAGCCTTTTACAGAAGAATAAAAAAAAACTATAGTCCTATATATAAGCCTTTACCTATACTTGATGTAGGCCAATTATATATTTAAAATTGCTTTATATAATTACTACTCGTACGTGTACGATGCTTGAATCTGTGTATATCTATGATATTGTGCTGGCGCGTCTTACTGTACATTCGCTATAAGCTCCCTTTTTGAAGACCGAATCGGCAATTTTATTTCGAATTTCGTCATTTCCCCCCCCCCCCCCCTTGATACCCTACACACTACTATTAAAATGGTAGGCTATAAATAGGTCTATTTTTTTTTTTGAGAATTTTGTTTCTGACTAGATCTAGTTTATAACTCTTTTTCAGACACATTTAGGGACATAGGCTTATTATAATAAAATGATAGGCTATAATCTCCCTCCACCCTAGACCCCTCCCATTCAGTTAGGCTAAATATTGTTCTGTACCAAATGGTGCGCGATTAATTACGTCAACAATTTTTAGGCCATTTTTACCCCCCCTCCCCCTTGTCAACAACTGTCAAACTTTCAGAGACCCCCCCCCTATATAATTACGTCAACAATTGGTTCCCCCCCCCCCCCCCGCCTCAAAACAAGTAACACAATTTTAGACGCTTGCTTTTATGTTTAAAATAGATTTGAAACGGAAAGGTCTATACTATAATTGTAATAGGCCTACATTTTAAAACTTGTTAATAAAGATTTCTAATTGACTATAATTCGCATATGTTTACAAATTATTGTTCATATACTTATTTAATCATGTCTAATTCTACGTTTCACTTAAATGTTTTTGGTACAATGTTAATTGTCAAATAGTTTAGGGGGAAATTGTTCACCACTTGTAAATTAGCCTTTTATGTATCTAGTGATGTTAACCGAAAACTGAAATACCGTATTCCGGTTGTAAAACCGAAAACCGGTTTTGATTTTCCAAACCGGATTTTGGTTTCCTGGTTGAGAGGTAGGCCTAATCATTATTTCAAGTAGCACATCCTTTTTTTTTTTTTGGTTTTGATGGACATATTTTAAATAAATAATGTTGGATTCACACAAAACAATTCTTGAAATGCCTTGCTAACACTATTTAGTCTTTGATATTGTGTATCTTTTTTTCCAAATACCAACTATGGCTTGCGATAAAAACAACTTCAAACCAAATGTTAAGTTACAGTTATAAGTTCTTTGAGTCAGCGGTGGCCGTACCGCTGGATTGCGTACGCATTTGCGTACTAAGCATCCTGAATTAACATAGTTATCCTCTTCATATGCTTTTTTAATATCACGGTCAACGATAATCGCAAATTTGATTATTCCTATTGAAAGCTATTATCTGTTTTAATCAATTATCCCATATTTTTTTTTTAGTTCTAAATAATTTTATCGTAAAGCGTACAAAATCATATTGTATTCAAAGAAATCAAGCTCTTGAATGCCCTGCAAACACTAATTAAATTTGAACTATTTTTCAAATATACAAAACTACGCACATTTGACTTTTCCGGCCTGTAACTTGTGACATTGCGCGGGAAAGGGGGGGGGGGGAGAGGGAGGAAAGAAACCTAAATCCGGTTTTAAACCGGTTTTATAGAATTGAAGCTCAGTTTACCAATACACATTTAAACTTAGTGGCAGCTCTTGTAATAAAACTATACTGATTGCGGGCTAAATGCGAAACTATGCAATTGAAACACAATGTCCACCTTTTTGTCGCTCGGTGTCCTCCTTTTGACACCCATGTGTCTGGCAACCCTACGCTAGACAGCGAAGGTGAGGTTTTCTACAATTGGTCGGTCACTTTGCCTAGCTAACAATTGCATTTGTTTCTACCCATACATATGTAACAGGGTGGGGGGAAGAAGGGGGGTAATTAATTTACATTCATGGTTACTACTAATTAAAGAGGGTTGTGGGTAAAGGACAGCAATCATTTACTAAATACATCTAAACTAGGGCACGAGGGGACTTTGGGCTTCCGTGACACTTCCGTTGGAACAGAAGGATTATTACAATCTAAACAGACCAACAACACTGCACACTAAACATAAAACACTAAAATCATATTCAAATTACAAATTACTGTTTATTCATGGAAAATACTCATCCCATTTAAGGGAAAATAAAAAATCATTAAAAACAAATTGAACCCCAACAATAAACCTATACTATCTAAACTCTAAACATACTGTGAACCCAAACAAAATAACCAACTTAAACTCCCCACTAAAAACTAACTTCAACTCCCCACTAAAAAACTAACTTCAACTCCCCACTAAAAACCAAACTTCAACTCCCCACTAAAAACCAAACTTCAACTCCTCACTAAAAACCAACATAGGCCGACATTACGACCTACAATATAATATAATAGAAATAGAGAAATAAAAATAAACATTAGAACATGGTCATCTATATACATAAGCATAATATATATATACTATATACAGTAAATAAAAACTACATAGCATAGTCCAACTATAACCTGTTCAAACATGAACCTATACTCCTTGTACATCTTATAACATAATATGAATTATGACATAAGAATCAACTCAGCTCTAGTCAATGAAGACTAGAACAAGACAACACCGCTCTATACTCTGTACCACAGAGTTAGGCCACTCACTGGTTAATACATACCAGTTAAAACCAAGCATGAAATAAAACATCTACCATAACTTATTCCCATGCCGGCCATTAAAGGCAACATTACATTAAAATAATAATATACATGAACTAAAAAGAAATATACATTTAAAAAGAAGAAGCCAACATGGCGGCTAATGTTCCTTCCCAAACCTCCAACTTAATCCATTCCCATCAATGCACTTGTCAGACAAGTGGACAATATGCATAAAATAACCAAATAAAACATAGCATAAAATAACATACAAATTCTAAAAAGTAATTAAATCTCAACTCACGTCATATCCGAACAAGCCACACACAACTACGCCATAATCTGACCACTGGTCTTCCACAAAATGGGCCATTTCAGACGGAAGTGATTGATTAATTGTTCTATTTATAGACGCTGACCGAACGTCTTTGGTGGCAACTCTAACTCTCGCTCTAACTAATTTCAAAATGACTATTTCCTGTTGACTAAAGTGCTAATCCTTATTCTAAATCTCTAATTGCTAAATATCTACAAATCTATCTTATGTACAACCCTATATTAAATTAAACTACAATAAAAATTCTACCTATTACTTCAATTAAACTACACTAACAAAAACCTAATTTAAAATAATCAGAAAAAGAATTCCGAAAAATGACGCAAGACCTAGCCGCTTAACCTCGTTTCAGGGCTTTCACAAAATACAAAACAATATTTACATACATCATTTTTATACCAAACAGTCCCCCAAGTCTATATCTATATTACAAATAATAAAATATATTTACATTAAAAGTCCATTACTTACATTCTCACAAATCATAGCACCCACAGAGCACAGAAACTTAAACACATTCAAACGGACCACTCGTACAGCACAAAGCAATTAATCACACTTTTAATTTAAGTCACCGACCTACATTCATCTCCTAACTTTCTTTTTGCGACCCTGCAAAAACAAACTATCATACAAAAAATACCCCTCTGGCCCTAGATCAATACAAAAATTTACCCATTGGGACATACATAAAAAGCATGCAGCCTAAAGATAGGTGGAAACTGTGAACGTCTCACTGGGACAAAAAATGCTGTAGGCCTACCTACTCTTAAAACATCTGACATCAAAGTCACAATGAGATATACGTAGCGTCCAAGTACGCCAAAAAGGAAAAATCTACGCACACGACACAAAAGGGTCAACATGTCATAAAATGGGTAATAAAGGCATACAAAAAGTAAATATATCATTTTCATAAAAACATAAAAAAAGGAAAGAAAATGGTTACAAATAAAAAGTAAACAGAAGTGTAATGAAAAAAGAGCAGAGTCCTCTCCTGGTACAGCTTGACGTCTTGTTTGGCACACCGATCTCACATTAACTATCATAGGGTCCACCGAAACCGTTTCTTTAACCACTTTCAAGCAATGCAACTGTGCCGCCTGAACCATTCCTTTATTTACTACCGGTCCTGTTGGCACAACTACTTTAAACATGACTGACTGGGGTCTAACAGTTTGGGTATACCCAACTTCTGGTAGAACACTGGCAGTTTGGTTGGTGAATAGGCTCTCCGTCACTGTGCTGACCAGGGAGCCTGTGTCAATCGTGGCCTCACAACATAGCCCATTGAGGCTGACATTTGCGGCAGGGCGGGTGCCTATTATCTGGCTCGACAGAGTAGAATCCTCATCTTTGTGATGAATCGTGCCATTCGCTCCGACAGTTGACTGCCTCCCTTTCAGGCACTCTCCAGCAAGGTGGTCAGGGCTGCCACAGTTATCGCAGTATCCAGAATGATAGCCGTAGTGGTCTGGTTCACCTGAAACGGACCACTCGTACAGCACAAAGCAATTAATCACACTTTTAATTTAAGTCACCGACCTACACATAGATCTACAAACTAGCAAGATGGACACAAAAAGGACAGATCAAATGTAGTTTCCATATTTGATATATTTGTATTAACATAAAACTATGTTGTTAATGTCATCTATGTAAGTTTAACAGGACGAATGTAGAATTTAGTACTAAATTTGTATTATTATTTACCTCATAAAAAGTAACATTGTTGACGTCAACTTTTCTTGACCTTCCCCCCCCCCTCCCCCATGTCAACAATTGTCAAACTTTTTCAGACACCCCTCACCCCTCTTTTGTTGACGTAATTAGTGGACGTCCCCTTTATTAAAAGTTTCACTTCTAGATCTGACGTTCAAACAAAGCTTAGCCTAATATAACATTACAACTTTTGAAATACAAAAACATAGGATATTTTTAAAACAAAACAATTTTTTCTGCATTTATACATAAGCTACAAATAGGACTATTTATAATGGAGAAAAGGAAAAGATAATTATCTAACACCAATATACAATAATGGCAAAGTTGGTATACATTCTATATAGACCTATATTGTAGCTACAGATATTCAAAGACGAAATATTAGACTTAAGTCAATTTAGAAATAGTATAAATAAAAGAACATTTTTTACCTGAATGTTCCATTGCAATCAGTAGAATGTTAGTTTTAATTTGTCTTTATATTTGAAATTGAATCTGATCGACTTTAATTGGCAAAATGAAGCTGACGAATAAACACGCAAGTGTCAACTGGGGAAAACCCGCTAGCTATAAATAAACACCTGATGACTGATACCTACTTATATTTTCTTAATAAAAATAAAGAAAGGATAAAAACAAAATAAAGTAAAAGCATCAGCCTTCCTTCCTCTTTTCTCTCTCTCTCTCACACTTTCTCTCTTTTTCTCTCTATGTCTCTTCTCTTTTTCTTTCACTCTCTCTATTTCAGTCGCTCACTCTCACACAAACACACACACCCACTCTCTCTTTTTCTCTCTTTGTCTTTATGTTTTTCACTCTCCATTTAAATAATGTTTTCGCCTACTGTGCAAGGGATGGAAATATGTATAGCAGAGTTTGAGTTTATTCTTATAAAGAGTCGCAATTTTTATTATGGCAAAGGGCCTTTTTGTTCAATCATTTTAAATGCCCGATATTTTCATTCTTCAAAAGGCCCCAGTTTTTTTCATCTATTGAACCAACATTCTATTATTAAAATGACCTTACTATTGTTCTTAAGGATTAAAGGATTTCTGGCTCCAGTTTGTATAGTTTTAAATTAGACTTTTAGCAGTAGATTGTCTATTGAAGACATCTGCTTTATTACAGCTGCACTACAATACACTTAAGTTGTAGTCGTGAAAATAAATTATTATAAAGCTCTATATGAAATGAAACAAAAATGCTCACTTGCATCATATTTTATTTCTTTTTGTATCAACGAAGTTTTATTCCATTTTGTGTGAGAGTTGAGTTGCTAGTTGAAAGTTAATAATTTGTTTGTTGATTGTTAAGTTGCTAGTATATTGACTGTCGTTGTGTTAGTTGATTGTTACATGGCTAGTTCAGTGTTGACTATTTAGTTACTAGTCGGGTTTTGACTGTTGATTTGATAGTTCTTCAGAGTTGCCTTAATGTAATATAGTCGCGGGTTCTATCCCTGCCGCCCTGAAGGAGTTTTGGGCCCAGTGGACGTAATAATCTTTTATCTAGAAGGAACGTCTGTAAAACTTATAAGACAAGCTGAGCAGAAATGATCCTACAAGACCTCACAGGCGGTGAACGAGTACTACCTGAACACACAGAAACAGATACAATTGAAATGTGTTACAAATGACCTAGATATTATATTGTCCTGCCATAACTTGCTGTCATTACTGCCAGGACATACACATCATACAGACACCGACTAATCTAATCTTAAAGATTATTACAATTATAGCTACCCCTCAACTGCAATCATAATAACAAATCAGCTCGCTTAAAATGTACATCTTTAAAAAACATTGGCTGTTTCTTTTTTTTTTAACTTTGTTTTTTTTCAAATTGCACAAAATGCTTAACAGATCTCTGATTGGCCACATAGTAAATTGAGATAATATTCATTTTAATACATCAAGAGTTTGGTGAAAAAACAACAAATAATGCCCAGTGGCTGTTTTCCTGATTTCTGTGGAGATTAAAGGCATGCTATTTGTCTATAGTGCAGAATAGTGTTAGCTAATTATATTCTCTTCAAATCTAAATACAAAAAAAAAGATTAAACTGATGTTTCCTTAATTAAAGTCAAATGTTTGTCACTGAAATCTGAAGTATGTTAAAGTATTTTTGGTTTTACTTTTCTGAAGAAGATATTTGTGATCTAATTAATATTATAGTAATATCTGTTTGCTGATAAATATACTATATAATATACACATAGTTTCCTGCACCCATTATCTGGTTTGGGTATTGTTATTCAAGAGTAAATATGAACTAGACACTAACTACCCTCAAGCTGCTGCTCACTGGGCCAAAAAAAACTGACAACCACAAGTAAAAAACGAGTATTTCTCATAAAATAAATAAATATGACTTAGTTAAAGGGGGATAACTGTTGGCCTTTTGTGAAAATACAAATACCTGAGCTATTTACCTTTTCATACATTTAGAAAGTAAGACATTATAAAAAAAACTTTGAAAAAAAATATCGTACTTAATGTAGTGAACAAATATATTTCACACCGAACTTAGACATACAAACTTTGGACATCTATGATCTAGAAACTAGGGCTAAAAAATTAAATTGGACCACAGTAATTTTGATTTTCTTCTAAAGGAAAAACATTGAAAGTGTTACAAGATTTCTTGAATCAAAAGCAATGAAAATGTATGTTTAAGATTCTAAATCACAAAAGATTAATTTTAAATTTTGAAAGGAAAAAGTTTTTTTTTTTTAGATTATTAAAGTTTTAAAATTGTGTTAAATAGTTGGAACAAAAATATTAATTATATAGGGACACTATTTCCTGATTATCATTAATCATACGTTTCAGTAAGTTTTAAATTGATGATGATGATTGTCCGTCACTTGCGATGAGGACCATCCTTTCTCAGCGTCATAGATGCCTATTGGTACGAAGATGGCTGGTTAGGTATATTCTTGCCCAAAAAATGGTTTTAAATTACATTACAGGGCAATTACATTCTAGATTTGTAAACCTTGCTTACATGAGAAAATTACATTACAGGGCAATTACATTCTAGATTTGTAAACCTTGCTTACATTCAAACATTACATTACAGGGCAATTACATTCTAGATCTGTAAACATTGCTTACATGCAAACATTACATTACAGGGCAATTACATTCTAGATTTGTAAACCTTGCTTACATGCAAACATTAAATTACAGGGCAATTACATTCTAGATTTGTAAACCTTGCTTACATGCAAACATTACATTACAGGGCAATTACATTCTAGATTTGTAAACCTTGCTTACATGCAAACATTACATTGCAGGGCAATTACATTCTAGATTTGTAAGCATTGCTTACATGCAAACATTACATTACAGTGAAATTACATTCCTAGATTTGTAAACCTTGCTAACATGCAAACATTACATTACAGAGCAATTACATTCTAGATTTGTAAACCTTGCTTACATGCAAACATTACATTACAGTGCAATTGCATTCCTAGATTTGTAAACCTTGCTTACATGCAAACATTACATTACAGTGCAATTACATTCTAGATTTGTAAACCTTGATTACATGCAAACATTACATTACAGTGCAATTACATTCTAGATTTGAAAACCTTGCTTACAAGCAAACATTACATTACAGGGCAATTACATTCTAGATTTGTAAAGCTTGCTTACATGCAAACATTACATTACAGTGCAATTACATTCCTACAGTTGTAAACCATGCTTACATGCAAACATTACATTACAGTGCAATTACATTCCTAGATTTGTAAACCTTGCTTACATGCAAACATTACATTACAGGGCAATTACATTCTAGATTTGTAAACCTTGTTTACATGCAAACATTACATTACAGGGCAATTACATTCTAGATTTGTAAACCTTGCTTACATGCAAACATTACATTGCAGGGCAATTACATTCTAGATTTGTAAGCATTGCTTACATGCAAACATTACATTACAGTGCAATTACATTCCTAGATTTGTAAACCTTGCTTACATGCAAACATTACATTACAGAGCAATTACATTCTAGATTTGTAAACCTTGCTTACATGCAAACATTACATTACAGTGCAATTGC
Source organism: Anisus vortex (assembly GCA_949126835.1). NCBI lineage: Eukaryota > Metazoa > Mollusca > Gastropoda > Planorbidae > Anisus > Anisus vortex. Next base: position 26,859,639 of record OX421502.1, on the reverse strand, counting down.
ATTCCTAAATTTGTAAACCTTGCTTACATGCAAACATTACATTACAGTGCAATTACATTCTAGATTTGTAAACCTTGCTTACATGCAAACATTACATTACAGTGCAATTACATTCTAGATTTGAAAACCTTGCTTACAAGCAAACATAACATTACAGGGCAAATACATTCTAGATTTGTAAAGCTTGCTTACATGCAAACATTACATTACAGTGCAATTACATTCCTACAGTTGTAAACCATGCTTACATGCAAACATTACATTACAGTGCAATTACATTCTTAGATTTGTAAACCTTGCTTACATGCAAACATAACATTACATTACATAGCAATTACATTCTAGATTTGTAAACCTTGCTTACATGCAAACATTACATTACAGTGCAATTATATTCTAGATTTGTAAACCTTGCTTACATGCAAACATTACATTACAGTGCAATTACATTCTAGATTTGTGAACCTTACTTACATGCAAACATTACATTTCAAGGCAATTACATTCTAGATTTGTAAACCTTGCTTACATGCAAACATTACATTACAGTGCAATTACATTCCTAGATTTGTAAACCTTGCTTACATGCAAACATTACATTACAGTGCAATTACATTCCTAGATTTGTAAACCTTGCTTACATGCAAACATTACATTACAGCGCAATTACAATCTAGATTTGTAAACCTTGCTTACATGCAAACATTAAATTACAGTGCAATTACATTCCTAAATTTGAAAACCTTGCTTACATGCAAACATTACATTTCAGTTCAATTACATTCCTAGATTTGTAAACCTTGCTTACATGCAAACATTACATTACAGTGCAATTACATTCCTAGATTTGTAAATCTTGCTTACATGCAAAATTTACATTACAGTGCAATTACATTTCTAGATTTGCAAACCTTGCTTACATGCAAGCATTACATTACAGTGCAATTACATTCCTAGATTTGTAAACCTTGCTTACATGCAAACATTACATTACAGTGCAATTACATTCCTAGATTTGTAAACCTTGCTTACATGCAAACATTACATTACAGGGCAATTACATTCCTAGATTTGTAAACCTTGCTTACATGCAAACATTACATTACAGTGCAATTACATTCCTTGATTTGTAAACCTTGCTTACATGCAAAAATTACATTACAGTGCAATTACATTCCTAGATTTGTAAACCTTGCTTACATGTAAACATTACATTACAGGGCAATTACATTCCCAGATTTATAAACATTGTTTACATGCAAACATTACATTACAAAGCAATTACATTCCTAGATTTGTAAACCTTGCTTACATGCAAACATTACATTACAGTGCAATTACATTCTAGATTTGTAAACCTTGTTTACATGCAAACATTACATTACAGTGCAAATACATTCTTAGATTTGTAAACCTTGCTTACATGCAAACATTACATTACAGGGCAATTACATTCCTAGATTTGTAAACCTTGCTTACATGCAAACATTACATTACAGTGCAATTACATTTATAGATTTGTAAACCTTGCTTACATGCAAACATTACATTACAGTGCAATTACATTCCTAGATTTGTAAACCTTGCTTACATGCAAACATTACATTACAGTTCAATTACATTCCTAGATTTGTAAACCTTGCTTACATGCAAACATTACATTATAGTGCAATTACATTCCTAGATTTGTAAACCTTGCTTACATGCAAACATTACATTACAGTGCAATTACATTCCTAGATTTGTAAACCTTGCTTACATGCAAACATTACATTACAGTGCAATTACATTCCTAAATTTGTAAACCTTGCTTACATGCAAAAATTATATTACAGTGCAATTACATTCCTAGATTTGTAAACCTTGCTTACATGCAAGCATTACATTACAGTGCAATTACATTCCTTGATTTGTAAACCTTGCTTACATGCAAAAATTACATTACAGTGCAATTACATTCCTAGATTTGTAAACCTTGCTTACATGTAAACATTACATTACAGGGCAATTACATTCCTAGATTTGTAAACCTTGCTTACATGCAAACATTACATTACAAAGCAATTACATTCCTAGATTTGTAAACCTTGCTTACATGCAAACATTACATTACAGTGCAATTACATTCTAGATTTGTAAACCTTGCTTACATGCAAACATTACATTACAGTGCAAATACATTCTTATATTTGTAAACCTTGCTTACATGCAAACATTACATTACAGGGCAATTACATTCCTAGATTTGTAAACCTTGCTTACATGCAAACATTACATTACAGGGCAATTACATTTATAGATTTGTAAACCTTGCTTACATGCAAACATTACATTACAGTGCAATTACATTCCTAGATTTGTAATCCTTGCTTACATGCAAACATTACATTACAGTGAAATTACATTCCTAGATTTGTAAACCTTGCTTACATGTAAACATTACATTACAGGGCAATTACATTCCTAGATTTGTAAACCTTGCTTACATGCAAACATTACATTACAAAGCAATTACATTCCTAGATTTGTAAACCTTGCTTACATGCAAACATTACATTACAGTGCAATTACATTCTAGATTTGTAAACCTTGCTTACATGCAAACATTACATTACAGTGCAAATACATTCTTAGATTTGTAAACCTTGCTTACATGCAAACATTACATTACAGGGCAATTACATTCCTAGATTTGTAAACCTTGCTTACATGCAAACATTACATTACAGGGCAATTACATTTATAGATTTGTAAACCTTGCTTACATGCAAACATTACATTACAGTGCAATTACATTCCTAGATTTGTAATCCTTGCTTACATGCAAACATTACATTACAGTGAAATTACATTCCTAGATTTGTAAACCTTGCTTACATGCAAACATTACATTACAGTGCAATTACATTCTAGATTTGTAAACTTTGCTTACATGCAAACATTACATTACAGTGAAATTACATTCATAGATTTGTAAACTTTGCTTACATGCAAACATTACATTACAGTGAAATTACATTCATAGAATTGTAAACCTTGCTTATATGCAAACATTACATTACAGTGAAATTACATTCCTAGATTTGTAAACCTTGATCACATGCAAACATTACATTACAGTGCAATTACATTTCTAGATTTGCAAACCTTGCTTACATGCAAGCATTACATTACAGTGCAATTACATTCCTAGATTTGTAAACCTTGCTTACATGCAAACATTACATTACAGTGCAATTACATTCCTAGATTTGTAAACCTTGCTTACATGCAAACATTACATTACAGGGCAATTACATTCCTAGATTTGTAAACCTTGCTTACATGAAAACATTACATTACAGGGCAATTATATTCTTAGATTTGTAAACCTTGCTTACATGCAAACATTACATTACAGTGCAATTACATTCCTAGATTTGTAGATCTTGCTTACATGCAAACTTTACATTACAGTGCAATTACATTCTTAGATTTGTAAACCTTGCTTACATGCAAACATTACATAACAGTGCAATTACATTCCTAGATTTGTAATCCTTGCTTACATGCAAACATTACATTACAGTGAAATTACATTCCTAGATTTGTAAACCTTGCTTACATGTAAACATTACATTACAGTGCAATTACATTCCTAGATTTGTAATCCTTGCTTACATGCAAACATTACATTACAGTGAAATTACATTCCTAGATTTGTAAACCTTGCTTACATGTAAACATTACATTACAGGGCAATTACATTCCTAGATTTGTAAACCTTGCTTACATGCAAACATTACATTACAAAGCAATTACATTCCTAGATTTGTAAACCTTGCTTACATGCAAACATTACATTACAGTACAATTACATTCTAGATTTGTAAACCTTGCTTACATGCAAACATTACATTACAGTGCAATTACATTCTTAGATTTGTAAACCTTGCTTACATGCAAACATTACATTACAGGGCAATTACATTCCTAGATTTGTAAACCTTGCTTACATGCAAACATTACATTACAGGGCAATTACATTTATAGATTTGTAAACCTTGCTTACATGCAAACATTACATTACAGTGCAATTACATTCCTAGATTTGTAATCCTTGCTTACATGCAAACATTACATTACAGTGCAATTACATTCCTAGATTTGTAAACCTTGCTTACATGCAAACATTACATTACATTGAAATTACATTCCTAGATTTGTAAACCTTGCTTACATGCAAACATTACATTACAGTGCAATTACATTCCTAGATTTGTAAACCTTGCTTACATGCAAGCATTACATTACAGTGCAATTACATTCCTAGATTTGTAAACCTTGCTTACATGCAAACATTACATTACAGTGCAATTACATTCCTAGATTTGTAAACCTTGCTTACATGCAAACATTACATTACAGTGCAATTACATTCTAGATTTGTAAACTTTGCTTACATGCAAACATTACAATACAGTGAAATTACATTCATAGAATTGTAAACCTTGCTTATATGCAAACATTACATTACAGTGAAATTACATTCCTAGATTTGTAAACCTTGATCACATGCAAACATTACATTACAGTGCAATTGCATTCCTAGATTTGTAAACCTTGCTTACATGCAAACATTACATTACAGTGCAATTACATTCCTAGATTTGTAAACCTTGCTTACATGCAAACATTACATTACAGTGCAATTACATTCCTAGATTTGTAAACCTTGCTTACATGCAAACATTACATTACAGTGCAATTACATTCCTAGATTTGTAAACCTTACTTACATGCAAACGTTACATTACAGGGCAATTACATTCTAGATTTGTAAACCTTGCTTACATGCAAACGTTACATTACAGTGCAATTAGATTCTAGATTTGTAAACCTTGCTTACATGCAAACATTACATTACAGTGCAATTACATTCCTAGATTTGTAGACCTTGCTTACATGCAAACATTACATTACAGGGCAATTACATTCTAGATTTGTAAACCTTGCTTACATGCAAACGTTACATTACAGTGCAATTACATTCTATATTTGTAAACCTTGCTTACATGCAAACATTACATTACAGTGCAATTACATTCCTAGATTTGTAAACCTTGCTTACATGCAAACATTACATTACAGTGAAATTACATTCCTAGATTTATAAACCTTGCTTACATGCAAACATTACTTTACAGTGCAATTACATTACTAGATTTGTAAACATTGCTTACATGCAAACATTACATTACAGTGCAAGTACACTCCTAGATTTGTAAACGTTGCTTACATGCAAACATTACATTACAGTGCAATTACATTCCTAGATTTGTAAACCTTGCTTACATGCAAACATTACATTACAGTGCAATTACATTCTAGATTTGTGAACCTTGCTTACATGCAAACATTACATTACAGGGCAATTACATTCTAGATTTGTAAACCTTGCTTACATGCAAACATTACATTACAGTACAATTACATTTCTAGATTTGTAAACCTTGCTTACATGCAAACATTACATTACAGTGCAATTACATTCCTAGATTTGTAAACCTTGCTTACATGCAAACATTACATTACAGTGCAATTACATTCCTAGATTTGTAAACCTTGCTTACATGCAAACATTACATTACAGTTCAATTACATTCCTAGATTTGTAAACCTTGCTTACATGCAAACATTACATTACAGTGCAATTACATTCCTAGATTTGTAAACCTTGCTTACATGCAAACATTACATTACAGTGCAATTACATTCCTAGATTTGTAAACATTGCTTACATGCAAACATTACATTACAGTGCAATTACATTCCTAGATTTGTAAACCTTGCTTACATGCAAACATTATATTACAGTGCAATTACATTCCTAGATTTGTAAACCTTGCTTACATGCAAGCATTACATTACAGTGCAATTACATTCCTTGATTTGTAAACCTTGCTTACATGCAAACATTACATTACAGTGCAATTACATTCCTAGATTTGTAAACCTTGCTTACATGTAAACATTACATTACAGGGCAAATACATTCCTAGATTTGTAAACCTTGCTTACATGCAAACATTACATTACAGTGCAATTACATTCCTAGATTTGTGAACCTTGCTTACATGCAAACATAACATTACAGTGCAATTACATTCTAGATTTGTAAACCTTGCTTACATGCAAACATTACATTACAGTGCAATTACATTCTTAGATTTGTAAACCTTGCTTACATGCAAACATTACATTACAGGGCAATTACATTCCTAGATTTGTAAACCTTGCTTACATGCAAACATTACTTTACAGGGCAATTACATTCATAGATTTGTAAACCTTGCTTATATGCAAACATTACATTACAGTTCAATTACATTCCTAGATTTGTAAACATTGCTTACATGCAAACATTACATTACAGTGAAATTACATTCCTAGATTTGTAAACCTTGCTTACATGCAAACATTACATTACAGTGCAATTACATTCCTAGATTTGTAAACCTTGCTTACATGCAAGCATTACATTACAGTGCAATTACATTACTAGATTTGTAAACCTTGCTTACATGCAAACATTACATTACAGTGCAATTACATTCCTAGATTTGTAAACCTTGCTTACATGCAAACATTACATTACTTTTCAGTTACATTCCTAGATTTGTAAACCTTGCTTACATGCAAACATTACATTACAGTTCAATTACATTCCTAGATTTGTAAACCTTGCTTACATGCAAACATTACATTACAGTGCAATTACATTCCTAGATTTGTAAACCTTGCTTACATGCAAACATTACATTACAGTGCAATTACATTCCTAGATTTGTATACCTTGCTTACATGCAAACATTACATTACAGTGCAATTACATTCCTAGATTTGTAAACCTTGCTTACATGTAAACATTACATTACAGGGCAATTACATTCCTAGATTTGTAAACCTTGCTTACATGCAAACATTACATTACAAAGCAATTACATTCCTAGATTTGTAAACCTTGCTTACATGCAAACATTACATTACAGTGCAATTACATTCTAGATTTGTAAACCTTGCTTACATGCAAACATTACATTACAGTGCAATTACATTCTTAGATTTGTAAACCTTGCTTACATGCAAACATTACATTACAGGGCAATTACATTCCTAGATTTGTAAACCTTGCTTACATGCAAACATTACATTACAGGGCAATTACATTTATAGATTTGTAAACCTTGCTTACATGCAAACATTACATTACAGTGCAATTACATTCCTAGATTTGTAATCCTTGCTTACATGCAAACATTACATTACAGTGCAATTACATTCCTAGATTTGTAAACCTTGCTTACATGCAAACATTACATTACAGTGAAATTACATTCCTAGATTTGTAAACCTTGCTTACATGCAAACATTACATTACAGTGCAATTACATTCCTAGATTTGTAAACCTTGCTTACATGCAAGCATTACATTACAGTGCAATTACATTCCTAGATTTGTAAACCTTGCTTACATGCAAACATTACATTACAGTGCAATTACATTCCTAGATTTGTAAACCTTGCTTACATGCAAACATTACATTACAGTGCAATTACATTCTAGATTTGTAAACTTTGCTTACATGCAAACATTACAATACAGTGAAATTACATTCATAGAATTGTAAACCTTGCTTATATGCAAACATTACATTACAGTGAAATTACATTCCTAGATTTGTAAACCTTGATCACATGCAAACATTACATTACAGTGCAATTGCATTCCTAGATTTGTAAACCTTGCTTACATGCAAACATTACATTACAGTGCAATTACATTCCTAGATTTGTAAACCTTGCTTACATGCAAACATTACATTACAGTGCAATTACATTCCTAGATTTGTAAACCTTACTTACATGCAAACGTTACATTACAGGGCAATTACATTCTAGATTTGTAAACCTTGCTTACATGCAAACGTTACATTACAGTGCAATTAGATTCTAGATTTGTAAACCTTGCTTACATGCAAACATTACATTACAGTGCAATTACATTCCTAGATTTGTAGACCTTGCTTACATGCAAACATTACATTACAGGGCAATTACATTCTAGATTTGTAAACCTTGCTTACATGCAAACGTTACATTACAGTGCAATTACATTCTATATTTGTAAACCTTGCTTACATGCAAACATTACATTACAGTGCAATTACATTCCTAGATTTGTAAACCTTGCTTACATGCAAACATTACATTACAGTGCAATTACATTCCTAGATTTGTAAACCTTACTTACATGCAAACGTTACATTACAGGGCAATTACATTCTAGATTTGTAAACCTTGCTTACATGCAAACGTTACATTACAGTGCAATTAGATTCTAGATTTGTAAACCTTGCTTACATGCAAACATTACATTACAGTGCAATTACATTCCTAGATTTGTAGACCTTGCTTACATGCAAACATTACATTACAGGGCAATTACATTCTAGATTTGTAAACCTTGCTTACATGCAAACGTTACATTACAGTGCAATTACATTCTATATTTGTAAACCTTGCTTACATGCAAACATTACATTACAGTGCAATTACATTCCTAGATTTGTAAACCTTGCTTACATGCAAACATTACATTACAGTGAAATTACATTCCTAGATTTATAAACCTTGCTTACATGCAAACATTACTTTACAGTGCAATTACATTACTAGATTTGTAAACATTGCTTACATGCAAACATTACATTACAGTGCAAGTACATTCCTAGATTTGTAAACGTTGCTTACATGCAAACATTACATTACAGTGCAATTACATTCCTAGATTTGTAAACCTTGCTTACATGCAAACATTACATTACAGTGCAATTACATTCTAGATTTGTGAACCTTGCTTACATGCAAACATTACATTACAGGGCAATTACATTCTAGATTTGTAAACCTTGCTTACATGCAAACATTACATTACAGTACAATTACATTTCTAGATTTGTAAACCTTGCTTACATGCAAACATTACATTACAGTGCAATTACATTCCTAGATTTGTAAACCTTGCTTACATGCAAACATTACATTACAGTGCAATTACATTCCTAGATGTGTAAACCTTGCTTACATGCAAACATTACATTACAGTTCAATTACATTCCTAGATTTGTAAACCTTGCTTACATGCAAACATTACATTACAGTGCAATTACATTCCTAGATTTGTAAACCTTGCTTACATGCAAACATTACATTACAGTGCAATTACATTCCTAGATTTGTAAACATTGCTTACATGCAAACATTACATTACAGTGCAATTACATTCCTAGATTTGTAAACCTTGCTTACATGCAAACATTATATTACAGTGCAATTACATTCCTAGATTTGTAAACCTTGCTTACATGCAAGCATTACATTACAGTGCAATTACATTCCTTGATTTGTAAACCTTGCTTACATGCAAACATTACATTACAGTGCAATTACATTCCTAGATTTGTAAACCTTGCTTACATGTAAACATTACATTACAGGGCAAATACATTCCTAGATTTGTAAACCTTGCTTACATGCAAACATTACATTACAGTGCAATTACATTCCTAGATTTGTGAACCTTGCTTACATGCAAACATAACATTACAGTGCAATTACATTCTAGATTTGTAAACCTTGCTTACATGCAAACATTACATTACAGTGCAATTACATTCTTAGATTTGTAAACCTTGCTTACATGCAAACATTACATTACAGGGCAATTACATTCCTAGATTTGTAAACCTTGCTTACATGCAAACATTACTTTACAGGGCAATTACATTCATAGATTTGTAAACCTTGCTTATATGCAAACATTACATTACAGTTCAATTACATTCCTAGATTTGTAAACATTGCTTACATGCAAACATTACATTACAGTGAAATTACATTCCTAGATTTGTAAACCTTGCTTACATGCAAACATTACATTACAGTGCAATTACATTCCTAGATTTGTAAACCTTGCTTACATGCAAACATTAAATTACAGTGCAATTACATTCCTAGATTTTTAAACCTTGCTTACATGCAAACATTACATTACAGTACAATTACATTCCTAGATTTGTAAACCTTGCTTACATGCAAACATTACATTACAAAGCAATTACATTCTTAGATTTGTAAACCTTGCTTACATGCAAACATTACATTACAGTGCAATTACATTCCTAGATTTGTAAACCTTGCTTACATGCAAACATTACATTACAGTTCAGTTACATTCCTAGATTTGTAAACCTTGCTTACATGCAAACATTACATTACAGTTCAATTACATTCCTAGATTTGTAAACCTTGCTTACATGCAAACATTACATTACAGTGCAATTACATTCCTAGATTTGTAAACCTTGCTTACATGCAAACATTACATTACAGTGCAATTACATTCCTAGATTTGAAAACCTTGCTTACATGCAAACATTACATTACAGTGCAATTACATTCCTAAATTTGTAAACCTTGCTTACATGCAAAAATTATATTACAGTGCAATTACATTCCTAGATTTGTAAACCTTGCTTACATGCAAGCATTACATTACAGTGCAATTACATTCCTTGATTTGTAAACCTTGCTTACATGCAAACATTACATTACAGTGCAATTACATTCCTAGATTTGTAAACCTTGCTTACATGTAAACATTACATTACAGGGCAATTACATTCCTAGATTTGAAAACCTTGCTTACATGCAAACATTACATTACAGTGCAATTACATTCCTAAATTTGTAAACCTTGCTTACATGCAAAAATTATATTACAGTGCAATTACATTCCTAGATTTGTAAACCTTGCTTACATGCAAGCATTACATTACAGTGCAATTACATTCCTTGATTTGTAAACCTTGCTTACATGCAAACATTACATTACAGTGCAATTACATTCCTAGATTTGTAAACCTTGCTTACATGTAAACATTACATTACAGGGCAATTACATTCCTAGATTTGTAAACCTTGCTTACATGCAAACATTACATTACAAAGCAATTACATTCATAGATTTGTAAACCTTGCTTACATGCAAACATTACATTACAGTGCAATTACATTCTAGATTTGTAAACCTTGCTTACATGCAAACATTACATTACAGTGCAATTACATTCTTAGATTTGTAAACCTTGCTTACATGCAAACATTACATTACAGGGCAATTACATTCCTAGATTTGTAAACCTTGCTTACATGCAAACATTACATTACAGGGCAATTACATTTATAGATTTGTAAACCTTGCTTACATGCAAACATTACATTACAGTGCAATTACATTCCTAGATTTGTAATACTTGCTTACATGCAAACATTACATTACAGTGCAATTACATTCCTAGATTTGTAATACTTGCTTACATGCAAACATTACATTACAGTGCAATTACATTCCTAGATTTGTAAACCTTGCTTACATGCAAACATTACATTACAGTGAAATTACGTTCCTAGATTTGTAAACCTTGCTTACATGCAAACATTACATTACAGTGCAAATACATTCCTAGATTTGTAAACGTTGCTTACATGCAAGCATTACATTACAGTGCAATTACATTCCTAGATTTGTAAACCTTGCTTACATGCAAACATTACATTACAGTGCAATTACATTCCTAGATTTGTAAACCTTGCTTACATGCAAACATTACATTACAGTGCAATTACATTCTAGATTTGTAAACTTTGCTTACATGCAAACATTACATTACAGTGAAATTGCATTCATAGAATAGTAAACCTTGCTTATATGCAAACATTACATTACAGTGAAATTGTATTCCTAGATTTGTAAACCTTGATCACATGCAAACATTACATTACAGTGCAATTGCATTCCTAGATTTGTAAACCTTGCTTACATGCAAACATTACATTACAGTGCAATTACATTCCTAGATTTGTAAACCTTGCTTACATGCAAACATTACATTACAGTGCAATTACATTCCTAGATTTGTAAACCTTGCTTACATGCAAACATTACATTACAGTGCAATTACATTCCTAGATTTGTAAACCTTACTTACATGCAAACATTACATTACAGGGCAATTACATTCTAGATTTGTAAACCTTGCTTACATGCAAACGTTACATTACAGTGCAATTAGATTCTAGATTTGTAAACCTTGCTTACATGCAAACATTACATTACAGTGCAATTACATTCCTAGATTTGTAAACCTTGCTTACATGCATACATTACATTACAGTGAAATTACATTCCTAGATTTATAAACCTTGCTTACATGCAAACATTACATTACAGTGCAATTACATTACTAGATTTGTAAACATTGCTTACATGCAAACATTACATTACAGTGCAATTACATTCCTAGATTTGTAAACCTTGCTTACATGCAAACATTACATTACAGTGCAATTACATTCCTAGATTTGTAAACCTTGCTTACATGCAAACATTACATTACAGTGCAATTACATTCCTAGATTTGTAAACCTTACTTACATGCAAACATTACATTACAGGGCAATTACATTCTAGATTTGTAAACCTTGCTTACATGCAAACGTTACATTACAGTGCAATTAGATTCTAGAATTGTAAACCTTGCTTACATGCAAACATTACATTACAGTGCAATTACATTCCTAGATTTGTAAACCTTGCTTACATGCAAACATTACATTACAGTGAAATTACATTCCTAGATTTATAAACCTTGCTTACATGCAAACATTACATTACAGTGCAATTACATTACTAGATTTGTAAACATTGCTTACATGCAAACATTACATTACAGTGCAATTACATTCCTAGATTTGTAAACCTTGCTTACATGCAAACATTACATTACAGTGCAATTACATTCCTAGATTTGTAAACCTTGCTTACATGCAAACATTACATTACAGTGCAATTACATTCCTAGATTTGTAAACCTTGCTTACATGCAAACATTACATTACAGTGCAATTACATTCCTAGATTTGTAAACCTTGCTTACATGCAAACATTACTTTACAGTGCAATTACATTACTAGATTTGTAAACATTGCTTACATGCAAACATTACATTACAGTGCAAGTACATTCCTAGATTTGTAAACGTTGCTTACATGCAAACATTACATTACAGTGCAATTACATTCCTAGATTTGTAAACCTTGTTTACATGCAAACATTACATTACAGTGCAATTACATTCTAGATTTGTGAACCTTGCTTACATGCAAACATTACATTACAGGGCAATTACATTCTAGATTTGTAAACCTTGCTTACATGCAAACATTACATTACAGTACAATTACATTTCTAGATTTGTAAACCTTGCTTACATGCAAACATTACATTACAGTGCAATTACATTCCTAGATTTGTAAACCTTGCTTACATGCAAACATTACATTACAGTTCAATTACATTCCTAGATTTGTAAACCTTGCTTACATGCAAACATTACATTACAGTGCAATTACATTCCTAGATTTGTAAACCTTGCTTACATGCAAACATTACATTACAGTGCAATTACATTCCTAGATTTGTAAACCTTGCTTACATGCAAACATTACATTACAGTGCAATTACATTCCTAGATTTGTAAACCTTGCTTACATGCAAACATTATATTACAGTGCAATTACATTCCTAGATTTGTAAACCTTGCTTACATGCAAGCATTACATTACAGTGCAATTACATTCCTTGATTTGTAAACCTTGCTTACATGCAAACATTACATTACAGTGCAATTACATTCCTAGATTTGTAAACCTTGCTTACATGTAAACATTACATCACAGGGCAAATACATTCCTAGATTTGTAAACCTTGCTTACATGCAAACATTATATTACAGTGCAATTACATTCCTAGATTTGTAAACCTTGCTTACATGCAAACATAACATTACAGTGCAATTACATTCTAGATTTGTAAACCTAGCTTACATGCAAACATTACATTAAAGTGCAAGTACATTCTTAGATTTGTAAACCTTGCTTACATGCAAACATTACATTACAGGGCAATTACATTCCTAGATTTGTAAACCTTGCTTACATGCAAACATTACTTTACAGGGCAATTACATTCATAGATTTGTAAACCTTGCTTACATGCAAACATTACATTACAGTTCAGTTACATTCCTAGATTTGTAAACCTTGCTTACATGCAAACATTACATTACAGTTCAATTACATTCCTAGATTTGTAAACCTTGCTTACATGCAAACATTACATTACAGTGCAATTACATTCCTAGATTTGTAAACCTTGCTTACATGCAAACATTACATTACAGTGCAATTACATTCCTAAATTTGTAAACCTTGCTTACATGCAAAAATTATATTACAGTGCAATTACATTCCTAGATTTGTAAACCTTGCTTACATGCAAGCATTACATTACAGTGCAATTACATTCCTTGATTTGTAAACCTTGCTTACATGCAAACATTACATTACAGTGCAATTACATTCCTAGATTTGTAAACCTTGCTTACATGTAAACATTACATTACAGGGCAATTACATTCCTAGATTTGAAAACCTTGCTTACATGCAAACATTACATTACAGTGCAATTACATTCCTAAATTTGTAAACCTTGCTTACATGCAAAAATTATATTACAGTGCAATTACATTCCTAGATTTGTAAACCTTGCTTACATGCAAGCATTACATTACAGTGCAATTACATTCCTTGATTTGTAAACCTTGCTTACATGCAAACATTACATTACAGTGCAATTACATTCCTAGATTTGTAAACCTTGCTTACATGTAAACATTACATTACAGGGCAATTACATTCCTAGATTTGTAAACCTTGCTTACATGCAAACATTACATTACAAAGCAATTACATTCATAGATTTGTAAACCTTGCTTACATGCAAACATTACATTACAGTGCAATTACATTCTAGATTTGTAAACCTTGCTTACATGCAAACATTACATTACAGTGCAATTACATTCTTAGATTTGTAAACCTTGCTTACATGCAAACATTACATTACAGGGCAATTACATTCCTAGATTTGTAAACCTTGCTTACATGCAAACATTACATTACAGGGCAATTACATTTATAGATTTGTAAACCTTGCTTACATGCAAACATTACATTACAGTGCAATTACATTCCTAGATTTGTAATACTTGCTTACATGCAAACATTACATTACAGTGCAATTACATTCCTAGATTTGTAATACTTGCTTACATGCAAACATTACATTACAGTGCAATTACATTCCTAGATTTGTAAACCTTGCTTACATGCAAACATTACATTACAGTGAAATTACGTTCCTAGATTTGTAAACCTTGCTTACATGCAAACATTACATTACAGTGCAAATACATTCCTAGATTTGTAAACGTTGCTTACATGCAAGCATTACATTACAGTGCAATTACATTCCTAGATTTGTAAACCTTGCTTACATGCAAACATTACATTACAGTGCAATTACATTCCTAGATTTGTAAACCTTGCTTACATGCAAACATTACATTACAGTGCAATTACATTCTAGATTTGTAAACTTTGCTTACATGCAAACATTACATTACAGTGAAATTGCATTCATAGAATAGTAAACCTTGCTTATATGCAAACATTACATTACAGTGAAATTACATTCCTAGATTTGTAAACCTTGATCACATGCAAACATTACATTACAGTGCAATTGCATTCCTAGATTTGTAAACCTTGCTTACATGCAAACATTACATTACAGTGCAATTACATTCCTAGATTTGTAAACCTTGCTTACATGCAAACATTACATTACAGTGCAATTACATTCCTAGATTTGTAAACCTTGCTTACATGCAAACATTACATTACAGTGCAATTACATTCCTAGATTTGTAAACCTTACTTACATGCAAACATTACATTACAGGGCAATTACATTCTAGATTTGTAAACCTTGCTTACATGCAAACGTTACATTACAGTGCAATTAGATTCTAGATTTGTAAACCTTGCTTACATGCAAACATTACATTACAGTGCAATTACATTCCTAGATTTGTAAACCTTGCTTACATGCATACATTACATTACAGTGAAATTACATTCCTAGATTTATAAACCTTGCTTACATGCAAACATTACATTACAGTGCAATTACATTACTAGATTTGTAAACATTGCTTACATGCAAACATTACATTACAGTGCAATTACATTCCTAGATTTGTAAACCTTGCTTACATGCAAACATTACATTACAGTGCAATTACATTCCTAGATTTGTAAACCTTGCTTACATGCAAACATTACATTACAGTGCAATTACATTCCTAGATTTGTAAACCTTACTTACATGCAAACATTACATTACAGGGCAATTACATTCTAGATTTGTAAACCTTGCTTACATGCAAACGTTACATTACAGTGCAATTAGATTCTAGAATTGTAAACCTTGCTTACATGCAAACATTACATTACAGTGCAATTACATTCCTAGATTTGTAAACCTTGCTTACATGCAAACATTACATTACAGTGAAATTACATTCCTAGATTTATAAACCTTGCTTACATGCAAACATTACATTACAGTGCAATTACATTACTAGATTTGTAAACATTGCTTACATGCAAACATTACATTACAGTGCAATTACATTCCTAGATTTGTAAACCTTGCTTACATGCAAACATTACATTACAGTGCAATTACATTCCTAGATTTGTAAACCTTGCTTACATGCAAACATTACATTACAGTGCAATTACATTCCTAGATTTGTAAACCTTGCTTACATGCAAACATTACATTACAGTGCAATTACATTCCTAGATTTGTAAACCTTGCTTACATGCAAACATTACATTACAGTGAAATTACATTCCTAGATTTATAAACCTTGCTTACATGCAAACATTACTTTACAGTGCAATTACATTACTAGATTTGTAAACATTGCTTACATGCAAACATTACATTACAGTGCAAGTACATTCCTAGATTTGTAAACGTTGCTTACATGCAAACATTACATTACAGTGCAATTACATTCCTAGATTTGTAAACCTTGTTTACATGCAAACATTACATTACAGTGCAATTACATTCTAGATTTGTGAACCTTGCTTACATGCAAACATTACATTACAGGGCAATTACATTCTAGATTTGTAAACCTTGCTTACATGCAAACATTACATTACAGTACAATTACATTTCTAGATTTGTAAACCTTGCTTACATGCAAACATTACATTACAGTGCAATTACATTCCTAGATTTGTAAACCTTGCTTACATGCAAACATTACATTACAGTTCAATTACATTCCTAGATTTGTAAACCTTGCTTACATGCAAACATTACATTACAGTGCAATTACATTCCTAGATTTGTAAACCTTGCTTACATGCAAACATTACATTACAGTGCAATTACATTCCTAGATTTGTAAACCTTGCTTACATGCAAACATTACATTACAGTGCAATTACATTCCTAGATTTGTAAACCTTGCTTACATGCAAACATTATATTACAGTGCAATTACATTCCTAGATTTGTAAACCTTGCTTACATGCAAGCATTACATTACAGTGCAATTACATTCCTTGATTTGTAAACCTTGCTTACATGCAAACATTACATTACAGTGCAATTACATTCCTAGATTTGTAAACCTTGCTTACATGTAAACATTACATCACAGGGCAAATACATTCCTAGATTTGTAAACCTTGCTTACATGCAAACATTATATTACAGTGCAATTACATTCCTAGATTTGTAAACCTTGCTTACATGCAAACATAACATTACAGTGCAATTACATTCTAGATTTGTAAACCTAGCTTACATGCAAACATTACATTACAGTGCAAGTACATTCTTAGATTTGTAAACCTTGCTTACATGCAAACATTACATTACAGGGCAATTACATTCCTAGATTTGTAAACCTTGCTTACATGCAAACATTACTTTACAGGGCAATTACATTCATAGATTTGTAAACCTTGCTTACATGCAAACATTACATTACAGTGCAATTACATTCCTAGATTTGTAAACATTGCTTACATGCAAACATTACATTACAGTGAAATTACATTCCTAGATTTGTAAACCTTGCTTTCATGCTAACATTACATTACAGTGCAATTACATTCCTAGATTTGTAAACCTTGCTTACATGCAAGCATTACATTACAGTGCAATTACATTACTAGATTTGTAAACCTTGCTTACATGCAAACATTACATTACAGTGCAATTACATTCCTAGATTTGTAAACCTTGCTTACATGCAAACATTACATTACAGTTCAATTACATTCCTAGATTTGTAAACTTTGCTTACATGCAAACATTACATTACAGTGAAATTACATTTATAACGCTGTAAACCTTGCTTACATGCAAACATTACATTACAGTGAAATTACATTCCTAGATTTGTAAACCTTGATCACATGCAAACATTACATTACAGTGCAATTGCATTCCTAGATTTGTAAACCTTGCTTACATGCAAACATTACATTACAGTGCAATTACATTCCTAGATTTGTAAACCTTGCTTACATGCAAACATTACATTACAGTGCAATTACATTCGTAGATTTGTAAACCTTGCTTACATGCAAACATTACATTACAGTGCAATTACATTCCTAGATTTGTAAACCTTGCTTACATGCAAACATTACATTATAGTGCAATTACATTCCTAGATTTGTAAACCTTGCTACATGCAAACATTACATTACAGTGCAATTACATTCCTAGATTTGTAGACCTTGCTTAAATGCAAACATTACATTACAGTGCGATTACATTCCTAGAATTGTAAACCTTACTTACATGCAAACATTACATTACAGGGCAATTACATTCTAGATTTCTAAACCTTGCTTACATGCAAACGTTACATTACAGTGCAATTACATTCTAGATTTGTAAACCTTGCTTACATGCAAACATTACATTACAGTGCAATTACATTGCTAGATTTGTAAACCTTGCTTACATGCAAACATTACATTACAGTGCAATTACATTCCTAGATTTGTAAACCTTGCTTACATGCAAACATTACATTTTAGTGCAATTACATTCCTAGATTTGTAAAACTTGCTTACATGCAAACATTACATTACAGTGCAATGACATTCTTAGATTTGTAAACCTTGCTTACATGCAAACATTACATTACAGTGCAATTACATTCTAGATTTGTAAACCTTGCTTACATGCAAACATTACATTACAGTGCAATTACATTCTTAGATTTGTAAACCTTTCTTACATGCAAACATTACATTACAGAGCAATTACATTCCTAGATTTGTAAACCTTGCTTACATGCAAACATTACATTACAGTGCAATTACATTCCTAGATTTGTAAACCTTGCTTACATGCAAACATTACATTACAGTGCAATTACATTCCTAGATTTGTAAACCTTGCTTACATGCAAACATAACATTACAGTTCAATTACATTCCTAGATTTGTAAACCTTGCTTACATGCAAACATTACATTACAGTGCAATTACATTCCTAGATTTGTAAACCTTGCTTACATGCAAACATTACATTACAGTGCAATTACATTCCTAGATTTGTAAACCTTGCTTACATGCAAACATTACATTACAGTGCAATTACATTCCTAGATTTGTAAACCTTGCTTACATGCAAACATTATATTACAGTGCAATTACATTCCTAGATTTGTAAACCTTGCTTACATGCAAGCATTACATTACAGTGCAATTACATTCCTTGATTTGTAAACCTTGCTTACATGCAAACATTACATTACAGTGCAATTACATTCCTAGATTTGTAAACCTTGCTTACATGTAAACATTACATCACAGGGCAAATACATTCCTAGATTTGTAAACCTTGCTTACATGCAAACATTATATTACAGTGCAATTACATTCCTAGATTTGTAAACCTTGCTTACATGCAAACATAACATTACAGTGCAATTACATTCTAGATTTGTAAACCTAGCTTACATGCAAACATTACATTACAGTGCAAGTACATTCTTAGATTTGTAAACCTTGCTTACATGCAAACATTACATTACAGGGCAATTACATTCCTAGATTTGTAAACCTTGCTTACATGCAAACATTACTTTACAGGGCAATTACATTCATAGATTTGTAAACCTTGCTTACATGCAAACATTACATTACAGTGCAATTACATTCCTAGATTTGTAAACATTGCTTACATGCAAACATTACATTACAGTGAAATTACATTCCTAGATTTGTAAACCTTGCTTTCATGCTAACATTACATTACAGTGCAATTACATTCCTAGATTTGTAAACCTTGCTTACATGCAAGCATTACATTACAGTGCAATTACATTACTAGATTTGTAAACCTTGCTTACATGCAAACATTACATTACAGTGCAATTACATTCCTAGATTTGTAAACCTTGCTTACATGCAAACATTACATTACAGGGCAATTACATTCCTAGATTTGTAAACCTTGCTTACATGCAAACATTACATTACAGTGCAATTACATTCCTTGATTTGTAAACCTTGCTTACATGCAAAAATTACATTACAGTGCAATTACATTCCTAGATTTGTAAACCTTGCTTACATGTAAACATTACATTACAGGGCAATTACATTCCCAGATTTATAAACATTGTTTACATGCAAACATTACATTACAAAGCAATTACATTCCTAGATTTGTAAACCTTGCTTACATGCAAACATTACATTACAGTGCAATTACATTCTAGATTTGTAAACCTTGCTTACATGCAAACATTACATTACAGTGCAAATACATTCTTAGATTTGTAAACCTTGCTTACATGCAAACATTACATTACAGGGCAATTACATTCCTAGATTTGTAAACCTTGCTTACATGCAAACATTACATTACAGTGCAATTACATTTATAGATTTGTAAACCTTGCTTACATGCAAACATTACATTACAGTGCAATTACATTCCTAGATTTGTAAACCTTGCTTACATGCAAACATTACATTACAGTTCAATTACATTCCTAGATTTGTAAACCTTGCTTACATGCAAACATTACATTATAGTGCAATTACATTCCTAGATTTGTAAACCTTGCTTACATGCAAACATTACATTACAGAGCAATTACATTCCTAGATTTGTAAACCTTGCTTACATGCAAACATTACATTACAGTGCAATTACATTCCTAAATTTGTAAACCTTGCTTACATGCAAAAATTATATTACAGTGCAATTACATTCCTAGATTTGTAAACCTTGCTTACATGCAAGCATTACATTACAGTGCAATTACATTCCTTGATTTGTAAACCTTGCTTACATGCAAAAATTACATTACAGTGCAATTACATTCCTAGATTTGTAAACCTTGCTTACATGTAAACATTACATTACAGGGCAATTACATTCCTAGATTTGTAAACCTTGCTTACATGCAAACATTACATTACAAAGCAATTACATTCCTAGATTTGTAAACCTTGCTTACATGCAAACATTACATTACAGTGCAATTACATTCTAGATTTGTAAACCTTGCTTACATGCAAACATTACATTACAGTGCAAATACATTCTTAGATTTGTAAACCTTGCTTACATGCAAACATTACATTACAGGGCAATTACATTCCTAGATTTGTAAACCTTGCTTACATGCAAACATTACATTACAGGGCAATTACATTTATAGATTTGTAAACCTTGCTTACATGCAAACATTACATTACAGTGCAATTACATTCCTAGATTTGTAATCCTTGCTTACATGCAAACATTACATTACAGTGAAATTACATTCCTAGATTTGTAAACCTTGCTTACATGTAAACATTACATTACAGGGCAATTACATTCCTAGATTTGTAAACCTTGCTTACATGCAAACATTACATTACAAAGCAATTACATTCCTAGATTTGTAAACCTTGCTTACATGCAAACATTACATTACAGTGCAATTACATTCTAGATTTGTAAACCTTGCTTACATGCAAACATTACATTACAGTGCAAATACATTCTTAGATTTGTAAACCTTGCTTACATGCAAACATTACATTACAGGGCAATTACATTCCTAGATTTGTAAACCTTGCTTACATGCAAACATTACATTACAGGGCAATTACATTTATAGATTTGTAAACCTTGCTTACATGCAAACATTACATTACAGTGCAATTACATTCCTAGATTTGTAATCCTTGCTTACATGCAAACATTACATTACAGTGAAATTACATTCCTAGATTTGTAAACCTTGCTTACATGCAAACATTACATTACAGTGCAATTACATTCTAGATTTGTAAACTTTGCTTACATGCAAACATTACATTACAGTGAAATTACATTCATAGATTTGTAAACTTTGCTTACATGCAAACATTACATTACAGTGAATTTACATTCATAGAATTGTAAACCTTGCTTATATGCAAACATTACATTACAGTGAAATTACATTCCTAGATTTGTAAACCTTGATCACATGCAAACATTACATTACAGTGCAATTACATTTCTAGATTTGCAAACCTTGCTTACATGCAAGCATTACATTACAGTGCAATTACATTCCTAGATTTGTAAACCTTGCTTACATGCAAACATTACATTACAGTGCAATTACATTCCTAGATTTGTAAACCTTGCTTACATGCAAACATTACATTACAGGGCAATTACATTCCTAGATTTGTAAACCTTGCTTACATGAAAACATTACATTACAGGGCAATTATATTCTTAGATTTGTAAACCTTGCTTACATGCAAACATTACATTACAGTGCAATTACATTCCTAGATTTGTAGATCTTGCTTACATGCAAACTTTACATTACAGTGCAATTACATTCTTAGATTTGTAAACCTTGCTTACATGCAAACATTACATAACAGTGCAATTACATTCCTAGATTTGTAATCCTTGCTTACATGCAAACATTACATTACAGTGAAATTACATTCCTAGATTTGTAAACCTTGCTTACATGTAAACATTACATTACAGTGCAATTACATTCCTAGATTTGTAATCCTTGCTTACATGCAAACATTACATTACAGTGAAATTACATTCCTAGATTTGTAAACCTTGCTTACATGTAAACATTACATTACAGGGCAATTACATTCCTAGATTTGTAAACCTTGCTTACATGCAAACATTACATTACAAAGCAATTACATTCCTAGATTTGTAAACCTTGCTTACATGCAAACATTACATTACAGTACAATTACATTCTAGATTTGTAAACCTTGCTTACATGCAAACATTACATTACAGTGCAATTACATTCTTAGATTTGTAAACCTTGCTTACATGCAAACATTACATTACAGGGCAATTACATTCCTAGATTTGTAAACCTTGCTTACATGCAAACATTACATTACAGGGCAATTACATTTATAGATTTGTAAACCTTGCTTACATGCAAACATTACATTACAGTGCAATTACATTCCTAGATTTGTAATCCTTGCTTACATGCAAACATTACATTACAGTGCAATTACATTCCTAGATTTGTAAACCTTGCTTACATGCAAACATTACATTACATTGAAATTACATTCCTAGATTTGTAAACCTTGCTTACATGCAAACATTACATTACAGTGCAATTACATTCCTAGATTTGTAAACCTTGCTTACATGCAAGCATTACATTACAGTGCAATTACATTCCTAGATTTGTAAACCTTGCTTACATGCAAACATTACATTACAGTGCAATTACATTCCTAGATTTGTAAACCTTGCTTACATGCAAACATTACATTACAGTGCAATTACATTCTAGATTTGTAAACTTTGCTTACATGCAAACATTACATTACAGTGAATTTACATTCATAGAATTGTAAACCTTGCTTATATGCAAACATTACATTACAGTGAAATTACATTCCTAGATTTGTAAACCTTGATCACATGCAAACATTACATTACAGTGCAATTACATTTCTAGATTTGCAAACCTTGCTTACATGCAAGCATTACATTACAGTGCAATTACATTCCTAGATTTGTAAACCTTGCTTACATGCAAACATTACATTACAGTGCAATTACATTCCTAGATTTGTAAACCTTGCTTACATGCAAACATTACATTACAGGGCAATTACATTCCTAGATTTGTAAACCTTGCTTACATGAAAACATTACATTACAGGGCAATTATATTCTTAGATTTGTAAACCTTGCTTACATGCAAACATTACATTACAGTGCAATTACATTCCTAGATTTGTAGATCTTGCTTACATGCAAACTTTACATTACAGTGCAATTACATTCTTAGATTTGTAAACCTTGCTTACATGCAAACATTACATAACAGTGCAATTACATTCCTAGATTTGTAATCCTTGCTTACATGCAAACATTACATTACAGTGAAATTACATTCCTAGATTTGTAAACCTTGCTTACATGTAAACATTACATTACAGTGCAATTACATTCCTAGATTTGTAATCCTTGCTTACATGCAAACATTACATTACAGTGAAATTACATTCCTAGATTTGTAAACCTTGCTTACATGTAAACATTACATTACAGGGCAATTACATTCCTAGATTTGTAAACCTTGCTTACATGCAAACATTACATTACAAAGCAATTACATTCCTAGATTTGTAAACCTTGCTTACATGCAAACATTACATTACAGTACAATTACATTCTAGATTTGTAAACCTTGCTTACATGCAAACATTACATTACAGTGCAATTACATTCTTAGATTTGTAAACCTTGCTTACATGCAAACATTACATTACAGGGCAATTACATTCCTAGATTTGTAAACCTTGCTTACATGCAAACATTACATTACAGGGCAATTACATTTATAGATTTGTAAACCTTGCTTACATGCAAACATTACATTACAGTGCAATTACATTCCTAGATTTGTAATCCTTGCTTACATGCAAACATTACATTACAGTGCAATTACATTCCTAGATTTGTAAACCTTGCTTACATGCAAACATTACATTACATTGAAATTACATTCCTAGATTTGTAAACCTTGCTTACATGCAAACATTACATTACAGTGCAATTACATTCCTAGATTTGTAAACCTTGCTTACATGCAAGCATTACATTACAGTGCAATTACATTCCTAGATTTGTAAACCTTGCTTACATGCAAACATTACATTACAGTGCAATTACATTCCTAGATTTGTAAACCTTGCTTACATGCAAACATTACATTACAGTGCAATTACATTCTAGATTTGTAAACTTTGCTTACATGCAAACATTACAATACAGTGAAATTACATTCATAGAATTGTAAACCTTGCTTATATGCAAACATTACATTACAGTGAAATTACATTCCTAGATTTGTAAACCTTGATCACATGCAAACATTACATTACAGTGCAATTGCATTCCTAGATTTGTAAACCTTGCTTACATGCAAACATTACATTACAGTGCAATTACATTCCTAGATTTGTAAACCTTGCTTACATGCAAACATTACATTACAGTGCAATTACATTCCTAGATTTGTAAACCTTGCTTACATGCAAACATTACATTACAGTGCAATTACATTCCTAGATTTGTAAACCTTACTTACATGCAAACGTTACATTACAGGGCAATTACATTCTAGATTTGTAAACCTTGCTTACATGCAAACGTTACATTACAGTGCAATTAGATTCTAGATTTGTAAACCTTGCTTACATGCAAACATTACATTACAGTGCAATTACATTCCTAGATTTGTAGACCTTGCTTACATGCAAACATTACATTACAGGGCAATTACATTCTAGATTTGTAAACCTTGCTTACATGCAAACGTTACATTACAGTGCAATTACATTCTATATTTGTAAACCTTGCTTACATGCAAACATTACATTACAGTGCAATTACATTCCTAGATTTGTAAACCTTGCTTACATGCAAACATTACATTACAGTGAAATTACATTCCTAGATTTATAAACCTTGCTTACATGCAAACATTACTTTACAGTGCAATTACATTACTAGATTTGTAAACATTGCTTACATGCAAACATTACATTACAGTGCAAGTACATTCCTAGATTTGTAAACGTTGCTTACATGCAAACATTACATTACAGTGCAATTACATTCCTAGATTTGTAAACCTTGCTTACATGCAAACATTACATTACAGTGCAATTACATTCTAGATTTGTGAACCTTGCTTACATGCAAACATTACATTACAGGGCAATTACATTCTAGATTTGTAAACCTTGCTTACATGCAAACATTACATTACAGTACAATTACATTTCTAGATTTGTAAACCTTGCTTACATGCAAACATTACATTACAGTGCAATTACATTCCTAGATTTGTAAACCTTGCTTACATGCAAACATTACATTACAGTGCAATTACATTCCTAGATTTGTAAACCTTGCTTACATGCAAACATTACATTACAGTTCAATTACATTCCTTGATTTGTAAACCTTGCTTACATGCAAACATTACATTACAGTGCAATTACATTCCTAGATTTGTAAACCTTGCTTACATGCAAACATTACATTACAGTGCAATTACATTCCTAGATTTGTAAACATTGCTTACATGCAAACATTACATTACAGTGCAATTACATTCCTAGATTTGTAAACCTTGCTTACATGCAAACATTATATTACAGTGCAATTACATTCCTAGATTTGTAAACCTTGCTTACATGCAAGCATTACATTACAGTGCAATTACATTCCTTGATTTGTAAACCTTGCTTACATGCAAACATTACATTACAGTGCAATTACATTCCTAGATTTGTAAACCTTGCTTACATGTAAACATTACATTACAGGGCAAATACATTCCTAGATTTGTAAACCTTGCTTACATGCAAACATTACATTACAGTGCAATTACATTCCTAGATTTGTGAACCTTGCTTACATGCAAACATAACATTACAGTGCAATTACATTCTAGATTTGTAAACCTTGCTTACATGCAAACATTACATTACAGTGCAATTACATTCTTAGATTTGTAAACCTTGCTTACATGCAAACATTACATTACAGGGCAATTACATTCCTAGATTTGTAAACCTTGCTTACATGCAAACATTACTTTACAGGGCAATTACATTCATAGATTTGTAAACCTTGCTTATATGCAAACATTACATTACAGTTCAATTACATTCCTAGATTTGTAAACATTGCTTACATGCAAACATTACATTACAGTGAAATTACATTCCTAGATTTGTAAACCTTGCTTACATGCAAACATTACATTACAGTGCAATTACATTCCTAGATTTGTAAACCTTGCTTACATGCAAGCATTACATTACAGTGCAATTACATTACTAGATTTGTAAACCTTGCTTACATGCAAACATTACATTACAGTGCAATTACATTCCTAGATTTGTAAACCTTGCTTACATGCAAACATTACATTACTTTTCAGTTACATTCCTAGATTTGTAAACCTTGCTTACATGCAAACATTACATTACAGTTCAATTACATTCCTAGATTTGTAAACCTTGCTTACATGCAAACATTACATTACAGTGCAATTACATTCCTAGATTTGTAAACCTTGCTTACATGCAAACATTACATTACAGTGCAATTACATTCCTAGATTTGTATACCTTGCTTACATGCAAACATTACATTACAGTGCAATTACATTCCTAGATTTGTAAACCTTGCTTACATGTAAACATTACATTACAGGGCAATTACATTCCTAGATTTGTAAACCTTGCTTACATGCAAACATTACATTACAAAGCAATTACATTCCTAGATTTGTAAACCTTGCTTACATGCAAACATTACATTACAGTGCAATTACATTCTAGATTTGTAAACCTTGCTTACATGCAAACATTACATTACAGTGCAATTACATTCTTAGATTTGTAAACCTTGCTTACATGCAAACATTACATTACAGGGCAATTACATTCCTAGATTTGTAAACCTTGCTTACATGCAAACATTACATTACAGGGCAATTACATTTATAGATTTGTAAACCTTGCTTACATGCAAACATTACATTACAGTGCAATTACATTCCTAGATTTGTAATCCTTGCTTACATGCAAACATTACATTACAGTGCAATTACATTCCTAGATTTGTAAACCTTGCTTACATGCAAACATTACATTACAGTGAAATTACATTCCTAGATTTGTAAACCTTGCTTACATGCAAACATTACATTACAGTGCAATTACATTCCTAGATTTGTAAACCTTGCTTACATGCAAGCATTACATTACAGTGCAATTACATTCCTAGATTTGTAAACCTTGCTTACATGCAAACATTACATTACAGTGCAATTACATTCCTAGATTTGTAAACCTTGCTTACATGCAAACATTACATTACAGTGCAATTACATTCTAGATTTGTAAACTTTGCTTACATGCAAACATTACAATACAGTGAAATTACATTCATAGAATTGTAAACCTTGCTTATATGCAAACATTACATTACAGTGAAATTACATTCCTAGATTTGTAAACCTTGATCACATGCAAACATTACATTACAGTGCAATTGCATTCCTAGATTTGTAAACCTTGCTTACATGCAAACATTACATTACAGTGCAATTACATTCCTAGATTTGTAAACCTTGCTTACATGCAAACATTACATTACAGTGCAATTACATTCCTAGATTTGTAAACCTTGCTTACATGCAAACATTACATTACAGTGCAATTACATTCCTAGATTTGTAAACCTTACTTACATGCAAACGTTACATTACAGGGCAATTACATTCTAGATTTGTAAACCTTGCTTACATGCAAACGTTACATTACAGTGCAATTAGATTCTAGATTTGTAAACCTTGCTTACATGCAAACATTACATTACAGTGCAATTACATTCCTAGATTTGTAGACCTTGCTTACATGCAAACATTACATTACAGGGCAATTACATTCTAGATTTGTAAACCTTGCTTACATGCAAACGTTACATTACAGTGCAATTACATTCTATATTTGTAAACCTTGCTTACATGCAAACATTACATTACAGTGCAATTACATTCCTAGATTTGTAAACCTTGCTTACATGCAAACATTACATTACAGTGAAATTACATTCCTAGATTTATAAACCTTGCTTACATGCAAACATTACTTTACAGTGCAATTACATTACTAGATTTGTAAACATTGCTTACATGCAAACATTACATTACAGTGCAAGTACATTCCTAGATTTGTAAACGTTGCTTACATGCAAACATTACATTACAGTGCAATTACATTCCTAGATTTGTAAACCTTGCTTACATGCAAACATTACATTACAGTGCAATTACATTCTAGATTTGTGAACCTTGCTTACATGCAAACATTACATTACAGGGCAATTACATTCTAGATTTGTAAACCTTGCTTACATGCAAACATTACATTACAGTACAATTACATTTCTAGATTTGTAAACCTTGCTTACATGCAAACATTACATTACAGTGCAATTACATTCCTAGATTTGTAAACCTTGCTTACATGCAAACATTACATTACAGTGCAATTACATTCCTAGATGTGTAAACCTTGCTTACATGGAAACATTACATTACAGTTCAATTACATTCCTAGATTTGTAAACCTTGCTTACATGCAAACATTACATTACAGTGCAATTACATTCCTAGATTTGTAAACCTTGCTTACATGCAAACATTACATTACAGTGCAATTACATTCCTAGATTTGTAAACATTGCTTACATGCAAACATTACATTACAGTGCAATTACATTCCTAGATTTGTAAACCTTGCTTACATGCAAACATTATATTACAGTGCAATTACATTCCTAGATTTGTAAACCTTGCTTACATGCAAGCATTACATTACAGTGCAATTACATTCCTTGATTTGTAAACCTTGCTTACATGCAAACATTACATTACAGTGCAATTACATTCCTAGATTTGTAAACCTTGCTTACATGTAAACATTACATTACAGGGCAAATACATTCCTAGATTTGTAAACCTTGCTTACATGCAAACATTACATTACAGTGCAATTACATTCCTAGATTTGTGAACCTTGCTTACATGCAAACATAACATTACAGTGCAATTACATTCTAGATTTGTAAACCTTGCTTACATGCAAACATTACATTACAGTGCAATTACATTCTTAGATTTGTAAACCTTGCTTACATGCAAACATTACATTACAGGGCAATTACATTCCTAGATTTGTAAACCTTGCTTACATGCAAACATTACTTTACAGGGCAATTACATTCATAGATTTGTAAACCTTGCTTATATGCAAACATTACATTACAGTTCAATTACATTCCTAGATTTGTAAACATTGCTTACATGCAAACATTACATTACAGTGAAATTACATTCCTAGATTTGTAAACCTTGCTTACATGCAAACATTACATTACAGTGCAATTACATTCCTAGATTTGTAAACCTTGCTTACATGCAAACATTAAATTACAGTGCAATTACATTCCTAGATTTTTAAACCTTGCTTACATGCAAACATTACATTACAGTACAATTACATTCCTAGATTTGTAAACCTAGCTTACATGCAAACATTACATTACAAAGCAATTACATTCTTAGATTTGTAAACCTTGCTTACATGCAAACATTACATTACAGTGCAATTACATTCCTAGATTTGTAAACCTTGCTTACATGCAAACATTACATTACAGTTCAGTTACATTCCTAGATTTGTAAACCTTGCTTACATGCAAACATTACATTACAGTTCAATTACATTCCTAGATTTGTAAACCTTGCTTACATGCAAACATTACATTACAGTGCAATTACATTCCTAGATTTGTAAACCTTGCTTACATGCAAACATTACATTACAGTGCAATTACATTCCTAGATTTGAAAACCTTGCTTACATGCAAACATTACATTACAGTGCAATTACATTCCTAAATTTGTAAACCTTGCTTACATGCAAAAATTATATTACAGTGCAATTACATTCCTAGATTTGTAAACCTTGCTTACATGCAAGCATTACATTACAGTGCAATTACATTCCTTGATTTGTAAACCTTGCTTACATGCAAACATTACATTACAGTGCAATTACATTCCTAGATTTGTAAACCTTGCTTACATGTAAACATTACATTACAGGGCAATTACATTCCTAGATTTGAAAACCTTGCTTACATGCAAACATTACATTACAGTGCAATTACATTCCTAAATTTGTAAACCTTGCTTACATGCAAAAATTATATTACAGTGCAATTACATTCCTAGATTTGTAAACCTTGCTTACATGCAAGCATTACATTACAGTGCAATTACATTCCTTGATTTGTAAACCTTGCTTACATGCAAACATTACATTACAGTGCAATTACATTCCTAGATTTGTAAACCTTGCTTACATGTAAACATTACATTACAGGGCAATTACATTCCTAGATTTGTAAACCTTGCTTACATGCAAACATTACATTACAAAGCAATTACATTCATAGATTTGTAAACCTTGCTTACATGCAAACATTACATTACAGTGCAATTACATTCTAGATTTGTAAACCTTGCTTACATGCAAACATTACATTACAGTGCAATT
This sequence comes from Anisus vortex, assembly GCA_949126835.1. Classification (NCBI taxonomy): domain Eukaryota; kingdom Metazoa; phylum Mollusca; class Gastropoda; family Planorbidae; genus Anisus; species Anisus vortex. The sequence goes on along the minus strand of OX421502.1, from coordinate 26,827,854 downwards.
ACATTCTTAGATTTGTAAACCTTGCTTACATGCAAACATTACATTACAGGGCAATTACATTCCTAGATTTGTAAACCTTGCTTACATGCAAACATTACATTACAGGGCAATTACATTTATAGATTTGTAAACCTTGCTTACATGCAAACATTACATTACAGTGCAATTACATTCCTAGATTTGTAATACTTGCTTACATGCAAACATTACATTACAGTGCAATTACATTCCTAGATTTGTAATACTTGCTTACATGCAAACATTACATTACAGTGCAATTACATTCCTAGATTTGTAAACCTTGCTTACATGCAAACATTACATTACAGTGAAATTACGTTCCTAGATTTGTAAACCTTGCTTACATGCAAACATTACATTACAGTGCAAATACATTCCTAGATTTGTAAACGTTGCTTACATGCAAGCATTACATTACAGTGCAATTACATTCCTAGATTTGTAAACCTTGCTTACATGCAAACATTACATTACAGTGCAATTACATTCCTAGATTTGTAAACCTTGCTTACATGCAAACATTACATTACAGTGCAATTACATTCTAGATTTGTAAACTTTGCTTACATGCAAACATTACATTACAGTGAAATTGCATTCATAGAATAGTAAACCTTGCTTATATGCAAACATTACATTACAGTGAAATTACATTCCTAGATTTGTAAACCTTGATCACATGCAAACATTACATTACAGTGCAATTGCATTCCTAGATTTGTAAACCTTGCTTACATGCAAACATTACATTACAGTGCAATTACATTCCTAGATTTGTAAACCTTGCTTACATGCAAACATTACATTACAGTGCAATTACATTCCTAGATTTGTAAACCTTGCTTACATGCAAACATTACATTACAGTGCAATTACATTCCTAGATTTGTAAACCTTACTTACATGCAAACATTACATTACAGGGCAATTACATTCTAGATTTGTAAACCTTGCTTACATGCAAACGTTACATTACAGTGCAATTAGATTCTAGATTTGTAAACCTTGCTTACATGCAAACATTACATTACAGTGCAATTACATTCCTAGATTTGTAAACCTTGCTTACATGCATACATTACATTACAGTGAAATTACATTCCTAGATTTATAAACCTTGCTTACATGCAAACATTACATTACAGTGCAATTACATTACTAGATTTGTAAACATTGCTTACATGCAAACATTACATTACAGTGCAATTACATTCCTAGATTTGTAAACCTTGCTTACATGCAAACATTACATTACAGTGCAATTACATTCCTAGATTTGTAAACCTTGCTTACATGCAAACATTACATTACAGTGCAATTACATTCCTAGATTTGTAAACCTTACTTACATGCAAACATTACATTACAGGGCAATTACATTCTAGATTTGTAAACCTTGCTTACATGCAAACGTTACATTACAGTGCAATTAGATTCTAGAATTGTAAACCTTGCTTACATGCAAACATTACATTACAGTGCAATTACATTCCTAGATTTGTAAACCTTGCTTACATGCAAACATTACATTACAGTGAAATTACATTCCTAGATTTATAAACCTTGCTTACATGCAAACATTACATTACAGTGCAATTACATTACTAGATTTGTAAACATTGCTTACATGCAAACATTACATTACAGTGCAATTACATTCCTAGATTTGTAAACCTTGCTTACATGCAAACATTACATTACAGTGCAATTACATTCCTAGATTTGTAAACCTTGCTTACATGCAAACATTACATTACAGTGCAATTACATTCCTAGATTTGTAAACCTTGCTTACATGCAAACATTACATTACAGTGCAATTACATTCCTAGATTTGTAAACCTTGCTTACATGCAAACATTACTTTACAGTGCAATTACATTACTAGATTTGTAAACATTGCTTACATGCAAACATTACATTACAGTGCAAGTACATTCCTAGATTTGTAAACGTTGCTTACATGCAAACATTACATTACAGTGCAATTACATTCCTAGATTTGTAAACCTTGTTTACATGCAAACATTACATTACAGTGCAATTACATTCTAGATTTGTGAACCTTGCTTACATGCAAACATTACATTACAGGGCAATTACATTCTAGATTTGTAAACCTTGCTTACATGCAAACATTACATTACAGTACAATTACATTTCTAGATTTGTAAACCTTGCTTACATGCAAACATTACATTACAGTGCAATTACATTCCTAGATTTGTAAACCTTGCTTACATGCAAACATTACATTACAGTTCAATTACATTCCTAGATTTGTAAACCTTGCTTACATGCAAACATTACATTACAGTGCAATTACATTCCTAGATTTGTAAACCTTGCTTACATGCAAACATTACATTACAGTGCAATTACATTCCTAGATTTGTAAACCTTGCTGACATGCAAACATTACATTACAGTGCAATTACATTCCTAGATTTGTAAACCTTGCTTACATGCAAACATTATATTACAGTGCAATTACATTCCTAGATTTGTAAACCTTGCTTACATGCAAGCATTACATTACAGTGCAATTACATTCCTTGATTTGTAAACCTTGCTTACATGCAAACATTACATTACAGTGCAATTACATTCCTAGATTTGTAAACCTTGCTTACATGTAAACATTACATCACAGGGCAAATACATTCCTAGATTTGTAAACCTTGCTTACATGCAAACATTATATTACAGTGCAATTACATTCCTAGATTTGTAAACCTTGCTTACATGCAAACATAACATTACAGTGCAATTACATTCTAGATTTGTAAACATTGCTTACATGCAAACATTACATTACAGTGCAATTACATTCCTAGATTTGTAAACCTTGCTTACATGCAAACATTACATTACAGTGCAATTACATTCCTAGATTTGTAAACATTGCTTACATGCAAACATTACATTACAGTGCAATTACATTCCTAGATTTGTAAACCTTGCTTACATGCAAACATTACATTACAGTGCAATTACATTACTAGATTTGTAAACATTGCTTACATGCAAACATTACATTACAGTGCAATTACATTCCTAGATTTGTAAACCTTGCTTACATGCAAACATTACATTACAGTGCAATTACATTCCTAGATTTGTAAACCTTGCTTACATGCAAACATTACATTACAGTGCAATTACATTCCTAGATATGTAAACCTTGCTTACATGCAAACATTACATTACAGTGCAATTACATTCCTAGATTTGTAAACCTTGCTTACATGCAAACATTACATTACAGTGAAATTACATTCCTAGATTTATAAACCTTGCTTACATGCAAACATTACTTTACAGTGCAATTACATTACTAGATTTGTAAACATTGCTTACATGCAAACATTACATTACAGTGCAAGTACATTCCTAGATTTGTAAACGTTGCTTACATGCAAACATTACATTACAGTGCAATTACATTCCTAGATTTGTAAACCTTGTTTACATGCAAACATTACATTACAGTGCAATTACATTCTAGATTTGTGAACCTTGCTTACATGCAAACATTACATTACAGGGCAATTACATTCTAGATTTGTAAACCTTGCTTACATGCAAACATTACATTACAGTACAATTACATTTCTAGATTTGTAAACCTTGCTTACATGCAAACATTACATTACAGTGCAATTACATTCCTAGATTTGTAAACCTTGCTTACATGCAAACATTACATTACAGGGCAATTACATTCTAGATTTGTAAACCTTGCTTACATGCAAACATTACATTACAGTGCAATTAGATTCTAGATTTGTAAACCTTGCTTACATGCAAACATTACATTACAGTGCAATTACATTCCTAGATTTGTAAACCTTGCTTACATGCAAACATTACATTACAGTGCAATTACATTCCTAGATTTGTAAACCTTGCTTACATGCAAACATTACATTACAGTGCAATTACATTACTAGATTTGTAAACATTGCTTACATGCAAACATTACATTACAGTGCAATTACATTCCTAGATTTGTAAACCTTGCTTACATGCAAACATTACATTACAGTGCAATTACATTCCTAGATTTGTAAACCTTGCTTACATGCAAACATTACATTACAGTGCAATTACATTCCTAGATTTGTAAACCTTACTTACATGCAAACATTACATTACAGGGCAATTACATTCTAGATTTGTAAACCTTGCTTACATGCAAACGTTACATTACAGTGCAATTAGATTCTAGAATTGTAAACCTTGCTTACATGCAAACATTACATTACAGTGCAATTACATTCCTAGATTTGTAAACCTTGCTTACATGCAAACATTACATTACAGTGAAATTACATTCCTAGATTTATAAACCTTGCTTACATGCAAACATTACATTACAGTGCAATTACATTACTAGATTTGTAAACATTGCTTACATGCAAACATTACATTACAGTGCAATTACATTCCTAGATTTGTAAACCTTGCTTACATGCAAACATTACATTACAGTGCAATTACATTCCTAGATTTGTAAACCTTGCTTACATGCAAACATTACATTACAGTGCAATTACATTCCTAGATATGTAAACCTTGCTTACATGCAAACATTACATTACAGTGCAATTACATTCCTAGATTTGTAAACCTTGCTTACATGCAAACATTACATTACAGTGAAATTACATTCCTAGATTTATAAACCTTGCTTACATGCAAACATTACTTTACAGTGCAATTACATTACTAGATTTGTAAACATTGCTTACATGCAAACATTACATTACAGTGCAAGTACATTCCTAGATTTGTAAACGTTGCTTACATGCAAACATTACATTACAGTGCAATTACATTCCTAGATTTGTAAACCTTGTTTACATGCAAACATTACATTACAGTGCAATTACATTCTAGATTTGTGAACCTTGCTTACATGCAAACATTACATTACAGGGCAATTACATTCTAGATTTGTAAACCTTGCTTACATGCAAACATTACATTACAGTACAATTACATTTCTAGATTTGTAAACCTTGCTTACATGCAAACATTACATTACAGTGCAATTACATTCCTAGATTTGTAAACCTTGCTTACATGCAAACATTACATTACAGTTCAATTACATTCCTAGATTTGTAAACCTTGCTTACATGCAAACATTACATTACAGTGCAATTACATTCCTAGATTTGTAAACCTTGCTTACATGCAAACATTACATTACAGTGCAATTACATTCCTAGATTTGTAAACCTTGCTTACATGCAAACATTACATTACAGTGCAATTACATTCCTAGATTTGTAAACCTTGCTTACATGCAAACATTATATTACAGTGCAATTACATTCCTAGATTTGTAAACCTTGCTTACATGCAAGCATTACATTACAGTGCAATTACATTCCTTGATTTGTAAACCTTGCTTACATGCAAACATTACATTACAGTGCAATTACATTCCTAGATTTGTAAACCTTGCTTACATGTAAACATTACATCACAGGGCAAATACATTCCTAGATTTGTAAACCTTGCTTACATGCAAACATTATATTACAGTGCAATTACATTCCTAGATTTGTAAACCTTGCTTACATGCAAACATAACATTACAGTGCAATTACATTCTAGATTTGTAAACCTAGCTTACATGCAAACATTACATTACAGTGCAAGTACATTCTTAGATTTGTAAACCTTGCTTACATGCAAACATTACATTACAGGGCAATTACATTCCTAGATTTGTAAACCTTGCTTACATGCAAACATTACTTTACAGGGCAATTACATTCATAGATTTGTAAACCTTGCTTACATGCAAACATTACATTACAGTGCAATTACATTCCTAGATTTGTAAACATTGCTTACATGCAAACATTACATTACAGTGAAATTACATTCCTAGATTTGTAAACCTTGCTTTCATGCTAACATTACATTACAGTGCAATTACATTCCTAGATTTGTAAACCTTGCTTACATGCAAGCATTACATTACAGTGCAATTACATTACTAGATTTGTAAACCTTGCTTACATGCAAACATTACATTACAGTGCAATTACATTCCTAGATTTGTAAACCTTGCTTACATGCAAACATTACATTACAGTTCAATTACATTCCTAGATTTGTAAACTTTGCTTACATGCAAACATTACATTACAGTGAAATTACATTTATAACGCTGTAAACCTTGCTTACATGCAAACATTACATTACAGTGAAATTACATTCCTAGATTTGTAAACCTTGATCACATGCAAACATTACATTACAGTGCAATTGCATTCCTAGATTTGTAAACCTTGCTTACATGCAAACATTACATTACAGTGCAATTACATTCCTAGATTTGTAAACCTTGCTTACATGCAAACATTACATTACAGTGCAATTACATTCGTAGATTTGTAAACCTTGCTTACATGCAAACATTACATTACAGTGCAATTACATTCCTAGATTTGTAAACCTTGCTTACATGCAAACATTACATTATAGTGCAATTACATTCCTAGATTTGTAAACCTTGCTACATGCAAACATTACATTACAGTGCAATTACATTCCTAGATTTGTAGACCTTGCTTAAATGCAAACATTACATTACAGTGCGATTACATTCCTAGAATTGTAAACCTTACTTACATGCAAACATTACATTACAGGGCAATTACATTCTAGATTTCTAAACCTTGCTTACATGCAAACGTTACATTACAGTGCAATTACATTCTAGATTTGTAAACCTTGCTTACATGCAAACATTACATTACAGTGCAATTACATTGCTAGATTTGTAAACCTTGCTTACATGCAAACATTACATTACAGTGCAATTACATTCCTAGATTTGTAAACCTTGCTTACATGCAAACATTACATTTTAGTGCAATTACATTCCTAGATTTGTAAAACTTGCTTACATGCAAACATTACATTACAGTGCAATGACATTCTTAGATTTGTAAACCTTGCTTACATGCAAACATTACATTACAGTGCAATTACATTCTAGATTTGTAAACCTTGCTTACATGCAAACATTACATTACAGTGCAATTACATTCTTAGATTTGTAAACCTTTCTTACATGCAAACATTACATTACAGAGCAATTACATTCCTAGATTTGTAAACCTTGCTTACATGCAAACATTACATTACAGTGCAATTACATTCCTAGATTTGTAAACCTTGCTTACATGCAAACATTACATTACAGTGCAATTACATTCCTAGATTTGTAAACCTTGCTTACATGCAAACATAACATTACAGTTCAATTACATTCCTAGATTTGTAAACCTTGCTTACATGCAAACATTACATTACAGTGCAATTACATTCCTAGATTTGTAAACCTTGCTTACATGCAAACATTACATTACAGTGCAATTACATTCCTAGATTTGTAAACCTTGCTTACATGCAAACATTACATTACAGTGCAATTACATTCCTAGATTTGTAAACCTTGCTTACATGCAAACATTATATTACAGTGCAATTACATTCCTAGATTTGTAAACCTTGCTTACATGCAAGCATTACATTACAGTGCAATTACATTCCTTGATTTGTAAACCTTGCTTACATGCAAACATTACATTACAGTGCAATTACATTCCTAGATTTGTAAACCTTGCTTACATGTAAACATTACATCACAGGGCAAATACATTCCTAGATTTGTAAACCTTGCTTACATGCAAACATTATATTACAGTGCAATTACATTCCTAGATTTGTAAACCTTGCTTACATGCAAACATAACATTACAGTGCAATTACATTCTAGATTTGTAAACCTAGCTTACATGCAAACATTACATTACAGTGCAAGTACATTCTTAGATTTGTAAACCTTGCTTACATGCAAACATTACATTACAGGGCAATTACATTCCTAGATTTGTAAACCTTGCTTACATGCAAACATTACTTTACAGGGCAATTACATTCATAGATTTGTAAACCTTGCTTACATGCAAACATTACATTACAGTGCAATTACATTCCTAGATTTGTAAACATTGCTTACATGCAAACATTACATTACAGTGAAATTACATTCCTAGATTTGTAAACCTTGCTTTCATGCTAACATTACATTACAGTGCAATTACATTCCTAGATTTGTAAACCTTGCTTACATGCAAGCATTACATTACAGTGCAATTACATTACTAGATTTGTAAACCTTGCTTACATGCAAACATTACATTACAGTGCAATTACATTCCTAGATTTGTAAACCTTGCTTACATGCAAACATTACATTACAGTTCAATTACATTCCTAGATTTGTAAACTTTGCTTACATGCAAACATTACATTACAGTGAAATTACATTTATAACGCTGTAAACCTTGCTTACATGCAAACATTACATTACAGTGAAATTACATTCCTAGATTTGTAAACCTTGATCACATGCAAACATTACATTACAGTGCAATTGCATTCCTAGATTTGTAAACCTTGCTTACATGCAAACATTACATTACAGTGCAATTACATTCCTAGATTTGTAAACCTTGCTTACATGCAAACATTACATTACAGTGCAATTACATTCGTAGATTTGTAAACCTTGCTTACATGCAAACATTACATTACAGTGCAATTACATTCCTAGATTTGTAAACCTTGCTTACATGCAAACATTACATTATAGTGCAATTACATTCCTAGATTTGTAAACCTTGCTACATGCAAACATTACATTACAGTGCAATTACATTCCTAGATTTGTAGACCTTGCTTAAATGCAAACATTACATTACAGTGCGATTACATTCCTAGAATTGTAAACCTTACTTACATGCAAACATTACATTACAGGGCAATTACATTCTAGATTTCTAAACCTTGCTTACATGCAAACGTTACATTACAGTGCAATTACATTCTAGATTTGTAAACCTTGCTTACATGCAAACATTACATTACAGTGCAATTACATTGCTAGATTTGTAAACCTTGCTTACATGCAAACATTACATTACAGTGCAATTACATTCCTAGATTTGTAAACCTTGCTTACATGCAAACATTACATTTTAGTGCAATTATATTCCTAGATTTGTAAACCTTGCTTACATGCAAACATTACATTACAGTGCAATGACATTCTTAGATTTGTAAACCTTGCTTACATGCAAACATTACATTACAGTGCAATTACATTCTAGATTTGTAAACCTTGCTTACATGCAAACATTACATTACAGTGCAATTACATTCTTAGATTTGTAAACCTTTCTTACATGCAAACATTACATTACAGAGCAATTACATTCCTAGATTTGTAAACCTTGCTTACATGCAAACATTACATTACAGTGCAATTACATTCCTAGATTTGTAAACCTTGCTTACATGCAAACATTACATTACAGTGCAATTACATTCCTAGATTTGTAAACCTTGCTTACATGCAAACATTAAAAGGGCCACAGTGGCCAAGTGCTGATTGGCATACTGAAGGTTCTGTGTTCAAATCCTGTTGTAAGCTAGGATTTTTCCTCAGAAGCTAATTGTATGTGAAGTAATCATGTCAGCCGGTGAAGCAGCGATCACGAGTTTTCTGTAGACTTGGCTTACTAGGGGGTTGGGTGCCAAGCTCCATGTCCAGCCGCCTCTACTTTACCCCCAAATAATGTCAGGTGACTGAGTACATATAGACCGTGAACTAATAGACTGAGTAGGCCTACATATAGACTGTGAACTAATAGACTGAGTACATATAGACTGTGAACTAATAGACTGAGTACATATATACTGTGAACTAATAGACTGAGTACATATAGACTGTGAACTAATAGACTGAGTACATATAGACTGTGAACTAATAGACTGAGTACATATAGAATGTGAACTAATAGACTGAGTACATATAGACTGTGAACTAATAGACTGAGTACATATATACTGTGAACCTGAGTACATATAGACTGTAAACTAATAGACTGAGTACATATAGACTGTGAACTAATAGACTGAGTACATATAGACTGTGAACTTGAGTATGACTTAGTCTGTAGACTGAGTACATATAGACTATGAACTAATAGACTGAGTACATATATACTGTGAACTTGAGTACATATAGACTGTGAATTAATAGACTGAGTACATATAGACTGTGAACTAATAGACTGAGTACATATATACTGTGAACTTGAGTTTATATAGACTGTGAACTAATAGACTGAGTACATATATACTGTGAACTTGAGTACATATAGACTGTGAACTAATAGACTGCGTACATATAGATTGTGAACTAATAGACTGATTACATATAGACTGTGAACTAATAGACTGATTACATATATACTGTGAGCTTGAGTACATATAGACTGTGAACTAATAGACTGAGTACATATAGACTGTGAACTAATAGACTGAGTACACATAGACTGTGAACTAATAGACTGATTACATATAGACTGTGAGCTTGAGTACATATAGACTGTGAACTAATAGACTGAGTACATATAGACTATGAACTTGAGTACATATAGAATGTGAACTAATAGACTGAGTACATATAAACTACGACATAATAGACTGAGTACATATAGTCGAACATGTTACAGGCTACGCTAATGTTTTGTAATTTAGTTTTTTTGTCTTTGTCACAACGTCAACGGTGACTCACTCAATGCAACAGGTCATTGAAGCTACATTTACAAACCAAAGTAGCCTATACAACTCCCATATACCCGCCCAGTAATGTTTAGATTTTGTTCCGTCTTTAATCTTTTCTACCTGCCATTAATTGCCCACGTATCACCCTCTATGTTCACCCACGTCCTGTCCTTAATGCTTAGATCTTCTGTTTTCTTGGGAGTCTTAAATGCACGCAATAGTAATAAATTATGTCATTAAAGAAGACATTACAAACTATTTTAGACAAAACGTTAATTCCAAATGTCAATAAGAACAATATGCAAAAAAACAAGACACCAGGACATTGATCTTGCACAGTGCTTCTAAAATATGTTCAATGTAATGGTCCCGCATAACATTTTTCTTTTCTAGCGCAGATTGTTCTTTATTTCTTGGTATTTGTCTTTTCTGTTTATATCTTCTTTTGAGTCTTGTTTAGAACAGTTAAAAGCGTTATTTTTTACATCTATTTGTAAAGTACAAATATTATATCCCCATACCATTAAACAAAACCTTGCTTTTCTTTTACAATAACGGACATCATAATGCAAAACTATTATATGTGATTGCTTATGAATGTTGATGCGCTAAGTAGCCGACTGTTAAAGATGAATGGTAACCCGAATAAAAATTGTGGCGAAAGCATGCGTGCCTTGCGGAAAACATATATCATAGACATATTTAAAATATAATACAATAGTTAAACTGAAAAATGTGATAAGTCGTAATTAATATTGTTTGATAAGTGGAATGTGAGAAGTGACTGAAAGCAAAAATGAAAACCATTTTAGACGAATTAAAAAAATTTTAATAGAAAAAAAAAATGGATTACTATTAGTTAAAAGGATGAAGTAAACATTTAATACAAAAATACAGTTTTCAGAGAATTCGAAACGGGATAATTTGATCGACATAACGCCATAGTGTAGATTATTTTTTTAAAACTATAACCTATAGGCTACACACCCCAAGCCAAATTACGGGTGTGTACCTTCAATAAAAAGCATAAGGCGTTAACGAACAACAGATTGCACCATGAATTAGCAAAATCTAATTGATGATGTGTTTAATAAATTAGATGTGAAACGACATGTATTGGGTCCTTTTTTTAAAATTAGTTATAATTTCTTCCTCTGCCATGCGCAGTAAGACTTTTCAGAAACAGAATAGAATAATTATCTGTCAGTCAGTTAATTTATAACATGTGACTGTCTTTATTAGTGGTTCACAATCTTCTTAATGCTGCAACCCTTTAATACAGCTGCTCAAGGTATTGCGACCCCCAATCATGAAATTATTTTTTTCGATACCTTATAGTTGTTATTTGAAACTGTTATGAATTATAATGTAAATATTAGATGAGATGAATATATTTTTATTGTTAAAATTTAAATATTATATGTAATTATATATTGTGAAATTTATTTTTTTATTTATTTATTTATTTTTTATTTTAATCAGATATATGCACAAGAAGTATTAATCTTACAACATGAGCGCCAGTGCTAAGGTTGAGATTACTTCTGTCTTATTGGATCAGGTTCTCTTGGAACAGTCTTCACAAGTGCACAATGATTATCGTCTTCCACAACAAGTCTACTTCTGTGTATAAACTTATCAGACAACCAAAAGGAAAATCATGTTTTATTAAGATATGTTGCTGCAAATTGCAAAAGTAGGTGCAACACTGTATCAGACAGAAAAAGATATGACTGCAAATACTTGATCCAAATTTTTATAACGGCATTGCATCGTTGTGTTGTTTCGGGAACATCTTTACCTTTTACTGTAAAAGGCTTTCTGACAAATGCAGATGTGATTTCATGTAGATATAGAAAGTACGATAACATTTTTTCTGCAAGCCTATGTGTTAATGTGTTATTAATCATGCAGTTTCTTCGAAGTGTTTATTACGGCTAATGAAGTATTACCATTTATTTTCCTTGCTTAGGCTATCTGACATGAACAGACGAATCAATACAATACTTGCAATTTGTAAGCAAATGGAAGAAACGCTTCTTTGCAGCATAAAACATTTAATTCATATTACTCACAATCACATTTCACATCCATGAAATAACATTTATAATTTCAATAATTCTATAGTAAATATTTCTGAGTCCATCATTATTGTACATCCTTCCATTACAAGGTTTTGAGGGAGACTCATTTAAACCAGCGTGCTTGATCATGTGATCACTTCCGATCTATCAAACAAGATCCTATGTTTTTCAATACTCAAAATCTGGGTTTATCTAAGTTGTATAATTCTTACTTAATATTACAATTGATTTACATGAGTCATTTCCCTTGCATTTAACTTGCACCATAGCCTTACCCCCCCTTTACAGGAAAAAATAATAATTCATTATTATTTTTTTTATACAAAAAATGTTTACAATCAACAAATGAAAAAAAAATTATCTTAATGTTAATTAATGCATATAATAATTCATGTAATAATACATACAAAAATTCATTTAATATATGTACAAACAACAAAAAAAATTCATAGGTACAAAATAATCAAAAGACACAAAGAATGATGTCTAATGTTTATATTGACAACTAGCCATAGACAATTATCTTTTAGTATTGTCTAATCAACTTCAGTAATACTGAGATAAATTATTGTATGTCAGTGATGTGTATCGACAGTCTTGACAGCACATCAGGTAAATGGTTATCTTTCCCTACAATACTTTTTATCTCAAATTTGTAATCTGATAGTAGTAATGCATATTACTCACAATCACATTTCACATCCATGAAATAACATTTATAATTTCAATAATTCTATAGTAAATATTTCTGAGTCCATCATTATTGTACATCCTTCCATTACAAGGTTTTGAGGGAGACTCATTTAAACCAGCGTGCTTGATCATGTGATCACTTCCGATCTATCAAACAAGATCCTATGTTTTTCAATACTCAAAATCTGGGTTTATATAAGTTGTATAATTCTTACTTAATATTACAATTGATTTACATGAGTCATTTCCCTTGCATTTAACTTGCACCATAGCCTTACCCCCCCCCTTTACAGGAAAAAATAATAATTCATTATTATTTTTTTTATACAAAAAATGTTTACAATCAACAAGTGAAAAAAAAATTATCTTAATGTTAATTAATGCATATAATAATTCATGTAATAATACATACAAAAATTCATTTAATATATGTACAAACAACAAAAAAAAATTCATAGGTACAAAATAATCAAAAGACACAAAGAATGATGTCTAATGTTTATATTGACAACTAGCCATAGACAATTATCTTTTAGTATTGTCTAATCAACTTCAGTAATACTGAGATAAATTATTGTATGTCAGTGATGTGTATCGACAGTCTTGACAGCACATCAGGTAAATGGTTATCTTTCCCTACAATACTTTTTATCTCAAATTTGTAATCTGATAGTAGTAATGCATATTACTCACAATCACATTTCACATCCATGAAATAACATTTATAATTTCAATAATTCTATAGTAAATATTTCTGAGTCCATCATTATTGTACATCCTTCCATTACAAGGTTTTGAGGGAGACTCATTTAAACCAGCGTGCTTGATCATGTGATCACTTCCGATCTATCAAACAAGATCCTATGTTTTTCAATACTCAAAATCTGGGTTTATCTAAGTTGTATAATTCTTACTTAATATTACAATTGATTTACATGAGTCATTTCCCTTGCATTATACTTGCATTTAACTTGCACCATAGCAATAGGTCTATATGGATCTATATATTAAAAATATCTAGATGTAAATACATGACCGCAATGTATTAATTATAGTCTAAACTAGAGCGTTACTAATATGGTTGCACACAGGGCATACTTCCCTTACAGCAACCATTGTGGTTGCCCAGGTGGCAATACACTCTTTAGCCATGCCCTGAGTGCAACCAGCATGAAATTAGACTTACCTATTACAATTAACACATTTTATAATGAACACAGTCTTATTTCACCTTTACATAACCTTATTATAATGTTAAAAACTAATTATTTTAATATTCTAATAATTAATGATATAAAGAACAACTACCCCAAAATTTTCACAAAGTGATTTTTTTTTTCGAAAATTTTCACGGCAAATATCTCTTTCCAGAATGGCAGGAGATGATCCGATAGTAAAGAAAACTTAATTGTAGCCTTAAGGAATCATATTCTGCTATCTTTCTTTTTGATTTAACACATATAACGAGAGTTAGGCCAAGTGGTTGCTTAAAGGACTGGTTGCGAGAGGGGCAATTTACTCTATAGCTTACGGCTAAATTTTAAATTAACAAAAAAAAATTAATTTATCCTGTGTTCAATAGTGCGCAATGGTGTTTTTTTTTAATAACCGGATGTTGTTGCTAGAGTGGTGAACTTTCAATCATCAATCGATGCGCAGGTTACATTTTGTTGGGCTGTCTAGTCCATGTCTAGTCCATAATTGAAGTTGACGCTTACATGGTACGTAAAACAACAACATTAATTGCCTAATAAGTTTAAAAAAATGATACTACTCCTCACGTTTCATTTTCTGTTCTTAAAATTCGTTGTGTTTTCAATCATAAGTAATAGTAGAAGTTAATGAAGTTTCGAACCCAACACGAAACTAGGGTTCTAAAAAAATTCTTAATGATAATTTTTTGGCATGGAGCTATTGCTTAGTGGTCTAATGAACAACGGGAAATAGTTTTCATAAAAAAAAAAGGTTTAATGAACAAAAAATGTTATATAAAATTACAAAAATGAAATGCGCCATTTTGTTTTTTAGGGACGTAACGTCACTACAATCTTATGATATAGATCTTAAATTAGCTCCAACGGTGTAAGTTTTCAGTAAAAAAAAAATTAGAACGATATAAAAATGAAAAATATGTATTAAATAAACACAAAAATGTACAAAAATATAACTTTCTTACCTTTGGGATGCGAATAAAAAAAATTACACAAACTCATCTGCAACATGGCCGACATGGCCATGGGTTGCCGGCTTCGTTTGTCAAATGACTTCCTGTCCTAGTCACGTGATGTCGGGGTGAAAGTGGGGCAACAAAAGGAGGGTTTCTTTCAACAACAACAAAAAAAAACATGCCTAGCCTAACCTAACCTTAACAGACCCCCACCATATCTAAATATGAAAAATATAACGGTCTAATTACGAACAATTAAACATGCCTAGCTTAGCTTAACCCTAACAGACCCCCACCATATCTAAATATGAAAAATATAACGGTCTAATTATGAACAATTAAACATGCCTAGCTTAGCCTAACCCTAACAGACCGTGGAAGTCTTTTGTACCGCGCGTTATTGGACGCGCATCGTAATAGATATTCTTAAGCTCTAAAAATAGCGCAAGCGGAACTCTTATTATAGTATTTTATTGAATATTATAACGTTATGTTCCTATACTCTCAAAACCAAGTCACTAGGCGTTCCGATACACAGACTGACAGAATGAATGATTTCTTTGTGCTTTTATTATATAGCTAGAAATAGCCCTTGGAAAACTACGGAGAAAAATTGTTTTATTTTTTTCTTTTTATTCAGCTTTTGGGAAAAGTGTGTCCTAAGTGTATCACATAAAGAGATAAGATTGAGCAAGATATATTTTAAATCACATACAACTTACAACCTTTTTTCTGTCATTAAATCAAATCTTTTATATTTAACTCGCAATTTTTTTTATGGTGAGCAATATCTACTGAAAGCTAATTGACTAACAAGAACTTGCCGAACGAATGTTGAGTTATGGAGTCATGGAGTCTTGGAGTAATGGAGTAATGGAGTCACGGAGTCATAGATTCATGGAGTCATGGATTCATTGAGTCATGGAGTCATGGAGTCATGGAGTCATGGAGTCATGGAGTCATGGAGTCATGGAATCACGGAGTCATGGTTTGAGATTATCAAAACTGATGAAGAGGCAGGACAGTACCTCTACGTTTACATTACATATCATTACGTCCAGCAGTTTTTGCAGCTAGCACAGTTTCTTCTTCACGCCTTCCTTGAATATTATGCGCTGTTTCGGAAGGTGAAGGGGTAGTCTCTGCACTGCATGCGAACCATCATGCATTTTTAATTCAAGAAATTGCCACAATGCTTCTGGTGCACTTACATATCGAGCTTTAATGTAGTTATTGATCACATTGTAACGGAGTTCTCGCTCGCCGTTTGATCTGTTTGCGATGTTTGCACAATCAAACCCCTTTATGGTATACTTGTAGAATTATTTTAAGGATCTACACTTTTCAACGTTAATGTGTGCATTGTGCTTTAAAGGCAAGTAAAGATTGTGTTGCCCTACGTAAAGCTACGTAAAGATTGTCCATTACCAGTCCTCTTACAATTGATTGGACAATACTGCAATGACGATACCATGGATAACCATTATCAATCGGCTTTGTCGTGTCATTGAACTGTTTTGAAAACTGTTTCTTGCATTCTCCATCTTCCATGCAAGGCACGTAAGGATTGTTTTTGCCGCAAGGTCAGTGTCTCATGCATCTTGTGACGATATCATGTAGTCGATGATTCTCTTTTTCAGAAATGTCGGCGCTGACGTATTGGCCAATTTGCTCTCCGATTATAAACTTATCCTCGGAGCGTAAGGTCACCAAGATATGACCGTGAGGTAATCCTCGCTTTTGAAATTGGATAGTAAACACATTTTTTATATCTTTTCCAAAGTCGCCATGCAAAATCAAGTCAGTCATCAACAATTTGGATTTTATAGCAAAAACGCGGGCATCCAAATCAGGACGGTCGGATATGTCGGACCTGAACGCAAATTTTCTGTGATTTCGGCCAGTTATGGTTCGCCGAAAATGTAAGGAAGAGGTCAGGCGTACCAAACTTTGCGAAAATGGACGTTATGTCGTTGCAGCGTTCACGCTGTTTTTTGTGTGATCCTTAAAAATGTGAAGGCATGACAACTGCTTTACCAGCATCTACGTTTGTTTTCTAAACCAAATTCTCCACGTGATCGGCGAGCCAAAAATAGCCTTCTTCTCATAATGATTGTTGATTCCATCGAATATAGTTTAAGTGGTTGGCCTCCACCTGGATATGAATCCACCAACCGTTGCTGGGTTAATTTACCAGCGATCATAATTGGATTAAATTTATCTCGAATGGTTGTTTGTGCTGTCTTGAACTGTAGAATACTGACTTTTGTACGCAGACGATTAAGCACTGTTCCTTCGTACGCTTCGCATTCCCAATTCGGTTGCCATGCAGGATCACCATATGGGAACAGGATTGCATAAGACATTGTATTGAAGTTGGAGCTTAAGATGTTGATACAATTATATATTTGTTTAGGATCGGTGGGGTTTATCGGGTAGTTGCGGATGTCACGCTCAAACGTAGGTTCACTATCTGCATTCACAAATATCATAACTACTTTGTTCCACGTTGCTGCGTTGAAGCACAGTGGATCTGAGTGACGATCTCGTCAAAATACTGTATTCACCAAAGGAAATAAATCTCCTATCTGTGTTGTTTATTGTGCTACTTGTGTTTCTACTTCTCGCATCATCTGATAACTTCTCGCAATTCTATTGTGTTGTCGAAAAAAGCGATCGATATGATCCATAATACTTGGGAGGCACTGTTTATTTGCTGGATGTTCATGTCGAAAATTAGTGGCTCGAATGCTGTCCAGTACGTAGAGTGGGGCATATTGTGATGACTGTGGTGTTTCTGGCTCAAGATGCGACTTCTTGTGATACGTCTGACCATCTATCTTGAAAATGTAAGGACCTCTTCCTTGCACGTCGATGATTTTGGCACCCATTGATGCGAATGGCACTGCGTTGTTGTACGATAGTATGTTCTCCCGAAAATGTCTACTGTCTGGATTAGTTGTGTCAGACAGAAAGTCTGCGAAGAGACTCGAAATAATCCAGATCGACATCGTTTTCAACCTTGCGCAGTTTAACTTTTCCTTTGCGGCAACCATTGGTACATTTTGTGTCAGATGGTAGCTCAGCCTTGAAGTTCCTTGGCAGATTTCCGTCATTGTACCACAATTGTGTGAAGTGAATAGCCTCTTCTTGAATTTGATGGTTTTGTCGCACTTGTGCTAAGCGCTGACATTTATCAACTGTACCGGTATATTTTCTTGCTTCTATTTCATCGGGCCTTTCAGATTTTTGCCTCTTTTATTGACATTCGACATTTGCAATTCGACGTGCTTGAGACTGTAGGGGGTGTTCTAATAGAAGTTTTTTGGCGTTTTGCATTGGCTTCTTCTATTTGAATATACCTCTTATTCTTTATCGCTCCCCGTGGAGCATAAGGCAGCAACAAAGTTCCGCTATGCCTCCCTATCCTGGGCGAGCCGTCTGATCTCATGCCACGTTTTATTGGTGGTCTTTGTTTCATCATACATCGTTCTCCTCCAAGTTCCCATTGGTCTTCCCCTTCTCCTTTTTCCTGATGGTGTCCATTACAAAGCAATGATTGAAGCCTCTTTCTATCCATGAGAAGAACGTGACCCAACCATCTTCATCTTCTTTTCTTAAATTCTTCAGTGATGCAGTTTATTCCTGTTCTCTTGCAAACTTCACTGTTGGAGGTGTGATCTTCCAAGTTAATTTTCAGTATACCCGTGTTTGTGATGTCAGTATTTATTTCAGGGTTCGGTCTATTTAAGATATCTTTGAAATGTTCTGCCTACCTCTGGAGCTGGTCTTTCTCTATCGTCAGATTATTTCTTTTTATATTTTTAATATTCGTCGATTTTTCCCATTTGAATATATAGATGATTATAAATCTTATATTGCATAGAATCCTCCACCAATGGAAATGGGTGAAGGATAATCATCGTGTGTTTATTGCACTCTAATAACGGACCTATAACTAAAAATCAATGGTATAGGCTATTGATATTTGCATTTAGCGTTGACAGTGATGCGAACACACTCTTGGGAATTTCATTAGACTGGCTTAAAATGGGCTAACAATTTAAGAAAACCGGAAAAGAATAACAATGCAATCATCTTTCCCATGGATAGAATATTTAATAAACATGCTTTGAAGGCTACCTCTGATGAACAAGACAATTTTAATAATTATCATAAGGAAACTAATCAACCCGACGAGTACAATTTCAATTTGAAGAAGAGCGGCATCTTCATCATCATCAACAACAAACATGTTGACGAGAAGACCGCGCTGCCAGACAGCTCAAGGTACCAAGCGTAAACAGAGAACCATTTGCAGCTCGCTCCTACAGCGTCGTAGCACCTCTGTGGTGAAATGAACTTCCGAACACAGGAAAACAACAAAAAATCTAACAAAATTACAAACACACTTTTTAACATTTATTTTAATAGGTTTAACATTAATATGGTAAATGTGAAGCGCATTCGAAGACTTTGTTATGAATAGCGTTATATAAATACATATTTGTAATTTGTATATAACTTATGTTAATTCGGTTTTCACTCCACCAAGCTGAGTCAGCTCTCAAATATTAACAGTAAAATAAAACAACATCTGCAGCATCTGCAGCATCTGCAGCTCACTCTTGCACTGCTGTAGCACCACGGTGGTAGTAAATAAACTCCCAAACACCATAATACCTGGGGACAATATTGATTTTTTTTTATCAACAGTGTTAGTATAAAGCAAATTTGAAATGTTAGTGATTTAAATTTGTAACTTGTATTAAAGTAGATAAATTTGATGCGCGACATTAGTTAAATACAAATACATAAATTTAAAAATGAATTCAACAAGACACGGTTTCAAATTTACATGAAAACATAATTGAAACTTTTTACACACTGACCTAGGTCAGTAGTATTTTTTTATCTTAACACATTGACATGTAGTGACTTATAAAGACAAAGGGTCCATGAACCGTTCAAATAGTCAAGAGAAGTTAGCGATAAATGATAGGCTTTAGAAAGCCTCCGTCTCCTTGTCACCCCATAATAGAAAAGAAGAAATCATACATGTATATTATCTGGCTTGAACATTGGTCAAGTTTTAATGATATAGGCGCACTATCGATTTTTTTAAAGTCAGCTTTTGTGTTGTTTTATTTTTTATTTTTATAAAAGTTTGAGTACTATAATTTTGTAATAAGCTTAAGGTCAAAAATAATTTTTCTAATTTATTTTTTATTTTTGCAATTGTATATAATAGGCCCTGCTATATCTAGAGTCAAACATATTGTAATGATTGTACGCTAATATTGTATAAAAAAATTAAAACTATATCGGCAGACCTAATGTATAGTATATGTGTAGGCCTAGGCCAAGACTTAAGCTACGTTTTTTAGTCAATTAATCTTTTCAAGATGGTTAAATCACTTGGACAAAATTGATTTATTTAAGTAACCTTATTATCAGAAATATAATTGAAGGTATTTGCAATAAACATTAAGATAAACATAATAGGATTAATATATTCCCTTTCTTGCCCAGTCATCAAAATAATCAAAATAAGTCTATAATTCATAAAAACCTAAAAATGAGGACTACAGAATGGACCCCTGAATTAGTTGGATCACATTAACACAAAGTCATCATGTACAGATTTAGTATGTTTCAGCAAGTAAATTTGCCTACAAATTTCTTTGTAAGGATCTTAGTTTACTAGACGCCTCATACCAACCTGTTTTCTTTTCACATAGACAACTTTATTTTATACCATTAATTGAATTCAGTAGTCAAATCTGTAAACACATCAATACTTTAAATTAAAACAGTATAAACTATATGTTGCTAATTTTTACCGTTGTGTGGGGATTGCCAATTTATTCAAAGTTTGCTCCTATGTTTACTCTTCCCATATTTACTTTTCAATTTTCACCATTGCCATATTTACCTTTGTCATTTAAACTGAGAACAATTTTACTACACAGGTTTGCTGAAGCTGACTAAGAGGCTGTTATCAACTATTTGTAGAAAAAAAACTTGTATGTGTCCATTGGTAGGCTACATAATTTTCCTCTAATGCTGCAGTAAATCAAGAGTTTGATATTAAGCTAATTTAATTTTTTTCTTAAACACATATTTTCTAGTTGTTGTTTTTTCAAATGTACGTAAAAAATACATCAGTGATGATTGTGAATTATGTTAAACAGCCATTGTTTTGAATTGGTTTTGGATTAATCAAGCCAATCATGGTTAAATATGAAAAACAATTCTACAATATTGCGATAATATAATAGGGAGTTCGGCTAGGGGTAAACATATAAGCACTATATACACACATATATTATATATATTATATATATATATATATATATAGAGAGAGAGAGAGAGAGAGAGAGAGAGAAAGTTAAAAATGGAATAGCTATTCGTATTGTTCGTGTAGAATTTATAAGCAATATGTTTTTAAGTGAACATTCATAACAGTTTTTTTTAAATGTTTAACATTAACAAGTTAAAAAACAACAACATTGGTGTTTATTTGTACATATTTTTCACCAATTGAAGCTGCAATAAAATTTTTACAAGCAAATGAATGTTGTGTATTTTTATTGTTTTTATTTTATTTATTTTGTTAACGTTTGAGTTTTATGTTTCCAAATCAATAAAAAACATACTTAGAATAAATACCCCAGGTCTACACCCTTCCCTATTTCACTGTTTCTCATCTACTTCTGTTCATCCCTACCCAAATTTGCAAAGTCTTGTTTAGAGCTTCCAACTTATTTATCTTCTATTAGCTAGTCTGCATAGCAGTTTTCTCTCTTTCAGGCATTGTCAGACAAACATATTTACGTCCTTTTTAGTTATTCTTTATTGCTGTATAGAGTGTTGGTAATGGTAGGTTGAGGGGCGAGTAGAGTGTGCCTTAGGTTTATTAGCCTAGGACATTCAAGTAGGATGTGGTCTACAGTTTCTTGTGGGAAGTGGCAGTGTCTGCAGTTGGGTGCATGTGTTGGGTTTATTCTAATGAGGTGTGAGTTGAGTGCTATATGTCCTGATAATTATACATATTTGTCCACATACAATATATGTTCCACAAAATTAGAAATTAAAGCTTTGACATTTTGAAATAGATCTATTGAATTGACTAAAGTTTCACCTATTTTGGCGTAAATAGCAAAAAAATAAATTTGTTTATAAATCTATATAAGAATAAATCGTCTATTGCCGTCCTGTCGTTCATTATTACCTCCCACATACACAAGCACTTTGCACAATCCCCCCTTCCCTACTTGCAATATGTGCCCACCCCTTTGCACCACCTCCCCAACAGTACCCTTTTAATTTTATTTCGTTCACATCGGAATAGAGAGGGTATAGGCCTTTAGGCCACTAAGTTGGCGATTTAGTATAAGCATACTATATATAATATATTATTAAATTATAGTAGGCTGTTGATGGGCGAGTAAGTTTGTGTTATACAAACGAACAACTAATTTATTTATATTTTTTTTTAATGTATTAAAGTTATTATAAAAAGTAACAATGATTTAATTTTATAACCAACTACTTTGTTATTTGGACTAATAAAATAAACTCAACAGAAATCAAGTCAATTACCGTAAGAAAATAAAACCTAAATAAACAACTGGCGTTATTATGCTTGTTAAAATACAATTAGTTACCTTAATTAAGTATTGTCGCCATGAAGTTCCGCTATCCATCCCATGCTGCACTGCTGGAGGTGTGGGTCAAACAAATCTAATAATATTTCCGGGTCAATTTTGATGTGAAGAAGCCTGACTAAATGAACAGTTGATAAAACTGTTTCTTCATTCTCTTGGCAGCGATATCAGGCTAGTCCGATGAAATAACTGCAAGACATTGTGACATAGAATGCATCTTCTGCCTGGAACTCATCAACCTTAAAAAGGGTCAAAATAACTGAGTATAAAAGAAATAGAAACAAATACAACTACTTTAATCATTTAAAAATACTAAAACAAACTAAAATTGCAAAGTACATCGGAGTAATAATAAATGATAAATTATCATTGAATCAACATGTTGATTAAGTAATTAAAACGTAAAACAAAGCAGAAGGCGTCATAAAGTTGACTTAAAAGTTTACAGACGTTCCTTTTATTAAGCTTATTAAGTCCTAGGCCCAAAACTCCTATAAGGCGGAATGGTTGGGTCAGCGGAACCTGGGCCGTTTCGTTGACAGTCAGGAGAACTAGACGCAGGACCAGCCGGTCTTATAAAAAAGGAACATTTTCAAATGTAACAAAAACATATGTCAAAATGTCTACCTAACATGAGTTACAGCTATAATAGACTACGCAACGCATGTATGAGACCCATCAACTGCAGAAAACATAAAAAAAGAAAAGAACAAATTCAGAAAAGAGCTGCAAGGTTCATAACCAGTAAATATTACCAATAAACAAGAGTAACACCATTAGTCAAATAACTAGATCTAGAAACACTAGAGGACAGAAGGGCAAAGAGTAAAGTAATAATACATAAGGCATTAAACTCTAACTTTGAAATACAACATAATAAAAGAGTAAATTTCTCACAAAGACACTGAGGAAAACGTAATAATTTGCTTCCATTTATTATATGTATATATATATATAAATTGTTTAAATTGTTTTCATATTGTATTTATAATTGCGTCAGCATTTCAAATATAGTTATTTTTTCTAAATTATATTGTATCATAGAGATTATTTGTGTTAGATTTGTATTGATAATTCAATTAGAGATATTTATTATGGCGTTGAGAGTATTTGCGTACACCAATACATATTCTCGTATTCTAATAAATTCAAGCGTTTCATTTTTCTATAAACATTCATCGAGTGGCTTGAGAGTATTATTTATTAGTGAACCAAACCCTAAACAGACGACAGAAGAACCGGGACATAACAGAGATAATGAAACGTAGATACGTTTATCGGTAACACCCGTTTGCAGTAATTGCCATTTGAAATGTATTTCATCCACGAAGCGTAGAAAACTTTGAAAACACTCTAACTGGCCTACCCCCCACCATATTTATACATAGACTAGTTGACAACAGATTATAGATATATATAGAAATATATATATAGTGGGGCATTAAAGGTAGAATTCTAATGCATCCATAAGGTAAAGGTGAAAAGCAGAAAGTTGTTGTTACATGTTGTCTAATACATGCCTTAACAGAACAGGTGTTGGAACATTAACGCTTTTTTCATGTCTTTTAACTTACGTCTGCTGTTTCTCTTGACTGTAATTGCATAGTTTCGCATTTAGCCCGCAATGAGTATAATTTTATTACAAGAGCTGCCACTAAGTTTAAATATGTATTGGTAAACTGTGCAAGAAACAGTTTTGTTAAAAATAACATATAAATTCAATGTAGGCTGAAATGCAGCTTGCATTTAGTTAAGCAACTTTGAAGCTCATGCACGAGTCTTCTAAGAAAAACGGTTAATTCTTTTCTTGTACAAGTGATCGCCTGTTTATTAATTATATTCTTAACATGTTAATACTAATTTTAAAATTTATTTGTCCTTATGCCTACAAAACATAAAATATTACAAAAGCGGGACATTTTAAAGGTATTGTGCTTTGCCTGCCGGACGGAGGACATGTCCTCCATTTGCCGGACGTCTGGCAACCCTAGTCTAGCGAGACATGGAGGCTGGAATAACAAAGGCTCAGTACATCTAAATTAGGCTATGCGCCAGAGTCCGGTGTTCGTTATATAAGCCATGTAAGCGATGGCTGGGATTGACAATAGAACTAAAAACAATAATAGGCCCTCGCCGAGACTATAATAAATGTTTGCAAAGCATTGAATGAAGTGAATTTTGTGAATCCAACATGGTTATTTTAAAAATATTTCCTTTAGAAAAATAATTCTTGGCCCACCCCATGAAGTACGAAATACTTGGCCTACCTTATTTCCTTTTAACATCCCTAATTCTGATATATAAACTAATATATTTTTGCTCACTACGTAATAATAGGTGAAACATTATAATTGGGTCGATTAGGCTACATATTTAGTAATTTTTACGTTTTCATTTCTAATTTTCTGTAAAAATTTAATGAGATTAAAATATATCAGTGGCAAATAGAGCAAGGTAGGGGGACAGGGAAGGCAACTACCGTGTGTAGGCCTATATAATGTGTGTGCGTGTGTGTGTGTGGACAATAATGTAAGAAGGAATAGTGAACATATGGCTAAAATTAGGTATGTTAAAACCGGGTTTTCTTCAAAACTGGTTTTCGGTTCTATAAAACCGGATTTCGGTTTTTCTCCCCCCGCCTTCCGGAACAATGTTACAAGTTACAGGCCGGAAAATCCAAATGTGCGTAGTTTTGTAGGTGTATTTGAAAAGTAGTTCTAATATAATTAGTGTTTGCACAGCATTCAAGAGGTTGATTTCTTTGAATACAATATTATTTTGTACACTTTACCATAAAATTCTTTAGAACAAAAAAAAAAATCTGGGCTAATTGATTATAACCGATAATAGCTTTCAATAGTGATAATCAAATTTGCGATTATCGTTGACCGTGATATTAAAAAGCATATGAAGAGGATGACGATGTTAATTCAGGATGCTTAGTACGCAGATGCGCTCCTGCTTATCTGTTGGGACTTAGTTTACAACAAGCCATCGTTAAAGACGTTTTTTCAAAATTTTCTGACACAAAGGATTGTAACTGTAACTTAACATTTGGTTTGATGTTGTTTTTATCGCAAGCCATAGTTGGTATTTGGAAAAAAAGAAACACAATATCAAAAACTAAATAGTGTAACGTCCAGCAAGGCATTTCAAGAATTGTTTTGTGTGAATCCAACATTATTTATTTTAAATATTTCCATCAAAACAAAAAAAAAGGATGTTCTACGTGAAATAATGATAGGCTTACCTCCCAACCAGGAAACCGAAACCCGGTTTGGAAAATCAAAACCGGTTTTCGATTAACATCCCTAGATAAATAGAAGGCTAATATACAACTGGTGCACGCAATTTCCCCCTAAACTATTTGATAATTAACATTGTACCAATTGCTATTTTAGTGAAACGTAGAATATTAGACATGATTAAATATGTATATGAAAAGTACAATTAATTGTAAACATATGAGAATTATAGTCAATTAGAAATCTTTTTAACAAGTTTTAAAATGTATTACAATTAATTATTGTATAGACCTTTCCGTTTTAAATATATTTTAAACATAAAAGCAAGTGTCTAAAATTGGGTTACTTGTTTTGAGGGGGGGGGGGGGGTAACCAATTGTTGACGTAATTATATAGGGGGGGGGGGGTCTCTGAAAGTTTGACAGTTGTTGACAAGGGGGAGGGGGAGGTAAAAATCGTCTAAAAATTGTTGACGTAATTAATGGACGTCCCCTAGGGCTTTCATCTAATCCAAATAGGGCCTACTAATAAACATAGTAACTTATTAGCCTATGAGTATGAGTAGGCCTATTCATCCGTATTACCATATAGGCTAGCCTAGTATTATTATAGGCAGGATTATGGGCCTATATATAGGCGTTTCCAGTTAGCGCCGTTATCTACGGGCCTGCTTATTGTATATAGCCTATTGTTTAGTCCACTAACATAATATAGTTGACTAAGTAGATTTACGCAAGTAGGCCTACATTCTTATAAGTATAAGCTATACAGACGTTCATTCTAGATAAAAGATTATTACGTCATCGAGGCCCAAAACTCCTGCAGGGCAGCAGAACATCAACGTGTTGCATGACCTGCAGTCAGCTTTCATTGTTCAATATTCAATGGGCCTAACTATAATATAGGACATAGCCTAATGACATTTTCAACCTTTTTGCGATTTCTATTTATACACCTGTTCTGGTCTCTGGGGTAGGCCTAAAGTCTGTTGGTTGGTCCTGATTTACATCAACACCCATTACCGTTTAATAAGTGTAGGCCTACTGTTATTAGTATTATTTGATCAATAGGGCAGTGATTTAGTTTTCATAGCCATCCCCTAATAGGGTATTCACGGATTGTGTGGCCAGCACAACTTTCGGCGGCCTTGACATTTTCCTATCTAATGTTACTAGGTAGGCCCCTATATCCATCAGGGCTTGGGAGATCCAGGAACGAATCCTCACCCTCACTAGGATTCAAACCCAGGACCATCAGGGTGCACCATCATTAGTGTACAACCAATAGACACCTCTTCATCATTGTCATGCACAGTCCCATTATTCATTATATTATTAGTATAATTATAAAATATGATTTTACTCAAATAACAAACAAAAAAATCTGACAATATTTTATTTGCAAAATACAAATATTTCAAAGAAAAAAAAAAAGGGATATGTAGACAAATCTTCATCTAACTACGGGAATGAAAGTTTAAAGTTAAGCTAAATCCATCTGAAAGCTAAACATTTTTTAAGACAGAAAAAAAGAAATATTTCATATGCAAAGTAAAACTTAGCAGTTATGCACATTGCTAATCAACACAAATTTCGCACACATACAATTACGGTAATAAATCAGCCTCAATGTTTACTATTCTCTCTTTAGAAAAAATGGCTTTATTTAATGAAATTATAAATTGTATAAAATATAATCTAAGATAAATTCCCAATTCACATTAAAATATTATTTTAGTTGACAAGCTATACTGGTAATGCTGCCTTCCTCCGTCTGCGGTTGTTCTTTTTTTTCTTCTAATGGATTTTTTTTTTCAGTACAAGTAATCACTACTTGATTAGAATGCATCTGATCTGAATGTTTAATCTTCCAATCTGAAGAATATTTCTTCACTTTTAAATATCTAATCTTCTTTCTATTTTCATTCTTTTGAAGTTCATGAATTTTTTCTCTTAAAGCTTTGATGGCGACAGTTTTTCTTTTTACTTTTTGGTTCAGAACTTTGATTTTTTGTGGCATGTCCTTCAACTTAGACTTTAGCTGTGCTACTTTACTCCTGTTTTTTTTGGAAGCAATGGAAATTCGTTGTGACAAATTGGAGAGTCTGTTTTTTAGCTCTATCTCTCTAGAGTTTAAGTTTTCCCTTGACAAGCGCAGAAGGTCCTCACCAGTGTTTGTACCAACAGAGACTATCGTAGAGGAAGGTTCAATGTAGGCTTCAGCTGTAGGATCCCTTGAAGTTGAAGGCTGTGCTAGGTCCTCGCGTTGAGTTGATTCTGACAAATGTGTTGGAGATGAGGGCTTACTGGTAATAATAGTAATAGCAGGCTTGGGTGAGCATACTAAAGGTTCATTGCACAAAATTTCAAAATTTTGACGCTCCCTCTTAAAAGATCTCAGCATATTTTTAGTTTGAAGTAATAACCGTCTGATTTGATCATTCCTTAAGCTCAGACCAAACAACGTATTGATTCGTCTAGAAGTGTCAGTAACAGATGGATTTTCATTATAATATAAATGCAATGCATGACCATTCAGACAACTTATGGCTGATGGGTTTTCCTCAGTTGGGAGGGTGAAGTTTGAAGCTAAGTACTCCCTATAGCCATTCAGAGGTATCACATTGAAGTTATTAGATGTCATGAAGCTGAGAATATTAAAAAAGTGTTTGTAAAATAAAAAACAAAAAATTAGATTATTGGAAAAAATGTAATGAATGAAAATTAGCCAGGGATATATTCCTCAGTGTGACAACTGGGGTCCTTGAGTAAAAAAAAAATTAGTACAATACAAGCCACAATCCAGTGGAATTAATAAGATTAAGCTACTGGTATATTTAAAAGCTAGTATTGGATTCTGTGTACTATCTGCACATTAAATGGTGGTCACTTAATAAATACAAGAATGGATGCATTTTGAATGTGATGTTATGCTATTCATTTGATCTGTTGGTATTTCCTGCATGATAATTCTATTCCCATTTATATTTCCAATCATCATGCTTAATTTTGAAAACAATATTTTTTGCGCAAGTTTAAACACAATTGGCCATCTGTATAACACCTCCTCCACAGGATGACATTCTAGATGTGTACTCCCTCCAAACCACCCCTCTTCTTCCACCTCTTTGTTAAACATCACAAGATTTCATATCTCTGTATTACTCACTTCGTGGTCGGCCAGGTAGACCAGGGCATTTCCCTAGTACAAGGAAATCTTACTTCTTTGATGATGTCCAGCTCCCCTCCCCTCCCCGACCCCTAGGAGGAACAACTTATTCTCTACCCTCCTCTGTCAAACAGTGTATTGAGAAAATGAAACGTAAATTCTAATTCTAACCAATAGAATAGCTAAGTTAATAATCCTAATTTTCTATTTTTAAGAGATAAAGCTAACTTTTTTTAGTCAGTCTTCTTTGGAATAGTAGGCACCCTGGTCGGGCAGCTGTCAGGGCCCTTCTTGGGGCTAAGTAAGAGTCTATGCTTACAGATTTTCTACATTTTCTATTATTTGCACTTTTTAATTTGGAAGATTTACATTTCAACAATAAAAAATATTTTTAAAATTACAGCAGAAAAATATAAAATTTCACTGTAGGCCTATATCCTTTGCCCTATTTATAAACTTATTTAGATATTATTTGTATATAGGCTTCAGTAGGGGCGAAGACACAGGCTGGCCAAAAAAAGCTTGCCCCCCCCCCTGGAATTTAAAAAAAAATATTTTTTAAACATCTTTTTTTTAAATATGTACTAAATTTACTAAATATTTGGTAAATGTTTGTCTTGAGAAAATACATTCCCCCCCCCTCCCCCCCATGGAATTTGGTAAATATTTGTCATGTAAAAGTTAAAAGGCCAGCCCCCCTTGGACAAATTTTTTTGGCTTTGTCCCTGTGCTTCAGCATCAAATTAAATGGGTTGAGGATTTGATTTCCATAATTTTTACTTATTAGCATACCTTTCTTTGCAAAAGTCTTCAAATTGTTGTCCATCAACAGGTCCTGAATAGTTAACAGCCAAACTTTTAGATTTCTTCACTAAATTCCTAACATGTTCATAGGTTGCTTTCACTTCAAATAACATGTTTATCTTTTTAACTGCTCTTGTAAGGAGTCGACCACTTTGTGCATACAGAAGAATCGCATGGCCATTCAAACAGCAGTCTGCGGTCTTATCAGCAGGTAGATGAAAGTTGAGCTCTAAATATTTTAGGACTTCAGTACTAAATTCACGTTTCTTCTTCTTCGGAGGCATCATAGACTGGGGGTAAAAAGAAAATATTACGGTATGCTTGTTGTGTTGTAAAACAAAAAAGAACAAATAGTGAGGGAATGGGTTCACATGCCACTTTACTCCCTTCTGCAGAGCTATATTACATTGAGTTGTGAAATAGTCACAAGAAATTACAACAAAACAATGCAGAAGAGATGCAGAGATCTTAAAATACACATACAAAAACTGAAACCATATCTCTAAATTTACAGGGAATCTATCAATCAGTTACTGTTCTTTTACATTTCAAAAGGTTCTTTTTATTAATTTTATGACAATTAAATAAAATTACACCTAAGTCCAATTCTGAATATATACCAGTAATCATCACCTTGTTAAAATTCCATATAATAAATGTGTAAGCTACTTCTTTGTACTTTTAATGTTCAAATTGGAGATGGAGGTAGAAATTAAAATGAATTGTGGCATTCTAGACTCAGGTAGGCTTAAAAATATATTCTTTAATAAATACTTTTAACTCATATACTCATTCTTTCTGACCTGACAAGAAAAGAATATTCAGTTTTTTTAAACTTTCTAAAACATTTAAGTACTAATTAATTTTCCCCCAATACACACGTTTAGAATATGTTCACAGCTTTTCAGCTAACATTATACTTATGCAAATTATCTTCCAGTTGAATACAAAAACAGAAAAAGTGATTTTTGCTTTAAAATTAAATTGATGTCCACATTAATATAATAGAAAATGGTGTATACCAAGACTATGATGGTATATCCTCAGAAAGGGTAAGGTGTAATTGAAATGTGAAAAACATCCTAGTGAATATCATGTCTAAGATACTAAATTCTGGAAAAAAAATGGATATATCAAATATCATGATTTACAAAAGTTTAGGTAGGCATGTAAAGCTGTAAAATTTGTTTAAATAGTAGCCTACAGGCATATAAATAATAAATATAGCATGGGCAAAGTTTTCTCCCACAGCTTAACAGCATCGGCTTATTTTATTACCGGTAACAAAATGTAACATCGGAAAAATTACCGTAATAACTATTCCTCTATAAACTTTTCAAAAAAGGAATAAATTGCATTATAATTTTTAACTATCAAGAAATATAAATGAAATAAAATAATTGTTTATATCAGGAAATTTATTCTTCTTCTTGGATGCTAGGCCTAATACTAATACTAGATTTTAAAACAGATTTGTCATAGTTATAATTATATTATAGTCTAATAAACTTATTATATTTAATAAAATTGTCTTTTGCTACACTACTTCTGATTATTTAATATTTTCTTGACTTGGTTATTTAAGTTATTGTAGCTACCTTTGTTCTTTGTTTTAAGAACAAATATGAGTATGAGAAGTTGGGACATCTTTAGTATATTTAGTTGTATATAAAATATAAAAAAACACCAACAGCATGGATATAATTGCGGATTTAAAAATTATTTAAAAAAAAAACAATATCAATAACCAGGTATGTGAATTTTCCAATTTTTACGTCACTAGTTTGTTGTGAAAAAAAATGTGCCCGTTTTTGCACATCTGTTTAATTGTGGGGCATTTGAAAATGTATTTTAGTGTATAATTTGATAAATTGGCTGTTTTGGTGGTGCCAAATTAACATCAAACCTTTTGACACAGATGAAAAAAAAATTGATAAACTCATTTTATATTGTACATAGGTCTGTATCTTTTTTTTTTTTGTCAAGTGAGCTTATATAACAGATGGTGCAAGTGTACTGGTGACTAAATGATTGTTGTTTTCTTCTTGCCTCAAAGCTCTAAGTGTTTTTAAAAACGCATTCATTACCTTGAACACACTTTCTGTGCCATAAATTCAAAAATATAAATTTATAGAAAAACTAATTCATTTTTGGTAGTAAAAACTAAAATTGTAGTCCTATAGATTTTATTTAATATGAAATTTTTACTCTATTATCACCAGCCCTTTAAGGTGACCAAATGCCAAATAAAATTACAGGCATTTCTAAAGTCAACATCATTGTCAGAGAAAAATTTAATTTACCAGTAATTAGGGCCTACACTTTTATGAACCAACTTAAAGTACCAGTAGGGATATAAAACATACAATAAGATAGAAAATAAAGATATTAAAACAAAAAAACATTAAAATAAGTTTTATTGTAGTCATTAGTTTCTCCGTCATTTTGACGGGCATAAAACTCTTTAATAATAATAGGAAAATATTATTTATATATAACCATCTTTAATATAGTAGGGCCTATATAAATATCAAAGTTAGGCCAAGCAAAGTAAAGTTGTTGTTTTTTTTAATTTAATCTCGCATACCATGATAATGATATAGTATAGGATATAGGGAGGCCTACTAATACTAGGCTAACTAATCCTTTCTTCAAGACCTTTTATTTATAATTTATAGGCTATATTTATTAATTTATATAAAACAAAATAATTTTTATTAATTTTGAAAATTTCATGGCACATGTGTTCAATAAATGGAATTTGAATATCTATATATATAAAAAGACCCTGTTTGTAGGAAAAGCGATCCCCATTGGTCAATTTGAAAACATGCAAGTTTCATGTCACTGACCTATCTAAGCCTAAGCCTAGGCGTAGCCTATATAGTTATATAGTGTCTAATAATTTTTCACATTGGACATATCATCATATGTCTTCCCTAGCTAAGTGGTTGACGTATCAGACTGCCATGCGGGAGACCTGGGTTCGATTCTCCAGTTAGTCTATAGGCCTACCTTTTTTTCTACAATTTTATTTTCAATTAATTTTACTTTTAAAAACAAAAGACATTGTAAATCTACGGGCAATTTAGATTTTTGTAAATAAAAATACTTGCCCATTTTTTTACCCGATTACAATATTTATTTTAAATTTCTTTCCTTAAAGTCTTCAGTAAAAAAAATAAGGGCATAGTTGGCATATTAATTGTAGTTTATAAACATTTTAGCTGCATCTATAGTATACAGTCCTGTATGGGACCCATCAACTAAGGAAAACATTAAAAAATTAGAACAAATTAAAAAAAGAGCTGCAAGGTTCATAACTAGTGAATATTCCCAATTAACAAGAGTAACACCATTAGTAAAATCACTAAACCTAGAAACACTAGAGGACAGAAGGGCAAAGAGTAAAGTAGTAATAATCTCCTTCTTCTTCTATCCCATAACCCGAGCGAGGGTCGTTGGGGCACCATTTTTTGACAGTTGGATAATTTTGCGCCATTTATCTCGGTCCTGCGCCGCCCTCTGGGAGTCTGCAAGAGACAAGCCGGTCCACTCCTTGATATCATCATCCCATCGTCTCTTCTGCCTGCCTCTCTTTCTTCCACCTCGCACTGTGCCCTGCAGGATGGTTTTCGCCAGGCCTTCGGATCTTGCCACATGCCCATACCATCGGAGTTTTCTGGATTTAATAGCACTGTGTAGATCCTCATGAGCGCCGATGACGTAGGTGATTCGCTCGCGGACAGCCTCATTTGTAACTCGATCTTTGTAGGAGATGTTTAAAATTTTACGTAGGCATCTCATTTCCATGGCTCTGATTCTTTTCTGGAGATCTGCTGTAAGTGTCCATGTTTCACAGCCGTACATAAAAACTGCCATCGCCAGGGAGCGCATCAGTCGAATCTTTGAGTAAAGTGAGATTGTCTTGCTTCGCCATATGTTTTTTAGCTTGCTAAATGCAGCAGTTGTTTGGGCTATTCTTGCAAGAATTTCCGGCTTGGATCCTACATCAGATATTATGGATCTCAGATATTTGAAGGAGGAGACTTTCTCGAGTCTCTGACCGCCCACTTGTATTTCGGATTCAAACTCCATGTTTGCCATAACTTTGGTCTTTTCAGCGTTTATTTCCATGCCATACGCTAATGATGTTATCTCCAGTTTGGCTGTTAACTCCCTCAGTTCATCTTCACTGCCAGCTAAGCCATCTATGTCATCTGCAAAGCGAAGATTGGTGACTTGTCTCCCACCGATGCTGACTGTCCCGACATGGTCTTCCAGTGCATCGGTCATGATCCTTTCCAGGTAAATGTTGAAGAGTGTCGGAGAGAGTAGGCACCCTTGACGCACGCCATTGGTTGTTTTGAACCATTTGCCAGTGACATCGTTAAATAATACATAATGCATTAAACTCTAATTTAGAAATACAACACAATAACAACCTGTTGCAAAGCTCAGGTAAACATAAAGACAAAAACACTTTCCTTGTCCCTTAATGCGAGAACAAATGCATATAAGTACTCTTTCTTCCCGAGTGGCATTCGGGCATGGAATGGGTTGACTGAACAAACCAGGAAAATCAATAACCTAACATCATTTAAAACATTAATAAAAATGCAAGACTAGACTCGGACCACGGATGAGTGTAGGACGCAATAATCTTCTTTATAGAAGGAGCGTCTGTAATGTATAAGATAAGATAAGATTTTTTTAACCTGGGCAAGGCCTGGCATTTTAGTTTCTTGTATATAATAAATTAATAATATAGGCCTATGCACCATGCACACACTGGGGCTATTTTGACATAGAAATAATATAATATTGAATACAGATAAAGTAGTAACACAGTAAATCTAGTAAATTGAAATTGGCCTAGTGAATTCTGAATAGTCATGTCCTACATAGACTTCACATGATAGACATATAAATATAGGCCTATCATAGTCATAGAGTACTGCATCATTAAAATATTATATAAATATTTAGGCAGGCCTATAAGCCTATATCAATATCCTATATTCTATATAGTAGGCCCTATATAAATATATATATTATAATAATAATATGACTTTAACTTTATGACAGACTTATGAATACTTATAAATGAATCATAATGAATGAGTTATGATTTATGATTTGATTATGAATAATTATGATGATAAGATTAAGTTCAATAAGATTTAAGTTTAAGATGATGTAAAACTAGACTAGTAAAAGTAATGTCTGAGTAATGATGAATTCATTGTCATTGAATTAATTATGTATGAGGTTGTAAAGTAAGTGGAAGTCAATTTTAGATATTTAAATTTTTAAATGCGAATTAATAATTATAGACATAAATACATAAAATACCATAGCCATAATAATAATATAGACTTCTAATGTGGAAACGTACATTAAATTGTTAATGGATCAGTAGTATTGTAATAATTGTATGGAGAGGTCCGAACCGTCATCTGAGAGTAATCTCCCTGTACCTTCCACCATAATATCACTTTTCTATCTTCTGCTTCTACACTGAACTATATAATACGTTCTACTACATGTAGCCTATGTCTATAATTAATACAGATTATAAACATTTTACTATCAATTCGTTTAAACAAGAAAACCATAAAAACAAAGTTTTTATTATACTCCCTTTCTTTGCAAACTAAGTTTACCATTTCCACTTCACTACAAAACTAAAAAATTTCGAATCGGTAATGTCGGCAAATACATATCTAGACTAATTATAACGATTGCGCATTAAAAAAAAAAACGCTTTTGTTTCGGCTATATTGTGTCGTTTTCATTCGTATTTAATTCGTAAGAACTAACATATCCGAAAAGCTTATGTAGCCTACTTTCGTCAAAGGCAGCCATGTTTTTTCGTAAAATATATTCCTCGATTCGCAACTTGGTAGAAGGAATTCGTGACTATTCCAAATGCTACGATGCTGAAAATGTGTTAGAATGTATTGTTAGTCTGTGCAAGTCTGCTGCCCAAATTTCAGCTCGATCGGACCACGGGAAGTGGTAGGAAAATCGATTCAGAGTTTTGCTGTCAACCAACCATCTATCCAAGCGGACAGACAGCAGAACTTAAAAGAAAGGGAGTAAAAATGGTTGACCACGTACCGGTACAATGAAGACTACATAATATAAGTATAATTAAGCTATCTGGTTCATGATGGGATTGTGTGGCCAGTAGGATGCACCTGTACGTGTGACTTCGTGCCCATGCACTATTCTACCACCACATATCTCTACGTGGCTGGTTGGTCAATAGGATTATGGCGGCTAGTGGCTAAATAAGGCTGTATTATGTTGACAACGCCCGATATTTCTATTTAAAGTGCAATATTTCTCCCACAGCTCACATTCCTTGGAACCGACTAGTTCTTCACAATTAGGTGATCAGATGAAAATGTGTATTGCACATATTAATGCTATATATGGTCCTACAAAGTATTCTAAAGAAAAATTCAAACTGGCGGGCAGTGGTACCATATCTACCTACTTAAACCGAGGTTACCCAAACACATTATCAATAAGAATAAAATCATGCACTTAAACGTCCACTGCAATATGTGAATATGAAACATAGAAGTAGGCTTATAGGCCTAAATTTAACAACACAGTAGGCTAATGTCCAAATGAGATCGTATTCAAGTAACATACCGTGGAATGAAGGTAGAGAGTAAAATATACCATATAGAACAAAATACCCCGTCTTTTAAAAGGTTTCCGTCTGAATTGAGATGGCGGTATAGGGGCGGGGTTTGTCTGTGTGACATCTTTTCTCTGTCAATTAAATAAAACAGAATAGTCCCGCCTCCACCACATTTCCCCACAATGTGCCTACGTCGGCACTTGTTTAATGGTAATTAAATGTGCCATAACGACAACCGCTTGTCTAACTCCTTGTGTCCCTTAGGCCCTATACGTGCACATTCACCACGCCTCTTTATTTTGGATCATCAAACAAAAGACCCAAATGTTGTTTTTGCGTCATTCTTGAGACGTACATAAACAAATGACATGTGGTGGTGAATTATCTACTAGCCATGACCGTAGTCCATCCTTCTCTATCCCAATAAAAATAATTTATATACAAAATATCAAAGATAAATTCTAAGTAATTCGTTCCATAATTGCACTTTAACGTGTGTATTTTTCAGAGGAAAAATCCAAATCTCGTAGCCATTTTAGATGTTTTTTTTCCGGCAATATAGCCATTGGAAAGTAACGTAAGAGAATGGATTTCAACTAGGAAAAATGAATATTGTCACGTGTTTTGACTCTATTGTCACGTTTTGAATCTTTTCCCGGTTCTTATTTTTAACAAAATGGTTAAATATAGATTTATAGCGTCGAGTTTTATTTATTTATTTTCCTTCTCAAACGTCACTGCCGTATGAGTGGTATGAGGCTATTCCAAATCTCGTTCCTTTGAGAAAAACCTCTTCTCTTGGTCTTTAAAAATGTGAAAGAAAATGGCTATAAATTATAAACTTGAAACATCATAATAAGCTTATTCACCTCGACTCGACCTCGAGTAGCGTTGATTGAAAAAATGCGCACCTAAAGTTACCCACTGCTTAAGCTGTTATTTCCGGCAGTTTAAACATGAATGAAATTTCCCCCCTTCACACTTCTTTCATAAAGTTCATTCACAAAGTTTTATGAGAGTCATTTATATAATCGGAACGCCATTCTTTTTTTTTTTTAGACCTACTCCTGTTGTGAAGAAAAATTATATAAAGTTGATACCGGCAATTTAATTATGAAACAAATATTTTTTAATTATCATTTTTGACCGAAATGACCAATGTGGTCATTTAAAAAATGTAAAACCTTGAAAATGTTCACGGAAGTAACACAAAGAATATCCTTGCAAATTAAGTTTCATGTCATTATGTTCAGTATTAAAAAAGATAATGCGGTTTTACATACATTATATATACCCACACACTCGATACCTTTTGAGATATATATTATATATGATGATTTATGATCCTCCGCGGGTTCTATCCCTGCCACCGACGGATCCCTGTCGCCCTGCAGGAGTTTTGGGCCTAGTGGACGTAATAATCTTCTTTCTAGAAGGAACAATCTTTTTCTAGAAGGAACGTCTGTAAACTTATAAGATACATATCTATATAGGCTACCGGTATATAGTTACTTCTTGCTGTCTAGGGGCAGTTTATCTCAATGACTTTTTGGTATCCTTGAAGAATCCTTAACTCTCACGCAACTTCATCCAAGCAATTTGGAAACGAGGACAGCAGGAATAAATAACATAACTTTTAATCTTTTAATTCAACATAACACATAGTCAATATTAACACAAGTCAATTTTGCATCATTTAAGAAAAACACAAGAAGCAGCCTAACAGTCTATCAATACTACACTCTCTTTAAAAAACTACATACCACATTTATACAGAAATAAAGAAACTTATAGTTATAGGTCAGTAATATATATATTACAAATAACTATCAATTATATGCAAGTAGCCTAATATTAACAAAAAATGAATTGAAATATAACAAGCACCATATAATAATAAAAACCAAAAACATTATATGTAATTTAGGCCACGTGTTGACAAAAAAAAATATGCTTTGTCTCGCTTGGACCATAGTTTACCGTATCTCACTGCTTAAGCCTACATTCCATTTTTATATAGAACTAGAACTATTGTTGATAAAACTCTCCCAAAGAAGATAATTTTAACTTACACAATTAATTACTGGTATCTAAAATGAATGTAAATTTCTTTATACAATGTATCAAATACAATAACAACTATAATAAAAAAAAAAAAAAAAAAATGTGTGCAGTACAATGATATTAATTTTTCAAACAAGTATAACCAAATATATTTCAACAATATAGGTCACAAATAAAGGTCACAAGTCTAATTCATATTAATGTTATTATTCTAGTTGACAAGCTATGACTCTTTCTTCATCGATCTGTAGTTGTTGTTCTTCGTCTGAATTATTGTTTTTTTCAGAATTAGTAATCACTATTACATTAGAATTCATCTGATCCGAATGTTTAATCTTCCAATCTGAAGAATATTTCTTCACTTTTAAACTTTTAATCTTCTTCCTATTTTCATTCCTCTTTAGTTCATGAATTTTCTTTCTTAGAGCTTTGATGGTAACAGTTTTTCTTTTTACTCTTTGGTTAAGTACTTTTATTTTTTGGGGCATAGCCTTGAATTTAGATCTAAGCTCTGCTATTTTTTCTCTGTGTTTTCTGGTAGAGTTGGCTATTTGTGCCGACAGATAAGATAGTCTTTTTTTTAGCTTTATCTCTCTAGCTGTTAATTTTTCTCTTGAAGAGCGTGGCACATTTTCAGAAGTATTTGCACAGAGTACATCAGAAGAGTTTAGTTCAATAGTAGCTGCAGATGCAGGTTCACTCCCAGTCCCAGGCAGTACCGGTATTGAAAGCTGGTCTACTTGTGTTTGTTGCAAGTGTGTCTTTTTGTAGGGCCTTGATGAAACGGTACAAACATAGGGCATTTTGCATAAGTCTTCAAGACGCTGACGATAAACAGGGCTTGAAAAGTTGTTCCTCCAGGATCTAGACTTTCGCACTAACCTGATAATGCCCCCAATTGTTGATTCTAGCCCATAGACCTCACGGAGCTGTTTATCAGTTTTAGTTTGGGAACCTCCATTTTGTATATATAGTAGGTATACATGCCCAGTCAAAAAGCAATCTGGGGTTTTATCAGCAGGTAGTTGAAAATTTTCCTCTATATATTTTCTGGCACCACCATAGAACCACGCTGCTTTTGTTTTTCTGGGGGGCATCTTGACTCTTATACTGATCACTGAAAAAAAAAGGCAAAATAATAATTGTAACTGAGTATAACAGACAACAAAAAATCTATGCAATATATAAACAATTTAGAAGAGCATAAAAGTGAAATCAGTCATTAATAATATCATTACTTAAATTAAATTATATTAAATTACTATTACTATTCTCTATTGTTTCTAATTATGACTATTGGAAATTAATAGTAATATCAATACTCTAGAAACACCACAAGTTCTCTTTCTTCCAGAAAGGCATTTTATTTAAGTATGGGGTTGTCTTAAATGCTAAACTGGTTTGAAAAATCAAAAGCCTGATACATGCAATATAAGTTAAAAATATTTAACAAACAATAAGTTGGAAGTAATAAATGATATTACAAAAGATTTTCTTCTTTGAGTTTGAAAGCACATTGCTCATAACATTTAATTTAAAAGAGAAATCATAAGTAGGCTTATTAGGCTAAGTCCCACTATTGTCAGTGGTACCCCGGGTTACAAACGCCTCAGGTTACGAACAACAATATTTTGCATTTTTTTGGTCTCAGGTTACGAACGAAGAATGACAGATAGGAATTAGGAAGGTATAAAGTTGGAGACAAATGATCGCTTATAGTACAAACAAAGACCTTGTAGTACTAACGCTAGCTTAGTAAGCTATCCTAGTTTTGCATACATGCACAATCTCAATTTCATTGGCCTTACTACACAGCAGTAACTGATTTCTTAGCAGTGGCAGTTTTTCTCTTTCATTATGCCTATTGTCCTTATCCTTGTTCCCAATCAAATAGGAGTTTGAAGAACTGTAGCGATGATGCTAGGAAGCACAAATTTATAATATATATAGTATAGGGGAAGTAAAGAAATAAATTAATTATAATGTAATATGTAAATGGCGCTCATGTCTGTGACATCAAGAATCAGTAGCCTATAGCTAGAGTACACCGTCATAAAAAAAGAAGAGTTAATCAAATTAGTCGATGTGGCTAAATGAAGTAACTAATATGCAGAAGCTCAGACCTCAAATTTGAGACAAAATTAAAAATCTTCTCTTAAAATGAATCTGGATCAAATGAAAAGCAACTTTTATTTTATTTGGTTGTTTTATTTCTGTTTATTTATTTGATACGTGAAGTAGCCTAGTCTAAATTAGACTCTGCTTTTATTTTTAAGTAAGGGCTAAAATGTGAAAGCTGAAAACCACATTGACTTGACATTATTTTGTAGTCAATTCAATGAGTAATGTTTGTTATAATATAATGTCAATTGAGTAGTGAGGACGAGCCTAGTGAACTTTAAATAAAATGACCATGACCAGGTAGGCCTACAGGTGAATAACAGGACATTATATAACTATCACTTTCATCATAATCATAGACGACAGAGAGTCATAGAGGCAAGGTGGTCTCAAATAGAGGCCTAGAAAGAGTCTAGAGTTAATAGTAATAGAGTTTTAAATCGTTCATAAATAGCCTAGTCAAATATATATATTTTAAATTATATATATATATTTATAGTTCATAGTGTCATAGTTAAAGATACTAAAGTAAAGCATGTTACACAGTTACATGTCTCGTACAGCACGGTATGGCAATGTATTTTTGATGTGTTAAATTATCGTAGGGCTTACTTAAATTATTGTAATTTAAAAAGTAAAAGTTAAATTAACTCTTTCTATCCCATGAGCTGGTACAATCAGCTTTTTTATTTTTCGTTTCTGTCCCACGAGTCGATTCTACCGGCTCATGATTAATTAGTAATTTTACGAAAAGCCTATACGATGTAAAGATATAATTTTACTTCGCCATTTTCGATATATGCCATTTTCTTTGTTATTAATGCAATTTGTTTACATTTGTTGCGTGTTTTGTTTTACATTTTGATTGATATTTGGGTTCAATTATTTCTGTTATGGGGCCAAGCGGTCCAGGGGCATGTCCAACTTAGATAATTACTGCTAATAAAGCTCTAGAACTAATTTATTCATTAGGACAGTCGATGACCTATTTTGATAGTATTTAAAAAAATGATGTAATAGGGGCGTCCAAAAAGGGGGCGTGGCCCACTTCAAAGGGTGGCAAATTTCGACAACAATTTTTTTCCAAATATAATAAATATATTTTTTAATACATTTATCATACACTACATTCAATTTCCTTTCTATTGATGTGTTACACTTCATGTCTATTTTTAATATTAGGTCACTTTATGAGAATATGAGTAGATGTTTCTTTATTTCAACTTTTCTACAATTTTTTTTTTGTGATGGCATAGTCTAGGCCAATCTTTAACTTTAAAAGCTTTAGCTAATATAACTTTTTTATTTATTGCTCAATTTTTTTCAAATTTAAAACTGTTGTTATCTAGGCTATTCTATTAGATTTGCTATCAAGGTTTAAAATATGTCGTCACTTGGTAGACAAGTGTTATAAATAAAAACAATTTTATTGGAAACCTAAAAAATTATTTTTTAATAAACAAAAATTTTTTAATTGTTGACTACTATCGTGACTTATCACTATAAAATATTTAATATAAATAATATATTTCGACAAATATATTTTAACGTACTTAACACTTAAAGTCTATCTCTTATATTTGTCCCAAGATTTACATTTAAAAATTAAGGTCCTATTTTTTCTTGTGTCTGTACAAAAGGCTTGGTAAATTCATGGAAAAAGCTTTGGCTTTGGGAGAAAAAGAGTTAAAAGTAATTTTACCCGTAGCCCGGCGTTGGCCTACCCAAAGAATGACAAGACAACGAGGTCACAATGATTTTATGAATGGCTAGGCTTGAAACTTAGTGAATCGTTGATGTTGGGTAGCCACTTTCACTTGGGCAGAATAATTCGTGTCATTCACAATTTCTATGTATGAAAACTAATTCGAACAAGAATGCTTTGATTTGATTTTATGATTTATGAATAGACTATATAATATGTTAATTTCCGCTAGTAGTTTTTATGTGACCACTTGATGTCGTAAAAAGTTGAATTCTACCATGTCCACTGATCTATATATATAATAATATCTATCACCAAAAAATACCTTTTACTGTAAATTTCAAGTTTCATTAAATTTATTATAATATTATATAATACATGTATAACATGTAATAGAAATAACCTGCGGGGAAACCACGGGAATAAAGAATATATATATATAATTTTTTTTTCCTATTTCGTAAGCTTTCTTTAATGTTGGGAATTAGATAGTAGGCCTATATTCAAATCATTGTCATTGTATGTAGAATGAATGATAGAGAATTTACTAGAACAGGAGGGTTAGGCCGTTTGTAGCGGTTGGGGTGCAACGATCTCGAATGACAAATAACATCATCATCGATTGCACTCAATGAAAATTTCTGCATTGACCCACTTCCCATCATCCTGTTGATAAACACAGTAGCATGCATCATATTCTAACAAATCCCCTACAACTATTTTTCATGTTACCAGTAACTTTGAAAAAAAACAGTGTAGGCCTAAACCTATTTTTTGTACAGGGACTGGCCCGATTTTTAGAAGGATAATATTAACCCACGTTCCGGCCTGATATCCAGCAGAAACTTAAATTGGCATACATACTTCATTTAAGAACACATTCCTTTTGAGCTACCCCCCCCCCCCCCCCCATCACAAAAATCAGTTTTAAACTATTCTTTTTATTAAACTTTATGTTGTTCTTATTTTAATCCTTATTAAACGTGTCCAGTATGTTTCCAATCATTATTTATATGGTAGCTTTTTATTATTAGGCCTACTACTAATATTACTCAATAAGATAGGCCTATAATATAGCATATATAACCCATTACAAAAATATTCTTAAACTAAATTTTCACAAATGATTTTTCTTTGAAATTTAATTTTGTAACATTTAATACATAGGCAT
The DNA here is from genome assembly GCA_949126835.1 of Anisus vortex. NCBI lineage: Eukaryota > Metazoa > Mollusca > Gastropoda > Planorbidae > Anisus > Anisus vortex. The sequence goes on along the minus strand of OX421502.1, from coordinate 26,783,618 downwards.
ACCAACTTTTAGTACTGGTAATTCCTATTTATAAACCAGCTCAGGTAGATGGGGGCAATCTCAGAGATGGCTGAAGGCCCAGAGATGAATAGGGCCATTAGATGGTAGGCTACTCATTGACCTCAAGCAAGAACAACACCACCTGCTCTAATTTACATTGAGTTCATTAACATCATTAAGTGTACAATTATTTAAGCAATGTGGCTAGTGAAGCACCAACCTCATTTCTGTAGCCATAGCTTACTGACCAGCACAATGCACAGCTTCCATTACCCCTCCCCAAACTAATGTTACTAAGTACTGTTTCCTTCTTAGGTGGATAGACTAAGGAACACCCTCAACAGTAGGAAATAATTCTAGACCTCATCACTTCATCAGAAATCTATAACGGTACACCATCAGTGGCATCGAATCTTCCTGGTTGCTCAATCCCTACTTAAAATAATAATACAATGTACCGTACTCAATTAGAAAAAAACAACAGCACAAAAACTGTGACATTCTTTATTTGCAAAATACAAATATTTCAAAGAAGGAAAAGTAGAAAAATCTTAATCGAACCGAGGAAAAAAAATTTTTTAAGTAAAAACAAAAATCCATTTAAAGGCTAAAAAAAAAAAAAAAATTTCATGAATTGCATATAAGCCTACAAATTCTACAAAGTAAAAGATTAGATCTCTCAAAGTTATGCACATTTTTAATTTCTAGATTTACACTTAAATGTTGCATGGAACTGCCAATTAAATCTAAAACAGTTCCAGGTCTCTGCTAGTTAGGAACAAGATTTTATTCAATAAATATTTATAATCAAATAATTTTAAATTTGGGGCAGTACAATGATGTTAATTTTTCAAACCTGTATGACCATGTATACTTTAACAACAAGGATTATAATTACAGTACATTTTAAATTAATATTAGCCTATTATTCCATAGTTGACAAGCTATAACTCTTTTTTTCATCCATCTGCAGATGTTCCTTTTTTTCTTCTAAAGGATTATTTTTTTCAGCATTAGTAATCACTACGGTACTTTATTAGAATTGATCTCATCTGCATGTTTAATTTTCCAATCTGAATCTGAAGCATATTTCTTCACTTTCAAACGTGGAATATTCTTTCTATTTTCATTCTTTTTAAGTTCGTGAATTTTCTTTTTTAAAGCTTTTAAGGTGACATTTTTTCTTTTTACTCTTTGATTGAGAACTTTAAGTTTTTGTGGCATATCCTTCAATTTAGACTTAAGCTCTGTTACTTTACTCTTATGATTTTTGGAAGCAACGGCAAACTGTTGTGACAGATAGGAAAGTCTTTTTTTTAGTTGTATCTCTCTAGGGGTTAAGTTTTCTCTTGCCAAGCGCAGAAGGTCCTCACCAGTGTTAGTACCAACATCAACTGTTGATCTAGTAGATGTATCTGTAGTGACGGTAGGTTCAATGTGGGCTTTAGATGTAGGATCCCTTGAAGTTGAAGGCTGTTCTAAGTCCTTGCATTGCGTTGAGTCTAACAAATGTGTTGGAGATGACGACTTACTGGTAATAATAGTAGGCTTAGTTAAAATGGTGCATACTAAGGGTTCATAGCAAAATATTTCAAAATTATGATATGCCTTATTAAAAGATTTAATCCAATTTTTTGTTTGAACTAATAATCGATCAATATCATTTCTGTTTGAGTTCAGTCCACACAACGTATTAATTTGTCTAGAAGTTTCAATAGCAGATCGATTTTCATTATAATATAAATTCAATGCATGACCGTTCAGACAACTTATGGCTGATGTGTTTATCTCAGCTGGAAAAGTGAAATTTGAAGCTAAGAACTCCCTATGGTCACACAAAGGTTTCACATTGAAGTTATTGGATGTCATGAAGTTGATGAAGCTAAAAATAAAAAGATTAAAAAATATGTTTGAGAAATAAAAATACCAAAATTGGTTATTAGACAAAAAATTTAATTAATGTAATCCGCCAGGGTAAAGGATACATTCTTCACAATATGAGGGATTCCACCATTGTCACTTTGTAGTAGAACAAAGGTTACAAGAGCCACTGCAATAACTACTGAGGCATTTCTCAGCAATTTCAGAAAGGACTTTGTCAATGTCATACACACACATATTACAACATAGCCCTTACTACCCCTTTTATAGATGCAAAGATTAAATCTGTTTAATTACACGCCAGAGCTGAGAGAGTGTCATCCCCTGATACAAAGACCAAGGCTGTTATTAATGAGTAGCTTTTTGCTGGTGATGCAACCCTGATATAATGATATTTTGATATTGCATGGAGTAGATGGCTAGCAGTAGATTGTATCTGGCTTCTCCCAAGCCTGCCAAGCAAAGCAAGTAAAATATGATATTTTATCCCATTCAGACCATTATTTATCTTTGGGGCAAGTAAAGCAGTGTTCAGACATTTCCGTGGCCATGACATACCATCGGACATCAGTATGCAATATTAAAGAGATTTTTATGGTAAGACTAAGACCCTTTACCATCACTGTTACATTGAAATACTATATTTCGGACGAAGGCCACATGTTACATTAGAATAATTCCGGAACTATCTGCTTGTAGATAGCCCTTCAAGTTTGGCAGCGTTAGTCCAGTGTCTAGGTATAATTCTATTGAGGTCGCCGAATCCCCTATGTCTCTCTGACGATAGTTTTATTTATTATACCAGCAGCTCTCTGTGTAACTAAATAGCATCAATTTCCAACCTAGCTTGTAGTTTCAACAATTAAAACAAAGTCCGTAGTAAAACAAGATGAATGTTTAATTCAGATCAACGAAGCAACAAGTTTACAATGTTTTAAAATGAAGAAGTTGTACAATGGGTGGTAGACAATTATTATCCGACCGGCCCCAAGGGAGTCTGAAACAGAACTGATCTTGCACAGTCGTTTGCCGGCAGCTGACAAAAGTGGGAGGGGATAATTAGTAGTACGTCACCAAAAAAGTGGTGGCGGACCCAATGAAAAACGTGCATTCTTCCAGCGGTGACCTTTACCCAGGAATATTAATATGCAGCGCGAATATTGGATAGAGTGTCTGTCTGGGTCTAAGGCGGAATGAACTGGTTTTACAATTAACCCTAGTAATTTTATATAGCCTTGGCCTTTGTTTGCCCAAGTTAAAAGGGGAAAATTAAGTAGGGTGACCCAATTAGTATTAACTCACAATGTAAAGGAAACAAAAATGTACATTGTAGATGGGAAAGATGGTTTAAATAATATTGGTATACATGATAATGTAACAATCACACAACACATTCTCACGGGTTACAAGTGTATAATCTTGCTATTGCAAGGCTAAGTCTGTTGATATTTTCTTGTTGGCAAGACTTCAAGGCGAATGACACAGTGTTTTGATTGACATTTTGGTACAAAGGTTTTAATGCGAATCAATCCGAAATGCAGCCAAGTCACTTACCAAAAATTAATAAAGCATGCTGTTACTGTTACTTATTAAAGACTATAATTATTCATTAGGGTTTTGTTTTGATTTCTGAATTTTTGTTTTATGAAAGATAATCCTGTTTGTTTTGCATGTTAAAATGTTTACAATTGTTGGTCTTATCTAAAGACCTTTTGCGGAGCAGCGACCACCACTTTGAGTAGTACTGCTTTAAGACATGCCAAAGAGCATTAATATTAGCTGAAATTACTTAAAGAGATTGTTTGATTATAATGCTGGTTTTTGCTTTCTTGTTTTGTTTTTCTTATATTTATATGGTACAGAGGCTACTTCTATCTAGAAGTTTATTCAGCCCTATGTTATAATGCTTATCTATGATTTGAGTGTAGTCTTAATGAGATTTATTCCTATTTGGTAGTTTCTGTGGCAGGTTAGTTCTAGAATGTGGCGCTTTACCTAAAAAATGACTTATATTCCGCAGCTAAGTGTGAAATCATGGGCACTGTTAAAAATAATTGAGATATCATTTGTAGGCTTCAGTCAAGCACCACAAAAATAAATAGGTTAAGGATTTAATATCCATAATTTTATTGGCATAGGCCTACCTTTCTTTGCAGAAGTCTTCAAAATTTTGTTGATCAGCAGGCCTTGAATAGTTTACTACCAACTGTTGTGATTTCTGCACTAAATTCATGACATGCTCATAGGTTGCTTTCACTTCAAATAACTTATTGACCTGTTCAACTGTTATTGTTAGGAATCGACCATTCTTTGCATAGAGAAGAAAAACATGCCCATTCAAACAGGAGTCTGTGGTCGTATCAGCAGGTAGATGAAAGTTGAGCTCTAAATAATTTAGGACTTCAGCAGTAAATTCCAGTTTCTTCTTTTTCGGAGGCATCATTAACTAGGGGTAAAAAAATATTATTTTTCTTTACATTCATATAATATACTATGAGAAGTTTTTAGTTGTCTTTAGTCTTTAAACATTAAATTTAAAACAACACTATAAGAACACGGTTAAATAAACAATATCAATAACTTATTGAATTTATTTTAATAAGAATGCACTGGAACACACACACTCAGGCTCCTGTAACAATTTTCAATCAAAGTGATTCAAAGTGAAATACTTAAAATGAAATAGTAAAAAAGCTTAAAAAAAATTTCCCCGGGCAATTTAGTTTTTACAACGTTACTTTGTGTAGGCCTACATAACCTCATAACGTAACGTCATAATTATACTATAATTATAGGCTATTACTATTTATATAGTATATATAGCCTAACTATAATTATAATATAAAATAATATATTTTTAATATAAAAGCTAGTTTACTAATTACTAGTACCGGCACCGGGTATGTAAAACACCGACGGATCCCTTTCGCCCTGCAGTGCAGGAGTTTTGGGCCTAGTCACTAGTGGACGTAATAATCTTCTATCTAGAAGGAACGTCTGTAAACTTATTTAAAAAAAATATACCTACATCAAAGCCACATTTATGACATTTATATATAACCAGATTATAATCATTGGATCAGTGTTTTGAATGTTTTGAAAGACTTTATGGTGGAGAGCTCCGAAGAAGTTTACTCCGAACCGTCATCTCTCAGTCCCTTCACTGAGCTATATAATAATAATTTATATAATACTAGCTATGCGGCGTTGCCACTCACAAGGAAACTATAAAATATATAAAATAGACTATAGTAGGCCTGGACTCTAATAAGTTTTTAAAAAGTAAAAACAAATTCAACATACTTAATACAAATCATGATTAGTGATAATCAACATGAAAACCAATGCTCAAATAAACATAAAATTAAATAAAGACAAAAACACTTTAGGCTATTCCTACGTATTGTACCCTTACCCGGTTTGCCTACTTATGTATGATATAAGCCATTATAAGCTATAATATATGCATGGCCATATTAGGATTGTGGGGGCCCTGTTACCAAATTTATGTGGGGGCCCCTCGTAGCCTCACCCTGCCTTTCATATAGGCCTACCTCAGAAAAGTGACAATAAAGACAGAAAAAGATTAAAAAGACTTTTACAAAAAGACCTAGATCATAGGTTCTCAACCTTTTTTAGTCTCACCGCCCCCTTTTACATTTTTTTTCCGCTCACCGCCCCCCAACATAAATTTTAGCGGAAACCTTTCTTAATTAAAGGGAGATAATTAACCTGTTTCATTTGAGGTAATGTTTCCCTTTTTTTTTTCTTTTATAAAAAAGTAAATGGCTTGCATTTATAACTTTGAAATGATATGATAGAACTGTAAATTTATTTGAAAATTTTAGAAATATTAGGCCTATATGACTAAAGCATTTATATGAATATTTTCAAGCATTACAATAACTACCCAGTTTGAATGATTACTACGTATCTATGCCGCCCAGCTTTTGTGGTCATCTAAGTACCAAGAATTCAAACGCATTAAATGACATCTCGTTAAAACAGATCAAAAGAGTAATATTAGGCTGCAAACGCAGTGGGCACAAACACCAACACACCTTCGGCACGTATCTTAAGCCGAACGCCAATTGAACGATTGAACTGGGATTGGCACAAACGCAGTGCGCGATACGACGTGCATTCAACTTTTAGCCAGCGAAAGCCTAGAGATCATGTGACACACAGGTCGTTCCAAAATGGAGGCGCTGTGCATTGCAGCTTTGCAGCTTGTTCTATTTTATTGGCTCGGGAAAAGGTATTATAGGGCTCAACGTTAACGGTACTGGGTTCATCACATATTTTGAAAGAGAGAAAGGTTTGGGGAATACCATCATCTTTTAGACGAGGTTTTGAACGACGAGGAAAAATGTATCTCGTACATCAGTATGAGACCCTCAACTGATCGGACACTTTTAGAGCTAGTGATCCCAAGCATCACCGAGCGCACCACAAACTTCCGAAAACCGTTGTCCCCAAGAGAACGACTTTTGATTACATTGGGGTAAGTCATCATCATCTGCAATCAGCAGAATCTTGAGGTACATTTAAGGTCCTCCAGTCCCCAGGGTACAAAGCATGGCTGCCATGGCTGTACAGGTCTTACGGACCACTTAAACTTTAAGAGCTCCAATACTCATACAAGTCCTTGATCACAACAAACAAACAAACAGACAATCATAAAACAACAATTAATGTACAAAACAAACAAGTCAGAACAAAGCAAAAACAGAAGCAACAAGAAAACGTACTGATTATTATAAAGTACTGTAACTTTTTATTGATCAAAGTCCGATCCAATGTGGTGTATATAATCATTGATGGAAAAAAGAAATAGCTTCTTGATTGTCTTTTCAAGTCCTAAAGAAAACATTTAAATGTACTGCTCATGGTGGCCGCGGCGCCAGACGAAACCCGGCAGTGTGCAATATTATTACCGTATTATTATTTTTTTTTTTAATCTCGCTAAATATTTCACAAATTCAAATTCTGCTCGGATCTCCCCTTGATTTTTAGTCGCTGAATTCAAAAATGAAATCAGATATTGTCTGCGATGCTTTCTCGATGAGAAAATTGAAAGTGAAAATGTCCCCAGTCCAGCCATATGACGTCACACATTCAAGGTCGACGCGACTACTAGCAACCGTGAAAAAAACGAAGGCATGAGATGTAGCAAGCCAGTTGAGCACTCTCGTCAAAAAAGTTGGTGCGAAGGCGTGTTGTTGAAGTCCGAAGTCGTGTTGAACTCACTGCGTGCGGTTACAAGGTTTAAATAGTGTCACCAACACCGACTCACAACGAAAGACGTATTCACTGAGAAGGCGTGTTGGTGTTTGTGCCCACTGCGTTTGCAGCTTTAGCAGATGTTAAGGCGACAGTCCGGTGAACCAACTATAGGACCAGACGGCCGCATACCGTATTTACCAAATACTGACCCCCTACTTCATCGAAAAGTCATTTCGATTCTTATTTGTTCAATAATATGTATGCCTACTGTTGGGGGATATCAGATATTTAGTAGCACTTGGGTATACATCATATTTCATCAAAAAACTAATCGATCTGAATAACTGAGGAGTTGAAATTTTATCAGGTACGTTTGTACCGCCCACTTGCCATTCATCGCCCCCCAATCGCCCCCGGGAATGTCAGCGTCCCCCTAAGGCTTCTCATCGCCCCCGTTGAGAACCTATGACCTAGATCGATGAACTTAAAAAATGGGAATCAAACTGTAGTATGTCTTTTCACCCAGAAAAATGCATCTAATAAGGGTAATCCAGGCCTAAAGAAAAAAAAAAACGACTAGCCTATATTCATGGTAATTTAAAGAACTAATCTCAAACTAACAATGCTAATTTTAACCCTTCCCGTACCGACCTACTTCTATCTATGCTGCCTTCAGTTCCGCTATATACGCGCCCGGGACTGTAAGAGTTAAGTATCTAGGAGTAATAATAATTAAATGATAAGTTGTCTTGGAACCCTCATATCTTATCTTATACATTAGGCCTACAGACGCTCCTTCTATACAGAAGATTATTGCGTCCTACGCTCCTCCGTATTCCGAGTCTAGTAATTCATGTTACATTCTGTAAAATCATAAATAAATTATTACATTTTATATTGCACATAGCTTGGTTGGACTGGAGCGCTCAAAATTGTAGAAAACCAAAGTTTAGACCAAGTGAATCACTTGTAGGCCTATACCTTGAAAGTGTGGTTATAGTGAGTCAGGAGGAGCAGACGAGGACATCGAATGTCAAATAAATTTGGCGCCACAAGCCTTTGCAAACTTGAAACAGGTCTGGAAATCTACATACATCTCTGTCAAAACTAAAGTAAGGATCTTTAACACAATCATTAAAACGGTCCGAAACATGGCGAACGACAGAGATAACTAAAAATAGACTCCAGACCTTTGTTAACAGATGTCTAAGAAATATACTCAAAATAAAATGGTTCGACAAGGTAGAAAACTCCAAGCTGTGGGAGAGGTGTGGACAAAGAAAAAAGAACAACAAATCCTGGAAAGGAAGTGGAGATGGATTGGACACACCCTCAGGAAAGATAACAACAACAGAGCTAGACATGCCTTAGAGTGGAATCCCCAGGGTAAACGGCATAGAGGAAGACCCAAGCGAACATGGAGATGAAGCATACTGGATGAAACCGAAAGAACTGGAAAGAGCTGGGATAAGAATTGAAGCGATTAGCAAGAGACCGTGAAGAGTGGCATGCTTTGACAGAGGCCCTATGTTCCACAAGGAACCCAAAGGACAGATGATGATGAATGATGATGATGAATACATCAATAAAAAAGCAAGACTAGACTCAGACCATGGATTAGCGTAGGACGCAATAATCTTCTCTATAGAAGGAGCGTCTGTAATGTATAAGATAAGATAAGTGACATTAATTCATGTTACATTCTGTAAAATCATAAATAAATTATTAGCCTACATTTTATATTGCACATAGACTGGAGCGCTCAAAATTGTAGGGAATAAATGAATTGTATTTACATTTTGAACGAATGAATGGTGATGTAAGAAAAAAAATATACTGTTTGGGATGTATGTGCCCCTGTTCCAATGGAACATGCCTATATTAAATACGCCACTGAGTAGACTATATGAATATTTGATATATTATATGCGAGAACAAATGCCTTCAAGTACTCTTAAAATACTTCCAGAGTGGCATTCGAGCATATGGGAGGATGATGGGTTGACTGACTGAACAAATCAGGAAAACCAGTAATTTAACATAATTTAAAACACCAATAAAAATTGCAAGACTAGACTCAGACTACAGGAACAGTGTATAGAGTATAGACGCAATATAAGGAGCGTCTGTAATATATATAAGATAATTAAGACAAGCTATATATTTATTGGCATAGCCTACTTAATTTAAATATTATGATAAACTAATTTATTAATGATAATCAACATATACTTTTTTATCATTTATAGAATATAGGCCTAAACTTTGACATACTTAATTTTAATTTAAATGTGATGAACTAATTAGCCATTTAATTTAGATATATAGCCTACTAGCTCAAAATGGTTTAGAGCTTTTGAAAAACCGATATTTTATGTTTTGTAATTTTGTAGGCCTATGGATTAAAAAATAAATTGCCCATTAATCATAGAATACAATTAGGTCTAATAAGCACATGATTATTCATACAAAAAAATAAAAAGGAATTTTAAAAAATCTCTCGCATGAGCTGTATACTAGATTTTTTTTTTCAAAGATGTAGGCCTACAAATGCAAGCTACTTTTCAATATTAGATCTATTATCTAGGCCTACTTAAAATATGTGAATTATTCTTCTATATCCCTCGACAAAAGCCATATGATATGGAATTATAGTGTTCTAAATGGACAAAAAAAAAAGAAACATATTCTTACAGTTGATTACTCTGTCTGAGCATCATAATACTACAATTTTAAGATTTTTTGACATGAACAGTTTTATCATATATGCATATGGGATTGCTAACAGTATAGCCTACTAATAGGGATCTTCTGCAAAACTTTAACTCACTCAAGAAATATGTTGAGAAATTAACAGATTATAATGTAATAAAAAATTACTTATTTTAAAGAAAATTTTTTGACATTTTAAGAACATTCTAATTCTACATTGAATTTATATTTTATTTTTATCAAGACAATTTCTGGTCTGTTTACCAATAGTTTTTTTTTATTGACATCTAGTGTATCAAAATTGCACAGATTGTAATTTTCGTTCAGAACAATTTAACTGGTAAATATAACAATATGTCCTCCTTTTTGTCTCTGTTCTCCTTTTGATGCCAGCTTGCACTTGAAGGCCTATATGGCAACCCTATATAAATTCCAAACTGTTATCATTTTTATATAGTTGGTAAATTTTTAAATCTCTCATTATCATGACATTTAAAAAAAATAATTTCTTGAAAAAACATGCCCCCCCCCCCTTCTTTAAAAAAATGTTATTAAAAAAATGTTAGGCTTTTCCAGTTTACTAACAGTCCCTTTTTAATGACATGATAAAAATCTCTATTTACTGTCACTGAGTAATATATAGATAGCACTCATGCTAGTTCCAATGAATAAAAAATATTTGTGGAGATCTTTTGAGTAGTCTGCAGAGAACTTAAGATATTATTACTAACTATTATATTTACATTCACATTGATTCATTGATCATCTTCAGTCAATTGTCTTTTTACCATACTTTATGTCGCCATTAATGACTTGCAGTCATTGATGCTAACTTTATAGCTTATATAAGCTTACATCCTTTTGACTTTTATTTTAAGTGTTTACAAGTTTTATTTAATTACATGTTGACAACAAGTTTATAATAAAATGTCTAAACTGTTTAATCTTGAATCTCAATGCTTACATTCTATATTTATAATAATTTATATAGAACTACTGTTAAAGAATCACTCCCAAAAAAGCTAAATTTTTATCTTTCACAATTATCTGAATGAAAGTACCCGGTAATGTCATCTTCTTCAAACATTATGGTGTAGGACGCAATAATGTTCTTTATAGAAGGAGCATCTGTAATGTATAAAATATTATGACAGACAATACCAGTACTAACAAATAAAATTTGAAAAAGAGAAAAGAATAATGTTAAACTTAAACAAAATATCTTTTTTTGATATTTTTTTTTATTAATATTAGCAGCATGAAGATTTAATAAATTCGGCTCAATAATTGTGGATAGTGCAGAAAAAAAATATCAACATAGCACAAAGTATTACAAATTTTACTAAGAATAATTAAAGTTCTGTACAGTCTTGATACCAGGTATTTAATCAGAGTAAATTTCTTCATTGATCTGTGGTTGATGTCCTTCATCTAAATGATTGTTTTTTTCAGTATTAGTAATCACTATTACATTAGAATTCATCTGATCTGAATGTTTAATCTTCCAATCTGAAGAATATTTCTTTTCTTTTAAACTTTTAATCTTCTTTCTATTTTCATTCTTCTTCAGTTGATGAATTGTTTTTCTTAAAGCTTTAATGGTGACACTTTTCCTTCTCACTTTTTGATTAAGAACTTTGATTTTTTGTGGCATATTCTTTAATTTAGACCTCAGCACCGCTATTTTATCTTTGTATTTTTTGGTAGAGTTGGCAATTTGCGTCGACAGATAGGATAATCTTTTTTTTAGCTTTATCTCTCTGGCTGTTAATTTTTCTCTTGAAGAGCGTGGCACATTTTCAGAAGTATTTGCACAGATGGCATCAGTAGAATTTAGTTCAATAGTAGCTGCAGATGCAGGTTCACTCTCAGGCAGTATTAAAAGCTTGTCTTCTTGTGGTTGTTGCAAATGTCTCTTTTTAGAAGGCCTTGCTGAAATGGTGCAAACATAGGGCTTTTTGCTGAAGTCTTCAAAACGCTGACGATCATAAGGCCTGGAAAAGTTTCTACTCCAGTTTTTAGACTTTTGCACTAAGCTGATGATACGGCAAGGTGTTGACTCTAGCCCATAGAGCTCACGGAGCTGTTTACCGGTTTTAGTTGGGGACTTTCCATTTTGTATAAATAGAAGGTATACATGCCCATTCAAAAAACAATCTGGGGCTTTATCAGCAGGTAGTTGAAAATTTTCCTCTATATATTTTCTGACAACACCTACGAAATATGCAGTTTTCTTAGTTCTGGGGGGTGCCATCTTAGATTGATTACTGAAGAAAAAATAAATATACTGAACTGTACTTTATGTTTTTATACAATTACAATACACACATAGTAATAATAGTAAAACAGACAACGAAAATAAATCTATGAAATGTAATATATAGGCTACAATAAATTATATAAATGATATAGAAACAGAAGAATAAAAAATCATATTTACATATTTTTCTCTATTGCTTCTAATTATTTATTTTTTTAAAGTAAAGTATCCCGTCAGACCAAATTGGTCCATAGGGCCGGTGAAGCAGCGTTCACCAGTTTCCGTGGCCACGGCATACTAGGTGATTGTGTGGCCAGCACTATGCACAGCCGCCTTCACTTTACCCCAACTAAGGTCTTAAGACTTTAAAAGACTAAGATGACTAAGTCTATGTCAATGAAAAAGTAATCAATCAGTAATAGTATAAGTATAAAGTATAGTATAGGTATAACGGTATTGGCCTAGATATTAATTTATATAATTTAACTTAGGACTTTTTAATTAGTTAAATTAGCCTTCAAAGATTAACTAATAATAATAAGAATGATTTGAATGAAGAATCATACTGAATCAAGTGAATCATAAATCATTATGGATCATAATCATAGTCATAGATTATATAGAGTCTAGACTAGAATGTCACTGAATACAACGACTCAATCATTGGAATCATCCTTTCAAGCCCTTTCCAATGATAATTATGATATATGACAAAATAATATAAACTCATTTTTAAATTTTCATGTCACATACCCATACCTCACATACCGGTGACATACCGTGTCACCGTGTGACATATTATAGGACATAGGACATAGGCTACCTAACAATGTCAATGTGCAAACATAATGTCAATAATGAAAGATAAAATGATGCTAACAAGTAACAAGAGAAAAATTCTAAGCGTTTATTCCACAAATTTTAAGGATGTGGACATTTATTAAAAAGAATACGAAACAAAAAAAGTAAATGACTTACTAACAATATAATTATAATGATTTTAATGATATTTTGAATTCCGCGAGTAATTTTTATGGTAACTCAGGTGTCGTAAAAAGTTGAATTTCATCACAATCACTATATTCAATCCACTGATCTATATAACATTATTATAAATCATGAAATACTTAATTAAATTTATGAGCATTTATTATTTATTTTATGTTTTCTTAAGCTTACTACGTTTTATGTTTCCTAATATCGCGTTATATCTTTTTTTCTTTAGGATTCGGCTAAGATGTAAGATGTAACGTATTGTTTCGATAATGGACAAGGCTAATTATATATTTTAGAATTTTTATCTCCCCTTTATGTCACCTAGCAACTTTAGAAAGCTTCCTATGGACTGATTCTGTGCAATTCAAAACGTTGGATATTGCCGAGGAAAGCCTACTCATAATAGTTACGTTAAACATATAATCAATAAAATAATATATACATGTTAATGTGATAAAGATAGTGTAGACATTATCCGTTGTGTTAAGTTTTAAGTGATAAATGAAGGCCAGCTTAACTTATTTTAAATTTATTAATTTATTATTAATTAAATTTTATTAAATTAAATTATTTTTATTAGTATTAGTAGGCCTAACTAAATAATGATATTATTAGCATTAGTAATTAGTACTATTAGGCGTACAGTACCCAATACATGTAATACTTAAATTTAATTACAATCCATTGCGATGTAGGCCCTATAATCTATACTAATCTACCATTTAAAATCACAGATAAAAGATGAATTATTATTATAATTTAGGACTAGGCTATGGGTTGGAAGTTGATTTCGAGTTGGAATTGAATAGAGAGTGAGAAAGTGGGAGTAGAGAGATTTAATTTCTCTGAGTTAGTAGAGACAGCTGTCATATATTATAGGCCTTCTATAATACAAAGATATGTATGAATAGTCTACATATGTGTACTGGTTATATAGCCTACTTTACTTTGTCTTATTGTTTCTTTTTTAAGGAATAAAAATAAAGTTGTCATATAAAAAAAAATTCATGATCTTTTTTTTAATAATTCTAATTCATAGTTATTCTCAAATTATAATTATGGTAGTCCTCCAAATATAATGTATATTAGTTGTCAGGATAAAGGTAGATGGATGTTTGATTGAAAATGAGATTTTATTATTATTATTTTATTATAGGTTTCTGTTAATATATAGGCTACTACTGCATAGTAAAGTATCCTTTGGACCAAACTGATCATAGGGCTGGTGAAGCAGCGTTCACCAGTTTCTGTGGCCATGGCATACAAGGGGATGTGTGGCCAAGCACAATGCCCAGCCGCCTTTACTTTACCCCAACCAATGTCAAGTACCCATCAGAGCTGGGTAAACTCAGGGACACCCTCAAGTCCTGGGGAAAAATCCCAGCTCCACCAGGATTAGAACCCAGAACCTTCGGATTGCCAGTCGAACGCGCTGCCGCTCGGCTACCATGCCCCATATATTACTGCATACTACTATTATATTATTATATTTTTTTAAATATGTAAGTTTTCTTTTTTTTTAAATTATAGAAAGTTGAGAGACATGGGGAAGAAGGTGAAGAAAGAAGATAAGGGACCACCAAGTGATGTGGTAAGAAATTAATATTATATGTTTTACAAAATAGTTAAAATCTTCTATATTATAATACTATATATTATATGTTATTAAAGGATGTAATTATTATACAGTACTTTAATAATGTTGTATCCAGTATCACATACTTAATCATCTTCCAACGTAGTAGTTATATACATTTCTACTGATTTATTCTGTAGGTAAAAGCTCTTTTTGGGAAGTATCTTATAAAAAAAATTAGGATATCTAATATAAATATATGTGTAACACTATCTTACTGTTTCTTAAATAATATTTTGTAAAAAAAAACTTTGGATGCAACTAATTTTACATCTCTGCATGCATTTTGAAAATCTGTCAAAAAAGACAATACTTTTTGTACGACTTTTTTGTTCACTTTGTGGAAATTATTGTCCTTCTGAAAAGTAATCATATCTTTTGCTACACCAAGTTTACTGCCATTGTTTTATCTCAGATTTAAAATGAAAAAAAAGTAATATCTTATTATGACATCTAATAGTTAAGCTTCTTATTCTGATTTTTAAAAAAATGATATTCCTAGAAACACGTAATTAATTTGTTTCAAAATACTTTTTGAATGAATAGGGAGTTACTTCTGTAAGTATACCAATGAGTTTGGTGTTTTTTTGTTTTGCATTTTAATAAACCAACAAGACACAATTGCTCTTTACAATTATCACATTTCACATTTAATATTTTTATCCTTTGAAAATTGATTTTAAGATTTATTTTTTTCTGCCTATTTCATTAATAAATTAAGATCATTAGCAAGAAAATGAGCATAATATATTCTAAGTATGTTTTCCATTCTACACTTGATGACAAAGAAAATAAAAGTTAAATTGATAGAGTATTATTGGTCGAGAACTACATATAATATTGTGTGACAACGGGTGGGGGATTTGTTCAAATTTTTGTAAAACAAGCATGCTGAACTCATGGCCTTCAGGTCACATTTATGTGTATATTTCTGTGCTTACGTATAAATTATTCTTTTATATTGTTTAAAATTTGCTGAAAAATACAGAACATTTGTCTGGATCAATTAAGTAATCTTATCTTATCTTATATATATCATTGTGATCAGAATGTCTGCAATGTAAATCTGTTGAAATTGATTTAAATAGTAACACATGGAGCAGCAACATAAGAAATTAACAATGGTCTTCATACAATCTTTAAAAATTTGTAACATTCATCTCATTCATGAATGGTCAAAGATTCTCACACACAATGCATGAAAAATAAGAGCTATATATATAAATAAATAAATATGAGCTATGTATTTCACTTATATATAGGCCTAGGCTATATTGAAAATATCAGAAAGACTTCAAACATAAACATAAAATCAAGGAACTAGGCCTATATATGACAAGATTTAAAAATCACAACCCAATTTAAGACACAAGCTTGTATGTTCCTTTATGGTTGCAGCTTCTTGATAAGAAAATAATTTGTTGATTTAAATTGCAAGGATAATATGAGATGGCTATCAACACATTTGAAAAAAATAATTTTTGACAACACAATAAAAAAAATTGTATAAAACTCTAATATCATTTCTATAGTTTGGTATGTGAAAGAAATTGAAACATCAGAACTAATTTTGAATGATGGAAAGCAAATTAAGCACAAATCACATCTTTGATTAATATCTTTGCCCTATTTTAATACTTTAAAACTTTGTTGTGATAAAGTAAAATTGTATAATATTTTTAATCCATTGAAACAATCACCATTAGAATGCAATGCCAGTAAGTAAAACAATGTTATACTTTTATAATTTGTTACTGTTACTTGTTATTACTGTTTTTTTTAGATATATTAATTCTAAGTTTGTTATTAAACTGTTTATTTTTAAAATAATTTTTTAGAGTTAAGTTTTTGTCAAGACACAAAAAAATATTCATCAATCTTTGATTATTTAATAAAGTTTGCATATGAAGTTGTAAAGTATTTGTTGTACTTGAAATATAATACATGTGATAAAAGTAATATAGGCTTGTAGGCTATATATTTTGTACTATGTTATTATGTGCTTTATTTAGATTTTAAATCTAAATAAAAAAGCAAATTTTTCTTTTTAATTTCTATGTATAGCTTGACCCCTCAGTAAGTAATTAAACATTTTTCTTATGAGTTTGTTGAAGTTTAGTTTTATGTTTATGTAATGTTTGAATGATGTTTTTATACATTTGTTGGCATTACTTAAACATTTTTTTTTGTCCTTTAAAAACATTTCTAAAAAAGATTTACAATCTGTTCAAATCAACTTACAGGGTAACAGGTATCATCTAGTTTTGTACCATTGCTAGAGTGCATCAGCAGTTTTAATTTAAGGTTTTAACTGAGAAGCAACAACATGTAACCTTATAGAGAAATATTTCCAAAGAATGAAGAATTAATGTCCACCGTTTAATATTAGATATTGATTGTAAAATTTATTACAGGAGATATTTCTTTTTACTATACTGTTTTTTTTTACAACCTGCAGTTGACAAAATATTTGTTTTCTTTAATTATGAAGAGTTTTAACAAATTCACAGAAGGGTTGATATGAGGCATATATTTGTTTTATATGTTCAATGACATTGTCTAGAGGAGAGAACCTTGGGATAAAATTTACATTTGACTTGGGATAGAATTTACACTAGACTTAATAGAATTACTGCAACATCAATTCAAAAAACTACATTTCTAAATTACAAAATATTTGGAAAGAAGAAAAATCAAATCAAACATACAGACGTTCCTCTAATAACCATTGTATCTAGGCCTACACTACATAGAAATTAAATAGCCTACATCAATTTATTTTAGTATTATTCATTTCTATGCTATGATAAATGAATTATTCATCTTTTCTTATAACATTTGAGCGGCAGATTAATTATTGAAGACTAGTTTAATTTTTCCAACTTTTTGTGTGTGTTTAAGTTTGAAACACTTCTTGTTGAAAGTCGTCAAGCAGCCACTGTGGTCCTAATGTTGGCTAGTCCCGAAGAAGATGTTCAGTCAAAAGCATGTGAGGCAATCTACAAGTTTGTGGACAAGTGTAAGTAAAAAAGAATTAAAAAGACAAAGTAGTAATGAAACATTGCAGTAAATTCCAACTTGGCAATGTCACTGACAAAAATCTAATTACGGTAATGCATAAATAAAGAGCTTAAACACTTTTACCTAAGCAACGACTAATTTATTTCATTTCTCATTCTGAGTGGCAATCACGTGTGAAATAGGTTGCCTGAACTGGTCTGGAAAACTAGCAACTTAACATCATTAAAATAAAGTAAACAAAGTATCCCGTCGCACCAAACTGATCCATGGGGTTGGTGAAGCAGCGTTCACTATTTTCTGTGGCCATTGCATACAAGGGGATTGTGTGGCCAGCACAATGTCTAGCCACCTTTACCTTATCCCAATTAAGGGTAACCAGGATGAAACCAGGATTTGAACCCAGGACCTTTGGTATGCCAGCCAAACGTGCTGCCGCTCGGTCACTGTGCCCCCAACATTATTTAAATCTCTTATCAAAAAGCAAGACTAAATTTGAAGCACAGAAATGAGTAGGATGTACATATCTTCTTCTAAGACTGTATGCCTGTAAATTAGATGACAATATGTGAGCTCTCAATTTATTCTTAATAAAAACAACTCTTTTAAAATATGTATTAAGTGCATTTATTTGCTTTCCTGTTGGTGTCAGACTCTTTACGTGAATTTCAATCTATGAAGAAATGCGCATTGAATCACTAAATCAATTAGAATCAAACATTTAAAAATAATTTTCAGGTGATGAAAACAAAAAAATGCTCCTTGATCTGGATGTCCTGGATCCCTTGCTGGCATTAATACAAGGACCAGATCGAACAGTTCGCCGCCATGCTATCATGGCCTTAGGAGTTATGTGTGCTCACAGTAAATATTCTTTCTGATTTTATTGTTTATTAATGCCTTTTCCCCCATTAATGTCCATTTTACTTACTTACAGTTTAACATATCAAAATGATCTCTAAAGAAAGTGCAAAGCTAAAATAAAATGTTTAAAAAAAAATTAAGCTGAAAATGTAACAATGTGTTAAAAAATGAGTAAAGCCGAAAAAAACAAAAAACTATTGCATTCCCGTCAGACCAATTAATCAGGCTTGTGATACATAATTAGTTTATGAATGGGATTGTGTGATCTGCACAATGCCAAGATGCCTTTATTTATCCCCAACTAATGTCAGGTACACATTTGAGCTAAGGGACAACCTCCATACACAGAACCAAATCCTAGCCTTCACCAGAATTTGAACCCAGGACACTCGGCCACCATGTCCTGTTAAGCCATTTACAAAAAAACAAAAGAGGAAAGCATAAAATTCTATAATAACATGAGTTTAACAAAGCAAAAACAAACAGCCTGATGCTGGTGATTTCAAATAACATAATTAAAACGAGACTAAAAAAAACAACCATCATAAATAATTATTGTTGTTGTTCTTTCTGTTTAGCTGAAGTTCGTAAAGCTCTGAGAAAAAGATCTAGTGCTATACCTGCTATTGTGACTCTACTTACAATTGATGGTAAGCATTTAAGTGCAGTGAGTAAATATTAAACCCTTCAAGCCTAAATTTATTTTCCATTTGTTTGCAAAATATTATTTGATTGCGCTATAAGTAGTTTTGACCACTGTTGTTATGCTGGTTCTTCTACTCCTTGTCATCCAAGAAACTCTGAAACTGTTCCCAACTAGTGCACTTTTTTAGCTTTGTAGCTTTTTTTTAAAGAATGCAACTCCAAAAATGTGTTCTTTACACCTTCCTATTAGAAAATATATATAAGTTGATGACTTGTTAAATCTTTTAAAAAAAGTTATTAAATCAAGTTTTGCAACTTGCTTAAGTAATATTAACTTTTGACGATGACAGAAAGCACTTTTTCTTACAATCACTTATTGACATCATAGAGGGCAAGCTCACCCTAGTAAATATATATATAGCTCAGTAGTTGTAACTAAAACCCCAGATTGTGTCACTTGTTTTATGCATTCCTAAAAATGTATCAAAATTGTTTCCATTGATATTTTGCCTACCTTTAGGAGTTAACGAAGGACAGGCCAGTCCACTCTTTTCTATCGTCCTCTCACCTTCTCTTCTGTCTGCCTCTTTTTCGTCCTCTCTGCACTATCCCCTGCAAGATAGTCTTTGCAAGGCCTCCGGATCTCGCCATGTGCCCATCTCAATTTCATGCCCTTGATGGTGGAGAGCAGGTCTTCTCATTGGCTGATCTCGGCCATTTGATTGCGGACAGCTTTGTTTGAGATATGCTCTGTGTATGAGATGTTCAGTATCTTGAGAAAAACTGAAATCACCAGTGTGCATTAGACTTAGACAGATCTTTGAATGAATTTAGACTTTCTCTTGCTCTGCCAGATGCTCTTTAGCTTGCTGGCTGGCTAAGTGCTGCGGTTGTCTGAGCTCTTCTGGCAAGAATTTCATACTTTGAGCCTTTGGTCGAGATAATGGCTTTCATGTATTTAAGGAGGAGGCTTCTTTGAGCTTTTGTCTGCCCTCTTTTATTTCAGATACTAATCCTTTGTTTCCATATCCTTTGTCTATTCTGTGTTTATTTCCATGCCATGTATGGCTGATGTTGTCTCCAGTTTGAAAGTGAGCTAGCTCTTTCATGTTGGTCTTCACTGCCAGCTAGCCCATCTCTGTCATCAGCGAAGCGCAGGTTGGTGATGGTTCTTCCATTGATAGACCAACTAACTTTTCCGACAATGGCCCCCCAGCTCATCTGTCAGAATCCTTTCTAAAAGAAGGTTGAAGAGGATAGGAGAGAGTAAACATCCCTGTCTGATTTCAACATTGTTTTTAGGCTGAAATTCTTCATACTGTTAAGTCTGCTTCATCAATAGTTTTTTTTCTCCTGTCTTTTCACAATAAGCCTGGAATGCAAAAAAAACAAACAACAATAATAACAACATTCTGATCTTGGTGCAGTTTATCAGTGCCCTATTTGTCCTTCCAGCTACAAAACAATCTATACAATGAACATGATAAAATTATATCAACTATGTATATGTAATCTACATGCCCCAATCTGTTTCTGCTAAACATGTACACTTTCAATATTGTTTCATTTTAGTGCCATTAATTAAAAGGGAGTAGTTTTAAATGCATTTTTATCTTTATTAAAAGAATGTTGACTCCATCAACCTATATTTCTAAATGTTGTCTTTAAACCAGATGATTCTGTAATAAATGAGTTTGCTGCCCTTGCTTTGTCTCTAATGGCCAATGAGTTTGCAAGTAAGGTAGCCATTCAATCAGCCAGTGGTGTTCAGCCTCTTATACACCTGCTCACTTCCCATGACCCAGATGTACAGAAAAATGCACTTGAAGCCATTGCCCAGTTAGTCTTAGTAAGTTAGTTGTACATTTAATGCTTTCTTATCTGTAAATACCAAGCTTATAAAATATATAGGTTATAAATATAATAGACCGATGTCATGTCTATTAAACAATTTAAACAAAAATGAAAGCTAATTTAAGTTTTAAAACAAACTTTCTTTAGAATGTTATAAACACAGTTAAATAACTTATTTTCTCTAAATAATCAGTTTGAACTAAAATAATGAATTTTCTTTGCATTAATAGAAATTCGGAGGTCTATTTAATTTTTGTTAAAGGCTTATATGCTTTGAATAATTGAACAACAGAAACACCATGATAATTGAAAACTTCAGTGCCTTTAGAAACTTTACATCACTGGCATGGTGAAAGGGGCACAAAGTTATGAGTCTCAGACAAAGATCTTTTTCATGAAAAGCTTCAAATCTCTAAAAGTTAGATTTGTATTTGTATGCTTTCTAAATTCTTTCTTTGTATTTTTTTTCAGGATTACAAAGCCAGATCCTTGGTTAGAGAATATCATGGATTGCAGCCAATTTTAGATTTAGTAAAGTCGGATTACGCCATTATCCAAAGACTGGCACTCTTAGCCCTAGATAGACTATCACAAGACAGTGAGTTCCTGTTACTGTGGATAACTACATACAAATCAAACAATTTTACATTATTGGCACTAAAAGAAGGCTTGACATTTTATGTTATTTTTAAAGTATTGTGTTTTTAGAGAAGAACAAATACAAGCTGACAAAATTGTACACAAATTAATTATACAAATTAAAATAATGCTTAAATTTAAATATTCTAATATTTAAAACATTTGTTCAGTTTGCTTTCTTTGCTTGGAAATAGAAATGTTTTAAAGTCAATAGGCATTGTTGTCCTTAGATAACAAAATCAGAGACTGTGACATTTTTTTATGTGGCTTTGAAAAGTTCATTGATTCATGGATCCCATCCAGCCACACTGTTGTTTACTAGATATTTCTTCTTCTTTTCGGCTTCAGGTGAAAACAGGCGTGTTCTTAGAGAGATTGATGCCATTGGTAAACTCCTTGACATTCTTGCCCAGCCAACCCTGAATGACCTGCATGTGATGGTAGTCATGGTTTTGTCCAATCTCCTTGAAGATCCTGAAAGTTTAGAGGTAGATTTTGTTTTAGCTATAAAATTTACAGACCTTGCATTTTGTTTGCCTTTGAAGCTTTACAGACGTTTCTTCTAGATAGAAGATTTTTACGTCCACTAGGACGAAAACTCCTGCAGGGCGTCAGGGATTGGTCGGCATCAGGGCTAGAACCCAGGCTGTCGTGGTTGACAGTCCGGTGAACAAACCGCAGAGTTTAAGGGAATGGGGGGGGGGGGGGCTTTATTGGCCTCACATTGAACTTTTAATTTCACCATTCAGCTATTTGATCTCTAACTCTAGCTGTGTAATTCAATCTCTAACTCTAGCTGTGTAATTCAATCTCTAACCCTAGCTGTGTAATTCAATCTCTAACCCTAGCTGTGTAATTCAATCTCTAACCCTAGCTGTGTAATTCAATCTCTAACCCTAGCTGTGTAAATCAATCTCTAACCCTAGCTGTGTAATTCAATCTCTAACCCTAGCTGTGCAATTCAATCTCTAGCCCTAGCTGTGTAATTCAATCTCTAACCCTAGCTGTGTAATTCAATCCTGAACTTGAATTGGTCTTTTATTTTGTGTATGAATCAGCTGGTTAGAGACAGTGGGGCACTGAAGCGTTTTGTGGCATTGATCACCGATGTCACTCCTCCTGATGATGACAATAAAAAGGATGGTCCTAGAAAGACAGCTTCAAGAACAGGAAAGAAAAGCGCTAAAGACGGTAAGTGAAAGAAATGCGCCTAAAAATTATTTATGTAGGAATAATGTGTGCCATTTTTTTATATTATAAGATATTAATAGACAAGAAGATGTTAATAATTTCTAGCTGGTTACCAGCATTAAGCCTTTAGTTTTCCTTATTCCCAATTATCTAGTAGTTGTCATGTGCAAAGAATCAGGGTTTAATCACTAGTTCATACAAACTAAAATTATTCTACTACATATTATAATGTAGTAAAATAGCCACTCCAAAGTTATACTACAGTAGAATATTTAGTGTAGGCCTAACCCTTTTTTTTTTCTATGTATTGAGCATCACTTTGCCCTGGTATATTTGGATGAAATAATAACATAAAAGTAAAGTACTTTTTTAGAACCTGGTCAATATGGCTAGTGGTTCATCAGTAGTCATGGCATGCAAGAAGATTGTGTTGCCAGAACAATGCTCAGTCACATAATGTCAGATACCCATCAGCAGGTATACCCAGTTACTCAGACTTGGGCAAAATCCTAGCCTTTTTTTTACCTTGATTCAACCTCAAGACCCCTGAAATGTCTATCTGCTGCACTCTGCTTGTGTCCATAATAACATGATTTATTTTTAAATTGCAAATAAATTTGGAAGCTGTTTATTACTTTTCTTTTTTACAGCAAAGGGTAAGAAGGAGGATGATGCAAAGGAAGATGCTCCATTTGGAGGAGATTGCATCATTCCCACTTTACCTGATGTCAAAGTCTGCGCAGCTAAAGCAATAGCCAGATCAGCTAGGAGCGGTAAGAGATATAGTTAAAAAAATTTGCCTCGTTAACTACATTCAAGATATGAGGAGATTAAATTTAAAAAAACAACAACGTTTTTTTGTGCTTCTTAAAGTTTATGTATTTCAGAAAGCTTTCCATTGCAAATTCTGATGTAACATAATAAGTAAACTAAAAAGTTTTCAAATTCACTACAATTAAAACTTTAAATGCTTGTTTCTACTTTAAAAATAAATGCTTTTTGCTTAGAATTAGTTTTAGATATTATGTTAGAGTTTAAGTTGTAGGCTAAATTATCTATTTATTATATAATATCAAACACTCTAAAAGTTTGTTCTTCTTTATTCTTATTTTCTAATGATAAAACAGTATATCAGCATTTACCGTATATACTCGCGTATAAGTCGCACTTTTTCTTTTAGAACCAACAATTTCGATCAGAAAAAAAAGTAAAAATAATATGACTTTTCAACTTTAGAGTCAAGACTATGGGGTGCAACTTATACGCGAGTCAATGACAACATAAGAAAAAAAAATACTATGGGTGCGGCTTATCCACCGGTGCGACTTATACGCGAGTATATACGGTAAATTAAACCAAGCACCATTTCTGGCAAGGGAAAGGGGATTTGCAAAAATAACTTGTTAAAAATAATTTGCATAAAAATTATTTTCTTTCAACAAAGTAGGAAAAAAAGTATAAACTAATTACTGTTTGTTACTTGTATTTTGTATACTTGTTATACAGTTAATAAATAAGATAAATAACAACTTTATATTAGAAAATTAAAATGTAAGGATAGAAAAACTAGAAAATTTTACCTAATAGAAAAGAGTATATTCCAGTCTCATTAAATCATTAAGTAATCATTGAGGCTTCCTTTTTTGTATGAAACTAACTAAGTCCATTAATTGCATTTCTCTAATTGCTTTTTATGCTTTTGATCTTCAGCTGAGAACCGCAAACTTCTGCATGAACAAGAGGCAGAAAAAATGCTGACAGCATTACTGTCCCATGATTCCCCAGAGGTACAAGCTGCTGCAGCCTTGGCTATCGGGGTCATTTCAGAAAATGTTAGTTCAAGAGACTGCATAAAAGAATTGGGTAAAAACTAAATAATGTTGTTTAAAACACATAAACACATTGTAAAACAACTATTTACTTTCCAATTTAAATTATGATTTAATAGAAACACAATTTTAGGGGTAAAAAACAATAAATAATAAAAAACATATTTATTTTAATTTTAAATTAACTTTAAAAATTACTTCCCTTGCTAAATGGTAATGCAATGCTAAAATTTCATTCTTTGTGGATTTTTTTTTTTTCATTTGTAGGTGGGCTGTCTCCTTTAGTTAAACTACTCAGTTCTGACAACGGTGAAGTCAAAGAAGCAGCCGCATTGGCCATAGCAAACCTGACAACAGCTAATAATAAAAATTGCCTGTAAGGATTTAAAGATAAAATTGTAAACACCAGAGTGTTAATTATTATGTATGTCAATGCCATGGCAAAAAAGAAATGTAAACATTTTCATTTTAAAAAAGTCTAAGTAATAAAGTAATTGTGGAGTAACAATTTTTCAAAGCTTAAAGGCAGAAATTAATTTTTATGTTGGTTTTAACAAAGACTATAAAAAGATGACCCACTTGCTCTATATTTAAAGATATGTTCTTTTTTCCATGCGCTTCCAATAACGCTGTCTCAAATGACTTTACGCTCCTAAGCCTTCCTAAAGGTTTCCGCTGTATGCAACTTTTGAATTTAATTAAAATTTTTCTTTGAGAAAATCTTAGTGAATACATTACACAAGGGAATCTGGAATTCCAAAAAGTAGTTATTCAAGTCATCAAATTGCAGAAATAATTAACAAAAAGCGGTCCATCCTATAATAGTCTTTGGTTTTAAACAATCTTTTTGTAAACATCAAGGGTCTAATGTTGATACCACATCATTTCATAGAAAAGAAGATTTATCCTTGAGAAATATTTTTGAAACTGCTAATATTTCTTGAAACATTTTTGTTTTGCCAGTGAGATCAGTCGGCTGGGCGGAATTGAAGCTCTTTTGATGTGTCTGGGAGAGGTGAGAGAGGAAGTAATAGCCAACGCAGCTTGCGCTCTCACAAACTTGGCCCAGGATGAGAAATTAAGATCTGAGGCTCATGCTAAAGGGGTCATACCTGCACTCATTCATCCTTTGTCCTCCTAGTAAGTCCTCATTAACTTCTTTTACCTACAATTTTTTTTTTTTACAATGTTTTTACTGGTTTTTAAAAAAAGTTAATTTAAGTTGACACTGAAGAAATTTCTTTTTTTCATCCATCAATGTAGCAACACAAATGTACAAAGTAAGGTGGCGCTAGCTGTCTCTGCTTTTGCCTGTGATGCTGAGTCTAGGCAGGAGGTAGGTAAATGTAGGAAATAAATGGGATAAGTTTTTTTATTCTTTTAATGTTTATTTTGAAATCTCCATGCAACTACTTGGATTGATTTTTTTTTAAAAACATTTTTGTTTGTGTGTGATTAAATCACAAACAATAGCAACAAGGTCACTCTATTTTTCTTGATTGTATTTTTAAATGTGTAATAGTATATATCTTCTACAGACATGGAAAAAAACAACAACTCATAATTATTTTGCTTAGAGAGTTTTTATTTACTTTGAGTTGATATATTTTTCAAATTTGTTTCTACTTTTAGATAAGTCAATATGTTTAAATGCATCAGCTTTAGTTATCCTTCTTTGTCCATTTAAATTTTTATTAACACTAGCAAAAACTAAAATAAAATCATTTTCTCTGCATTTAGTTTCTATACAAGGAAAGAAAATTAATTCTGCTAATTGTAGACACGGAGAGCTTTTATAAAAAAATGAATTCTACTTGATCTAGTTTAAAGAAAACGGAGGCTTGCAGCCCCTGGTACAGTTGTTGAATTCTGGCAATGATGAAGTGAGAAGGAACACAGCATGGGCCATAACTGTGTGTGGTGTTGATGAACCTACAGCATCAGAAATATGCAAATTAGGGTAAAAAGAATCTCAGATGCATAAGCATTATTATCCTGTTTGTTTTTTTCAGTGAAAATATTTTAAAATAACTTAACAGAATTAGCTTAACAGTAGAGACTGCAGTGTGTAAAACATTTTTAGCAGTGCATTTTTTTATAAATGTTTTTCTTCTCATCCAATTTCATTTTTTTATTAGATAATATAAATAAAAAGATTCTTGAATAGTTTAATGCTATAAATAAAATATAAATACAAGTTTTTTCTAATTTGAATTTATATCATTTTAGTTTTGAATATATATACTCAAATTTGATAACAGCTGCAATTTATTCTTGACAAATTAGTGGTCTTCAAATCCTTCAAGAAATTCAAAGTTCAGCTTCTAGACACAATACTTTTATAGAGGCAGCATTACAGCGACTACTGGACAGCAACCTATCCGCAAAATTTTCATTGTATAATTCTCTAGGTACGTTATCTGAGGCAATTTTATTGATATACGTATATACTCGCATATAAGGCGCACTTTTTTTAGCAAAAATTTCTACAAAAGTAGGGGTGCAACTTATACAGCCGACACTGTTTTTGAAAAGTTCAAAAAACATCACTACTCTGTCATAAAGTTTTTTCCATTTTGTTTCCTTATGTTTTTAGTTTTTGTAGGTTTAAAAGCAACCATTTGAAGATCTTACTTTAAATTTTATGAATGTACAACATTTACGTTAATATAAACCAAAAATGATTTTTTGAAAAGGATGAATCGATACCACAATAAAATTCAAAATACTTATTGAGCTTTTTTAAAAGTGATCTTAAAGTGATTTTATCTTCATAATGTAAGCTTATGAGTGACCACTGGTTATTGTCATCTATTAGTTAGAAAGTCTATGTCAAGTAAACAAGAAGAAAACAAATGCGTATATTGTACACATATTGTACGTATATTGTACATGTTGTTTTTTGTTGTACATTTTTTTATGGACAATTCCTTTTTTTCTATTGAAAAGTAGTTCAGTGCACATTATGTGTGGCTATATAGAGGGAAGGGTCCATAACTGAAAAGAGTAAAATATGCGATTGCTGTTATTTCCCTTGGACTTACCAAAATAATAGATCCCTTCTAAAATAAAACTAGCATTATTTCATGTCATGCAATCAATCCATTTTATATGGCCATTTTTATAACACATTTTTTTAGGCAGTTCTACTTGTTTTAAGATTTTTTTTTTCCTCTTTGATCCTCTTAAAATTCTCAAAATATGGTTTTTAGGTCCAGGCAATATAATTGTGGACGGTTTCTTCGACTGTGGTCAGTTAAAGCAAGGGACCTCATTCAAAACTTTAGAGGAATACTGCGCCCAAGAGATGAATGACAAGAGGCCAGTGCTACTTGTCAATGCCAAATGGGTTATAAGTGATGAGTATGGGGCCTTTTTTTTATTTCGGATAAAACTAAATTGAGCACAAGACTAATTTCTTTAGCCAAAATTTTTTTTATTCCAAGTAAAATAGATTTGCTTAATCTATTTTTAGCTCAATTAACCCTTTACTGGGCAGACATTTTTTCCATTTTCTAGCTCTGTGCGGGCAAGATTTCTTAATGATTTTTTCAACGCGCCGATTCCTTTCTTTGAGAAGCTATTTTATCCATTGTTGCTTCTTCAAACAATTGATTAAAAGTAGCTTAACTGAGACTGATTAGCCACAGTCCGTTTCCCTAAATTCTTCTATTTTTATATCAAATGCTACATTTTCCACCCAACTGTCTCCCGATGGTTCCTCCTGTCTACTTCAATATCAGACTCACAACTTTCAATATATCTTTCTTCACAGTCAGAAATATTGAAAGTAGGCACACTACCTCTGTCAATATCAAACTTAACTTCACCCGATTACAAAATTCTCCTAACTTAAATGTCCAATAAACTAAACCCGAAGAACGCCTAACTAACACTTGACAATTCCATCGCACCACTTAGCGAAAAAAAAATGTTTAAAATATGAAAAAATAAACTTACAGTGATGAAAAATGTAAGAGTGAAGGTTGTTTTTTCCCGGGTCTGGAGAGTATCCTTGAGTTCACCCAGCTATATTGGGTACCCATTATTTGTTGAAGCAAAATAAAGCTGACTGGACATTGTGCTGGCCACTCAATCTCCTTGTATGCCATGTCCACAGAAACTCCTTAATGCTGTTTTATGGGGCCCTATGGATCAAATTGTTCCAATAGGAGTACTGTACTTTTAGTAATATATAAGAAGATTATCTGGTTATTGGCATGTGCACCCACATAGGGCCCACGAAATTCAAGGGGCGGCCACACCAATATTTTTTAAACGGAAAGAGAAATATCAGGTGAAGCTGACAAAACACAACAGCCAATTTGTGAATACAATTCCCTAGCATGCCATTACCAAAGAAACTGATGGAGGCTGTTTCACTGGCCCTATGGATCTATTAGGTCTGATGAGATTACTATATTCTACTTATATTCTATATTCTATATTCTGCTTTACTCCATAAGGGTAAATGTTATGTAAAACACTGTAGAAGAAAGAAGACAAAAAAATTCTTTACATTTATGAAACTTCCAAAATAATAATTGTGTGTAACATTTTGATTTTATTTGTTTTTGTTTATTTTCAGTGATTACACTGTCAGCATTTGCAGTAAAACTGAAGATGTTGACCAGAAAACAGAAAGTGGATCTAAAGTTAAAGATTCTGTGATGAAATCTAAATCTAAGCTGTAAGTTCAAATTTGATTTCAACCATGATATTTTTTTTTCAGATATATAATTACACTAAACTTTATTCTTTTCTGTCTAAGACAAAATAGTTCTTCTGAAATTTTCTTCTTTGTTGAATTTATTAACTTATCTTGAACACAGATCATAAAATACTTATTTATACCCAAATTTAAAACTTTGTTAACACCAAATAAAATAGTTTTTGAAAACTCTCAATAAATGGGTTTAAATAAGGTATTTTTAAAGTTAAATATAGTGATCAAATTCTCAGACAAAATTTTGGATTAATGTTATTAATTGTATCTAAAAGCATCCATTCACATTAATGAACTTTACCTATTAATTTATATTAACAGACTATGTAATATTAAATGAAAGCTTATGGTGGCTTTGTATGAATTCAATATAAATGCATTTTATTTATACAGATGCTATAAAGACCATATTTTGATCTTGCATATATGAATTAATTAATCTATTCTGTATCAGTAAAATCTTTGCATATTTTTTTTGTTAGCCTCTATGGCTTTTCTTAAGCTGTCTATCAACTATATATAATTAATAGCCTAAACAGGCAATCACCATTCCCCTTTGTATTTATTTAGGTTTCATTTCAAAAGTATAAGAAACACAAAATATGAAGAGATTGCTCTTTAAGGTCTGACCAAACAAAAATTTTAGACTGATGTGCATCTGGCCTACTGTTATAAGCTTATTTAAACAATTAAATCATGTCATATTTACAGCAAGACATCCAGAACTTCACTTAGAGAGACCCCTGAGAGCAAGAAAGGGTAGAAAAAAAGAAGAAAAAAAAACCTTTCCGCTTACATCATAATTATCAATTTTTCCTTTAAGCTTGTTCAGCCTTCCCAAATTTTCTTTGTGTGTTTTGTGTTTTTTTTTTAATCTGCTTTAAAGTTATTTTTACTTTTTATTGTCTTTCAAAAATTTACAAATTGTTATTTTTTTAAATTATTAAACTTAAACGTTAACAAATGATTACATCTTGCAAAATATATTAATCAAAATTGATTTGATAATTCAGGAATAATTTGTTTACTCATAAATGCAAATATTGTCTCAAATTTAAACAGTAGAAAAGCTATGTTATCCTAAGTTTAAAAATGCAGCTATTGTCTTTTGATGGTTAAAATATATATACATATATTTAGTATGCAACGTTTAAAAAAAAATGTTCAAACTATACAACTAATTCAATTGCTCAAATATTGATGTTAAGATTTAATGAAAACCTTTTTTTTGTTTCATATTATATTGAATATATTTTTTAAAAATATATAGGCATTTGAAAATATCCTTCTGTATCCTTTTAGAATTAAAAATCAACATTTATTTTGAAAGACATATTATCTATGACATTAATTACATACACACACAAATGGGATTTTCCCCATCTCCCCTCTGCGCTTGTACACATTAGCTGCTCCCTATCCCTGTTAAAAAATTATTTTCAGCCATAGTCACAAGGCATTTGTTTTATTATTAATATACTTTAAACAAATCATGTTCCATCATGGTGACATTTAATACAATACAATAGAACATTCTAATTGCATTGCTTGAACACTGCATCAAAATTATTGATAAAATAGAACAATGTAAGGAGAAACTAATCATACTAATTTCAAGAAATGGAAATACAAATCAAACAGATATGGATTTGTTTTAAGCACTAATGTTAGTAATGTATGAACATTGGGGTCAGAATCTCATTACTTCCAAGTGATTAAAAAGTCAGAATTTTGTTT
Source organism: Anisus vortex (assembly GCA_949126835.1). Taxonomy (NCBI): domain Eukaryota; kingdom Metazoa; phylum Mollusca; class Gastropoda; family Planorbidae; genus Anisus; species Anisus vortex. The sequence goes on along the minus strand of OX421502.1, from coordinate 26,752,404 downwards.
GCATTTTTTCTGTGCAATTTATGACCAATCGTTGCACATCAGTCTTGAATTTGTTGGTCTTGTTTGCCATTTTAAATTGTCACATGCCTTCAAATTTAATAAATATTTTTAGTGAGTGCAGGCATGTGAGCCTGTGTGTGGGATTTCAACCAGTCTTCTGCCTGAGTAGTTAGTTGTTTTCTTTTAAATTGTTATGTAGGCCATATTTAAATTTGTGCTAATGTACTCATTCGGTCAAAACCCCTTCTATCTACCAATACGCATATGCAAGCAAAAACTCTTAATTACTAAATTTTCCTTCCCCCTTAATGCATTCATAATATATAGATCGCCCCAAAGTTGTAACTAGATCTAGCAAATTGCTACCTCTTACTCTGTATGTTTTAAAAATATTCACTAAAAACTATGTACATTAAAATGCAATTATTTTACAATGCATTCACAATGCTATTATTATTTAATAGCATTGAATTATACTATCTACATCATCTGACATAATGTGTTTCTATTGTATCATAAAACAGTTGATTTATTTATATGTTGTACATATTTCAATAACATAAGGCTTTCATTTACAGACATTTTATTGTATAGGGCTAGCTAATGAAGCAAAAAAAAATTAGCTGCAAAGATTTTGCCAATTTCTCTGCGGGGTAAAGAGATTGCTACAAAGAAAAATTACCAATATAAAATTAAATATTCCTTTTCTTTATAACACTAATTCTCTTTCCTTTCCCTCCCGATACTTCTTAAAAAAACAACAACAAATGAAAGCATCCCAGGAATTAAAAAATAATAATAGTAGTAGAGAGTAAAGTAGCCCATTCAAAGCATTTTGTTCCTTTGGCTGTGTTTACCGATTGCAGTGATAATTGCTTATAATTGGATTGTGTGAACAGCATCTCCTTTCCCAAATTGATATCTGGTACCCATCAGTGCTTGGTAGATTCAGAGACATCATGTAGTCCTGGGGAAAAACTCCTCAAACACGTTTTTTCCAGGATTTGAATCGTGATCACCAGAACAGTAATCAAATTGGCAAAATAAAATATTTGAAATACACTGACTAAAGTTTACTGCTAACCTTATTATTAGATCTCCACTTTCAATACCTTTAGAAATTATAGTCTGTTGATTTCGTGTTAACATTTAATATAATAATGTATTTAACTTTTAATGTTAGGAAAAGGAATGTGAAAGAAAAAGAAGAAAAATCAAAAGAAGATGAGAGTCCAGAGAAAGAGGCAGAGAGCGTTTTGATTGAGCCAGTCGTGTTTAGCCCACCTCCTGATCCTCAGCTTTACAAATACATTGAAGAGGTCATTGAGAAAATTTTACCTTTGCCTAACATCAGAATGCAAGTTGTGGCATTGGCTGAGTAAGTCTGAGAATTTAGTTACGGCACTTACATACACTAGTAGAATAAAGACTTCTTTGAGGATGTAATTTTATACGAATTAATCAAAATTAATAACTTTGTTAAGATGAAGGTTTAAAGTAAATAAAAAAAAATGGCAAACCTTTTTTTTTCAATAGTAAAGGTCTAATTATTTGTAATTCATTGTATAACATTTTTTAAAAACAAATAATGTCATATATTTTGAAAATATTGTTTACTTCTTTGAAAATTATTTTACACGAAATATTTGAAATATTTTATGACACTGCTATGTTTGCATTAATGTTGCCTACATACTTTTTTTCTATTATAGGTTTGTTTCATTAAAAATGGGTGGGAAAATTTCTCATGGTGAAGTAGCAAATTTTAGTTGGGAGCTTCCTCTAAATCAGATTAGGTTCCAGCTGAAATCCAATGTCATTCCTATTGGACGGATTAAAGCAGGCATCCACATTCACAGGGCTCTCTTGTTCAAGGTCAGTTGTTATAATAAGAAACATATAATTTTGTGTATAATTAATAAACATCAATAAAACTACAGGGCCCATGAGATGCTTTTACAAGATACTGAAATCTTATACACTAGGTAAATCACTAATGAAAAGGAGTCAAGTAATGTATCCCGTTGGACCAAATTTATCCTCAGGGCCGGTGCAGCAGATCTCACCAGTTGCTGCATTGTAACAGCTTACTAGGAGATTGTGTGGTCAGCACACTGCCCAGACGCCTTTTTCTTTACCTCAACTCTAGTCAGGTACCCATCAGAACTGGGTAAACCCAGGGATACCCTCTAGACCTGGGAACAAATCCGAGCTTTACCAGAATAATAAATTAATGAATAGGACCGGAATGTTGGTACACTATGAACTTTTAGGTTCAAAATGCATGATAATTAATTAGACTGGTCAACTGCTATAACCACACAGTGTAGATTTTCTTCTTCTTTAAATAATAAAAAAATATTAGTTACTATATCTTGATAGCCCCATCACTAATAAGCAAAAAAAACCAGTAAAATACAATGGGAACTTAGCACTGGCCACAAAATTTCCCTGTGTCAAAACAAATAACCTACTATACTTCACATGTCTTTATAATGTTGGGCACTCACACAGGACCTTTTTAATCTGTTCTGCTTTATTGAATGATGTGTCAAGTTTTAACTTGTAAAAATGGTAATTTGGCACTTTTGCTTAAAACTTGGCTGATAAATAGATTTTTGGTATTGTTTAAAAATTTCATAATATATCTTGCAATAAATGTGCTTTGTTTCAATTTTTTTCTGAAATTTTCAACTGCAGTTACAATCAAAATGTATTGATTTGTCTTGTTTTATCTTTTTTTTTTTTGTGGAGCAGACTTTAGCTGATCGTATAGCTCTCCCATGTTCGCTGACAAGAGGTGAATACAACAGGGCTTGGAATGAAGTGTTGCTACCAGATGAAGAAGAAGATGTAAGTCTGACTGTGATAGTTTTAGGTAGTGTGGGGTGAAGCTGTAGGCAATGTAGGAGAAGCTCTGAAGAGGCAGTCAAGGGAATTAAGGGAAATTCATTTTTGCACATACTTTTTTTTTCTTCTCTTTATACTAAAGTTACTAAAGTAGGGCATGTACAATATAAATATAATATTGGCCTACAGTATTTAAATGGTTTAATTATAAAGTCCTAATTTTATATCGACCAGGATATTTACTCAAGTTTGGTAGTACTTCTTGATTTCCACAAATTCTGATAGATAAGCCCATTAGCTAGTGAAAGCAAAAGACAGCTGGAAATTTTGATTGCCTCACAGTCTGTTTGCCATATTTAAAAAAGAAAAAAAAAAAAAGAACAACAAAACATCTTTAAAAGATCCGAAAGAAAATTATTTTGTTACTTGAATGGATCATATTGGTCTGACAGGGATACATCTTATTTACGTAGTTATTTATGAGGCAATGGTTAATATAAACTTCTACAGGCATCATAACCATAAATAGACAAAGTGGTTTTAACAGCATGATTTTGACTTTTGTTTAAGACTTTATAAATAGACTTTAAAAAATGTTCAATCATACTCTAATTAACTTTTGCTTTCCCAACAAAAATCATTACTGCCTCATTATAAACATAGTTACATTAAAGCCCATGAAACTTCATTTTTATTAAATAAACTTAAGGTGCCTAACATTTTAAGCGCTGTAGTTGTTTTTTTTTAATGCAACATTTTTTTATATAGCAGAAAGAAATTCATAATTTTACAGAAATCCACAGAATTTATTTTATGTTAGGCTTAAAATTAGGATTATATTTATTCACATGATGTTCACTTTACCCATTACAGACAACAGCTCCCAAGTTTCCACCCAAAAGATACATAGTGGACTTGGTGCATGAGCCTGGAGCACTTTTAGTACCTGATACTCAAGCTGCAATCAGCTACATTAAGCTCTGAAGGCTATGCCAGAACCAAAAAAAAAAGTGAAATGTGATTCAGATATTATTATAATAAAACAAGAATATTAACTGTGATGTATCACCTGCATAAATACATGCGAAGTTTTAACTAGTTGCCAGTGAAAGTTTTTATAAGCTCAGTAAATTGACATGACATGATTTTTGAGTTTCAGTTATTTTTAAACTTAGATTCATTCTTTTTTCAATTTTTTCAATAAGTTTTTTTTAATATACCCGGTATATGATTGAATAAAACAACTATTGAACTATTGTATTTTTGATGAAACTAAAAATGAGACAGTTCTCAACAAAGCAATACTTTATTTATCTGGACTTCAAGATGTAGTATGATCAATGCAATAATAAAGAAATCTGCAAATGTTTACACCTAAGACTTTTTTTTATTTATTTATCCAATCCATTTGAACAAGAATTGACATATTTTATTGTAATAAAGAAATGAACAAGAAAATAATTTCTGATTTATTTTTCTCATTTTAGTTTTTTATTACAGCCTTGAATTTCAATAGATAAACATTAATATTTGTTTAAAAGTAAAGAGATAATTTAATCAAAAACAACTGGCTATTTGAAGTGTGAAATATAAACATGAAAAAAAAACAACAGGAGTCTATAAAACTAAAAAATTGTTGTTATAATTGATGTTTTAGAAGCCAGCTATACCTTTATCGTTTAAGAAAAGATTATTCAACAGATAAAGTTTTGGATTCTTTCAGATGTTGAGTTTTTTTCTACTTCAATATATTCAAAAAAATTTGTATGAAAATTGACATTAAAATATTTTGATTTCATATAACAAAGTGTGTCATTTAAAATGCAATAACTTTTTCTTTCATAATAATGCATTCCCCACTGCAAACCATAATTAACTACCCGGTATAGGTGGTTTTATTTTGTGCAATTTGTTGGCAATCAAATGCAGAAAATAAAATACAATTTCCTTTTTTGTGTAAATTATTATAAAATTCTTAAAGAGCTATAATAGCTGAGCCACAAGTATTTAAAAAAATATACAGTAAAACTATTTGAACAACAAATATTCTTAAAAGCATTCATTGTTTTTCTTTAAACTTTCAATTGAACATTAAAAGGCTTCACATATAAATATACAAATTAAAAACATTGTGAAAATGTAAACATAATGTTCAAAGACAATTTTGTGATATTAAAACCAACAATATCTAAACATTAATTAATTCATCTCTTAATTCAGCATTACATTAAAAAAAATTCAGAAAATACAACTCTAAATTTTTGGTTAAATAAAAATGGATTGCTTAAAACTGTATAAAGACCATTATCCTTTAGTGGCTTCCAAATAAATTTATTATTAGTATTATTGAACTTTCAGTTATTGGAAAGTTAAGGTAGCCTAAATGTCTTGTCTTACAGACATTCCATCTAGAAAAATGATTATTACATCAATTGCCCACAGATTTTCTGCAGGGTGGCAGGAATGGTAGAGCAGGGTTAAAACCCAGGTGATCATGGCAGTCAATGTTTTACAAAATGCCAAACCTGCCGGCCTGTCATAATTTGGTTATAATGATAAGCCTACTAACTACTTTTGTAATTTTTTTTTCTGAAATTTAAAAAGAGCAACACTTTAACTAAATAAAAATAAAATAGAAATAATAAGATGATTATTGTCATGATTATGATTTACAATATTTGTTTAGCTAAATGTTTTTATAAATAGAAATTAAATTCCCATTACTCTGGTCTAGTGGTGGTCTTGTTAAACAGATTTGTGTTTTTTTTTTTTCATTGTTGGTTCTTTGTTCTCTTGCTTCATTAACATATATACAGAAGAGAGTTATTGCTAACTAGGTCATGATTGCTTCATTAACATATATACAGAAGAGAGTTATTGCTAACTAGGTCATGATTGCTTCATTAACATATATACAGAAGAGAGTTATTGCTAACTAGGTCATGAAAGTCTTGATTTCCTAATGCTTTAAACAAATGTTAATTGTATGGCTAGTATAAATAATTTGAAATATTTCAAACAATTAAATATTTTTCGAAAATCCAAGCATATCTGTTCACCACTTAAAATTAAGGGTGAGTTAATTTTTTTTTACAGTTTTAACTAATAGTAATCCATCCTTGTATTATTCATTCCTTTACTTTATTATAAGTTTTGCAATAAAATCTATGTGTATATTATAAAACTAACACCACCTTTTTTAATGACTAGCTTTTGCTTTTCATTTTATGAATTGCTGTTAAATTAGGATTACATCTCAATTTATGTTATAATTGTATTACCTGCCATGTCAAAGTTTTTTAAAGTGCAATATTCTAATTGTATAATCCTCAATAACCTATATTGTAGGGTAACAAGTTTATGAAATTGTTGATGTGCAAGAGTTATTTAGCTGATGATGTTTAACACTTACAAAATTGTCAATGAATTCAATCAATCACAGTGTTTTTTAAAAAGGCAAATTTATTACAATTATTCAAATGGAACAAAACATTTCATCAAATGAAAGCTTTCTAAAACAAAATAATATAACTTTTAGTTATTTACATTTAAGGATGTCACACAATCAATAAGATAATTATGATGATGTGCAATCACAATTTTAGAGCTCTATTATTTAAAGCATTCAAAAATATGTTTCAAATGTGAAAATATTTTTAAAAAAAACAACACATTCTTAAGTTATATTTTGTAAGGTGATTAAAAACCAAAAGAATATAATGTTATATAGTTATATGAAAAATCAAGGCAAGAGATACTCTAAATATTATATTTACACATTTTTAAAATGAAGAAGTGATTATAATTTTAATCTAAAATAATTCAATAATTTAACTTTTTGTGTGTCATAAATTAAGAACAAAATGGGAAAAGGCATAATATTACAATTACATGATATATTACATATTGCAATTACATGTTATATTACATATTGCAATTAATAATGAATAGGAATTAAATTTAAAAAAATTGAGTTTAAAATGCATAAAATGAAAAATGTGCATAGAAATATTAAAAAAAAAAACCCACATCATAAGACGATCTTAACAAGAATTATGCAAGGCCTTTTAAAAAAACACAGATGTTGATAATAGCCACAAGTTTTATACAATAATAATATTTAATTCATTGACATTGATTACACTTTTCTATAGAACCATTTCATATTTATTGATTTTGTAAAAGATTACCTAATAAATGTATAAAAGACATTAAATTATATTAATCCTATTTACTTGTAATTGTAAGATTAATTTTCACTTAAGCTACAAGATTTTGATTATGACATGAATAAACTTAGGTATATGTAAACAAACGCTTGACAAATACCAGCTTTATGTTTAGTGAATATAATATTGGTTACTCTACACCTAAATACTTTATAATTTGAATAATATTGCTCAATTTTTTGTACAACACAATTTTACAAACTAATAGCACAACCTTTTCTGTTGTAAAAAAGAAGATGACACAAGGGGATTAATGAGAAATATGTACACACGGAGTAATATGGTTAAGTAATTGCACATGAATTCCCAGCTAAAACATTTTCATTTCTAAAAAAAAAAACATGCACATCTTAGTAGAGTTTTAGCCTCAGGTACATCTTGCAGACCCAGCTCAAGTGGTCTGGGTAAGGTAGAAAAATGTCCTTCCGTTTGGAAGGTCAAGCTTTAGACTTGATGACTTTAAAAGCTTTTGTACACAATTTCATATAAACAAATTCATAGTCAAATTCTACTAACCGAAACTTTACATGAAACAATTTTTGTATTTCTAGATAAATTAAACTAACTATATTTCTGGTAAAATTTGAAATGCCTTACATTGTACAAAAAATAGCTGTATCACAACACTCATAGATTTGAATTTTTGCTATCACAAAATTATTTTATCTCTATAAACATCAAAACAAAATGAACAAATTCTTTGGTAATTGAAATATTTGATCATCTCTTTCAATCAAAAAATATTTGTATTCTTTCTTTTATTCAATACAAAATTGTATATAATGAGCTGCAGAATATTGTTTATTATAAATAAGTTGGGCCATCAACTCCATTGTGATTTTCTTTCTTCTTGCCATAACCCTTAAGAAGAGAAATATAAAGTGTTGCAAAAATAGAGAATGATAACAAAATTCTTTATACCGGTACATGATAAATATAAACTATGGGCAGAGGGTCTTAACTTATATATTACAGACGCTCCTTCTATAAAGAAGATTGCTTTGCATCCTACACTCATCCGCAGTCTGAGTCTAGTCTTGCATTTTTATTAGTGTTTTAAATGATGTTAAGTTACTCGTTTTTCTGGTTAGTTCAGGCAACCCTTTCCATGCCCGGATGCCACTTGGGAAGAAAGAGTACTTATATGCATTTGTTCTTGCATAAGTAATAAGGAAAGATTTTTGTTCTTATGTAGTGGATGGTAAAAATGTATAGCTTTCAATAGTTAATCACTAAAAAAAGTTTTAGGTACCTATTAACTAACAAATTAAACATAGAGTTGTGATCTACATATAAATTAATTTAAAATTTAAAATCAGGTAAGAAAATATATAAATTCAACATAATATTACTAAATGTATAATTTAATTATTGATAATTACAGTTCTAATTTATTTGAAAAGTATAGAGCAATAATAAATATGTAAACTAAGGGTTTGAAACAAAATTGAGAAGAAAAAATAATTGTGTAGACTAATATATATATAAGTGCTTTAACATTTATACATTGTATAAGATGAACAAACTTTCAAAATCAAGTTACATCCCTTTAAAACTTAATATACATTTTTTAATCTTTTAATTTCTTAACAAAGAAATATGCCTTTCAATTAGAAAATAAATGGCTATGAAAAGAAGAAGAAACAAACATAAAGATAATAGGTATATTTATACATAATACTAGATACAAATTCTAGATATTTTGGGCTAACCAGTATCATTTATACTACATCATTGTTTTTTTTTTAAATACAATTTTGCCAGAAAGGTTAATTATTTAGTTATGAAATAATAATTTTTTTTATTAGCCTATTATCCTTTTTTTTTTAAAGAGCTATAGACTCTAAATCTAATTTCCATTGTTAATTTGTCTATATTGTTAATGAAATATACCATTACAGTATTGCACTTTGCATTATTAAAATCATTAAAATAATACTAGCTATGTATTTTAGTATAAAAAAAAAATAAAAAAAAATTTAATTTAAAAAAAAAAGGTATTTTAAGGTGTATAATAATTAATAAAAATGGGTTTTCAAACTTTTTTTATTTTTCAGAAAAGTGAAACAGTTTTTAAAGTAGTTTATTTTACTTTAAACATATAAGCTTTTATGTACTTTTTTAGATAGCCATTAAGCCACACAGATATGTGTGAATAAAGAGAAAAGTAAACAGATGATGAAATTACCCAATAAGAAACATTGACAGAACACACTATGGGTCAACCAACCATGCAACATGCAGCTCAGTAATCTGTTACAGAAAGCTGTCCTTTTCTGCTGGGTCCTGGACATTGCCACAGATATTATCTTTGTGTTTATCATCACTTTTCTTACCCGAGGCCTGACAGGACAAGAATTAGTTTTTAAAAGTTCTAAGCTTTAGGCCTGATATCAATAAGTCTTACTTCTTCCATTTTAGTAATAAACATAAAACATTACAAATAGCTTTGCCTTCAAAATGCATGTGATTATCATATTATATTAACACAGAATTTAAACAATTAGAAAGAGTGAAATAGTATGTGCATCAATATATTAGTATTCAAAATGAAGAGTGCATTATACAATTGAGTACATATAAGGAAATACATATAATCAATATTTCATTTGATAGATTAGTTAGTAAACCAAACATTGAATCAAAAGTAAGCTAATAAACTGCATATGAAAAATAAAAAAAAACACTTTTTCAATTTTATTAGATATATATTAGCAAGATAAAATAGGCACAATGACTGATACCACACAGTTTAGGGACCTACCTGTCTAGATGCTTTTATCATGGCATTGGCAAAATACTCTCCCAGGCAGACTATGCCTGCAAAGATAATGCCTCCAACAAGAATAAAGAACACTCCAGCCACATTTTCTATTTGCAGAGATGATGTTTCATCAGTTGATGTTTTGGACAGGTCTGGACAACTACCACCATCCCACCATCTAGAATATTTGAAGCAAAAGTTCAACTAAAAATATATATAATTATTCAAAGAAAATCTTTTAATCATTAATATTAATGCTTTTTTGGTTTAATAATTAAATTATAATTTAGCTTTCAGTCACTGTATAATAAGCTTTAGGTGATTGTTGTATCTTTGTCCTCAATTCTTTTACATTCCATACTTAAGTAGTCCTTCGTGTTGCCAATTAATTTTAGTCGAAATCTAGTGCTATAATGGTAAATTCAGCCTAAAAAATGGGCAATAGTGGGGCTTTACCACTTTCATTTCCCACAGTGTTGTAGACTCATTAATGTTGTGAGTTTTTTTAATGTTTGGAAAAATCCAGTAATCTTTAGAATGACATTTCAATGCTCTGTAGTTAAAACAAAGATCTTTGTGTTTTTGTGCTCATTATAATATTTAAAAAAACAAACTTACTTAGTTTCAAGTTCATGCAATCTGCCTCTATCACTTAGCCTAAGAATGGCCATTGACAACTCTTCCTTATATGTAGCTCCAGGTGGAACCCCAATACCAAATCCTTTAGGGTCAAAGTATGGTCCAATCTCCATGACTTCACAGTCTATAATGGTCTGATATTTATTGACTGTTGTATCCCAGAAAAATGCATAGTTATCAGTCTTAATCTGTATGAAGGGTAAATGAAAAAAAGATACATGTAAAAATCTTGTTCAATTCTTTTTCCTATTTTGTGTGTCCCAAAACAAACAAAAAACTATCAATCGTGTTCCTTTTATGGACATGGTGGCCTAGCAACAGTGCATTAGACTGGCAAACCTAAGGTTTGGGTTCCAATCCTGGTGAAGGCTATAATAGGATTTGTTCCTGGGACTAGAGGGTGTCCCTGAATATACCTGCTCTGATGGGTACCTGATATTATGTAGGGTAGAGTACAGACGGCTAGACATTGTACTGGCCACACAATCACCTGGTATACCAAGGTTAATGAACTGGTGAACGCTGCCTACTTTCTTTACATATCCCATTTGTAAACTGCTACCGGTATATAGGTCACACAGAGGAAATTTGGTAATCTATATTGATATTTAACTTTATATTGATAGACATCCCAAAATCCTTCACAAGACTAATCTAGCCTGAATAAAATACATATTCTTAACAATAATCATTCTTATCTTCCAATAGTTAACTTTCAGGTTAAAGTTTTATTGCATTATATACATAGGCCCTTAAAATATTTTGGGCATTAGGAAGATTAAACCTTTGTCATACTGATAAAGCATTAGTTACCAGTGATTATAATGTGTAATTGAACTGTATTAGTCATGATTTTGGAGATCTACTTTTGGGTTGAAATTTTTTGTGATAAGAAAATAGATAAACAACATTTGGGGTTGGGAATGGATTAAACTGTTTTTAGTAAACTCCTATGATGAAAAAATTGTTTGTTATGCAATCTTTTTATATGTATCACAATTCCTTCTGGAGCAGATTAATAACACAGATTAAAACTCTACTGTATAAGCAAAATTAGTAAGGGCAGGGGAAGTAATTTCAGAATAATCTGTTCATTTTGATATTGTTTGTTTCTTCTGAACATCCCTCACCTCCTTTTCTACAAATAACAAGAAGCAACAAAAAAACAACAACAAATAAACATCCACATAGGCTAAATTTGAGTTGAACCATTTTATTCTTTTGGTGAAACATAAATAATAAATCCATAATAAATATATTTCTATCAAAATATGAACAATCTGCTAAAAGTAGTTTCAATAGAAAAGAAATGTACCTTCTTAAAACCTTCTGTTGTGTTGTCCACCATTGACTCTGGGTCTATTTCTGACATTTGAGTCCACATTTTAGCAAAGTGCTCAATGTTTGTGTGTTGGAAGAAGGACATGATCCCACTGTGTTTCACAGTTCCATATTTTATCTTATTCTGCTGAGCAAGATCTGTAACTGACTTTTTTTTATAGAGAATATTAGAGAACAAGATTCTATATTAGCTGGTTTGAATTATTGTCATTAGAAATATTGCAGACTAAATGAATGATAATTATTCTGCCAATTAATAGCCTACATAAACGTGAAATACTCAGACAATTATATCTGATCAAAAATATAGATAGTGAATGAATATTGTTTCTAAATATTGTTCACAACATTTTAATATTTAATCAAATTATTATAGGTAAGCTTACAGAATTTGAATTTATACCAAGTACTATTTATTGATATTATCATATTTGTGTGTGTTGCAAGTAAGCTACTACGTTTAGAGACCTACTTTGATTGGAGCATTTATTTTCTTGACTGTCAAAAAAGCTGCCAGGTTGGCTGTGTATGATGAAATGAGAATGAGCGCAAAGAACCACCAGGCACTTGTTAGTATTCTACCAGGTATAGTTGTTGGAGTAGAGTCTGTATTACCTGGTCAATAAAACAACAATAAACAAGTTTAAAAACATAATATGTAAACACTGTAATGTAACAGTACAAAATAATAATAACAAGTGATAATTTTATATATATCTATCCTCAGAAAAAAAAATCAACATTACAAAAATTAGAAATGCAAGACTCCAGTAACTATAGAAAATCTGATTTGCAAAGATTAATACCTAGTAAACTAGACACAAAAATGTTTATCACCATCTGTCTTAGTGAAATGTACTTATTGATGTAAGACAAAGCAAGATATTTAGAAGGGGACATAATTATAGGATATTTAGAAGGGGACATAATTATAGGATATTTAGAAGGGGACATAATTATAGGATATTTAGAAGGGGACATAATTATAGGCCTATGAAATCAAAACATTACCTTGCAAAAGAGAGCCAAAGATAAACCAGAAAGACTCTCTAATTGTAATCTCAACGGATTCCCCCTCTCTGTTCTTGCTCCTCCCAACTCTCTCCAAGATATACAAGATGACGCTAACTATGACAAAGGCACACAGTGTACAGATCCACACCTTATAAGACAAAGGGTTCAGAAATTCAAAGTAAGATGTATCCCCGCTGGGAATCTTCATCAGCACTGAGATGTAACGTGTCTTGAAAGGCTTGGTAAAGTCAATAGCTTCTTCTCGAAGAGAATTAATGGATAGTGGAGCAACAGACATTGTAGCCTTCTAGGATTTGTAAAAGAAAACTTCATAAAATATGGTTGCAAGAAAAATTATTTTAAAATAGTTAAAATTTTTGAAATCTCTTAGAAGATATAAAAAATAAAATTATCACAAAATATATAGCATTTCTTTACTTACTCCAGCAAGAAGTTCTCCTATCATCCCATTCCATTCCCCATTTTCCAATTTGTTGCCAAATTTGCCATCATTTACCAAATATATTTCATATTCAAACTCCAACATTTGAGCAATGTCTGCTATAAGCTCAACTGCAAATCCCTCAAATCTATTGTTGCCTTTAAGTAGCATGTGGTCTCTTTTTAACATTGTGAATGGCTTCTCCTAAAACAAAAAAACAACAAAAAAAAACTCATCTTCAGTTATCCAATTGCCTATTATTTTGAAATGTAAAGCATTTCTAATACATAACTGAAATTTGACTCAAATAAGTAGCCGCTACCTTTTAATCATGAAAGGGATGAAATTTAAAAAAAAAATATATAAATGAGCAAGAATGTAGCCCGAAAATCAATGTAGCAAATTTAATGAGACAATAAAAATCAAAACAAGCATAATTATCTGTTTACTGAGAAATAAATAAAAATTTCTATTGTTTGGATTTACCGTATATACTCGCGTTTAGGTCGCACTGGTTTGGTAGCATTCTTAGTTTAGGATTATTTTACTTATATGTTATCAGTGACAGTCTCATCAGCCACCATAGCAAGGTAATGCTAAAAGATATCCTCAATAGACTTAAACATATAGCTGAGGAATTACTGCCAGAAGAATAGTTAGGTTTCAGACCAAGCAGAAGCACAATAAAGCAGATAATTAACTGTCCATTGCTCATAGAAAAAAATCTACAATGCGAACTCCATCATAACTTCATAGACTTCAACAAAACTTTTGATCGTGCATGGCACAAAGGACTAAGGCAAGTGATGACAGACTACAACATTGTAGGGCTAGTACAAGCAATCAAAACACTCTACAATCAGGCGATCAGTGCAGTTCAACTCAATGGCTGTAGAGGGGACTTCTTCAAGATGTCAGTCGGAGTCCCCCAAGGTTGCATTCTATCGCCAGTCTTGTTAAATATCTTCCTAGAAAAAAAATCATGCAAAAAACCTTCACTGACCACCACACATCCATCTCCATTGGTGGAAGACCTGTATACAATATAAAATTTGCTGATGATATTGAAGTGTTGGCCTGGAGCAACAAAGAACTACAAGAGCTCATAGACAAGCTAGCAGATAGAGCTGGGGGCATACGGAATGGAAATCAGCTAAAAAGCGATTTTCTGGGAATGTTAAACACTGCCTTAATATTCTAAAGGCTATACACGGTAATTGAAACTGTGGTATTTTGATTGTGTAGACAAGAAAAAGAATTCTATGTTTAAGTTTTAAGTTTATTGCTGGCAAATCTTTACCTCAATCATCACAACCTGTGCTTTTCTACCTTTCAGAGGAAATGGTGTGGATTTGTTAAAAGTATATTGCTCAGTGAAAAATTTTAGTTGCAGATCCAACACATATGGTACAGAGTACCAGTAACCTCTCTGTGGAAAAAAATTGTTGGACTTTGTTTTTAAAAGTTAAACATTATATTAAACTATTCACAGCATTGAAAACTCATCTTATGTCAATAAGCTGAAATTTGGTTTACATTGTACACCCAAAAAAAATGTAAATGTACATATTAAGATAAGTTTTTGAATTGTATTGCCCTATAGATTAAGTATTTTTTTATATCATAAAATAGATAAAGTATGAAATTGTAAGGACATGGACTTCTTTGAAAGATTGAAAAAATATATTTTCCAAAGTGGATTTTCTATTTACAAATAGTCAAAGGCTTAATATTTTATATGTAATGAAAAGTGTTCATATTGTATCGTAAAAAAATAGGCATATCAATTATAAATGGAATGCAGTAGTTTCTTTTTTTTTTTAAACGTAAACAAATGTTAATATTTATGATTAAGAAAATGTGCAAGTGCAAAGTCTCGGTAATATCAAAACTTACCAGATAATTTAAATCACCAGTAAAGGATGTCAGTGTAAAAGAAAAGTTACTTCTTTTTCCATGAGAATTAAATTCCAGTGTGCCAGTAAGGCCTGTGACATTGTTCTAAAATGAAAATGACATTATAAAAAGGAATATAATTTGGTGGTTAGACCTATATTTGTTTTACAATTACTTGACTTCTAGGTAAAAAGACAAGAAAGTAAAAAGCTAAATGAAAAATTATAATTATTTAATAAATGATAGCTATTTGACAAAAATGTAAACAGTATATGAATGTCATTTTGGCACGTTAAAATAATACCATATTGAAAATAAAAATTATCATCCATTTTATTAACCTACTAATAATATATTATATAGGCCTAAGTTTAACCAGTTTAGTAACCAGAGAGTGAACAAATTAAATGCTGAATAGGGGCCTCCAGGCCTACAATAAAGTTGGCAAACTCTGCTACTATTTTTAAGAGACAGAAAATATTTTGTTTTGAGTTTGGCTACAACTACTGTTGGACTTGCCAGTTAAAAAAATCCCACATATTGCAGGCACTTGATATTGATGGCATATCAGAAGAAAACATAAGCACCTCAATTCAAAGCATGAAAAACTATGGGTTGCTAGAGGTGATCAAACAACCAGTGGCTCGCTTGATGTTCATGCTCTGGTAATATTAGGCAAAAAAATGCTGGCAAACTAAAACCCTACCATCAGCATGGAAAAAAACACTTATTATTGTTAGAGTGCACAAGAAGGATGATAGCAGGCCTACTGGATGTAACAAATGGAGAGGCATTACACTCTTTTCTGTGCAGTAAAGTGTTTTCTGCCCTGTAGTCTAATATAGATATCTTAGACATTTTCATGTGTGAGGAAAAAGCTAATTTCTTAAGCAGGTGATCATGCAGTGATTAGATTGTTGCTCAATGAGCAGAGCAATGTGTTTCAGAAACCATGGCTACTAAACCATATCGATTTTGTATCACCATTTTATCTGAAAACTACTTCCTAATTATAATATTCCACAGAAAGTTATTAACATCTTTTAGGACTAACTGAACTGTTGTTCTTTTCATAGTCTACCATTTTACAATTTTAATTATGCAATACAGTCAATACTTAGACATATGGCACAGTCATAGGCCTATACTGTTTGACTTTCAAAGTTTGTTGACAATATAAATTAAGAACATTAAAATTTAAACTGTTCTTGACTATGCTTTTAAAATGCTAAAAGTAAAAAAATTTAATGTAAAAAAAAAAGTTACATTGCTAATTGCTCTAGGCAGCAAATTTTTCAAGGTTGTGTCTGTCAGCGTAAAGTTTGTTCCGTTGATACTCTCTGAGATGGCGCTGTAGGAAGAGGTCACAAGCTTCAGTGCATCACTGGCCAATGCAAAGTCCAGTCTAGAATGGACACCAGATGGCATAGAGAAATTGTAGGGTAGCAATGTGAGCACAGTGAAGTTGCAGGAAATGTCCCTGTAGTTTTTGAAGAGATTTTTGATGTCGTCTCCCTGGTTTTCAATGTTATAACATTAATTAATTGTAGGCCCTATTATGTTGATAAAGGAGTTGTAAAATTAAACCTTCAAACACACACATGCAAGCACACAAACACACACATACATACATGTATATATAACACAGGACTAATGAGTATGTCTGGGAAAGAAAAGGGCCTATCC
The DNA here is from genome assembly GCA_949126835.1 of Anisus vortex. Lineage (NCBI taxonomy): Eukaryota > Metazoa > Mollusca > Gastropoda > Planorbidae > Anisus > Anisus vortex. Next base: position 26,735,543 of record OX421502.1, on the reverse strand, counting down.
TCAATTGCAGGCCCTCAAGAAAACATTATTACAACAATCAAACATTTCAATAATAACTTTATTATATAATTATTCATAACTCTGGTGCACACACACATGCACACACACATGCACACACACATGCACACACACATGCACACATCTATTCTCAGATACACATCAGACATTTGTTTAGCTTTTTTTGAATTAAATTCCGACTAACAGATACATACAGGGTCGTAGAAGAACCATCCATAAGGAGGAATTGACAGCATGGCCAGATCACGTGCCTATATTAGAAATAGAAAAATAAATGTATTAACTTTAGGCCTATCGTAGGCCATTAGATGTATAAGATAAATAGGTATCTTTCCAAAATAGTCTAAAATAGTTTATTGAGCTTTGTATTTTGACTTACAAAATATTAGGCAGAATTTTAACATATACTTTAAAAACCAGGAACATCTGTAGCCTATATATCTTATTTTGTTTAGAGGTATTCTTTTTTTATTGAAATTAAAGTAATTGTAGTTAGAACTGAAGCTGAATATAGGAATATAAGGCCTACACCATACTGGTTCATTATAACAAATGGGCACCCTATTGATATCAAACAATATTTTTTTAAATGTGTATTCGGAATGAAGCCTATATTATAATGCCAGTTGCCATTGATTAATAGATATTTTAAAATGTAAATGAAATGAGCTTTCAATGCACAAACAAAACATCATCGGGGCTTTAAAAAACAAACAATTATGTTGACAGCTCTACAAAACTACAGTGACCTTTAGGGAAAGCTGTTAACATTATCAGAATGTACATACATTTCCAGTGCAACAACTTTAAATGTCGCTTAGTGTAATTAACAGCTAGACTAACATTAGTTTCCTGGGTTACCTCCCCCCTTGTTTAACAAGCACAATAGCCAATGGCGAATTTGTAAAATAAACTTCTTCGCTTAAATCGAGCTTTGTTTTATTGCACAATTTATCCAGATGAAACCTAATATGCAGAATTAAATTATTTGGGGCAATTAGGCATATAGGAAGCTGGCCTTGTTTGCTGTTAATTGACGTTAGCAAAAAGGACATGACAAATAGTATAAAGCTTTGTGCAGATTGAGCAAATCTTGTGACATGCGGAAATGTAAATTTTAAAGGACGCAAAAGAACGATTAAAGTAATGGTTTCCAACAGATTTCTTTCCAGCAACGAACTTAGTTGTTACAGCCTTTATGCCATTATGACTCATTCAAATGCTTAGGGAGTTTAAAGTGTTGCTATTCCTCATTAGGTTGCTTGTTAGATGATAGGGGCTGGTTTGATATAATGTTAAGATAGCCATTACTTGGTCTAAATTCTAAGAAATAATTAGCAATGAGTTTTTACTTGACTTGACCCGGGCCTATAATATTACCTGGAAGTGGGGTCACTCAGCTTTGACCTGATTTAAATTTGATATAATAAGGTTGGATATGGTTAGCCTTATGATATTACCAAGTCTAGCAGAACAAAGACTGTACTTGGCTATTACCTGATTTAAATTTGATATAATAAGGTTGGATATGGTTGGCCTTATGATATTACCAAGTCTAGCAGAACAAAGACTGTACTTGGCTATTACCTGATTTAAATTTGATATAATAAGGTTGGATAAGGTTGGCCTTATGATATTACCAAGTCTAGCAGAACAAAGACTGTACTTGGCTATTACCTGATTTAAATTTGATATAATAAGGTTGGATATGGTTGGCCTTATGATATTACCAAGTCTAGCAGAACAAAGACTGTACTTGGCTATTACCTGATTTAAATTTGATATAATAAGGTTGGATATGGTTGGCCTTATGATATTACCAAGTCTAGCAGAACAAAGACTGTACTTGGCTATTACCTGATTTAAATTTGATATAATAAGGTTGGATAAGGTTGGCCTTATGATATTACCAAGTCTAGCAGAACAAAGACTGTACTTGGCTATTACCTGATTTAAATTTGATATAATAAGGTTGGAAAAGGTTGGCCTTATGATATTACCAAGTCTAGCAGAACAAAGACTGTACTTGGCTATTACCTGATTTAAATTTGATATAATAAGGTTGGAAAAGGTTGGCCTTATGATATTACCAAGTCTAGCAGAACAAAGACTGTACTTGGCTATTACCTGATTTAAATTTGATATAATAAGGTTGGATATGGTTGGCCTTATGATATTACCAAGTCTAGCAGAACAAAGACTGTACTTGGCTATTACCTGATTTAAATTTGATATGATAAGGTTGGATAAGGTTGGCCTTATGATATTACCAAGTCTAGCAGAACAAAGACTGTACTTGGCTATTACCTGATTTAAATTTGATATAATAAGGTTGGATATGGTTGGCCTTATGATATTACCAAGTCTAGCAGAACAAAGACTGTACTTGGCTATTACCTGATTTAAATTTGATATAATAAGGTTGGATACGGTTGGCCTTATGATATTACCAAGTCTAGCAGAACAAAGACTGTACTTGGCTATTACCTGATTTAAATTTGATATAATAAGGTTGGATATGGTTAACCTTATGATATTACCAAGTCTAGCAGAACAAAGACTGTACTTGGCTATTACCTGATCCAATAGAATGTTGACAGTATCCTTGCTGCATAACACAACAGTGGTCTCAATCAACACTTTACGCATCTCAACCAATGCATCGCGGATGCTCTGCTTCTGACTGTTGGTGGCCTTGTTGGGTAGACGCCAGGCCTTAACCACCAAAGCATGATTGGTCATCAATTTTTCTAATACCTGGATACCTGACCAACATACACAATGCAGCCTTTTTAGTCTCTTAATGCTAAATACATCAACATTTTCGTTACCTTCAAACATTGGAATGGATTGAAAGAACTAGCCAGGAAAACCACAAGCTTAACATCTGTTTAAAATACTTATAAAAATGATAGACCTATTTTGTTTTTTTTATGCTTCAGATTCTCCTTCTATACAAAAGATAACTACGCATGCATAAAAGGTTGCAACGAAAGACATTTCTGGTCTTATTCGATCATTTAATTTAAAAAACTTGTTACTGACTGTACTAAATTTTAAAGAAAACGATGGATTGTGAAAGAAGTGAAGTTTCACCTTTTTATAATATCAAACTTATTGCTCAATGGAAAAGAGTTTTCGTGATTTGTTTTTATGAATCTACGCATTGTGTTTTTTAAAAACCAAGAAACGCAACTCTTGACTTATTTATTTTGTAAACAAAGATATATTTAACCTTTAACGCGACTAACACTTGAGTATTAATTATCGCCTACTCACTTTTGAATGTTAAAAACGGATTACTCATAACTAATCTTGCATCCTTTGTATAATTCTAAAAGACTATAACGGGCCGTTGAGGTTGAAATCAATTGTCAAACACCAGCAAAAGCATGCTTTTTTGTTAACTAATTTAAGAATAGGACCGGTAGCACATGACCTCTTTCACTTGAAAAGGTCACGCCTAATTAAGACTGTCAATAAGTACGCGTAGTTTGAGTTTCCTCTTTCTGTTCTACAGATAAACATACGAAGCAATAGTCATCTCTTTAAAAAGAGGGTCTAAACATTATAAGGTAGGATAAAAAAAGACAACAAAAGACAACTAAAATAAATGAATAATTCTTCCAGAGAATTTGTTAAAACACATTTTTTTCTTCACATAGCAATCTTTAAATTTGATTTTACTATGTTATCAGAGATATAGGCCTACCATTGTACCTGACATTACCCAGATAATGAAAGATCAAAGTTGACGTTTAAAAAAAAAAACAGAAATTGGAAAGAAATAATAAATTGCACTGAATCATAGATACATAGAAAGGTTTTATATCCTTTGTATTTTTGTATAAAAGGTAGACTGTGGATTATTTTTGTTGACTTTACAAAAAAATAATGGGCCCACACATTAGTGGCTGTGTGGGTGACACAGTGGCTAAGCGTATCGAATATCCCGAGTTTGAATCTTGGTGAAGGCTAGGATTTGTTCCCTGGCTTTTAGTGGATGACCCTGAGTCTATCCCTCTCTGATGGGTGCCTGACATAAATTTGGGAAAAGTATAGGTTGATGGGCTTTTGTGTTGGCTACACAATCCCCTAGTAAGCCGTGGTCAAGGAAATAGTTAACTCTGCTTCATAAGCCCCAAGAAAGATTAAATTAGTTTTTGCTAATTACGCTGTTCTGATTGCATTATCAAATAACAAATCTGACACCAAGTTCCAGAGAATATAAAGAAGTGCAAGTAATGATTAAGGACAATGCCAGATTTATAGAAGATTAATAACTACTGTGGTAATATTGTACTTGCCTCTATCATCATCATAGAAGACGCTAATTTTAGACCATCCGTAGGCATGAACAACATCTAAGATAGCTCCTGCTGACCATTTCATGTCTGGAAGAACCTAAATAATAAAATATAGAGAATAGCAGCTTGTAGCTTGGACTATTGCAATTTGCTCTTGGCTGGTCTCTCGGCCTCCTCCCTTCAAGGACTCCAACATATCCAGAATTGCGCAGCCTGATTAGTCCTCAAGAAGAAGAAGTCAAATAATATCACTTCTCTGCTTCGATCTCTGGACTGGCTACCCATCAACAACCGGATCTCATATAAGCTGGCTTCTCTCTGCTATAAGTGCCTGAATAACTCTGCCCAAGATTACCTTCGCTCCTGTCTTTAGCTCTACACCCAATCCCGCCCATTTTGTTCGGCTTCTGCCGCGCTTACTCTGTGGATCCCTTGTGTGAAGCTAGTGTCCGCTGGCCAAGGTTCATTCTCCTACGCGGGACCGTCCGCTTGGAATCAACTCCCACTACAGCTTCGCCAGAGCCATAGCTTTTTTTGTGTAAAAATGAGGGTCTTATCTTATATATGTTACAGACGTTCCTTGTATACAGAAGAATAATGCGTCCTCAATTAGGCTATCTGTGGTTGGAATCTGACACTGGATTTAACCATCCTGCTGGTGACATATTCTAACTCACACAGATGCACAACATGAAGGGGTAAAAAAAAGTTTTTAAAAAATATGAAAAGGAAGTTACCTAAACATTGTAGATTGAGTTGGAATTTAATTAGACTCTATTCAAAATATAGCTTTGTTGACACACACATATTTTTATATTGATTTGCCATTTGTTTTGTGTGTGTGTGTTTTGTTTACATTTTACATGATTTGACAAAACTGTCAAATGTCAAATGGTAAACTTACCTGGAATGTAAAGTTGTTTTGTGCGGCGCTTTTTGCGACGCTGGAAGTACTCAAGTATGGAATTTGAAGAGACTCTGTAGCCAAATGATAGGCTGAATCGTACGGTCCAATGACTACGTGAACATTTTGATTCTTAACAATTTTGGTGGCTACAAAATAAAAAAAACAACAACAAACTAAGATTAACGCTGTGCTAGGCTAGGGCTCAAACTGTTTATATTATATATGTTAGTGCTCAAAATATTTTTGTACAGGTCGGTGCACAGAACATATTACTATAATATTATGTCGATGTCTACGTAAATTTATTATATCGCTCGGTATTCATTTTTAATTAGAGAATATTAAAAAATGTATAAAAAAAAATAGAACAAAATCCATTATTATAATTATCCGAAAGCTGGTGTCGACAAAAATTAATATAGTATATTGGGAAAGAATGAGGCAAGGGGAGGCAACATGGTAATATCAATTGGCAGACTCTTTTCAAGTTTTTTGTTAATATTATAATTATAGGCCTATTCTTTTTTTTCTACTTTTTATGTTCAAGCATAAGAGATGCGACAAAAGCGTTCTTATTTTTTAGCTTCCTCCCCATCACAACTGGAGTTCATAAACAGAGCCAGCTCAAGAAAGGGTAGTAGACTTCAGAAAACAGCAGGTGACCTACCTTTTTCTATTTTATCATACAGCGATTTGGTGGAGCTGATGTTCAAGTCTACAAGCATGAAGAACTTGCGATCCATGCCGCTGTTGTTGTGTCTTTGAGCCTCGTCAAGTACCTCGGACAACGACGGCAGTACACCTTGTGGACAAAGTAATTATAAAAGCAGTTGGGTAAGATGGTATAGGAGTTATTGTTATCGCCTATCTGTTGTTGTATAGGAGTTATTGTTATCGCCTATCTGTTGTTGTATAGGAGTTATTGTTATCGCCTATCTGTTGATAAAGAATTACAAATGCTGCTGTGTGTGTATGTGTGGGAGTGGGGTAGTTTGTTAGGGGGCAGATTCCAAGGGTCGGGAGAGGGGTGATCATAAATAATCCTTAGACGAAGAAAGCACACACAGACACAAAAGAACTATACATGTAGTCCAAGAACTATAGCAGGGTTGAGGAACTTTTCTGGAAGTGTCGTATTAAAGTAATACTTTCTTTTCACATTGATTTGGTTATCCCCCTTGCTTGTATACATGGGGAAGCGACTCATTAAAAAACAACATGTATTCTTAAAACTGGAGCTGCATATATACCTTGTTATATATTTTTTTTTACCGGAGACAAATTCCTAGACCGTGACATTAACATACAAACCCGGGCAAGCACACAAACACTCGCGCACACATCTTATCTTATACATTACAGACGCTCATTTTATAAAGAAGATTATTGCGTCCTGCGCTCATCCGTGGTCCGAGTCTAGTCTTGCATTTTTATTAATGTTTTAAATGTTGTTAAGTTACTGGTTTTCCTGGTTTGTTCAGGCAACCCATTCCATTCCCGAATGCCACTCGGGAAGAAAGAGTACTTATATGCATTTGTTCTCGCATAAGGGATAAGGAAAGTGTTTTTGTCTTTATGCTTTTTTTTTTAGCTTTGCAACAGGATGTTATTTTGAGTTTTATTTCTAAATTAGAGTTTAATTCATTATGTATTATTACTACTTTACTTTAGTTTACTAATACACATACACACACGTCATTGATTAATTTCACGAATTGTTAACTGATGAGTAATTTGTAGGATGATGAACTTTACAGGGCTGTGTGCAAACGGAATTTAAGATTAGAACTAATAAATATACTCGGTGTGTCTTGGTTTGGTGAAGTGTAAATCTGATAAATAAAATCATCAAAATGAGTAGGGAAGACATAGTGGGGGGCGGGGGGGGGGGAGACGGGGGATCGGGGGGTTGGAGGGGGGAGAGGATGTAGGACCCAGGACCTTCGGTCCTGCTGCTCGCACTGCTGCTCGGTCACCGCGCCCCATTAGTAGGCTACATAGACCGCCTTACAATAGAAAGAAACCTGTAAACAAAACAACACACAACACAGACCTATAGGCTAAATTGTTTTCAATTTGCCATGATTAAAACGTGACTAACGAACCATGCAGCTTTGGTTTTACAGCAAACGTTTAATGGAAGTTGAGTTGTTTTAATTAATTAGATTGCACTTTATTGACGTCAGAGCAAGAGCTATTGATTTTTTTTTTGCCTTATTGCTTCCAATGGAACGACCAGCACTGAGAAGACAATGCCACATAAAACTGACTGTATGAAACAGTTGCTAGGCTTAAATCTGCAGCAATAAATACAAACTGGCAACCATAAAAGACATTTTTGTAAAATAGGTTCATATTGGAATCAGTAGCGTAGCCGGGGGGGAGCAGGGGGGAGCGGCAGCCTTAGGTTGCCGACCCCTGTTCTAGTGGATACCAGGTCATAAGCAGGAACTTAGAGTGGACTTGAACGGCCAACCGTTTGTGCATAACTTTTACGGTGATGTATCAGTGGTGCGTGGACACAGCAGAGTTAGTTCTCCGAGCCCCAAAAGAGTAAGCTCGCTCGCATTCTAAAAAAAAAGGTGGGTTCAAGTATGCTGTACTCACCGAAAAGTAATAATGTGACTTAAAGCGCGCTGGATTTCTCCTTCTCGCCCGTATACGTGTAGTGATCGAAAACTTGGTTACATGAACTTCGAAAAACCAAAAAGATACCCACAGAATTTAAAAGAAAGAAGAAAAGATGAGAAATAACTTTTTTTTAAAGAAATTGCGTTTGTTAAAGATATAACCATCGGGCGTGGTGCTTTAATAGCTGATAGTAAAAAATTAGAAAAGGCACTTTTCTGACGTATGTAGGAGGCAGGGCGAGACCACGAGTGACCCCTCATAAATTTGGGAACAGGGCCCCCACAATCCTAAAAACGGCCCTGGCTGTTGCTACTCAATGTTTTAAAAATGTTTTTCGTGCTGCCGTGTTAACATAATACAACCAAGTATTTAGACAAGCTCATAAAATATTTTGCTATAAACTTTCATTAAAAAAAAAGATTTCTACATTCCAGAGGTATAACGCCCAGTCTGTGAACTTGTGTATCCATGTTTTTGGTACACAAAACCAACACATAAAGCGCAAGGAATTGAAAAAAATGTTGTTAGCCTGGGTTGAACACTAGACTAGTATTTAGCAAAGCTTTTTTTTTCTTTAATGAAAACAATTCTTGTTTTTTTTTTCTTTATTTTACTTTCTCGACAAGGTTGTATATGAATGATACTGACATTTTGTTTTAAGCAAGGAGAGATAAACCAATTATAAGTTGCATTAATTTATGAAATAACTCTGGAAGTGATAAGATTTGATGATTATTGGACGCGATGCTCGGAAGTTAATTAAACGAAGAATGGCATCGTAAACATTTTGCTTTTAGAGAAAATGCAATTAAAAAAAATATATTAGGATGTGGCGATAACACGTGTTAAGGCTATATAATGATAGGCGGATAAATAGACTGGCAATAGAGAGAAAGGTAGATATGCACAGGTGTAAAGGCCTACAGAAAGACGAAAATATGGAGATAGGTAGATACATAGATTTTTAGATAGAGAGATAGACATAGAGATATATATAGTTAGACAGATTTATGTCTTATCTTATATATTACATATGCCCATACGTTCCTTATATAAAGAAGATTATTGCGTCCTACGCTCATCCGTGGTCCGAGTCTAGTCTTGCATGTTTATTAATGTTTTAAATTAAATGTTAAGTTACTGGTTTTCCTGGTTTGTTCAGGCAACCCATTACATGCCCGAACGTCACTCGGGAAGATATAGAATGATATATTTTCGATATAGACAATTGAAAAACCGCAGATAGATAGACAGACAGATATAGGCCTATAGATGCATAATATGTATAGATGGGTAGATATACATAAATATACAGTTAGATAGACAGTCAGATGGAGACAGGGAGATTGAGTGCGACAAAACAACAAGAGCTTATAAACAAACGACGCGGCATTGTTTGTTTTGAAACAATCCAGAGATTAACGGAGATGATAATCAGCCTGCTGAGAGTTCCAACAGCGAGACTAGGAAGGAATGACCGCTGGAGAGAATTATATTAAGAGTAGTAGAAAAAAACAACAACAATGTATGTAGACAGCCATAATACAGGCTATAACATATTCAATTAGTTTCATTTGTTAAATGCCATTGCAGGTTTAAGCATTTTATTCTTGCTCGGTTATCAACTTTAATAGTCTTTGGAACATTTGAGGAAATTTGAGTATCGTTGGCTACTCTTAACTATTGGCCCTAGAGCCAATAATATAAATATTATTACTTGCGCATGGAACTGGAGAGCCGCATCTTGACATCGAAAGAGCCGCATGCGGCTCGCAAGCCGCATTATTGCCGATTCTTGCCGTAGGGCTAAAAATTCTAAGTTCTGTTACTTTTTTTTTATTATTCTTTTACTTTGCATCAATGTTTATACGATAAAAAACATATTAAAAACGAGTAAATAATATATTTTATTATTCAACGCAACGAAACAAAAAAGACTTAAAGATTATATCTAATATGGTATGATTTATTTGACCACTCACCATATTGTAATTTTTTATTTGTTTTATAAAAGCAAGTAATGGGGCAAACTTCAGTTGTTACCAAACGGACCGAACCCGAATTTCAGATACATTAATTCGATTCCCATCTCTACTGCCAAGCTTTGAGGTAGCCATCGGGGTTACTTAAATGTACACTAAATTTTCCATTATCAAACGCCTCCTCCTCCCCCCCCCCCCCCCCCCCCAAAAAAAAAACAACAACAAAAAAACCTTCACACAAACATAGGCTATACAATTTGTGGATATTGACAGATGTATGTACGAAATCTTTACTGGGCCCCCTTCTCCCGCCGCCGCCACACCCTTTTATTTCTAACATTAGTCATATCTAGATGATTTTTTGTATTAGATACGTTTGAAAAATCAGGAATCTTTTTAAAAGGTAATGTATGTTGTGTAGTCAAATGTAACTTACTGTAAGGTTAGATCTGCTGTGGCAATACAGTTGACACATAAATTTTTTTTGTACAGACTCTTCCCAAAGTACATTTTGTTAAATGACAAAAAAAATGTGTTTTAAATTTTCAATACATTTGTCTAAAAGTATGATACCTTCAACCTCCCCTCTTTGCTACCTCACAGGAAATCATTAAACTGTAAAAGGATCGACTAACAAGCTTTGACTGCCGTACTAGTTAGTATGCAGCGACATACAAGTATTTTTAAGGCCTACGCCAGGGGTCGGCAACCTAGGGTACGCGTGCAAACTTGGCACACAGAGCGATTTTCAGTGGCACGCGAGAGACCTCCAACATTAATTAATTAATGAAAAAACAACATTTTCCTGTTCTGAATGAGGAAAACTAACTGTTGAAGCCGATGTTTCTGAATGACATTGCGACACATTTAAGTGAATTTAACTTTCATTTACAAGGGCCACTGGAATAGATTTGCATTGTATCTGAACATATCTTGGTGTGAAATTATCCCTATATTAGGGCGAATATTAAGATAGATAGTTGGGCTTTTTCAGATGTACTTAGAAACACTCAAACGGAGTTATCTAACCATTTTTTGCATACCACATCAAGCCTAACTGGTTTGATCTAAACTACAACCTTCTTAGATTAGATATTTTTTTTAAGTCGAGGGATATTGGCGATTTAAAAATGCAGCAAGTTGAATTTTAAGCATTTCAAAAATGGACATCCAAATGTGCCCATTAATTGTGAAAAAAGTCTGGAAGGAAGCTGCTTATGAAAGTCATCTGCTATTCTCAATTGCTACGCATTCGCTCTCTTACTTTAAGTTTTTGGTTCATTTCACATATTTACAACAACATATTTTATCGCACATGAAAGATGTTTAAAGCATACAAACAGGTAACCTACACTTGACCGTTCAGAAGTGACTAAATATGTATCTGACATTATACAATTAACCAAGAGCATTCAAGACAAAGCACTCATTAATTAATACAAACTGATTACATTTAGAAGAGTTTCTATGCTCATCTTCTTTAATTCTAAAACAATTGTATTTGTATTACTAACCTAATAATTATAAGAGACCCTTTTAATTGCACTATAAGATATAATTTCTGTAGTTATTAATGTTAAAAAAGGTAAACTCCTTAAATGGATAAACAATAAATTCAGGAAATGTTTAATTACAGCTGTTTAACGTAAATTAATTTTAATTCTTTAATAATTAAATCTTCTAATGAAGACCATAATGTTGGATGTATATAAAATAAAAATAATTAGTTATTAATATTAGCTTTATTATAAAACATAACTTGTTTGTCATCACTAGTGAATCAAATATTGAAAAGTTTTTTGAATTAAAGGGCGAAAATTAAACCGTTTTATTTGCGCTAATATTTCTAATATGTTTCTTTTATAAAATAATAAATGGCTTACAATTTGAAACTTATAAATAATCAAACTGTAAAAAAGTATTTGTAAATTATGTAAATTTTATAGGACTAAAGAATTTACATGTACATTTTTAAACATCACGTTAACTACCCGGTTTGTATGATTACTATCTATCGATTTTATTGAAGGATGGTATGTGTATCATTAACAAAAATAAAACATGTTAAAAGACATCTCAGTTAAAGACCAAGTGAAGAGCTTTTTATCAAAATTGAGTTAACATTTGATTTTGATAGTAAATAGTGTATTCAGTATCTGAATGTTAAAAAAAACATTTATACAAAATATCAAAGATACATTTTAAGTAATTAGTTCAATATTTGGACTTAAATGTGTGTGTTTTTCGGAAGATTACTCCAAATCTCGTAGCCATTTGAGATGTTTTTAATTCCGGCAATATAGGAAAGTGACGTAACATAAAGGATTCCGACTAGGAAAAATGAATATTGTCACGTGTTTTGAATCTATTGCCACATGTTTTGAATCTTTTCCCGGTTCTTATTTTTAACAAAATGGTTAAATATAGATTTATAGCGTCTATTTTTATTTATTTATTTCCCTTGTGATACGTCACTGCCGTATGAGGCTATTCCAAATCTCGTTCCTTTGAGAAAAACCTCTTCACTTGGTCTTTAAACTGAGATCAAAATATAAATAATATTATCAGGTGTTAGATCCTCATCTCGACTAATTATAATGTTTCGACAATAATTAACATAAATTAATTGTGAAAGTTTAATTATAAAATATTGTGTTTGATATAATGGCAAATATAATAGGCTACTAAGCTAACAGGGAGAACTGTAAGCTTGTAAGGCACATAGATCTATATTTGCAAGTGTCATTTGAGAAAAAAAATGCTATCGAAAATAATTAGGCCCTATATTACAACTAGAGGCTTCTTTGCATAATGTAACAAAATGTTGAAGTCTACATTCAAAGAATACCAAAATTACCCCCCCCCCCCCCCCAATCGCTACGTGAGATTGTAGGAGGTTTTGGGGCATCTCCTCTTAGCTTAAAAGCAATAATTAAAAAATACTTGCGCAATATTCATGAGCCCCCTAAACTCTTATGGGCCCCGGTACGGCGTACCGGCTGTACCCCCCTCTCGTGGGGACTGTATTGACACAATTAATTTAATTAACTTTTATTATGTTAATATAATTTCAATCGAAGTTTCCTTTAGTTATTGACAAGTCTTAATGAGGTCTGACCGTTTCAATAGGTCATGGTTAAACGTGTTAATGAATTTCCAGTTCATTTCCGATCCAACTCAGGCGAACAGGTTTTATCCTCACTTTTAAAAAGAACGTGAAAACACATTATTTTAATATTTACCTTCGTTAAACATTTGTTAGACCCCTACTGTTTTACTTTTATATTGGGCCAGTTAATGCTACATCTATTTTGCTTTGTCCTGTGTTGGTAAAGTTTTTAATTAATAATTACCGGTAGGTTTATATTTTTAGACTAGAGAATTATATCCGTGTTCTTAGTTGTTTGTTGCTCAATGTTAAATGCACTCAGAGCTTACATTATGGTTGTTGGCAGCGCTACACATATATACATATTATTGTTATTTTTTTCATATTATAACAGTGATATCATGCATGACCTAAAGACTGCACAAGCAAGCATTACGTTTGTCACCTTATAAACATAATTCAGCTATCGTCTGCATAAAAATGCTATTGCAACATACGCGTCTCTAATGGCCCGTTATCTGATGGATCAAAAATATGTAAATATTTTGCTGTGAGCGTTGTGGTGTTTTGAGGCGGATATAATACATCCAGTCATAAGGGTAAAACCTGTCGTTGTTTCTTTTTATTGTCGTCACAATGACGCAGCCTGTTTTTACGGCCACTCTGAAAAAAATCATTTAATTTCTAAACCGCCATCATTTTTTTAATGCTTTCTTGTAACCGTTAAACAGCTTTTTTTAACTTTGAAACTTAGAGTTAAAAATTTACATGATTAATTTAAAAAACAACAACACAGAGCCTACTCAGTACTCCGTTTCTATACTTAATCTCCAGAATGTCGTTAGTTTAAAATGAATTGCAATACAAAATTAATGTGTAGCAATGGTTGTTTTTGATGCAATAAAACTCCACAATGACCGTGAGATCACAGGGTCTCACGTGTTAATAAGATATTTTTTTTTAATTTCACATTATGACTTCAATGATACATTCTTTCGTCAGTCACCTTGGCTTGTCTAAAGGCTTTCGTCAGTCACCTTGGCTTGTCTAAAGGCTTTCGTCAGTCACCTTGGCTTGTCTAAAGGCTTTCGTCAGTCACCTTGGCTTGTCTAAAGGCTTTCGTCAGTCACCTTGGCTTGTCTAAAGGCTTTCGTCAGTCACCTTGGCTTGTCTAAAGGCTTTCGTCAGTCAACCTTGGCTTGTCTAAAGGCTTTCGTCAGTCACCTTGGCTTGTCTAAAGGCTTTCGTCAGTCACCTTGGCTTGTCTAAAGGCTTGCAAAAGTTATTTTTTGTTTTTGTATCCAAGCAATGAAGAATTCTATTTTAAAACTTCTAGGACCCACATAGTAAGGACAACACACGGACAGATCAAAACGTTTTAAACGTTATTCTTACATTTAATTTACATACATTGTTTTGATAATGTTTATCTTATATAAATCCCTTCTATACAGAAGGTTATTGCGTCCTACGCCTATCCTTGGTTTGAGTTCAGTCTAGCAGTTTGATTAGTGTTTTAAAAATTGTCAAGTGATTAGTTTTCCAGTTTTATTTCAGATAACCCTCAATTTATTTGGTAATTGTAATTTTATGTATTGTAAGCATAAAGGCTCGACAAAAGTTCAATATAACAATCACACTATTTTTAACAATACTTGACTTTCTTTTTTATTGCCACCTGAACCATGTTTGTTTTTTTAATCAGGGTTCGACAGGAGAATTTTATAAAAAGTGTCAAGGTTATTTTTGTCTTTTTTGTTTCGTTGTAACCAAAACTATCAACATAGTAGATTTAAAAAAAAAACTTAGCACATGTATTGTATTACACTAAAATGTCACTGACCTATTCGAAGCATTTTTATTTCAAGTTCTAGCGCTAGCACGCCAACAGCCACGGAAGAGAGTCCAACAGACCACACCAGAAGAAGCTGGAGTCTCGAGAAAATCTCAGCCACGGTCATCTTGCCAGATGTTTGAGTCCAAAGACAAATTCAGTGATCTAATCCATTGATAACAAATCTGTGACAAAGAGAAGAAAAACATGAGACATATATAATCATCGTATTAGAAACAAATTCGTTTGCTTAGCATGCGCAGTTGTTCTGTTATGTGTAGCACTGTTTCTTTTCTTCGTATTCCAACACAACAATGAACAATAACAATCTAAATCAAATTCTTCAAATTTAGAGATGAGGTTTCTGGAACATTGCACATGAAAAATGTTTTATAAACGATGGTTTAAAGATGTTTTTGCAGAGTTCTGTCTTATCTACTTATCTTATCTTATTTGTTACAGACGCCCCATTATATACAAGATAATTCCCACATCTGGGACGCCATTTTAAAGGAAACCTGGTACAAGACTTGGTGAATTCTATTTTTTTGTGATTTCATAAAAATGTAGTGTAAACAGTAAACAGAACTGATGCTTGCCAAACAAAATATTATGTGATGAAAAGTTATCTGTTAAACTTTATGTGCATTTCACCACCGAACTGTTCAGTTATAATGTAGCGAGTGCAAGGGATTTCTCAATCCGCAATGACAATCATCACTATACGAGGGATATCAGCATGACATTTCCCAACTACCACCACTTAACAAGAGATTTATTCCAGACTATTAGTCTAAGCATTGCAACATTTAGCGCTATAATCCCAACCGACGCGCAGCCTATTGTTTCACTTTGGCAAACAAACAGCGAATGACACGTAAATGCGAAAAAACGCAGATTGGAGAACAAATAAACATAGGCTTTGTGTTCATTGATATGTATTCAGCTGCAGCAAATAAACTCTATTCACTATCAACGCCAATCTCTATAGCACCTCCCTTATACGATATCAAGTGAATACATTACAGCAGGGGTCGGCAACCTTTTGATATGAGTGTGCCAAAGTAGGATTTCTAATTCATTAAGCGTGCCAACCAGGTCATCCTGCTTTAGCACTCCAATTCTTTTGCACGACACTTGAATTGCCATTTTTTTCGTAGTCTGTCGCGTGCCATTGAAAAGGGCTTTGCGTAATATGTCTAGCACGCGTCCCGTACGTTGCCAATCCCTGCATTACAGGAGTAAATTGAATGCAGTACACAAGTAAATTACGACTACTAATTTGTTCCGTACCTCGCACGTGCGTTTTGATTGCATCCCATGAAAAGTCTAAAGACCCTATATATTTTTTGTGAGTAAAATAATATGAAGATCTAATTATATCTGAGCATAGCATTTCGGGATCTTAATTTTTTATTATTCCATATAATATATAAATGAATTGTGACACGTTAATTGACAATTTAATTGTCCAACTTTATAACCTCCAATAATTCTCTGGGAGTTCTTTTCATCAAAATTCATCATCAGCGAGTGTACTTCTTTCATGTTGATTTTATGATAGTTGTTCTTTTATTAGTTTGATTTTAATTTTCTTGTCTAGAAATCAATGGGAAAAAAACTACGTTATTGTTCTCTTGTTATAAATTGAGCTTTAATTTTTTTTAAAAGTACTCGTTGCAGCAATTAAATCATTGATTGAGCTACACACTGAGTGAATTAACTTGAGATAAGGAAGAGAATAAGTGCGAGTTGGGGCGTTAACGGGGAAGGAAATGATTGGGCGGAAATGACTGGGAGTGGGAGCAAAAGGCAGACAAGCGCTTCTACGTTTAAAACCTACGACAAACGATTTGTGGACAACAAATGATCGAACTGACATTTTTTTTATATTGATTAGGCCTATATGCTGAAGTCATAATTCAATAATAATAATAATAAAATAGTTTGTTAGACAATTGTTGATAACCACCATGTAGGCCTTTCTTGTAATTTAGTATGCCTAAAAATCAGATTAAAAAAAAATCGAAATGATAGTTGTGAATTCATTTTTTTAAAATAATGATTGTGAAATAACACTAACATGTTACTATAAATTCAGTGCGATAAAAAGCATCAATTGTATACATACATAACTTCAGGCCCAACGAGAGGGCCCATTAGCGTTTAGGGGGCCCATGAATATTAAAATTCAAACATGAATTGAAAAAAACAACAACAAACAATTGTAGACGTAAAAAGGAAATGCATTTAAGACATATGATTAGTTTTATACTTTTGCTACTTTTTCTATTCATTGCTGTGTACACATGGATACATACATATTATACAGAGTAATCTTTCAGACACTTTCAGACATGCGGGAAGCGGGCTGGCTGCAAACTGTCGTGTTAATGGGACATTGTACAAACAAACATTCACACGCAAACAACCTTTGACATTCGTAGAAAACAAAAAGTGTCATCGCTAGCATGCAAGATGACGTGTTTCCGGAAGACATCAATAAAACAACCGAGTGACGTAGTGATGATGTCACGTGACGAGCGCTTGTTAGAACAGCAAGAGGTCTTGGTGGTTGATACCGGACGTTGCCAATGATGGTGCACAAACTGACAATTTGAATCACAATGAGTACTATTGGTAGAGAGATTGAGTGTTAAAGTGAGTTAGAAAGTTTGATAGTAAAAAAGGTGATCGAAAAAGTGAGTGTAAGAGAATGATAATGAAAGAGAGAGAGAGAGAGTGAGAGAGAGAGAGACGGTGTGACAAAGTATGAAGAGATTAAAATTTTGCTAAATAAATCTAAAATGAAAATGGACAAGGTTAAAAAGTGACACGCATGGTTAGTCATACTTAACATAAAAAAGGGAGAGAGAGAAATAGATAAAGAGAGAGTGAGAGAGAGAGAGAGAGAGAGAGAGAGAGACAGAATTAAGGCTAAGAAAAACATGGTTTAGAGATTGAAGAAGGGAGTTCACCTATATTTAGCAGTATAACAAATGATTACATTTGGGAGGCTCATGTCTTTTATAAGTTATATGTTGTATGCGGTAGCGTAGACGGGGGGAGGGGGGTAGCAGGGGGAGCGGCCGCTCCGCCTACGCCCATTTTGTAATAAATGGGGCCTTTTAAAGAATAAACATTTTAGTTTTTCCAATGACATATAGTAGTGCCTATTTTCATTTTAAGAATAAAAATGTGAAGAGGGACCTTGACGAGAAAAAACAACGTAAGTCTTTTAAATGAATAAAACGTTTGACGTAATTAGGAATTTTAAAAAAGGACATTTTGAATGCTAAGAAGTAAGGCCTTTATAAGACTGAAAAGGGAGATTCGTTTAAGAAAACAGTGGGGTCCATTCAATAAAAAATGGGGCCTTTTCAAGAAAAAAAACTAGGGGAGTTGAGTAACGGTGATGTGCAAAGTAAAGCCTCTTCAGCTTAGAGGCATTGACCGCCCGTATGGGTCAAATGCTGCCTCATCTGCATTCATGGATACTAAAGAAATTTGGCCTTTCATACCTACATGTTTCTGAATAGGCACCTTCACGTAGTATATGTACTTTATTCAGGGTTCTGGTCTTCCTGTTTCTTATCTTATCTTATATATTACAGACGCTCCTTCTCTAAAGAAGATATTGCGTCCAACGCTCATCCGTGGTCTAGTCCTCCATTTTTTATTAGTGGTATGAATGATATTTGGTTACTGGTTTTCCTGGTTTGTTCAGGAAACCCATTCCATTCCCGGATGCCACTCGGGAAAAAAAGAGTACTTATAATAGGGATTTGTTCTCGCATAAAGAAAGTGAATTTGCAATTATGTTTATCTGATAATGGCAACAGGTTGTTATTATGCTGTATGGATAAATTATAGTTTTATGCCTTATTTATTATTGCTTCTTTACTCTTTGACTTTCTGTCGTCTAGAGCGGGGGTTGGCAACCTTTTGCTTATAGTTTTGCCAAACTATGATTTCTAAATCATTCGGATGTCCAACAGCCTTAATTAAAGTAGATCCGCTCTTCTATATTTTTATATATTTTAATAAGACAATTTTATTTAGCGCTGTAGCGAGAACAAGACCAAAGACAAAGGAACTTTTATAGATCTAGAGAAAATCGTTAAGCGTTTTATATTTAATTAAAAAAAAATTAACAAGGTTGTGATTATCATCTTTCGTTTTTTTTTTCATTACTTACAAATACAAATTTTTATTCATGAACTTTAACAATAATTGTTAATTTCTAAATATGTATTAATGTTCTCAAGATATTATTTAGGCCTATAGCAACTGCTATAAATTATTTTATTTTGATCTGTCTCCGCCTGATATTTTTTTCAATCATTTTAAGTGCGATTTTTGGTGTTATTAGACTACGGTTTAGGGGTAGATTTACGTAGTAATCATACATAGTAGGTAGTTAATTTAATGTTTACAAAAGTACATGTATTAATACAAAATACAAAATATTAATTTTCCAGACATATAATATTTATAGAACTTTTTATATATATTTTTTTATAAAGGAAAAATAGAAAGCATTTAGAAATATTAACGGAAATAAAAAACGGGTTAATTAATTTTATATATATTTTTTTATAAAGGAAAAATAGAAAGCATTTAGAAATATTAACGGAAATAAAAAACGGGTTAATTACCTCCCTTTAATTAAATGAAAGTTTCAAAATTTGATTTTAAAGTGATGCCAGGCAAGTATGTTTAAATAATATTCCTTATTCATTTATATTTACTTATTCGAATCTAGCGTGGTGGTATTTATTTCAGCTATATAGTAATTAGAGTTGTACAATTAATTTACGTTAAACAGTTGTAAATTAACATTTCCTGCATAATTTAAGTCGATTTAAGTATTTTTTTAAACATTAATAATTACAATACAAACAATTACATAACATATTGCTACTATATAAGCCTCTTTTATTTAATACAATAATAAAACAAATCTTTTAGAATTCATTTGGCAATTTTTATGCTATATTAAAGAAGGGGGGAATAGGCCTAAAAACTGTTTTAAATGAAATTAGTCTGTATTAATCGATGAGCACCTTGTCATTGAGTGCTCTTCGCTAACAGTTGTAACTGAACCAAAAGCAGAAAGTAGAGTGAATGCCCATCAGTTGTAAGCTGAACCAAAAGCTGAAAGTAGAGTGAATGCCCATCAGTTGTAAGCTGAACCAAAAGCTGAAAGTAGAGTGAATGCCCATCAGTTGTAAGCTGAACCAAAAGCAGAAAGTAGAGTGAATGCCCATCAGTTGTAAGCTGAACCAAAAGCTGAAAGTAGAGTGAATGCCCATCAGTTGTAAGCTGAACCAAAAGCTGAAAGTAGAGTGAATGCCCATCAGTTGTAAGCTGAACCAAAAGCTGAAAGTAGAGTGAATGCCCATCAGTTGTAAGCTGAACCAAAAGCAGAAAGTAGAGTGAATGCCCATCAGTTGTAAGCTGAACCAAAAGCTGAAAGTAGAGTGAATGTCCATCAGTTTTAAGCTGAACCAAAAGCAGAAAGTAGAGTGAATGCCCATCAGTTGTAAGCTGAACCAAATGCTAAAAGTAGAGTGAATGCCCAGCAGTTGTAAGCTGAACCAAATGCTAAAAGTAGAGTGAATGCCCATCAGTTGAGAAAAGCACTCGACCTGCAGAGTGTGCATTAAAAAACTCCGTCTTGGAGGTATCTCGCGTGGCACTGAAAATCACTCTGCATGCCAACTTTGCCATCCCCTGCTTTACAGTTTCTAGGCTTTGAGATGTACTTTTGCCAGTTGTGAACATTCGCTAGTAATGAACCTTGCAGCTCTTTTCTGAAATTGTTCAAGTTTTTTATAATATATAAAACAGTATCAATCAATTTTGCAGAATTTTCCGCCACTAATAGTTGCTGGGAAAAGAATCGTCAATAGTGAAATAAAAACTGCAGTAAAACACAGAGTGTGTATCCTACCCCGAGGCACATTTTATTATTGTAAGACTTAATGCTTACGAATTTTTAGTTATTCTGGTAATCTAGTGCTAAAAGTGGGGCCTTTTACTTAAAAGTTCGCTCCCCCCTAGCAACAAAACCTAACTAGGCCACTGGTTGCATGTGAGAGACACGGAAATAGAACGAAAAATGAATTCATACACAAAACTGGCGTAAAGCAGAGATAAAGCGGGGTAAAAGAGAGAGAGAGAGTGAGGTAGAGAGAGAAAGAGAGAGAGATGGAGTGAAAGTTAGAGACCGAAATAGATATGAAAACAATATTATAAAATGTGTTTTCTTATGAAAATTCTGTTTGTACACATTTTAAAGATGAATCTGATATAATTCTATGAAGTCTCATGGATCATTAAACTGATGAGTTGTTTGTTATGCAGTTGCACGCGGCGGGACACTTCCATGAATCCAGGCCATGAACTAGATATACACTGGTGTCATACGCATTACCATTTGTTTGTTTGATAACTGCATTAAAAAAAATATATATTACTGGCCAAGACCATAACAGCATTGAATGGCTCATCGACTAGAATTTGTGCCTTCTGGATATTGGACATCCCTCACCTCATTCTTATACAAATTGCAGTCCATTTCTACAAAACTAAAATTCTTTGTTTGATAACTGCATTAAAAAATATATATTATTGGCAAAGACCATGACATCATTGAATGGCTCATCGACTAGAATTTGTACCTTCTGGATATTGGACATCTATCACCTCTTTCTTTTAGAAATTGCAATCCATTTCTACAAAACAATAACCAATATATAAGTAAAAAAGTAAAGTACCCGTCGGACCGAATGGATCCATAGGTCCGATGAAGCAGCGTTCAACAGTTTCTGTGGGCGACCAGGGTTCGATTCTCCAGTTAGGCTATACCTTTTTTTTTCGACAATTTGTTTTTCAAACTTTTAAAAACAAAAGGCATTGTAAATCTACGGGCAATTTAGATTTTTGTTAAATAAAAATACTTGCATACTCTTACCCGATTACAAAATTTATTTTAAATTACTTTCCTAAAAGTCTTCAGTAAAAAAATAATAATTTAAATATTCGATTTATAGTTTTCTTTTAATTGTAGTTGTTGTTTTTTTCACACAGGCAAGGCCGGGTAATGTAGCTTGTTTTACATAATATTTGCATTATTAATCTATGCTATTTATTGGGTAATGTGAGCAGTCCATAAATGACGTCACGCACCTAGGGACCGATGGTGGTCAAACATGTGTAACGATATGTGACGAGGAGGAGAGGGGGTGGTGTTTGGACATTGTGAATTAATAGACAACAATTTCCACCTGTAATTGAAATATCACAAGTTTCACTTTTATTAAACGACAGTAATTATACATTTTCAAAATAGTTTTATGACAAATAAAATAAAATTTAATCGAGGAATGCTTATTATAGCATTGAAAATATGGTAGCTTGAATTTTTGTTTCGGGGACATGCTCATTACGACATTGAAAAAATGTTAGCTTGGTTTTTGTTTAGTTAGTTGTTGTTATTATTTTTAGGAAAGGGGTGGGATGTTTTATTTTATGCGATAACTCATGACATTAGGGGAAAAGAGTTTTAAAAATGGAAAAGAGTTTTAAAAATGGCCAAAATTTCGTGACGTCATTTATGGACGACCTCATACGAGTAAAACGTGAAAAAAAATTAAATCGGATTAAAAAAAACTCAAAATAAAAAAAAAATTAATATACAGAAATTTTAAACAAATTAACTGGAAAAAAAATACAAATATACCCTACAACTACGACAGCATAAACAACAACGACCCCAACCAACTAATACAACAAGAATATTAATATAGACTCTAAGCTAGGGGTCGGGAACCTTTTTGTCCGAGAGAGCCATGGACACCACATATTTAGAAAAGTAATTCAGTGAGAGCCATACATTATGTTTAAAAATAAAATTAAGTAAATGTGTGCAAGAGTTATTTCCCTTTAGTTACAATGAATGCAGGGTTGCCTTTTTTTCTGTCTTTTAGATCAGTGGAGTTTAACTCCTTTACCACTTCTGATGCTGAACTGCAGTGGACTTTAGCTCATTTGTAGAATGAAACATTGATATGTAGATCAAAGGAGTCTAAAGATTTTTTTTTTATATAATCGAATATTTGTCTGGGAGCCAGATGCAGCCATCAATAGAGCCACATCTGGCTCGCGGGCCATAGGTTCCCGACACCTTGCTCTAAGCCTGCAACCAATATAGAAGGTTTATTTCCTGAGTAAAGTGCAAATTGTCACTTCCGCTTGCAACCTATAGATATTTCAACAACACTTCATCAGTCATTTCCTGTAGTTATTTCCCACAATGCCCCTTGTAGCTCCTCCCATTTTTTATTTATAGCTTGACCTTTGCAAGGTTCACGCCATTTTCCGACTCTTTAGCACCGAAAACGAACAAATAAAAGAAATGAAAAAACAACAACAAAAATGGGTAGGAAGGGCGGGGGGAGGGGGGAGGGGGGGATGGTAACATGTCTGTGTTTTAACTTGGTCTTGGCATAACCGTAGGCATAATTATGTGGCATGGGCAGCAACTCTTGTGCTCTGGTATTCAATTAAAGTCACCCGGTTGCGCATGTTTTAATTTAGCTTAGTGAAACTTCACGAAGCTTTTTAGTGTGTTGTGTAGTTAAACGAAAATATGCGTTTATAGTACTCATGATATAGCACAGGCATCGGCAACCTTTTAATACCAGTGTGCCTAAGTTGGATTTCTAATTCTTTCAGCGTGCCAACATCCTAAAAGTCAGCATGCTCTATCACTCTATTTCTTGTCTAAGATCTTTTAATTGCCTTTTTTTTTGTAAGTTTTTCGCGTGCCATTAAATATCGTTCTACGTGCCAAGTATGGCACGCGTGCCGTAGGTTGCCGACCCCTGATATAGTAGAACAGAATAACACTTAGAGTAATACACTATTATAATGTAGTTGTTGCAATAATATCAATCTGATGTAGCACAATATTTATTTCAAGGAAAAGGGGCGTAATCACTGGTTTCCGCTGTTTGACATTTCGGGTTAGATCGTTTCTTGCCGGAAACTTTTGGTGAGAAAAACAGTGAAATGATGATAAAATAAAACTGAAATAAAATGTTAAAAACAACAACAAATACATTTCGAACATGAATATGTAATAGTTTGTCTTTGTTTTAAGTCAGCTGACTGAAGACGCAAATATAAGACAGAGAGAGAGAGACAGAGAGAGACAGAGAGAGAGAGAGAGAGACAGAGAGAGAGAAAGGGAGAGATAAAGAGATGAAGATATATGGAGAAACAGAGATAGTGATTTTTGGTGGAGGGAAAGAAAGTAAGGTCGAGAGGGGGAAAGATGGTTACAATAGACGGCACAGATAGAGGAAGAGAGAGAGAGAGAGAGAATGAGAGTGAGAGAGAGGGAGAGAGAGAGAGAAAGGATAAGAGACGAAGGTACAATGAAATATTGAGAAAATAAAAGTGGGTGGGGACGGGGAAAAGAGTTGCCAATGGAGGCAGAGAGGAAATAATGGAAAGAGCAGTATTCAGAAGAAAAAAAAGAGGCAAACAGAAAAAGATTGAGAAATAGAGGGACATTTGGGGGAAATAGAGTAGGAGAGAGAGAAAAAAATAGAAATAAAGATATTGAAAGAATATCAGGGAAAGATTGATTGCTTGATAAGCATAAAGTAGACATACAGACATGAACTAAAAACAGCTCGATAAATAGATCTATTGGTATGGTGGATAGCATTACAGATAGACAAATAGACAAACAGACAAGCAACACACACAGAGAGACTGCCAGATTTATAAAAAGAAAATAGATCGAGCTTAGCCGAAGTAGACTTTTATTTAAAAAAAATAACTTTAGAGATTTAATTTAAAAAAGTTAACTAGAAAACAACTGAAAACAAACATCAACTTTGATGGTTGTAACATACTCAGCTATTTCTGCCAAAGTACTTTTACACGGTGTAATAAGGAAAGATAGCACCGGTAAATTTCTGATCAAACTTCATGGCTCTGATAATATTTTTTTTAAATGTATAATGATACATTGCCAATGATATAGGTCACCGTACATATAATATTATAGACCGTGATTAGTTTAGTCATGGGATGCTTGCTTAAAACGAGGACATGAATATAGATACAACTAGATTAAATACATACAAACGGATGAACGTAGGACGCAATAATCTTCTTTACAGAAGGAGCGTCTGTAATATATAAGATAACATAAACGAAGTACTGAATAGGGGGCCGATAGATAAAACTACATTAAATTACATAGACCTACAAACAGATGAACGTAGGACGCAATTAATTATCTTCTTTATAGAAGTAGCGCCTGTAATAAGATAAGATAAACAAAGTACTGAATATACATAAAACTACATTTTAACTACATACAAACAACCAAAACCAGTTGTTGTTTTTTTCTCACTGCCTTACAATTTGATCTATACATTCATGATTCTATTGTTACTGTAATCTTTAAATTAGCTTTCATTTTAAAAACAACTATCAGTATACTTGTAGAGTGTATAAAACTATCAATATTAATAATATAATGGATTCTCTTTTAACGTTCTAATTATATTAATATTCTAGCATGTCACAAACAATATTAGGCCTACAATATCAACAGCATTACAACAAAAAGAAGGATATGCACACCAGAATAGAATTATTGTACGTCAGCCTGAGGCCATACTATCTACCATGAGAATTCACACAGATATATGTAACAAGAAATATATCGTCAAGACTTCAGTCAGCAAGAATACAATTACTGACTACTCATGTCTATTTTCATAAGTATATTTCTGTGCTTGAGTACAAATAGTCCATTTATATTATTGTTTAAAAAGACAAAACATCTGTAATCAAGACAAATTTCCATTTGTTTGGATCAATAAAGAAATATTTTCTTATCTTATAAGAACAGATTTTGATAAGAGCAGTTGAAAACACTGGCATAGAGATTACATTTGTAAATATACATAGCCAATGACTAAAGAATGTTCTTGAGTTCTACCCATCTCTGATGTGTACCGTCACAATGGTAATGGAAAAGCTGATGTATAGTGCTGGTCACACTATCCTCTTGTATGTTGTGGCCACGGAAAATAGTAAACGTTGCTTCACTAGCCTTTATAACTCAGAAGCAGGACAGTTAAAGAAAGAAAAGTGAATTTACTGGGGAAATAAGTATATGTATGGTGAAAAAACAACAACCCACACACAATAGAAATACTGTTTACATCCTTAAGTTACATCCTTAAGTTGTCAGGACATTGTCTACCAAACCCTTACCGTTCCCATGGTAATCTAATTCTTAACTTGCCTCAGTGGTGGTCTAAGTAACGAAGACTAGAAAATTGTCTCTATCTTATATGTATACATCATTTTATAAAAGAATCCCCCATTTTTTTCATAAGCTAATGATATTTGTAAGTCAATACATTTGTGCTCTAAATGTTACCTCATACATGGACAAGTCTTAATGAGGCGTGAACTTTTGAACCCGAATGTTCGTGAACTTCCTGTTCTTTTTTTAAACTAATAACAAAAAAAGCATGCTTTTGCTGGTGTTTGACAATTGATTTCAACCTCGACGGCCAGTTCTAGTCTTTTAGAATTATACAAAGGATACAATATTAGTTATGAGGAATCCGTTTTTAACATCAAAAGTGAACAGGCGATCATTAATACTCAAGTGTTAGTCGCGTGACGTTAAATTTTTATTTGTTTACAAAATAAATGAGTCAAGAGTTGCGTTTTCTTGGTTATTGAAAAACAAAATGCGTAAATTCATAAAAACGAATAACAAAAATTCTTTTGCATTAAGCAATAAGTTTGATATTTTAAAAAGGTGATTTTTCACTTCTGACTTTCACAATACATTGTTTTGCTTTGTAAACATCTATTGGAAATGAAATAAATTTTAATCCCCAACAAATTTGAGTACAACCAGTAAAGTAGCACACAGACATTGTTTCGAATAAAATGATCGAATAAGAACGGAAATGTTTTTGCACGTGACCTTTTATGCATGCATACACGTTAAGACTTGTCCATTCTTCATAAAGAAGACTATTGCGTCCTGCGCTTATATATAATTTGACTGTTAGTGTTTTTATTTTCATTTTGATAATAACGGTTTTAAATAATGTCAAGCTGCTTGTTTGATTAGTTCGGGAAACACAAGCCAAGCCTGAACGAAACTCAGGAAATAAATGGGCTTACATAGGGGACAAATGTCCCTAAACAGGGATATCATCAAAGCTTCACCGTTATCCATTTTTGCAGTAAAAAAAAAAATTTGAATAGCCTACATTTAATAATTAAACTAGTATTTAAGTAACAACAAAAGCAAATCTTATATTTTTACCTTATCTTAAATTTGTACTGACAGGCGCCAGTTGTATACAGCCAATTATTTCATCAACAGCAAGATTGTTAAGTCTTTCTATTGTTGTTTTTTAACAGTTTTTGAACAGTGGCCAATAGTGTACAGCGGATATATTATTCACACTGGCTCCATCGTGCCTCTGCAACTGTAGATAAGGTTGACACACGCCTAATGGTTCGACTGCCCATGTGTGCAGAGGAAAATTGCAAATAATTATCATGTAATTCTCTATAGGTAATGACGCCAATTACACTTAATATGAATAAAGATTTTTCTGTAATTAGCTGTTCATTAATGCATTATTATATTAGATGTTATAGCAGAAATACTTCATTTAATAATGATATCTGCATATTATATCGGCGTAGTATGTTAATCTATGTGTTTATGCAGGCTATAAATGGGCTACAAGATTTGAGTTTGTGTATATCAATTAATATCTATGCTTATTATCTATGGCAACAATTATTTTGCCTGACTATCTATATAAACTTTGTGGCGTATATATGTATCATTATAAAAAATTATTAAATCTTATTAATCATATACAATTTTATCCCATACCAAAAATAAATATCTGTTAAATCTATTAACCCTTACAGTCCCGGGCGCGTATATAGCGTAACTGAAGGCAGCATAGATAGAAGTAGGTCGGTACGGGAAGGGTTAATGATTCATCATCACTCTTGATTCTCTGCAAAGTGATTTCACGCACATTTCGTTCAATAATGTAAAAAAAAAAATCATACAAAATTTCACCAACTATCATATGATTATATCTAGATCTAAATAAGTAGGAGGTATTGTATGACTTATGACTATAATATCCTTTTAAATAGATCAATTTCTTTTTGGAGTTTGAGAAAATTATTTGACTTTTGTTTTCTTTTATACTGTTGAGTTTATGGTGGTTTTTGTGTGTATAGCTAAGACCACTTCTTATAGGAATTGTATACATGTTAGATCAATTGATTGATTGATTGAACCTATATCATACATTGATGCATATACACATGCTAACACATACATACGTGTATACTGTATACAAACATAAGTACATACATACATAATACATACAAACATACATACATATAGACATATGCCTACATATGCACTGATAAACAAACATATCTACATACATTCCTACATATAGACACAGATATACAAACTAAACGTAGTCTACATGTAAACAGTCATACATACAAACATACATACCTACATACATTCATACAAACAAACATGCTTACAAACATGCATAAAAACATATAGACAAACATACACACATCCATACAGAAATACAAACACACATACTTACAGACATACATAGGTAATATGTACACGCAAATAATCATACATACTTAGGCTACATATGTAACAACAAACATGTCCGTATAAACATAATGAAAGTATGATAACATCTTTGAAGAAGAAAACTAAAATAGTAAACAAAACACCAAACAAAATTCCAGAGTTATAGCCGTTACCTCAATATATGTCGCTAGGTGTTTGAATATCCATGTCCAGGCCCAGACAAGAAACGTTGACCAGTGGATCTATTGTTGTCCTTACTCACCAAGCAATCATCACATCCTATTAGCCAATGAGTTTAATCAACGTTTCACTAAAATGTCACCGCAGGGTGTAGTCCTACATCTAGTAGTGACGAAGTCTAAAACGATATGTCAACAGTATTAAACAGCTCAACGTTGACACTCAATATAATATTAATAAAACTGTAGTGATCCAGTCTACTGAATCACTAATGTAATAATGAGATTTTTCACAAAACCATATCAAAAGATCCTTTAAAAGAATAACATTTAGCAAAGATTAAAACAGCTAACTCATTTGGCCAAAATCACTACTCTCAAAAAATAAAAAAACTTAGAGAAAAACAACTCTTCCCTGCTCTCCCCTGATTAACTCTCCCCTCCCCACTTTTGCACTTTCCCCAACTCATCCCCTCGCATCCCCCCACGTGCCCTTTTAACTCGCTTTCCTTTTTACTCCCACACCTCCCCTTTCACCACAATATTGCTCAGTGCTAAAAAACCGAGCCGTACGGCGAGGAGCAAAACTCCCGCGTTGCTTGTTTCCCCTTGCCAGTGTCAGATGGTCAAATACTAATAAAAAAAACAACAACAAACAAACTCTACTGCTGCTACGTTGTCCATTCGAGGGATGAAAGACACAAAGCTTTTAACAATTCTGTTATACAAACTTTGTGTTCTTGTTCAAAACTAACTTGTTACTAAAATAGTGTTTGCTAGTGTGTTACATGGTTGTTACAAAGATAAACTACAAATTGTCAAAGAGAAATAGATAGAAAGAGAGAGAGAGAGTGTATGTATGTGTGTGATGAAGGGGTGATAGAGAGAGTTTCTATAAAAGAATGAGATGGAATTAGAGATAAAGAGCAAGGCATATAGAGGAAATACAGAGAGAGAGAGAGAGAGAGAGAGAAAGAAAGAATGGTTTAACCTCGACCTAGAGGTATAAAAAGAGATAGATAATGTAATTATTTATGCCTAGACAGACGTAGAGAAGGTAGATAAACAATATTGAGAGAAAGATAAAAAGATATAGATAATACAATTATATATTATTTAGGCCTAGACAGACGCACAGATAGGCAGATAAACAATTTTGAGAGAA
This sequence comes from Anisus vortex, assembly GCA_949126835.1. Classification (NCBI taxonomy): domain Eukaryota; kingdom Metazoa; phylum Mollusca; class Gastropoda; family Planorbidae; genus Anisus; species Anisus vortex. The sequence continues at coordinate 26,705,691 of OX421502.1, read as the reverse complement.
AGCACAATAGACCTGAAATTAAAATCAGCAGTGTAGGTCTACTTCTTCATTTGTCAGTTTATTTTTTTATGTTTGTTTCCGTCATTACGACTTTTAAAAAAGTATAGTCAACATTCTGTGGATAGTTGTTTTCGTTTTGTAAATACACTCATCTTTTTCTTCTATTAGCCAGTCTTCAGAGCAGTTTTGCTCTCTTGCAGTCAATGTCAGACACACTGGCATTGTTATTCTGGGTTTTCCTTTATGGCTTTTTTCAAACCCCGCAGTTCAAGAGAGTTTTCGGTTCTGCGACCAGCACCTGTGAGTTGTATTTCGGGATCGTGCTGCATTGAGTCAGGGCTGAGTTGTGGTGAGGGGGGTGGGGCTGGCCTATGGTCCAATCTCCGCCATCCAAAGAGCTCTCCAAATGGTTATGACACTCATTTGTGCTATTTAATTTTTTTAGATTCTGGGAATACTCTGTGGAATTGCCACATTTTGGATTTAGCCCCCTCCACGACTTTACACCCACCCATCTCCATGCTACCAACACCAGAGCCCCCCAGCAGGAGTTCCGCAAAACCTCTATCCAGGGTAGTGCAATCTGGACCTCTGTCGACAAGCACCATAAAGGGCGGTACAAGTTTTACGTCCCCGGGTTATACAAACATCGTATTTCGTTAGTTTTGGCTTTTGTCAATTTTTTTGTCAACAAAATTATATATCTGTCTCAGTTTTCGTCAATTCTGAAGCTGTTCCTAAAGTGCCAAAAGACAAAGAACACCAGTGACCCTTGGTTGGTAGTCCTTTGATGAGAATGGTCCTTAAGGCGGGACATTTTCCTTCAAAATATATATCTGCATTTCTCTCTCTCTCTCTGTCTGTCTGTCTCTCTCATCGGCGCTTTCCAAAAAGATTGTTTAGATAAAGAACCATTTTACATGTTCATTTAAATGTTCATACATATCCTTTTTATTACTTTATATTAATTTATATTTTTTTATTCTTATAACAATAAATGTATTGAGTATACATTTATAGTTTTATATTTTTTTAGTATGTATTTCATAGTGTCTAAAATAAATGAATGAGATTTATATTGATTCATAAGAAAATAAATTGCCTCGGTTGTTTTTTCTTCTTTTCGTCTCTGTTTTTGTATTTCGCCGATTGTTGGCACATAGACTTATAAAAGTTTACAGACGTTCCTTCTAGATAGAAAACTATTACTTCCTAGGCCAAAACTCCTGCAGGGCGACAGGGATTGGTCGGTGGCAGGGATTGGTCGGCGGCAGGGATTGGTCGGCGGACGGTCTAGTAACTTTGTTGACACTCCTGAGTACTAGCAGTATAGTATAATCGTTCTTAAACTTGTAATAATTTTATGGTGACTGATTTCAGAATATCGCAAAACGCAACACACAAACATGTATGCAAAGTACACATGCATGTATAGGCCTACAGACAAATCACACACACACACAAACATACAGACGCTAACACAAACACACGTGGAGTCACAAACACACTTAACAGACACATGCGCGCACACACACACACACACATACACACCCACATATAAATACATACTCAGGCATGCGTAGCCATTATATATGAACTAGTCAAATGTAAATAAACGTTAAAAGATTACAACGATTTTTTTTTATATCAACCACATAAAGCAACATCTGCTCAACATACCCGCGGACATAGGCGTATTTCCAGGATGTTTAATTGTTCAATCAACCAAACCAGTGTCGGATTACGGAGGTCCCGACCAGCTGCAGCCCGTGACCTCCCCCCATCCCACCCACATCCTCCTCAAACTGAATAAAACGAATGTGGGTCGCATGTCAATAGAAGCTATTTAGACGCAATTTTAAAATAAATATTGACAACGGAGAATCAATTTTTTTTCTATAATTTTGTATCTCAAAGAAAAATTGGCGGATGTTATTAATTCACAATTATTACCATCTTCTCCCTCCCCCACCCGCACAACTTCCCCACCACCATCAATTTGCATAATGTTAAAGTTTCCAGTTTAATGTATTCATTCACGCACGTTTTTGGTTCAAATCTCGAGACGCAAAACAACACCAAAAAAAACAAAAAACAGACTGATGAAGATTGAGATGGGTAGTGTTGAGCGGGGGGGGGGGGGGGGGGGATGTAAGAAGTGGTGCATTTGAGTAAGAATTGAAACAGGCATCAAGATCACCTCCTGGTATTGACCTAGTAAAATGATATGCTTCGAATCTGTTTTTTATTTCTTGTTTGTTTTAAGCTGGTTTTAAAAAAATCGCCACAGCAAAAAGAAAAACATATAAAAAATATACGCCTGTGTATAAAATTCTTCTTTGCGTTTTCTAAGTCTATTTTTGAAATTGAAAAATTAATTTTAAATTCATGATTTCTTTTTTATTCTATATCATACGTTTACTTCTAGCCAGCCTAATTCAAACAGTGTCAGACAAAAATAGATTCAACCCACGGGGTGACATTTTAACCACCCCTGTTCATCGTTTGGCTAAATAGTGGCTAATGCAAGATAGACTTCATTGAATATTGAGTTTGGTTGAAACAGTTTCTATTTCTAGTTGTTTTTTTTTTACATATTAAAAGGCCCATAGTGGAAGACCTATGCTAGACATACTTTCTTCATCATGGTGATCTTGGGATTTTAACTATAGGCCTCGATTTCTATTGTCTCCCAAACGCTTAACCTGGTTAAAATACTCTCCATTTTAAGGACTTAACATTTTAAGCTTTATGACTTTAACTGGTAATAGTTTTTAAGCCAAATCTTCATCCCATGTGCCACAAATCACATTTTTCTTTTAAAGGTAGTTTGCTTCGATATTTTTTTTTCTATGACCATTACAAGCTAACATCTTAGCCAATCGAACACTTTGTTTTTTGTTTGTGTTTCTTCTTACATCTAGATTAGAATCAAATTGCAAGACTGGACTCAAACCATGAATGTGCGTAGGACGCAATAATCTCCTTTATAGAAGCAGCGACTGTAATATATAAGATAAGAATCTCTGCTCTATTTTCCATTAAATTATCTGGCTAATAATAAGGTGAACACTAGATAACAACACTATATCACCACCAACAAATAAAAAACACACCTTAACGAAACCCTAAAATATCTATAAATAAACCTAACGATATCAGACGAGCATATTTCATAGATTGCTACAACAGTTGTTGCTCTTCAGTGCTCACAGTTTGACGCTTTGAAAAAAAACAACATAAGTTATTGAATTTAAAATCCAAAACTAATGTTGATTTATAATACATTTGTTTGCATTTTATGGGCTGGGCCTGCTTGAAAAATAAATCAACAATTACTTGAGTAGATTTATTTATACAGTAAAACCCCTTTTTTGTATCACATGTTTCAAGATTCGTTTTCTTCTTGTTGTGGCAAAGAGACGAAGCCTAAAACGTTGTTGCTACGTTTTTTTTAGTGATCGGTTAGTTCTATGCGACTGCCGAAGTAAGGGATTTGGGTTGCCAGCTCAACGATCTTTACTTTTACCAGTCATATTCATTATATTTAGGTCATTAAATTTATACTATGTATTCTGTCACGTCATGATTAGTAATCTAATCTTATCTTATATATTTATATATATGCTATAAGATATCGATGAAAACATATTTTAGATTTCTTTAATGAAGATTTAATGTCGAAATCTGATGACACAAAGACAACTTCTTATAATTTCACCATTTTGTAAACCAACACTTCTGGTTGTATCACGTGACCCGGAAATACTTATGCAAAAAGCCCATTATCGCCTACTGTTGAGGTTATGGTGGTTTGAGTGTGTATAGCTAAGACCACTTCTTACAGGAATTGTATACATGTTAAATGAATTGATTGATTACACTTCTACAATCTTACATTGATGCATATATACATGCTAACACATACATACATGTATACAAACATAAATACATACATACATAATACATACAAACATACATAAACATATTTTAGATTTCTTTAATGAAGATTTAATGTCGGAATATGATCACACAAAGACAACTTCTTATAATTTCACCATTTTGTAAACCAACATTTTTGGTTGTATCACGTGACCCGGAAATACTTCTGCATAAAGCCCATTATCGCCTACAGTTAAAATGTCCGATGTTAAAATCGGATTCCACATAACTTATCCTGTAGCCTTTGTATATTTCTAGAAGACTAGAACTGGCCGTCGAGGTTGAAATCAATTGGCAAACACCAGCAAAAGCATGCTCTTTTCCTTTACGGAAATACCTAAAATAATTTTAAAAATCTCTTCAATTTGAAAAGGTCAGGAATCATTAAGACTTGTCAATAGAGCGTTCCCAGTAGGCGGAGCTTAAGTTTTTTTGTGTAAATTTAGTGACGTATTTGTGTAAATATAGAACCCACTTGAGGTACAAACCAAACGTGGTGAAAGTGAAGTACTTCTTTATCATGCAAAATTCACATCTGAATATTGGCTATCCTACTCAAAAATAAGGAGGTAAATAGTAGTACTGTAGATTAATTGATTAATGTGATTAGGCTAGGGCCGGCTAGACCTATTTACACTTTCAATTTCACTTTATAGGCCTACACTTTTAATGTTTCGTAGGATAGGCTACGATGTCAAGTGATATTGTTGGTGAATAGGCTATCTAGTCAAGTCACTATTAGGCTCACATCGTCTATGATCTATGTCTATGATAATAATAAAATAGCCTATTTTATTTAACATACATAATACAGCTTAAATCTTAATAAGACTTAAAACACAACACATCATTTAAAAAAAGCTCGAGCCTATATGAAACTTTATTAATACAGCGGCCATATTTAATTGTACACCATTACTCAAAGTAAACACAAATCACGTGCTTTTTGTCACGGGATTGCAAACGCCCTATACCACAACTTATGCATATTTTATTAAGCGATGTATTTTTAAGTTACAATTATAAATGTTGTTTGTATTTTAATTAGTTTTCTGTTAAACCTTTTTTTTTCTCAAGTGTATATCTAAATATATTCTTTTTGAAAAATGACCTTTTATTGTCAGCTGTAAAAATTCACGTGTAATTTCAAAAAAGGAAAAGTTTACTCCACTTTTCTCAATCCCATTCTAGTTACATTTTTGTGAATGTTTTTTTTAGTTAATGGGTCACAGGCAGAAGATGAAAGTTTAAGTAAGGTGAAATTATGTTCGCGCTGAATTTTAATTTAAAAAAAATATAAGTTATAGTTTATGTGGTAAGCATGTCTTTAAAACAAAATCATGAAACAAATGATAAAAATTGTTTATTTTTTAAATAGTGTAGAATTTGATAGATTGAGTGAAAGAGAGAGAGAGAGAGAGAGAGAGAGAGAGAGAGAGAGAGAGAGAGAGAGAGAGAGAACGGAAGAGAGGGAGAGACATTGGCAGAGATCCAGAGAAAAGGATAGAAGTGCAGAGAGAATTATTGTACATGATAGACAGACAAGTAGACTAAACCCATTAACCCAGTGCAATATATTTATAGAGAGAGATAAACTATATAGGAAATAATAATACTATGGTAAATTATATAGCGCTATAAAATTTAGCATTCCCAGTGCGGTCTTGGAACAATTTGCAGTGGCAGTTGTATTAGTATGTAAGGCACACAGCCACTAGCCAAAGAGAAATGTCTTTAAGCTCTTTTAAAAGACTCTTTTGTCTCAGATTCTATCAGTGTCCGAGGCAAGCTGTTCCAAATAGAAGGCGCCACAGATTCAAATGAGCGCACTCCAAGGTACTTCTTTTTGTGCCCAGTCACACTGGGAATTTAAAGGAGTGACTGTGATGAAGAGAACAGTTCCCTTGATGGCGCGTGCTTTGATATCAATTCTTGAAGGTAGGAAGAAGCAGCGCCATTTATACCTCTGTATGTAGGGGAAATAACTTTGTGATTTATTCGCTTCATAATCGGGAGCCAGTGGAGATCCATTTGAATTGGAGAGATATGATACCGCCTTTTTACCCGCGAAACAATGCGCTCCGCAGAGTTCTGCACCCTCTGTAGTCTTCGCAGCTGGTTCTGGGCAAACTCCACAGGCAAATGTTGCCGTAATCCAACCATGACTGGATTCGAGAGACTGCTACTAGATAATATATAGATAGATAGATACAGAGATAAGAAAGAAATATCTATTTATGTTTTCAATAACTAAAAAAAAAGAGAGAAAATGTTTACAAAGCCTTATATTATATATATATATATATATTGTTAATTTTTTCAAACATTGTTTCGATATTTAAAATATTATTTACAATTTTTAAACATTCAAACAACAAACAAGCAAAGAAAAAACAATTAAAAAATAAAAACAACGGAAAAAAACGGCAAACATAAAAAAGAATGATTGAAAAATACATTTTTGGAAGTGGGGTGGGGAGAAAACATTGTTTTTTTTCACCAATACAATAGAGACTGACCTAGTTTTGGTTTAAAATGAAAAAAAAAACAAAAAAAAAACAGTTAGAAAGCTACCATCTTTTTATTTGACAAGCGTTACACACCCAATTATACCCCATCACTTGCATATCTTCGCCTCTTTTTCAAATTTCTATCTGAGTGCGCACCAAGTTACTTCTACAATTGAACGCAAGGCCGATAGGAAATAGCTTTGTTTTGTCTCTAAAACACAGACGCCCCTCTGGTTATCTTTTTTTACATATGAATACATTTTAGATAGTTGCTTTTATAGAATCGATGTAGAGTCTTTTTTTCATTATGATAGGCATGGGTTCAGATCTTTTTCGACTTTAGACCTTACGTGGATTCAAGATATATTTCTATTTCGCTCACAATGTTCGATATATAATATATAGTTATTTTTGTATAGTATAACAATCAGACTGACCAATGGACAAAGAGGATGAAGAGAATGAGACTAACAAAAGGTACGGAAGATTTTTTATCTTATCCAATAATAAGTAAAGTTAGAGAATATCATCCAAAGTACGGTACTGAGAAATTCCGACCTAAATAATCTGTGTAGGACGCAATAATCTTCTTTATAGAAGGAGCGTCTGTAATGTATAAGATAAGATAAGATTATAAAAACTTTTCTGTTATCTTCGTGACTATATGATACTAAATACTGGACCTAGGGAAATAAGAGAAAACTAAGGAAAACAGTTGTTGGATATATACATTATAAACATTTTATAAGAGAATACATTTAGATACACACTTCAGAAAGAAAAAGAAACATGTAGAGAGTAGGAGAGTTCATGAGGTCGCTATAACAATGTACTAGAAATAACTTGCTGCGTAACCATAACACTAGACTAGACAGGCATACACAAATAGTTTTGCAGATTGCTCTTTTTTTTTTTTTTTGCTACGAACTCTTTTCAAATTTAATATCCATATTATTATGATAACGGAAATTGTATTCATCAGCTGCCCTCCCCCCCCCCCCCCCCCCCCGACCTATCCGATTCTTTTGTAGTCAAGATACATATCAATAGAACAATTTGTTTATTGCAAAAAGGTGTGTGTGTGTGGGGGGGGGGGGGGGTGATATGATTATTTTTTTTTAAGGGAGAAAATAAGTATTCGCTTAAGTTGATTAAAATTAAAATATTGGAATATTATGTTCTCTCAAAAAAAAAAAAAAAAAAATCTGAAATAATACATAAGTAGGACGTTATTCTGATCACCAGCACGATTTGGGCTCCCATGCATACCCCTTCCCCTTAATAATACATCTTTTAAATTGTTTGTTTAGGATGCCCATCGGCGATCAAATTTCCCATAATGCAGTATTGGGCACTGCTTTACTTAACTTTTGCATATATTTTTTATTATTTCAATGTTTGCATTATGTCGTTTCGCTACCACTTTTTTTTTGTTGTTGTTGTGAAAAGCTAATAATTTTGCCAAAATGCCAAGAGCTTAATTGCGTAATCTATGACAGCTCTCACCATCTAACAGCCCCCCCCCCCCCCCCCCCGCCTCACCACGAGTTTACCAGCTGTGACCGACTCTTTCTGACGGTGCTGTCATTAAAACGAATTTGTTTTCTTTTGCCAGAGCAAATAGTGGCGTGGTTATGCAGGAGGATTGGGGGTGATTGGGGGAGGCAGCAGTTCCGTCAATGTCCTAGGGGCGCCGGCTCTGTGCTTAATGAAAAAACTCAGCGTGAATGTATTTACTAAACAGAAAGAACTAACCGAAAATATTGAGTCTGGAGGTATATAGGGGTATGAGATAAATGAAAGTGATAGCGTGTATCACGCTTTGGTATATTGGTAGAAAAAAATAATAGAGATTTTTTCTAAGGACAGATATTGATAAGAGCTTCGCAATCTCGATACTTTAAGAATTGCTTGCAGACTTATCAGTAGTATTACTGGGGCTATATTGATATAGTTCTAACGATAAAACATTCTATCTATCTATCTATCTATCTATCTATCTATCTATCTATCGATCTATCTATCTATCTATCTATCTATCTATCTATCTATCTATCTATCTATCTACCTACCTACCTACCTATCTATCTATCTATATCTATCTATCTATCTATTTATCTATATATCTATCTATTTATCTATCTATCTATTTATCTATCAATTTATCTATCTATCTATCTATAAATCTATCTATAAATTTATCGCTATATCTAACATATATTTCTGATTGTTTTAAGAGGCAAGCTATTTTTATAATTGAAATAGAGAATAATGAATTGGTCTTAGACGCCAAGCCATTGAATGGCTTAGTGTAACGCAAAGCTCAATGCAGACGGCAGCTCAAAATGTAATGGGTCAAATGAAGAGTTCCAAGAAAATAATCAGAAATTTCTTTGAGCCATTGGGTAACCTACTTGACACTAGAAAGGGGAACAAACTCTAATAGTACATATCCCACGTTCCAAAGGGACTTGCTCAGAGTATCCTGCAAGACAGACACTATAAGGTCGAAGGAGAAGAGACCAAAAAAAAAATGATTGAGCTGAAAAGGAGTGGACCAAGCATGTCCACTCAAATGAAGCGGTCAAGCGGTCAGACATTAAGGGGATACATAAAGTAAAGAACCATTCTGACCGAACTGGTCATATGTCTCGTGAAGCAGCGTTCACCAGATTCTGTGGCCACGGCATACAGTCGCTTTTACTTTACCCCAACTAGTGTCAGGTACCCATTAGAGCTGGGTAGACTCAGGGGCACACTCGAATCCCGGAAAAAATCCTAGCCTCCACCAGGATTCGAACCCTGAACCTTCGGATCGCCAGTCGAACACGCTGCCGCTGGGTCACCGTGCCCCATTAAAGGGATAGGTGAAGGTCAATTTCCGCAGAAGTATTTCCAGGAAGTTTTTGTTAACTAAAAGATGAAATGAGGGGGGGGGGGGGCCGAACTAAACTCCTCTAATTAGGTCCACAAAGAGTAGTTTTCAAATTGCCAGGGGAGAATAAGGCGCCATATTTCTTTTGCATCCTCCCCTCCCCCTCCCTTTGCACACACCAACAATTACACAATTCCTCCGTTAGTCACTGATTAGTGTTCTTGTTTGTTTGATGTAGCTATTATCGATTGATTTGTTTGATTGATCCACCCCCCCACTACCCACCCCCCTACTACCTCCCCACAACCAGGCAGGATGATTCGTCTGGCCAGCAGAGCGCCGTAGACAACCCCAGCGAAGACGGCTGCTACATACACGTCTGCGGCACTTCCGTCCAGCTGCTGCACATGCTTTCACAGATTGATATGTGTGAGTAGTGAGTTGATTTATTTGTTCTAACGCCCCCCCCCCCCCCCCCCACCAAAGTACGAAGTGAGTTTAATCTTTTGTTCTCACGGCCCCAGTAAACAGTGAGTTGAGTCGTGGGTTCTCCAGGGCCCACAGTAGGTAGTGAGTTGAGTCGTTGGTTCTCGAGGGCCCCCAGTAAGTAGAGATTTGAGTCGTTTGTTCTCGAGGGCCCCAGTAAGTAGTGAGACACTACGCCAGCAATGTAGGAAAACTTGGTCATTTCAGTAACACAATTTTCAAAAAACATATCAATTGTATTATAAATGCTCTAAACAGCTCGCCTAATCAGAGCCTTAAAATTTATAATCTTGGTGCACTCATTGTTTGTGTGTGTGTGTGTATGTATGTATGTATGTGTTTGTATATGAGTGTGTGGTGGGGGTGGTAATTTTAAAGCCAACATACAACACCTCTGATCTCACGTCAGGTACGAGAACTCCTGTCCAGGTATTGGAATTGGAGAGCATGAGCGAGGAAAGTGAGTCCTGCCAATCAACTTCTCCGTCCTCCACGACCTCAACCACGCCCAATTCAATGTCAGGTGAATGTTTAAATGTTCTAACATGCTGCATGTTGTTGTTCGTCCTGCATTGCCCGAGGATGACCACATCTCCTATAATTTATCTTATATAATATTACAGAAGCTCCTTCTACAAAGAAGATGACTGCGTCCTGCGCTCATCCGTGGACCGAGTCTAGTCTTGCATCTTTATTAATGTTTTAAATTATGTTAAAATACTGGTTTTCCTGGTTTGTTCGGGCAACCCATTCCATGACCGAGTGCCACTCGGGAAGAAAGAGTACTTATATGCATTTGTTGCTTCTCTCGTGGCCTTTTAATCCTAGATGTGCCCTAAGGTCCTTTTGCAAAGATCACACTCAAAGGATGTGGCTTCAGGATCTAGCAGTGCTGTGCAGTTTGTCTTGTCTTTTAGATTTTCATTTTTAGCGTCATAGTTCAGCCAAGCGTGTACCAGTTGTGATAGCATTTCGCCACTTAGTTCATAGTTCAGCCAAGCGTGTACCAGTTGTGATAGCATTTCGCCACTTAGTTCATAGTTCAGCCAAGCGTGTACCAGTTGTGATAGCATTTCGCCACTTAGTTCATAGTTCAGCCAAGCGTGTACCAGTTGTGATAGCATTTCGCCACTTAGTTCATAGTTCAGCCAAGCGTGTACCAGTTGTGATAGCATTTCGCCACTTGGTTCATAGTTCAGCCAAGCGTGTACCAGTTGTGATAGCATTTCGCCACTTAGTTCATAGTTCAGCCAAGCGTGTACCAGTTGTGATAGCATTTCGCCACTTAGTTCATAGTTCAGCCAAGCGTGTACCAGTTGTGATAGCATTTCGCCACTTAGTTCATAGTTCAGCCAAGCGTGTACCAGTTGTGATAGCATTTCGCCACTTGGTTCATAGTTCAGCCAAGCGTGTACCAGTTGTGATAGCATTTCGCCACTTAGTTCATAGTTCAGCCAAGCGTGTACCAGTTGTGATAGCATTTCGCCACTTAGTTCATAGTTCAGCCAAGCGTGTACCAGTTGTGATAGCATTTCGCCACTTAGTTCATAGTTCAGCCAAGCGTGTACCAGTTGTGATAGCATTTCGCCACTTAGTTCATAGTTCAGCCAAGCGTGTACCAGTTGTGATAGCATTTCGCCACTTAGTTCATAGTTCAGCCAAGCGTGTACCAGTTGTAATAGCATTTCGCCACTTAGTTCATAGTTCAGCCAAGCGTGTACCAGTTGTGATAGCATTTCGCCACTTAGTTCATAGTTAAGCCAAGCGTGTACCAGTTGTGATAGCATTTCGCCACTTAGTTCATAGTTCAGCCAAGCGTGTACCAGTTGTGATAGCATTTCGCCACTTAGTTCATAGTTCAGCCAAGCGTGTACCAGTTGTGATAGCATTTCGCCACATAGTTCATAGTTCAGCCAAGCGTGTACCAGTTGTTATAGCATTTCGCCACTTAGTTCATAGTTCAGCCAAGCGTGTACCAGTTGTGATAGCATTTCGCCACTTAGTTCATAGTTCAGCCAAGCGTGTACCAGTTGTGATAGCATTTCGCCACTTGGTTCGGTCTTCTGCCATTGTTTCCCGTGTGTCTGTGTCGTCATCAAGTGATTTTATTTCACGGTAGATGTCAAATCGCTTTTTTTTTCGGGGGGGGGGGGGGGGCATAGGTTTTCATTTGACCACGTGCAAGCTTGCCAAACAGAAGTTTCTTGGGCAATCTATATTCTGGAATTCTTACTGTGTGACCGACCCATCGCGCCGCACATGCTGTGAGAATGAGACAATTTAAACGCATTGGGAAAGGAACAGTAAAATAGATTCAATGATTCAATTAGAAAACATTAAACTTCGAACATTTTTACAAACACTTTTAAATATACCTACAAAACCGACGGCGACAAGCTCACTTGCTTGGATTACTAAACTTTTCCATTCTTAAAAACTTTAATATTAAATACAGTTCAACGAATGTTGTTGTTTTTTCAACAGACGAAACCAATTATGTCATATGGGCGGAGCCTATCATGACCTGCAGGCTGGTTCCAGCCAATCCTAATGGAGTGGCTGATGTTCGAAGATTACCACCCGGTGCCAGAAAAGTGCTGCCAACCTCTCAGACGGCATCAAGTACGATCTGCGAATTTATTTCAGAAACTGGTTTTAATTAACTAAGTTCAACTACATTAGGAGTGCGTTAAATGATCACGTAAAATATGGTTTTTCAAAACAAAAAGCACACCCTGTTAAATGCGTATAGTTTGAAATTACGACGCGTTCAACATTCACAACTGAAATGGATGGTCGCCATGTGTCCGGTTTTGAAATTGACAGTCTGGTATTTCAACAGATTACCCGGTATATAAAAAAAAAAAGAAATGCCAGACAAGAATATTTCCAATGGTCGGGATGGACAATATCTACTAAATACCTTGTATTTTATAAAAAAGGTCATTTGGCAATGAAGTTTATTAATGGCTTTTAGTCTCATTTCGTTACCCTTACAAGACCTACAGTTAGCTACCAACATGAAACATTTTTTTTTTAGTTTGTTCATTGAATAATAATTGGAAAATGTAAAAATAAATACCATCCTTCCTCCTCAGAAAAAAAAGTTAAATAAATGATCGGGGATTTCATCCTAAATAGCAAGGTGTTTAGGAGGGTTAAAAGGTTAAGCTCTTAATTGTCATTTTCGTTGTTGGATCCCCATCACTGCCGTATTGCAGACAATAAGCTGTAAGCGCCCCCGTGGCGCCGTCATGTTCAGTGCAGCTTGGAGATGGTTACAAAAAAATAATGTTAATATTCTACAAATTTCCTCTACAAAAAGTCATTACTTTCTCGACTTATTTTTTAATAAAAATAACTAACAACCTATTTTGGTAAATTATGGTAAATAAGGATCGTAACGAAGGGTCTGTGTTCGAATCCTGGTGAAGACTAGGATTAGGTTCCGGTACTGGAAGGTATCCCTGAGTTTACCTAGTCTATGATGGGTACATGACATTACTTTGGGTAAAGTAAAAAGCAGCCGGGCATTGTGCTGACCACATAGTCCCATGGTATGCCGTGGCCGCAGAATCCAGTGAAAGCTACTTCACTGGCCTTATGATCAATTTGATCCGAAGGGTACTTCACTTTTACTGTAGTGAATACTAGCCTATATAAGTGGTGTGCTAGTGTTTGTAAACAACTTTCCTAATTCAATGGTTTGTATTGTAATCTAGTTCCACTATAATTCATCTCCAGCGTCTTGTACCACAAGCAATTCATCCAGCGCGATGCCAGGCACGTGCAGGAGTTCAGAAATGAACAACATAAATAGTGAGTTTGAACAGTACAAGACGTCGGTTCACAAATACAGGGAACTAAGATTCGAACTAGATCTAAATGAGAAATGAATTGAATAGTTTTGTTACCGAATTAAACAACCAAATAAATTTTCAGGGAATCAATCGGAATCATGCAAGAAAACCTTTATCTTTAACTTTGTTAAATCAAAGACCATAATGATATGGACCGCTTGCTTTAATATTTCTTTCATTTGATGACTCAAATATCTTCTTTGTGGAATTTCCGATCGCACTAAGTCCTCTAGACTTCCGGTCTAGTAATTCGATAAGATTTTCTCAATGGAAAAGTAAGATTAAAATCGAAAGTTGTATACAGCGGAAGTCTTTAGGGAAGTTTAGGAGTCATTAAAGGCAGTGTGCGCACGGTAAAAAACAAGTGTTAAGCTCATTATAGTCTTTGATGTGCACCGGAAAACTTGAGGACATATTGAAGGTCGCACATGCGTAAACTAACATTTCAGCTCTAAAAATATAGCAAGCGGTCCATCTTATTATTGTCTTTGGTCAAATAAAAAATAATAATTTCAAAACAGTTTTCAGAAAAAATTGCTTGCTGAATAGCGTATTTATACACTCTCTACAACATCAACACTGGCTTTGACCTTCCCAATAGTATCAAAACAAAGTAACAAAAAAGATTGTTAAAAAGTAAAATGCTCGAAATTTTGAAATTCACCTAATCATTATTAATTCAACCAAAACAATCTAAATATAATATATGAAGCAATGTGGCCGAGCGGCAGCGCGTTCGACTTGCGCACTGACTGGGTTTGAATCCTTGTGAAGGCTAGGATTTTCCTCCTGGACTTCAGGGTGTCCATGAGTCTACCCAGCTTAGATGGGTACCTGACATTAGTTGGGGTAAAGTAAAGGCGGCTGGGCTTTGTGCTGGCCACACATCCCCTAGTACGCCGTGGCCACAGAAACTGGTGAACGCTGCTTCACCGGCCCTATGATCAATTTGGTCCGACGGTTACTTTACTTTTACTCTAAATATATTAATAGTTTTTTAAAAAGGTTATGGATGTTGTTGAGTTATTAATCAATGAATGTCCAGTTTCATCTTTTTTAACCAGGAAGGGCAAGGGGCGATAACACTACGTCGCATCATACTATATTCTCGGAGGCACTGAGGAAGATGGCGAGCGCCGCGGACACCATCAGGCAGGCCAAGAACGTCCTCTCGTCACTCGCCGTGACCAGGGAGGCCAACAACAACAATAAGACAGAGAACGCCGTGGGCGGGGACGAGAACGCCAACGGAGGGTCCGCGAGAGACGCCGCCACTGAATCCTCCACCCAGGGCACCGTGAGCGCTTCGGCCAACAAGTCCCAAAACTCCCAGAAGGATGCTGAGGATCACGAGATCGGGAAGCAGTTCCCGGAGCCCATCCTGGTCAGGTCTTTCACCAACGCTGACACTACCTTGGCCTTGAACTCGAACTCTGTGGACACGAAGAACATGTCCATGGGGGACTCTGGGTTGTCCAGATCAACGTTGATGACGTACAGCTCCCAGTCGCAGCAACAGAGTCCAAGGCACCAGCCGAACAATAGGCTCAGGCCGCACGTGTCTTCCAACAGGGCCCTCTGGTCCTCGAACATGTTAGATTCTGATTACCAGGCTGCCCGCGTGGCGCGCTACCCTCGACTCTACGGCCCGACCTACAGGCGCATTATGGAAAGTAAAGAAAGGGAAGAGAACAGCACAAATCTTCAACCACAAAGCACCGAAGCTAAAGATTTAAGCTCACGCCGACGGACAGACACGTCAAATTTGCAAATGTCGCTACTTAATGTAGGGATCAATTCCAACGCGCCCACGGGTGAAAGTCAAAACCGCGCCACTGTGGAGAGAAGAATCCCAGCAGCGACAAAATCGTGCTCCAGAACGGTCCGCAACAAAATAACTGTTGTCGATTTGAGAACGGCCTTGGATCTAGCTATACGCAACCTTGAAAAGACAGATCTCTGGAAGTCGTATAATAGCAACACGTACAGCAGCGCCAGCAGCGGCGCAAAGGTCAGCTCAAATTCATTTCATTTAAGTCCCTTGAGGGATGTCAGCTTGCCGTTTTTTTCTTGTCAACAGGGAAGCAGAACCGGTGGGAGCCCGAGGGAGAAGCCCTCGTTGCAAGCGCTCGACACGAAATCTGAAAATATGAAACCGGAAAGCGACGAAGCTGTTTCATTCAAACATCACGTGGAACCTGATCTGAACAGAGCATCGGGCTCCGGAGAAACGGGAGTCAGGGGCGCGTACTCTGGCACTGTTCCGAGGAGGCCATCTAGCAGTTTTAAATCCAATATCGACGAGAGAATAGCATCTGTTTACGAGCGGACACCGGACACGCCCGCGGTGGTCTCAAAACAGAGAAAAACAGTGGAGTTTCTAATTCCCTTGTCTGAAGAAATCGAATACTCCGGCCCACCCACGGAACGCCCCGAATCACAGGGCAGCACAACCGGACTACCAGGTTCTCTTTTGGAGAAGTACGACGCAGCAGTCGAAAAAGAGAAAAGTGTCTCCACTGACAGCGATGAGACATCCTTCGTATGCTCTGCTCAGTATGAAGTGTGCTTTAGGCCGATCAAAGAAACACGAGACGCCTGTTGCTACATCAACCTAAGAAACGAGGACGAATCCGCTGCAAGCTGGAACGAAACCTACGGAAATAACTCTGCGGGCGCAGATATGGATTCGGCTGAAAACGTGGCGTATGGCGGAGAAAAAGAAAAAGTGGCCGCGAGTACCGATCGAAGAAATCTCCGTGTGTTTGGGCAGAAAACTTTTACTTTAAACAAAACCCTTGACGCTGATGGGAGCAAAGGTACTAGCCCTAGCCCATTAGGTGATCAAAAGGTAAAGTCGGCTTTCCGAGAGGTAGTTCCGAGTAAAGGAAAAGATATTATCCCAGAGTCGTACGCTTGCAGTGGCGCATTCGGCGAAAACGATTCGAAAGATTTGAGCAAGGGCGATGACGTTCAGGCAAAATGCGCTCCGTGCCGCGCACGCGTGCTCGGGGAGCCGGCGAGGACTGTTGCCCCACCTTGCATCGACAATTTTCGGCCATTGGAATCTGTGAGCGTTTACCGGAGTGACCTTTTCGAGGAGAGCCCCTTGACCTTGATGGAGGATAGCGGGGGCGACTGGACCTACAGGAACACGGCGATCACGTGTGATAAGATTATGACAGTCATCAGCGAAGACGATACTAAAGAGAGCGAATACTCACAAATCGATTCCAGGCATGACTTAGAGAAGAGTAATGAAGGTTACGCTACAGCTGAAAAATCTCCGATTGGGGACTATTTGCGATTAAAGACAGCAGACGCAGGGACGCAAGATACAGACGACGAAAGCGAAATGGTCACCATGAGATCAGTTTCGGTCAGTATGTCGCAGGCCAGTGTACTACCGAAATTCTCCTTTCGCCCCAGCCACAAAAGACACGTGAGGAAATACTTTCAAGACAGGCACGTCGCGGATTTGTTCCGCCCGTCAGAGCTGGACCTGCTCAACGAGCCATTCGTCATTGACACCTCCTCGAAACCGCCCGCGGAGACCAGGCTCCGGGCACTGCAAGTAGAGACGGTCATTGAAACGGACGAGATTGAAACCATAGATCTGGGTGACGAGACTTTTAACCAAACGGACCAGAAGCCGGAGATCAAGGTGTACGTGACGCAATCCGGCACGCAGCTGAAGTCCATCCTGGCCTCGGGGCAGCAGAAAACCAGGATAACGACCCCGACGAGGGTCGTAGCACGTGACCTTGAGCTCGTCAGCATCGTGGGAGGAGAGGACAGCGACGAGGAAGTGAAGAAAGTCCGATGGGATATGCTATCCGAGCCGTCCTCCGCACACTCCAACGATCACAAGGCCGTGGTGAAGTACGCAGCTTCCGTGATGTCCCTGGTAGCAGACGACAGCGGCGCTGTTGAACAGACAAGCAAAGAGAAAGTGGCAGAAAAAGTCAAAGAAAAACGCGTGCCCATTAGAGCGAGAATCCGAAGATTTTTCAAGTCTTGTCTGCGGCTTTCCAAATAGTGAACTCCATTAACTTTCTGTTTAAAAAAAAAGAACTATTTGTAATGAGCGAAATAATTCGATATGGGCAATTTTCTTTTTAAAATATGATATCATATAATATATACAATTTTAGATATATATATATAGATCAAGTAAAGTATATTGTAATTTATTTTCGTCAATCTATAATGTATTTTAATACATACATAAAAACATAATTATATTTATATCCATATTAGTCTGTTTTGAATTTAATGTTTTTTATTTAAATGACTATCTATCGATACAATAATATGTATTTGTTTATTTATAAATGAATGCATTAACAAATGAAAGTCTACATTCAGTTTGCACTGTTTTAATTGTGATTGGTAGACAGGAGACTAATAAACAATAACAACAACAACCAGTAACAAAAACACTGACCAAACAGTTCGAGACTAAGTGCAAAACAAACATTAGATGGAATTACTAGAGGTTTGTTTAAATGTCAAGAGGACATTTCCTAATGTATATGAGTTGCAACATTGTTGGGGAAACTCGTATTTCTGAAATTTAGAACTCAACGCTATTAAGCAAGTTAAGTTTGTTTAGCACAGTGCCTCCCACTGAGCTATCAACAACGATCGGTCAAAGTTCACTGCCTACTAATGCAAGCGTCATCCCATGCTGCTCCGATGGAGCGTAGATCTTTTTTTGCAGGTTGCGCCCCCTCCCTCCGGGAACATTAAGTCTCTTTAGCCCTTTCACCACTCTTTGGTTTCTATTGATTGCGTTATAGTGGTTATTTTATATTTAAACAATTTGAAAAAAAAAAAAACAACCTGGAACATTTTATTTCCCACATGTTTTATTATCCAGTAGTCTGTTTGACTGTTGGGGCGAAACAGATGACATGTACACCAGCCTCCACCATTCCTCCCATCTCTCAGCCTTTCTCAATGGGTCGCACAAACTCCTTGCATACCGTAGGTATGGCAACCGGTAAACCCTGCTACTATGACCCCCATTTGACCAATTTAGTGTAAATAAATGATGCTCTATTTCCTTTGCACGTTAAGATTTAAACCAACACTTTACGGAATGCGTAAGTTGATTCTAACTGATAAATTAATTTGGAGCCCAAGCCTTTTTTAATGGGCATTAAACTGATTGTAGAAATTATTGTAATCCTTCAACAATCCAAAATATCATTTAAAGAAAATGTTGAACATGAAATTGAACATAGCTTGATCTTCGAATATATATATATATTTTATTAGCTAAACATACACTGATAATTAAATGAAAATAGATAGCTCATACCGGTTATAACATAGGGCCATACATTCACGTGTAAATAATGTTATCATTTTCTCTACTGCCATGATCAGCTTTACAATCTGCGCCTTTGTTCAGTCTAGATAGTAGGCAATGAATCACTGAACGCACCAGGACGAGTGTTTAAGAGATTTGAATCATTGATGAGCCGATTATCCCAGCGATCAATCATTTCTCTGATTGCTTTAACAACCAAAAAAAAATAAATTGCACAGGAATAGTATCAGTGTATGCTACAAATTTCCAACCGAGAGGTGTAGACGTAGCTCCGTGGGGGAGCTTCAAGCGTTTAGCAATAGAAAGAAAATACAGTAGAAAAAAAAGAATCAATTTAAAAAAATCAAAACGCAAAAATTACATTTAGGTAAAAAGCTTTGGTATTTGTCTCTTTTGTTTAAATATATTTTTCTTTTGAATATTAATTCTTTAAGGCATACTTTACTTTTTACATACTATTTAATACAAAATTCTTTAAAAAAATCGAATTTCTATTCCTTTCCCTGCCACTCGACTTTGTTGTTAATTACTAGATTCCATGCCGCCATTTCCATTTTTTCCTTTCCTTGAGTGTCAAAGTTTTCTTACGCACAATTCTTGAATCAATATAATAGAGAAAAACTAAAAATCTAAGAAGGATATCTGACACAATTAAATGACATAAATCTGTTGTGTTTATATAAAAAGTTTATATATATATATATATGTATAAAACTGCACTTTTATGTTTATACATGTATAACTCTTGTGAGTTTTGCTCAGTCTCAACTAGTCCGAAATATGGTCAGAAGCACTGACATATATTTATTGGTTACATTCTATGTCGGTTACTCGACGGTTACTTCCGCCATGGAAAAACTTGCATTTTAAACCATGATGTAATCCACGGATAAGCTTATAAATTAATATAAATCTAATGTAATGTGATCCACGGGTTAGCATATGAATTACTCTAAATCTATGATGTAATCCACGTATGAACCTATAGATTACTCTTAATCTATGATGTAATCCACGGATGAACCTATCAATTACTCACAATCTGTGATGCAATTTCAAAGTAAGAAACTATTAAAGTGCATAATTTTACGTGTATTGAAATATTTATAATCTATAATTTTTTTAAACTTCGTAATAATATTTGTTCAAATGCGTAACTACCAAAAAGTCACGTGTTATAAATTGACCAATGGTGTCAACGCATTCATGGGACTTGCACTGCAAAACATGGTAAGGAAACAAAAAACAATGTTTGTTGACGCGAATAGTGGCAAAGGCATCGGATCTGCCATGGATGCATAATTTTCATGTCATTCCCGGGCCCCCTAAAAGTTCTCCCCGTCGTGTTTCAAGGGCTTCAATTTCCTTCATTAATGCCTGCCATGATAAGGTCATCCCTGGGCTTGAATGACCTACGAGATTCTTCTCGTCTGACCTTTTTCCCTGACCGCGACATGGGCGATATCTTCATTTGCATAAGAGACGACTCCCATTTCGGCCGATTCTAGAGTTGTTCACTTGTTATTGCAAGAAAAACCAAGTGTGTGTTTTTTATTACTGTAGCATACTGATTGGGGCTCGGTTTCCGATTGTATGTGACATGTAATAATAGAAATAATTCTTCATGCAATGATGGAAATGTAATAATGAGAATGTAATGATGGAAATGTAAGGATGGAAATGTAAGGATGGAAATGTAAGGATGGAAATGTAAGGGTTGAAATGTAAGGATGAGAATGTAATTATGGAAATGTAAGGATTACATTGTAATTATGGACATGTAAGGCTGGAAAGATATTAAGGAAGGAAATTAAATGCTCAAATAAGTTAATACCATTATTTTTTTTTAGATCACTAAATTGCATTTTAATTTACTATAGTGAAAATGTTTCGCCTCATGTGCTTCAATGCTTGCCTTGCATTCTGATAGTTAGTTTTCTGACTAACTGAGAAAGAGAGAGAGACAGAAAGATATAGATAGGCTAAGGGAGACAAAGAAAGAGAGTGGTTGATAAATACGGAAAGGACAGAAAAAGAAAAAAACAAAGAAAGAGACCGATAGAAGAGAGAGAATGATAGACCGAGAGAAAGGTGTAAGACAGAAAATAAGGGAGACACCGAGAGAGAGAGAGAAAGAGACAGAGAAAAAGAGAGAAAGAGATGGGGGGCGGTCTAAGGGAATCAGAAACAATAATGGAAAGAAGAGAGAGGAAAAAAATGAGACATCTAGTCGGGAAAATAGGGAAAGCCTGGGAGAAAGAGAGATACTAACAACAAGACGGGAAAATAGGGAAAGCCTGGGAGAAATAGAGATACTAACAACAAGTAACATAGACAAAGAGAGACAGAGAAATGAGAAAGAAAGAGAGAAAGTTAGTGAGAGTTGAGTTATCATATTTCATTTTCATAAATAATGTACATCTATTTATATATATATATATATATAAAGCACTGTGTGTGTATTTAACCAATCAAATTGGTTTATTTGAAGACACGTGACCTTATTGCCTCATATTTTACCTTTGCAATTTGACTTAGCACATGTGTCCTGGCTAGATGAGTGGATGACGCATCGGAATGCCACGCGGTCGACCGGGGTTCGATTCTCCAGTTAGTCTGTACCTTTTTACCCCCTTTCTATTAACTCGTACTGTCTGCTTGTCTGCTTGCTTGGTTGGTTGCTTGCTTGGAAATCTTTGCATCGATTTTACGACCACTTCCCGTCGTCTAATCGAGCTGAAACTTGGGCAGCAGACTTGTCCCGACTAACAATACATTCTATCGAATTTTCAGCATCATAGCCTTTGGAATAGTCATAATACCTTCGACCAATTTGCGAATCGAAGAAAATATTTCACGTCAAATATGGCTGCCTCTACCGGAAGAGACGGAAGTAAATAAACTTTTCGGATATGTTCGTTTTTACGAAATAAATAGAATGAAAACGACACAATGTAGCCAAAACATAGCCAGTTATCTTTTTATGTTTTTTTTGCGGGACAAAGCTAAAAAAAAAGAGGATGCGCAAAATGTTATTGTGGAAATTCATAAGGTATGATATCACTTTATATAATTTATTTTAATCTATCAAAATATAAATTAAATATAAACTTAGTTTACAAAGAAAGGGAGTGTAATAAAAACTTTGTTTTTATGGGTTAGTTTTTTTTATTTCAATTCATATGCCCTATTAAAAAAAGATTGTAAATCCACGGACAACACCGGCCAATTCAGCTTTTCGATAAATAAAAAGACTTTCCTATTTTTAACCCGGTTACAATATCATTTTAAATTACTTTCCAAAATGTCTTCAACAACAAAAAAAAAAAATATATTTTTTTATTATTAAATCTAGGCCTATATCTTTTTGTTCATTTTAGTTTATAAAATGATTATTTGTAGCTTATACAGGCCTGTTTTATTTTACCATGGGCATCACCTGAGAATTAAGCTTGTTATGAAATAAAAAATCCAGAAAAGTTCATTACATTACTTTATATGATAACAGCGGGCAATGCCGGGATGATGGGGGCGCGTCTAAGGGTGCGACCACCTGGGGGCACTTTTCGGTCTCTGCAGGATATGGTGCGCCAAAGGCACCAGGTATCTTATCAAATATTGGTAAAAAGGGGAAGGGGGGGGGCAAAATTAGTGTTTCCGCCCAGGGGTGCGATATTTCCTTACCGCTGACGTTGACTATTGGTACAACAGAATTGTGTAGTCTGTACAATAGATGATTACTTCGTTTCTCGACTCACACACAATTATAATAACCCTTTATCGACCAATTTTAATGTTGTTCTTAAATCAAAAATTGTCTTTTTATTCTTTAGACTATCTTAAAAAAAGTGCTGATAGAACGAAAAGGGTTAATTTCAAACTACTGTTTCCATTAAGATAGAAATAAAGAGAGAGAGAGAGAGAGAGAGAGTGTGAGAGAGAGAGAGAGAGAGCGATCTATATCAGCTGGAGCGTTAACACTTTGATAAATGACTGCTGTGGTTGATTCAATTCCAATTTCCATTATAAAAACATCAACAAACGAACGTTAACTCTCATTCCCCTCGCTGCCTCCCCCCCCCCCCCCACCCCCTGCCCCCACTGCGGAGGCACTGGGAATCCCCCATGCGTGCGTAAACCTTTAGTCCGGCAGAACAGCAATTGACACAACAATGGAGGGATATCTGGTTCCATTAGGGGGGGGGGGACTCAGAGTGGACGAGAGACCGATAGTATTGTGTCCAGTCTATGCAACATTTAAAAAGTGTTCGTCCCGTTGGTCATAGAGTGGGCGTTTATCAAAGTCTGTCGTCAGTTTAACTTAGGCCTACATGCTATGTAGTCGGTTCAACCAACATGCTGTTTTGTTCAACATACATGTTTTGCTGTTCAATCTTAATGATATTTAGATAATCTAATATGGCAAGTTAGTTTAAATTATATATGCTTTGTTGTTTGTTCAACCTACATGCTATGTTGTTGGTTTAACACGTTATTATATGTTGTGTTAGTTCGACCTGCCTGCTGTATTTGTTCAACATACATGTTTTGCTGTTCAACCTTAATGATATTTATATCAACTAAATATGGCATTTTAGTTTAACCTATACGCTCTGGTGTTTGTTCAACCTACATGTTGTGTTGTTGGTTCACATTACATGCTATTGCTTCAACCTTAAATGCTTTGCTGTACAACCTTTACGGTATTCAGTTTAACATAAATTCTATGTTAGTTCGACCTCCATGTTAAGTTAATTTAACATTTGTGATAACACTTCTTAAATTACTTCAACCTAAATGCTTTTGTGTTCAACATAAATAATATTTAGTTCAATCTACATGCTTTGTTAGTTCCACATACATTATATTTAGTTCAACCTATTGCTTTGTTAGTTCAACCTACATTATATTTAGTTCAACCTACATGCTTTGTTAGTTTAACCTACATTATAATTAGTTCAAACTACATGCTTTGTTAGTTCAACCTACATTATATTTAGCTCAACCTACATGGTTTGATAGATCTACCTACATTATATTTAGCTCAACCTACATTCTTTGTTAGTTCAACCTACCTGCTATGTCAGTTTAACCTATTTTAGATCAATATGCATGCCGTATTACACAGACATACTATAGTCATCTATATTATGCCATTTGTGATGGATTCATTAAGAAATCCAATGATATAATGTTTAAAATAATTGAATAACAAATGAGTAACATCAAAAACACATCTAAAGTCAAATACTTAACAGATTGACAATCCCACAATCCTGACCAGTAGCATCAATTACTAAAAGCGCTTTTCGCTTTGTTAAACTGTTGATATTTTATCCATCCATTTCCACCCCCTTCAGATCAAATCCCCCCCCCCTCCTTCTCATCCAATCCCGATCATTAATAATATTTTTTTATCCCATTAATTAAGTATGACATCGGCGTAGAAAGTTGATCTGCCACATGTGGACAACCCCATTCTAGAAAAGTCATTTGGAGAGCTAGAGACCGAGAGAGGAAAGTTATTCTTGAGCTTAATTTGCAATATTGACTGCGATGGAAGCTATAATTATTATATTATAATAAAATAATTAACAGTCTGGTATAATTAGTGTTCACGAAGCGTTTAATGACTTAGTTCGTGCAAATCCAAACATGATTCTTGACAAACATTATTGTTCTTTTCTTCTTACTTGAAGTAAAGTAGTACCGTCCAACAAAACCGGTAATCGCTCTCCGGATATCGCTTTGGAATATCAGATTACCATTTAACATCCCTAGAAAAAAATGTATTTAGGGTAAGGCTAAAATAATTGGCGTTTTCTTCAACAGTCAATGACCTATAGATCTACATGCTTTACAAGTCTACAAGCTTTAACCGGGTCGACCTTAAATATAATAAAATGTCCCCCTCCCCGCTTTTCGCCGTTTTTTTTTTTGTTGTTAGTTTTGTTTTTGATAACGTGTAGTTTTAAGTTGCACGTTTTTAGAGAATTATGAATAAATCGGAAATTGTTGTCGGGAAAACGATAATCTCCCCTTTGCTCATATTTCTGTTTGTTAAGCGTCAATCCTTACCCACGTGCGTTGTTTCCCTTTGATGACTGGATCGCGTGACCAGTGTCACGTGAGAATGTGGAAGTCAACAGAAGAGAGATTGTTGATAATTTGGTAATGTATAGGTTGCATACTGTGTTGCGTATTATGTTTCCAACATTAGAGTTATTAATTGCGCAAAGAAAATATGACATATTTTAACTAGTTCGGGGGGGAAGGGGGGAACACGGTGGTCAAGTGGAAGCGCGGTTGGCTGACGTACCGAAGGTCCTGGATTCCAATTCTGTTGAAAGCTATGATTTGTTCCCGGGTCTGAATGGTGTCACTGAGTCTACCCAGCTCTGATGCGTGGTACCTGACTTTAGTAGGGGTAAAGTAAAGGCAGCTGGACACTGTATTGGCCCCACAACTCCCCAGTATGCCTTGGTCACAGTAAGTGGTGAACGCTGCTTTCCTATGCAAACCAAGAAAACCAGTAACATAACATCATTTAAAACATTCATAAAAAATGCAAGAATAGACTCGAACCACAGATGAGCGTAGGACGAAATGATCTTCTTTATAGTAGGAGCGTCTGTAATGTATAAGATAAGAAGATATGGATCAATTTGGTTCAACTGGATACATTACTTTACTTTTATATTTAGTCAGCCGCTATTTAAAGATGTTACTGATTCAGATTAAAGACTAGACTCTATAAAAGATCAAATTGTAATTTTCTAATTTTCTTATAGAGATATACGATGCTGGGTTGATCTAAAACATCATTCATTAAAAATAAGCAACAACATTATTTCGTTACATTATGGCTGAGCAATGATACAAGTCATAGTAAGCCTTTGTTTCGAATTAGGGTTGACCTACGGAAGTTATTGGCAACCTACGGAACGCGCATGCCATTTTCGGCACACAGAGCGATTTTCAATGTCACGTGGAAGACCACCCCGAAAAGGCCATTCAAGCATTATCTAGAAGAAAATGACATGATAATTTTATGCTGCTGGCGCGCTAACTGAATTAGAAATCCTACATTGGCACACTATTATCAAAAGGTTGCCGACCCCTGACCTTTGACACAATTCACAGTATAAAATGTCGACATTTTGTGTAATCAACGACACAATTTCTAGTAAAGAAGTTTGTACCTCATCGTTTTCCTTGGGCTTCATGGGATTATTTAGACAGAACAATGCCACATTGATATTTACTGTTATAATACTTTATTCAGTTAACATGTGAGTAAAAATGAAGTATGGATAATGTTATCAAAATAGCTAACTTATACTAAGACTTGTTACCCATTTTGTCATTAATTGTTATAATATATAATTATATATTTAAATTGTTGGTAATTTTTGGAATATACTCATACGGAATAAACACATACGTTGCTAACAAAGCAATGAGAACGACATAAGCTAGCAGTATCTGTCTTCACTTGACGCAGTGCTGCGTCACAGCGCGCCTTCTCATTATAAACGTGAGACTTTCAGCAGAGATCAATGCCCATACAATAACAAACCATTGGGTGGTATCAGTGTTTTCCCTGCTTGGGCATTTAGTGTCAATAAGCCCTTATCGCCTACTCATGTGCCCTCTTGGAAATTATGCCTATTGTCCCTGGGCTGTGCAGATGGGACCAAGTGAGAATCAATAGTTGGGCCCCTCGTGGCTACAATATTTGTACGTGTTTCGGAAATATATTGTTTGTTTTAATCTCTTTCAATCATATGCGTCTAGGCCCTAAGAGAATTCACCCTGCTACCCCCGGAGTCCATTTAATGTAATCGCCTTGAGAGTGACTATTAGTTTAATATGATGTCAATAAATAAATGGGTTGGGGGTGGTGGTGTTATGTATAGTCGAGAGTGAGATGTTAATAGATTTCGTACTCATTCAACAACGCAGAGAGCATTATAAACGTCACTTATACATTCTCACGAGTTCCTTATCGCCGTGGGAGCATTTCAGGCAATCAATATTTACAGATTAGAATGTTTAGACCATTTTTTTTTTTGTATGAATGATGGTTTTAGCATGAAGTGCTGGGCAAAGAAGGGTTTACCTCTTTAATTGGAAATGGCCTACCAGGGATAGTGAGGCCAGCACAATGTCAAGGTGGGATTTGTTTCTGGCGTCTTGTAAATGAAGAGCAAAGAGATAACTCCGGGTCTTTAACATTTTCAACAGCTGCAGTGTATTAACTGTTAATTCTTTATTTTAAAACGCTTGTCTTCTTGTCTTTAAATGAGTGAGCTTTCAAATACATACATATTTACACTAATGAACTAATGAGAAAAAGACATGTATTCAAAAACAAATAAACACACGAATACATCTACATAAATGCAGATACACACACTCGCAGGCAAACACACGCGCATAAATAGGTACACGCACACACAACCCTGCATACATATGCATACGCAAAAAACATGCAAACACACACTAATGCTTAAAAACACATATTATGAACACAGAAAAAAAAAACAGACAAACACACTCACAATTAAATTAGTCACATATTTACACAAACTAATAGACACGCGATTAACCACCTACTCACAAGCACACAAACACCACATTTGGCCGATAAAACACACCTACGTGGTGCCTATACCAACACACACAAAACACTTTTTAAGCTACAAAAACACACCCATCGACACACACACAAACGTACAATAAAAACCATGTGATGAAAACGGACAGAACTATTCTTTTCACCTTATGTCAGTGCAATATCAATAGAATTGAAAGCCAGCTGCCTTTAATCTGGCGTGAGTTAACTGTTATACCCGATACCATTGACCTGTCGAGAATGTGCACACAGAATTACCGCACCTTTGAAACTTGATATAGTTTTATTTCTCCTAATGGCTGCAGCGGTGAGATTACCATTTAACAAAGTTTTTTTGTACCAACTGGTTGAAACTTACCGTCACAGACTAGAATACCTCTTTTTCGAAAACTTCGTTTGTTTTGTCAAATTTTAATGTTTCTATACCAATTATGTTATTATTTTTCTAGAAGTTTATTTATAACTACAATGCAAATAATACTGAAATTGTCACAGCTTGGGCTTTCTATAGAGGCGTTTTTTTTAGCATGATTAACCGTCGAGCCTGGAGTTTTAACAGCTGAGAGGAAATAATTAGAAAAGAATAGAGCGTTCCTGAAACGTATTATAGAGACTGTGTAATTGGGACAATACAGACACAGTAAATTCAAATGTTGAAACTCAATTTTTTTTGTATTTCTAAAATTTTCTATACAGGCAATTTATCTGGTCTATCAATATTATAAGAAGAAGAATGCAGAACCTATAGAATCATTTGCGTTGATTCTATAAATAATTTTCAATACTAGATGTTCATCCCGTAAATGAGCAGTCGATGCAATCAATTTTGCAGAAATTTCCATCATTGATAGTTAACAGTTGCTAGAAAAAAAATTGTGGATGGATAAATAAAAACTGCACTTTTATACAGTAAGTGTATTGTCATGTATATTGTTTTTCCAAGAATTGGAACACGCAATGTTTATTCTTCTCTCTCTCTCTTTTCTTACTACACACAATATTAGGACGTTTAGTAGGAAAACGAAAGGTTCTAGGTAATGCTGGGATTCTGTGTTGATCTCAAATTCTCAGAGTCTGGGAACGACTCATTATTTAATAGGGGAAGTTCCTATCGTTTTTGTTATGAGTTTTGTAATGATACCATGATTTTCACCCCTACTGGTAATGGGTCTATCCCTTGCACCACTCGGATAGTATTTAATGATTTGTTTTGTCTAAAAGACAGAGAGTTTTCAAAAGATGTTCCTTTGAACGTTTGTGTTTGCACTATTTTATTCTAACTGTACATAATAGATATATTGTATATATTGAACATACCACCTGAAATAAACTATCAACAACAGTTACACTGAAGCTTCTTTGTCAAGTTACTATCCTATTGTGTTGTATACATTACTATAAGATTTATCTACTACCATAATTTACAAGAGAGGAAATGTTGGAATACAAATACTGAATTTCTGCCCAGGACTATAAGAAGAGTTCGTGTAATACTGAAACATAAATACTAATAATTAAAGTCTCCCCTAGGACTAACGAGAATTATCAGCAAGATCTACACAGCTCTGGCCACAAGGGGATTGTGGACGTAACAAAATTTGGTGGTCTCGCCCGGTATATTTGAGTTCTACTTTTCCTGACCTAGGATTGACAAGATTTGGTAGTCTCGTTCGGTAGATTTGAGTTCTACTTTTCTTGATCTAGCTGACCTATAAATATTTTGTGACATTAGTAGTACTGAGAGCGGCATATTTGTGTTTCGTTTTCAGGACTGTGAAACTATTCTTTTTAAAAAGAGGAGAGAACTGGTTTGCGTTCTTATTTCTTGGGAAGTGTGAAGATTCCACGAAGTGTTTAATATTATATTGTGCAAATTTCTGGACAAATCGTAAGTTGGAACTTTATATTTTATTATACAATACATACTACTCTACTATCACAAATATTTTGAACGCTACACTATGGCTTCGAATATATCAAGTGAGGAACTTAATGCCATGTCATTTGCTGAATTAAAAGAATTAGCTGAGTCCTTTGGGATTGAGGCAGGACAGGCAAGACCTAATCGTAATCGTTTGACCAAAGAAATTATGACATGTTTGAACGGACAGAATGCCATGAACACTGGTAGTGTAGTTGAAGTGGGACAGAACGATATCAATGAAGGTTATGTAGCTCCCAGTGGGGGCGAGGTAATTGCCCACGGAGACGAGGTAAGAAATATGTCATCTAGATCATCAAACAATGATGAAGATGAAGGGTTGAGTGAAAACCTAAAATTCCAATTAGCTATGAAGAGAATGGAATTGGAAAGAATTAGGATTGAAAGCAGAGAAAGGATAGAGATGGCACGCATGAACAGACCTGACCATCGTAGGGACAGCAATGGTATGGATATTAGCGCAATGAAGCAACACTTGCCTATATTCAGAGAAGAAGATGTTCAAGATTTCTTTTTGCTTTTTGAGAGGATAGCTGTAGATTATCAGTTCCCTGATGATAAGATGGCTTTATTGTTAAGGTCAACTCTCAACAAAGGAAAAGCATTGGACGTAGTGTTGAGTTTAACACCCGAGGAAATAAATGACTATGAAGTAATCAAAGATAGGGTGCTAAAAAGTTATTCCCTGACACCAGAAAAATATAGAAAGCTATTTAGAGACAGAAAGAAGGCATATGATCAAACTCATGTAGACTTTTTGAGACAAAAGGAGAAAATGTTAGAACAGTGGCTAAGGTCACAGAATGTAAGTGAGTTTGATAAACTCAAGAACCTAATATTGTTTGAGGAATTCAATGATTGTATTCGAGTGGATATTAAAACCCACATCTCAGACCGAGGGGTTGAAGATGTGCATGAAGCTGCTAGATTGGCAGATAACTATGCCATAATTCACGCCAGCATAAAGCCATATTATGCTGACAAACCCAAAGTGCACAAACCAGAGTCCAAGGAGGCTAGTAAACCAAAAGAGACAAGTGAAAACAATAATAAGAACAGTGGTGTAAATAATAATAGTAACTTAGTTCATTTCAGGAAGCAGACAGATGTAAATAAAGCAAAGGTGGTATGTTTCAATTGCAAGAAAGAGGGCCACATGAAGAAAGATTGTTGGATCCTTACCAAGAAGCAAGGTGCTATTCTACACTGTGCCAGAGTGCAGAAAGATAGCAAGCAGACAGAAGAAGCGTGCAACACAGGGTCAAGAAACTCAAAAGAAATGCGGCCGGCATCGCCCATAGTTGTGGAGTCGATGGTTTTTGAGAACAGTCTATCTAAGGTAAAAGAGAATAGCTGTACTCAATCTATTATGCTTTCAGAAGGCCGTGAGGAACAGATGGTTCCTGAAGTCCCGGAAGAGGACGACCTATCCGATTTTCGACCCTTTGTCTACGAGGGGACAGTGTCGACAGAAGTCGATGTACTCAGCAAGAAGAAAATACAGATATTACGTGACACGGGTTCTGCTGTCAGCGTGATCCTGGAGGGCAGTGTGCCGTTAACGGATGCCACCAGTACCGGTGAGTCTGTTGTGCTGAGAGGTGCTAGTATGGAGGCTGTGGAAGCTCCACTGCACAGAATAAAACTCGAGTCGGATATTTTTACAGGTAACATCGTAGTGGGAGTGTGGCGCGCACTACCCGTCAAAGGCGTTTCCATGATATTAGGAAATGACATTATGGGCGGCAGAGTCACTGTCGAGCCCATGGTTAAAGTGTTGGAGACAAAGATGGCGGAGGACAAAAACCTACGTCCTGCCAATGAACGCCCAACATGTGCACTGACAAGAGCAATGCATAAAAAGAAGTCGGTAAAGACTCCTGCTACGCCGTGTAGTGCAACAAAAGATGTGTTTGTCTGTTCTGAAGACACACATGCGAATGAAACAGTGATAACAGAAACACCTGACATCGATTTAAGTGCTACGTTCTTTGCTGAACTAACAACTGGTGATGCAACCGAGAACGATAACATTTTGTCACCAAAGCAGAAATTGGTGAAAGAACAATTGAATGACGAAGTAATAATGCAACTCAGAATGAAAGCTGTTGATGAAAAGACTGCAGATGCAATGGCGGAATGTTTCTACATGAAAGATGAAGTGTTGATGAGAAAGTCGAAACCGCTCAACTCAGGTACAAACGAGTGGGACAGTATTCACCAGATTGTAATACCTAAGTGCTATCGTCAAGATATACTGCGTATGGCGCATGATCTTCCTTTCGCTGGTCACATGGGAGTCCGAAAAACGCACCACCGTATCCTCCCTTACTTCTACTGGCCAGGACTGAGAAGAGATGTCGAACAATACTGCAAGACTTGCCACGTATGCCAAATGGTAGGACGTCCTAACCAACGAATTCCTGTCGCTCCACTCCAGCCGATACCAGCGTTCGACGAACCATTCAGTCATATACTCATTGATTGCGTGGGCCCGTTGCCGAAAACAAAAGCCGGTTTTCAATACCTGCTCACAGTCATGTGTTCATCCACTCGCTTCCCGGAAGCCATTCCGTTGCGGAACATAACAACAGTGAAGGTGGTAGACGCCCTGACAAATTTCTTCACACGTTATGGCCTACCGAAGACAGTACAGTCCGACCAGGGGACTAACTTTACTTCGAACATTTTCAAACAAGTCATGGAACAATTAGGGATAAGCCATAGGCTATCAAGTGCCTATCATCCTGAGAGCCAGGGAGCTCTGGAAAGGTTTCATCAGACATTAAAATCGATGCTTAAAAAGTACTGTTATGAAAACGAGAAAGACTGGGATAAGGGTGTGCCTTATGTACTGTTCGCTGCAAGGGAGGCCACTCAGGAATCCCTGGGGTTTAGCCCATTCGAACTTGTGTATGGACACTCAGTCAGAGGTCCGTTGAAACTTCTACATGAAACTTGGCTAACGGACAGTGAACCGATTGGACTTTTGTCATATGTAGATAAATTTAAAAATAGGCTTTATCATGCTTTTAACCATGTGAAGATTCATTTTCCACAGATGCAGGAGCGTATGAGACAGAACTATGACCGTAAAGCTACAGCTAGAACTTTTGCACCAGGTGACAAAGTTCTTGTGTTTCTACCTTTGCAAAATCAGCCTTTAAGTGCAAAGTTTAGTGGACCCTATGAGATAGAGTCAAAGCTTGGCGAGGTCAATTATTTGATAAAGACTCCTGACCGGAGACAAAAGCAGAGGGTATGCCATATTAATTTGCTTAAGCCCTATGTTTCCAGGGAAAAGAGTAAACCACGGGAGGTCCCCATGATTTCATTAGCTAGAGTCCCGACGGATTTATCTAGGATAGAATATAAGTTTGCAGAAAGTAAACTTAATAATACAGATGCCCTTAAGAGTTTAGATACAAGGCTAACACATCTTCCGGTAGAAGATAAGGAGAAGATTATTGAGCTGGTACATGAAAATAAGTCAATGTTTACAAATGTTCCCAGTAGGACACATGTCATAGAGCACGATGTAGTGTTAACCGAGGGTGCCAGGTCTATTAAACAGCATCCATTTGACCCCATCAGACCTGAGCATATTAAATTAAATGTAAAGTATATGTTAGAAGATGACATAGGAGAAAAATGTGATAGCAAATGGTCTACACCCTGTGTGATGGTACCAAAAGCCGACCACACACTGCGGTTGTATAGAGACCTTGGGAAATTAAGTAATTTGACAAAGACTGACTGGTATCCCATTCCCCGTATCATCGACAAGATAGAGACAAGGTCATAGCTGATACTCTATCTCGGGTGCTACATGATTGACTGAATAACCCATACTTCTTTTTCAGATCATCTCACTTATTCATTAAGAATGTGTCATGATAACCTATCATTCGTTTGAATTTTGATTATGGAATACCTATAGAATACTTGTATCATACAGAAGTCAAGTCTTTTGAAAGTATTAATAATTCTTATAATCATGTATAATATTGATGTTCTGATATATTTTAAATTCATTTGATTATGGAAAAGAAATTCCATTTAAATGTTGATGCATGATGCAATAAAAATATAATATGCACGTATTTACTTGATATGGATGGATAAAAGTAATTGTCATCACATGCAATTAAGTGGGAGAACTTTGAGCTAGTTGATTTATTATCTTGTTTTCTTTTAGTTAATGAATGGAACTAAATAATAATATGTACAATTTTTATCCTAGAAAGAGATGTAATATCAATTGGTATAAATTAATAGATAATATTGGAAATCTATTGCTAAATTGTTATATCATGGCAATAGAATGAAAAAAAAACAAAAAAACTAGTGGATATTCACTATGTTGTATATAGGTTGTTATATATTCCATATATCCGGGAATGGAGGGAAACAAAGGTACCTAAAGGTGAGCACTCATTCAACCCTGAACAATCTTTTATATTAAACTTTCAAATTTGCCAAAAACGCATAATAGTGAATTACATTTTAATATTGAGATTACTGTAGTAATCGTAACTAGAGCGTATTTTCTCCTCATATTTGAGAAAAGGGGAAGTATCATCATCTTAGGTATGCACCCTGTTAATGTCAAGTTGACACTGTAATTTAAAGGGGAAGTAACCTATAGTTTGATTCGAGTTATGTATTACTTATCTTTTGGTTTGTATATTAGAAGTAAACTGTTGAAAATTGACAGAGTTTGAGCAATGTTATATTTGTTTAAATAGATTAAGACTTTTTGCAAATTTTGGTGGAAATCCACACAACTGTACATAGTTAAAATAAGAATGACTAGAATATTTTTGAATTATTTGTACTTGTTGAGACATTAGTTAATATTAATACTAACGGGGAAATATTTGTCCATCACGTTATAATCACAATTACCATTGGGTAGTGACACTTTTTATAATTTAGTTGTGCCAGTGAGCCATGTTTGCTTAAATTGTCTTATAATCTTCCATTGATTGTTGGTTGTTAAAACGATAGTGTTAAGTACGAAAAATGTACCATGTTGAGTATTACTTGGGTAATTATGGTACATTATTTCTTTCATTGGGTGGGGGCGTGTCATGTATATTGTTTTTCCAAGAATTGGAACACGCAATGTTTATTCTTCTCTCTCTCTCTTTTCTTACTACACACAATATTAGGACGTTTAGTAGGAAAACGAAAGGTTCTAGGTAATGCTGGGATTCTGTGTTGATCTCAAATTCTCAGAGTCTGGGAACGACTCATTATTTAATAGGGGAAGTTCCTATCGTTTTTGTTATGAGTTTTGTAATGATACCATGATTTTCACCCCTACTGGTAATGGGTCTATCCCTTGCACCACTCGGATAGTATTTAATGATTTGTTTTGTCTAAAAGACAGAGAGTTTTCAAAAGATGTTCCTTTGAACGTTTGTGTTTGCACTATTTTATTCTAACTGTACATAATAGATATATTGTATATATTGAACATACCACCTGAAATAAACTATCAACAACAGTTACACTGAAGCTTCTTTGTCAAGTTACTATCCTATTGTGTTGTATACATTACTATAAGATTTATCTACTACCATAATTTACAAGAGAGGAAATGTTGGAATACAAATACTGAATTTCTGCCCAGGACTATAAGAAGAGTTCGTGTAATACTGAAACATAAATACTAATAATTAAAGTCTCCCCTAGGACTAACGAGAATTATCAGCAAGATCTACACAGCTCTGGCCACAAGGGGATTGTGGACGTAACAGTATCCTGAGGCACAATGTATTCTTGTAAAACTTGCCCCGTACGAATTCTTAGTTCTTCTATTAATCTAAAAAAAAAACTGCTAAAAGTGGGGTCTTTTTCCTAGAAGTTCGCTTCCCACTGGTTGCAAAAAGTAGGAGATAGGAATACTGTTCCGCTTGAAACATAAAGCAGCTAAATGATGTAGCTGTGTTTCGTTGTTTTTATCATTTAGCCCCAAAATTTAGCGGTTGAATGCTAAATTAAGATTTAGAAAAGTGTTGTTTTTTTTCATTTGTGTAAGGGAGGGTTTCATATTCCGTAGCGATAACTATCATTTATTCTATAAATTCGAGGCGTAATTGCTAAGGTTTTATCGACATACCAACTCCAAGTAACACCTTCACCTATGATTGTGCAGGTTTGCAGGTGCACAGATTTGCGTTTAGAAAATCAACGATCTTGAACTAAAGTTGTTTTTTTTTTTACTCAGTTCGCTCGTCCGACTTATATATTATGTGTCTGGATACGAAGATGATGTCTAAGTTGTTACAAATTGTATTATATTTTCCAGTATGGCTTATCTTAATCGCATAAAAGTGATAATGAATCTTACATAGATTGAATTCCTAGTTCTCTGATATAATACCTAGTTCTCTGCTATATCATCTAGTTCTCTGATATAATACCTTGTTCTCTGCTGTGACACCTAGTTCTATGATATATCAAGTTCTCTGATACCAAGTCTTCTAGCTTGTAAACTTATGGTTTTGCATAATGGAAAGTACCAACATCTAATTGGCCAGCGTGAAATTCTGTTTTTACACATCTTTGCTATTTATAAAACACAATACACTTCTTAAATAGCAACAGACATTCAACGTACATATTAAGCCAAACTAAAAAACGAATCAAAACAATGATTTTATTAGACAAAAAATAATTTAATAAAAAACTTGATGTGTACATATTACATCCATATTCACATTTTACATTGTTGTTAATATAAAAACATAACTACAATAAAATAGTGTTATTTTTTCTGATAAAGACACAGTCAATATACACTTTGTAACAGCCTGACGATCTACAACTATACAATTTTACGAACCAACGAACAACTTAACTTACAAATGTTATGTGTGACCTATAAAAATATAAAATACTGAGTTTGTAATTAATTGTACAGAGACAAAAACTACTAATAAAATAATTGATTACTATTTTTTTGTTATTATTGTGTGAAGATTTACTGGGACTTACAAAATGAAGATAATAAGTCCTATTTTTTGTTTTGTTTTATAAATATACTTCAAACGAAAATTATGGTATATTTACTCATAAATGGTTAAATATAAAGGCAGGGTATTGCTGGATAGTTTCAGTGACTTTCATCCTTTTATTTGTATCTTAGTTGCCTTGTAGACAATTTCATAAAAAATACTTTAGACACAGAACATGTAGTAGACACAAGATGTGTATTATAGTTGTACAAACATTTAAACGATAATGTCAATCTATATACATACCAAAAAGTAACGCCTGATTGTGATTATATAAGGTGTGGGTTTTGAAACACTTAAATTAATTAGTAACTTTTTTTACACGGAGAAAACATTCTAAAGCTTAAGAAATCTATATTTGAATATATGCAGTTGCTGTATTTAATATTAACGCAAATACGGGAACATCTGGACTGGTTTATAAGAAATATATTTTATTCGGTGAAAACAATTATTGCTCATAGTGAACAAAATAGTGGTCTTCACCTTAAAGTCATAAACTGATTCCAATTTGTAATTGAATAATAGTATATGCCACCATTTTTATATAAATATAGATTAGTGATATACCACTATAAGAATTGGAGTGACGTCATTAGTGACTGCAATAAATGTTAAATCATATTTCATTAGAGATCTATATCATTGGGCAGAACCTGCTAAAATAAAAATCCTCTTTGCTACTCATTGATTTTTTTCATTCAAGGCCATTAAATTAATTAAGTTATTTTAAACAATCTACATATTATTTCAAACGGTTTGGAATTGGGTTTTAAATAATGTTATGAAAATATATTTCATGATTAAAATGATTAATTAAATCATTGTGATTAAACAAACGTTTGTGTGTGTAAAATTGATATTAAAAATTAGATTATAGAGTTGATATTATACAACAGATATTGGTAATACACAAGATAAAATACAAAAGTGGACATGTGAAATGTGGACATTACAAACTGACATTGCTTATCTGATCAAATATGACATGACATGAGTTTATTGCTTCATGAATTTCAATAATTTCTCTACATGGGATACAAAAACACAAAGTCAAGAGAACAAGAAATATACAAAGATTTTATGTTTATATAAACATTCAAGGAATTTTTTGTTATAAATGTACATCACTATAGTGAACGTCATAGTACTAAAAACCTTACATTCGGAGATTTGGTTTATTCACATAAGTGAAATCGTCAGTTGCCATTTGCTTCAAAACTTGTTTTTCCACATTTCTATACATTTATCCCCAGTTCTGTACCCATTGGCCTTATCGCTTGCGAAGTCTGGAAACCACT
Source organism: Anisus vortex (assembly GCA_949126835.1). NCBI lineage: Eukaryota > Metazoa > Mollusca > Gastropoda > Planorbidae > Anisus > Anisus vortex. The sequence continues at coordinate 26,667,774 of OX421502.1, read as the reverse complement.
AGTACGCTTGCATCAGGAGCACACCGGTGGGTTAACGCATGGGGAACAGCCTCTGCCTACCGTGCAAGGTCTCATTGTACCGCCGAGAGGATTCCGATCCTCAGTGGGGAGGAAACGATGCCCGTAGCTATCCCACCTCAACCCCGCCCATGGGTGCCTATACCTATAGTATGGGATTTGTGCTTCCGGGCGACATTGCAGGTATACGGGCGGGCCACCTCGATAATGATGATCCGAGGGAAATTCCGCAAAGGGTAAAAGTAAAGGCGGAGACCGTACCCTATGTTACACGAGACGCCCTATTGGCGTGCCGTGGGGTGGCTGGCGCCCGGTCATGATCTTGGTGTGTCCTCCCTTTGGTCCACCCCTGAACATTGTAACCCTCTGGACGTAAGAGTTGGATGGTTCGTCCGGTTTTGTGTTAGGCAATTATAGTATACATTTATCACAATAGAAAAAACATGTAAATCTGAGTTATTAACTGGCAAATCTCACCAGCAATAGTATTTTCTTAAAGGATTGTGTGGCCAGCACAACACCCAGTCTCTCTTACATACAAGACCAGGTAGTGTAAGGATTTCTAAAAAAAAAAACACTTCCGGAGCAACATACAAACTGCATGAAATAATTGTACAGTAGACTTTGTGTGGAAACTACTTCAATACAGTTAGTCCTCATAGCAACCAAGTTAAATTGCCGTTGAATTATCATTCCTGTTCACATGCCAAATAATCTGGCCATGAATACAGCATTTAATCCACCTAGTAATTAAATGACAAAGAAATACCACCCAAAACTTGAAGACTAATGAAAATCTAAATTACAAGTCGAGTCTACTTAGCTTTCGTCTTTTTCATTCAATACGGAAAAAAATTATCACCTGTCAAAGTGCGTGATAGGTTGATGGGATGGGAAAAGGTGAAGAGCACATAATGGTAAAATAACCCCCAGCTGCAGCCCATCATACCACGGCACGTCCAATGCTGCGCTGTAGATGTACATAAAAAGTTCACTAAACCACATAACTTTGTTCTGTTTTGTTTTTCTCTCTTACTCCTTTGGCCAGTGACATTGATAAACAGATATTCTGACTGTAGCACTTGTTTGTGTGTGCTTTAAGATAGGAGTTTTGTCCAACAAATGCAATGTCTGAAAATTTCGGTAGAGGCTTTTAGAAGGTTGAAATCTTCCTTTGTGCCCCATCTATACCCACTTCATAACTACAGCAGTAAGTCTTTACATAAATAGATAAAAAAACAGCCACAAAACTAAGAGATGGCCATGCATCTCTTTCTTAATTAAATCGGATGGAGAAGGGGTGGGGGGAGAGTCGAGATGCCATGGAGGTTGAAAGAGTTGTCTAAAGAAGAAAAGGAAGTGGGTTGTATATATATATATACACACACTGCGCTGTTGTCAGTTCCAGTCAGTGGAAGGGGTGTAGCGGAGTGGGGAGTGGTTGGCGTATGTGATCTCATCGTGGTTACTGTCCGTGCGGTCTGGCCTGTCCGAGTCTGCGGCTGTGTAGGCAGGTCTCCGGAATTCTTCGCCCAGTTCCTGTGACCTCAGTACTTCTGTTTGTTTCGATTGGGTCTGACGCAACTTCTGTAATGGTAAACAAAATAACAACAAGAAGTATTGGCCAATAATTCCATTCTCACACACAAAGTTTACAGTTAGTTTACTAGTTTTAAGTCTAGTTCCATAGTCATACAGTTAAACAAGTTCAATAGTTAGAGTTGCTATAGTTCTATTATAATTGTTTCTTTCTATTAAAAGAAACGTTCGTTTTTTTTATCTTATAGCCTACTTCAATAATATTTTTTTTTAAATATAAAAACGTATACCTAAATAACTGTTAATTTTCCATTTGTTTGTGATTTCTTATATTTTTTCAATAGAAAAATGTTTATATATTTTTTTGTTTGTCTATTAAACTGTATCTTCTTTGAATGTATTTTTTATAAGTTATTCTTGTTTTCTTGTATTTTCATACATTGTTTTTTAAACGTTTTATTGACATTTTATATATAGTTGTTTTACTGTCTTTGTAGCTACATATATTATTACATAATATATCTATACATATAAATATTTCATCAATAGTTTAGTGAGTATGGCAGATATATGTTATGGTATATTATATGTGTTACACTTGATTCTCCAGTATAGATACAAGTAAACTAAAGTATCCCGTCGAACCAAATGGATCCAAGGGGAAGGTAAAGCAGCGTTCACCATTTTCTATGGCCGCGGCATACTAGGGGATTGTGTGGTCAGCACAATGATTTTCAGAGCGATTTACGCAAAAGACCCTCCACCGCCCCTCCCCTACCCCAAACGGCTATTCAAGTGTGTGTGTATTTTTTTTGTTAAGAAATCGATTGTTAACGTAGGATACAATTTATGCTATTGGCAAACTGAATGAATTAAAAATCCTACTTTGGCACAATTTTGTCAAAAAGTTTCCGACCCCTGATCTAAACCAGGGTTTGGAAACCTAAGGCACGCGTGCCACACTTGGCACCCAGTGCGATTTTAGTTTCAAGCGAGAGGTCTCCAAGACGGAGATTTGGTAATGTAAGTCAAAGCAACGTACGTCAGCATAATTAATGGCTGCTGCGCTGCTTACAGTGTTCTTTGGTTTCTTGGTGAAAAAACAACAACTCATTTTGAATGAAGAGAACTGACTGCTGAAGCCAAAGTTTTTGAATGGCATAGAGTATAGAGGCATAGAGACACTTTTCAGTGCTTTGAACTTATATTTACAAGAGCGGGGTCAAATAGAACTTCAACTATTAGACCACAGGAATGGATTTACATCTAAACTTGAAAAATGTTGCACTGAAATCAATTTCAAAACATTGAACTATTCCCTAATTTATGGCATATATTAAAACAGATGGGCTTTTTCAGTAGTACACCAAAGCACTCAAAGTTTTTTAAACAAACGCAAGACTTTTCAATTCATGGACTCATGTTTTCACCCACATCAAGCCTGACTGGCTTGATCTTACTAAATCCTTCTTAGATCTGAATCTTTTTTAATAGGAAGATCATTGTCTATTTTAAAGTGCAGCAAGTTGAATTTTAATGCCTTGATTCAACTTACACTTGTGAACAGATCGAAAATGAAAACTGTTTTAAGCAGACAAATGGTCACTTACACTTGCCCACTCAGAAGTTGACTAAAATTGTACTTGACCATAAACAATTAGCGAAGAGCATTTAAGAACAACGAGCTTATTAATTCATTCATAGTTATTACATTCAAAAGAGATTGTATCCATCTTCTTTAATTAAGCATAGATATAATTTTTTCTAAAACAAATTTATTTATTTTTTATTTTAAAAAATAAAAGAGACTTATATACTACCACTTTATTATGTAATTGTTGCAATTGTAATTATACAAGTTTAAAAATTAAAAATCGACTTAAACGATTAGGCTAATGGAGGAAATGTGTTTTTTTCTCACAACTGCTTAAGGCAAATTAATTTTATACATCTAAATACACCTCAAAATCAATACCAAAACGTTGTATTTGTATAAAGAAATAATAATGAATACGTAATATTTGTTATATCACAAAACATAATTTGTTTGGCATCACTTTAGAATCATGATCGGAAAATTTAATTTAATTAAATTGAGATATTTAGCAAACATGATTTGATTTTAAAAGATAAATTAAAATTACATATATATTATATGAATAAAAATATGTATGTACATTTTTAAACATTACATCAACTACCCAGTTTGTATAGTTGCATTGTATCTATTACGCTTAACTATCATTCTCTTCCTCTTCAAAAACTACGTATAGACTTTAATATTAAAGTTAAGTAATGACATTTTTGGTCTTGCTACGGTATTAAATTAATTGTCTTACAAAAATACAGTTTAAATACATTTACAGCCTGCTAGGTTCGGTATTAGTGAGTATTCATAACTTGCAAAAGTAACACCAATAGTTAAATCACTCAATCTAGAAACACTGAAGGAGAGAAGGGCGAAGACTGAAGAAGCAATAATATATAGGGCATTAAATTCTAACTAAAAAATAAAACACAATAACAATATTATATTACAATGTTCAGAGGGACAAAAATGCTTTTCTTATCCCATATGCAGGAACAAATGAAAGCATCTAAATAACTCTTTCTTCCCAAGTGGCATCAGAGCAAGGAATGGGTAGCCTGAACAGAGCAGGGAAACCAGCAACTTAACATCATTTAAAACACTGATCAATATGCAATACTATACTTAAAGCGCCGTTTAGCGTAGGACGCAGGGGCGAAGCCACGAGGGCTGGCTGAGGGGGGCCAAGCCCTCCCCTCCTTCGCCTAAAACGTTTCAAAAGTTGTTTTTTTCAAGAATTTTTTTTTACTGTGTACTAAATGCAAAAAAAAATACAAAAAATTTTGTCACACGAAATTCAGCCCGCCCTGGAAAGATGTCTGGCTTCTCCCCTGGTAGGACGCAATAATCTTCTGTATTGAAGGGGCGTTTGTAACACATAAGATAAAAACTTTCAGACTCTTGGCACGCTGAATGAGTTAGAAACCCTAGTTTGGCACACTACTAGCAATCGGTATCCGACCCCTGATTTAGTGTTCTCTTACCCTTTTTCGTCTGAATTGACCATACAGATATTGTAACACACATAGCAGCACAGAGATGACTGCGCCACCCAGTATGACCACATACATCCCAGACACGGTTTCGATGTCCAGAGATTCTGTCTTGGCGCTTTGGTGGTGGCTGGGGCAGTTCTGTGGTCTCCACCATCTGCAACAAACAAAACAATACGACTTAGTTCATTTTATTTTTTACAAACCTACTGTGGTATAATTATTGTGTGTCATTTTATGTATCGCGTAGGCCCTCGTGTGGCAGTTGAGACATTGCGTAGGCCATCGTGTGGTTGAAGAGACTTCGCGTAGGCCCTCGTGTGGCAGTTTAGACCTTGCGTAGGCCCTCATGTGGTTGAAGAGACTTCGCGTAGGCTCTCGTGTGGCAGTTGAGACCTTGCGTAGGCCATCGTGTGGTTGAAGAGACTTCGCGTAGGCCCTCGTGTGGCAGTTGAGACCTTGCGTAGGCCATCGTGTGGCTGAAGAGACCTCGCGTAGGCCCTCGTGTGGCTGAAGAGAAAAATCCTTTAAATAAAGGCACGGTCACACTAGGTGCTTATAACAACAGCGAAGGGAACAACATTTTCCTCCATCTTCTTTGCGCGATCATCTCCTGCATGCCTGAAACCTTCTTTGATCCCTGACCCTTACAAACATGTAATGTAAAATCTGTAAAAATGTCATTTATAGAACAATATGAAACAAAAAAGAATGGTTCTTTATGCAAAACAGTTTTTCTTACAACCAAAGCTTTGTCTTAATGGATAATTGATTTTGTATAGTATGACCTTCCAGTGTTTCTTTTATTGTTTTATTTATGACCTAATGCTAAGTAACTTAAGCTAAATTATCTGCAATTACTTAACTAATTTTTAAGGGGAAATATCAGTTAGAGAAATATTATATGCGTGTGGATTTACTAAGCTTTCTGATATTGATCTAAAATATACAACTACAATATGGTCAATGATGTAATGGAAACCATAACGCTTTGCATTCTGGGCTCAGCAGACAAATTCTCTCTGAACTTGGAACGGCAGTGAATTCTAATGTTTGTTTTGAGAATCTAAAAAAATTATCCTATCATGAACATATATAATTTGACGGGGCATAAAAACTAGTATGTATTTTAAAATAATGATTCCAAAGAAATCATAAACGTTCCTCTGCATGGACATGAACTGAATCAGGGAGTTTTGATTGTATGAGCTCAATCAGGGAGTTTTGATTGTATGAGCTCAATAAGGGAGTTTTGATTGTATGAGCTCAATCAGGGAGTTTTGATTGTGTGAGCTGAATCAGGAGGTTGTGATTGTATAAGCTGAATGAATGGGAAAGTCCGGTATTTCAGCAACATATCCGGCAAAAAAAAAGGCTAAAATAATTAAACATACTGGACATGTGTAAAAACTTACCCAATATGCACATGGGCGGGTTCCCGGGAGGGGAAGTAAGTTATCTGCCAATCAGTTAAGTAAGGAGAACATTTTTACAGTTGTCTGGTATATATTAAAATGACTATTATTTTTTACAGAAAATAAGTAAAATTTTTACATTTAAAATAATATTGCGGTTAATTAAATTTATAAGATCGGGTTAAACGAATACTATACTTAATATTCAGTTAGAGATCTTAATTTACACAGTTTAGACTCGAAAAATATAAAACAACCGTTTTTATAACAGAGAAGGCAATTAACGTCGTTCATTGTACGAAATATTCCATAGCGAGACTGCACGTGATGCATTGTCTATGCTCTATGCTCCTTCTAGTGTCGTAGAGTAACGCTAAAGTTGGGGAGGGGAGGGGGGGGGGTAGAAGGAAGGAAGGGATTAAGTAAACGAAATGAAACGTTGCTAGAAGTAATCTTTTAATTTTGGAGCAGAATCCTGAAATTTAGTTAAAATATATAAGAAGAAATAAAACCTTTAAAATGTATAAAAAGAATCAAAGTTTTAAAAATGTTCTACAGAAGGGTTTGTAACATTGATTTGGGGGTTTTCAATGTAATGGGTTGTGTAGATTTGTAACGTAAAGGGCACAGTGTATGCAACATTTTATGATGAGTTGTAACAGTAATATGTTTGGGAGTCTGCGTGGATGGCGGTAACGTCGCAAAAAATGATAACAATAGCATCACGTGACCGAATACGTAACTTGTTTGTTTTAACGTTGCAATTATTTTTACACTCTTTTCTAATCTGGTATATAAATTTCAACCGAAAGACAGATAACCCATCCCTGCCTACCTTTTTTTCCCAAAGCCTAGATAACTTTTTGTTCTACGTCTACAATATACGCCTACTCTTTTCTACGCCATCGTAAAAAGAGTAACTTGTAGTATTTCGTCTGTAGGAAAACAGTTTGAAAAACACAAAAAATATCTGTATAAAACCAAAGACTATAATAAGATGGATCGCTTGCTCTATTTTTAGAGCTTTTATGTTCTTTTTTCCGTGCGCATCCAATAACGTTGTCTTAAATGACTTCTACGCTCTTAGGCCTACGTCTGCCTAAAGGTTTCCACAATAAGACAATAATAAAACCAATAGCAAAGCGATTTAATGAAACAATAAATATCTGTATAAAAACCAACAACAATGAAACAACAAACAGCTTTAAAGAAACAACAAACTGATTTTAAAAAAGCAACAAGAACTGGAAAACAAAAGAACAAATAATTGCGAAAGTCTGCAAAAGTTAAAGTAACAGCGATGGCCAAAAATACATAGATAAGACATAGATACATAGATATATATTATGATGTTAACTTCCCTGAAACGTAATTAAATTAAATTGTGGAATTTAAAAAAGCAGTCTTGTTTAGTAAACAACGTTTTTCAAAATCTAAATCAATTAAAGTTTCTCCCTTTAAAACATATCAGCATGTCTTCAAGTGAATTATTTGAGAGTTATTTGAATGTACATGTTACGACGGGAAGGCTGGTGAAGCTTTAACTGTATTTTTAGTGTGTGCTCTTACGAGCATGTCAAAAAAATAGTTTACAGTTCTACATCAAGATAATGAGTTAGTGAAAAGCAGTCACATTGAGTCTGTGGTGATATGGCAGATTGAGTTAATGAATCATGAGCAATGTCTGCCAGGGTTATCTCCATAAATCAATTAGTTCGTGTGGATGGTGGTGAAGTTGCGATGACCCAATTAATCAATCAACAAACAAATCGTTTTTAATAAATGATTTTTTTTTCTTCAAAAGTTTCAACTTTGAGGACAAGGTGCCCGCCGTTTAGCCATAGTGTTCACTTTGAATAATTTTCATGTGCGTGTCTGTTGATGAATTTAGAGCCCCCCGCCCCTTCCAGACCCCCCCTCCCCCTCGATCCCCCCACCTCCCCTCTACTCGAAACATTGTTGACCTGATGAACCCACACTATTCTATTATTCTGTGTACAATGCCAGTTAATAACATTCCTTGTATAAATTCTGGCATAGAATCTGGAGAAATGCCAGACTGGTTCCACTACACGGTCTAGAGTAGTCTAGACTCGAGTGGACTATGGTGTCGACCATCAATCGCCAAAACAAAAAGGGGGAGGGTGTGAAATCACCATCACATTAGCCACTTCGGTAATCAGGTATCTGGCAGACAGCCCGGAAATAAAATTTGGACATTGAATTAGGCATTGAAGTGGGCATTGAATAGTGCACTGAATGGGACATTTGATATGGGAAACCTTAAAACCCTATATCACTAATAAAGTTGGCTTCAAAAAAGTATTATTGCTCACTGCTAATACAAATGTTAAAAAGTATTTTGCATATTATACATTCATTTTCTTTGTTGCAATAATGACTACAATATACGATCTTAGCTGTTTCGGTTGATGACGTAAACAACGAAAAGACCGGAACATCGTGTTTAAGCAAAATGGGCTTCAGTATTGACTGTGATCCCTCGTGCAAAGTTGTTTTAACCTTACATTCGTAGCCTAAACTATATTATGAAGCTATATTTTTTTTTTCTGAAATGTTTCCCTCTTGAAGACAGAGACGAATATTTGGATGCAATATATTGCAGTTAATAAAAAGTTAAGAAGAGGTCTACCCGAAGTATATTACCTTTCTTAAGCATTGATTACTACAAAAAAGTAACCCCATGAGTCTAATTTAATCCGTAGGGTCCTTGAAACTAGAGGCTGACCAAAATTCGGTTCCGATTTCGGCAAAGAAAGTAGTCCAATGGCCTCGTTCGGCGTAGTTTCAGTTTCGGCCGAAGACAAAAAGTTTGCTTTCGGTTTGCTTTCGGTTTCGACTGAATCTGAAATAGACTTTCGGTCACCAGCCGAATATCTTGCATTTTGTAATTTTTATGTTGTTTTGTCTGACTTTACAAAACTTATGTCACAAAATTTAGATACAAAAATCTTATATAAAGTATACCTTGCCTTTTGGGTTATTAAAAAAAAGAGTAGCCAATTCTGAATAAAATTATATATAATAAGAGCTTACATGTATACACCTGTATACTACATGTCCTATGGTTTACATTGAATACTCATAAACTAGTTAAAATTACACAAAAATGTGCAGTTATTTAAATCTCTGTTTGGCAATTTAGGTTAATTATTCGGTTTTGGTTTCAGTTTCGGCCGAAGGTGTAGATAAACTTGTGGTTTCGGCTTCTGTTTCGGACGAAAGTCAATTTATAACGTTCGGTATGTTTTCCTTTTCGGCCGAAACCAAAATATTGGTTTCGTTCGGCCTCTACTTGAAACAGCGTTCACCAATTTTTATGGCCATGGAATAATAATAGGGGATTGTGTGACCAACAAAAAGCTCAACCGCCTTACCTTAAGCACCCCACCCCCCTAGAGAAAAAAAAACTGTCTTGGTAGATCTCAGGGCTGGATAGACTGATAGACACCATGCAGGCCCGGGAGAAAAACCTAGACTTTATCACGATTCAAACCCAATACAATAACAATAATAATATTTAAAAAAAAACAAAGGTAACTAAAGTCAAAGTAATATAAATAGTTATTTCTATAAATAACAGGCATATTATGATACATATCTTCTTCTTGCGCTAATGTATTAAAAAAAACTTGCTTTATTTCGGCTATTTTGTGCCTCATTAAAGCTACAATAGTTAAGCAACCACTGCTAGTATTTTATCCGAAGTTGTTATTCCCTTAAATACTGACTTAATTTAATTAATTAGAAGTAATAAACATTCCATTGTCGGAATAGTTTTTTTTTTTTGTTATTGGTATAAGTATTCTAATTTTCTTTTTCCTGTTTTATCAATTATTTGGTGCAGTAATCAAAATTATAAAATGTGAACGTTCTATTTAATATGTTTAATAAATTTCAACGCAAGCTTCAAACTAGATAGTAAAAAAAAAAACTATACATATTAAACCCAAAATGTCTTGACTATATTTTCAAGTTAATTTCTCAAACAGGGTTACCGGGAAAGGGGAAGGGGGTGGGAGGTTTAGAGAAGTTAATTAGTACGTACACATAAGGAGAATCCAAAAAAGTTTCGTGGGGGGGGGGGGGGGGGCGGGGCAACAAGGTAAGATGTAATGAACATATTATGACTTTCATTGCGTACGTAATATGTGAATGACCCTTTGGCAAATCTTTTGATGTCAGTCTAAGCCTCACAAGACACACCATTTCAAACCAACAACTAACTGTAAATTCTAATTTTATAAACTTTTACCTACGCGGCATATGGAGGAGCTTAGGACATGAGGCGAGAGGAGAAATGCCATGCATCATTGCAGTTGTAACTGACATGACAAACAACCAACGTCTAAAATTATCCTGCTCACAGGATTCAGAAAGTCTACGTTCTCTTTTTTTTAAAAAGCATAAAAAGATTTAAAAAAAAAAAACAGGAAGACAGCAGCGTGGAGTTTTTATGCAGTCATATGATGAGAGCATTTTTTTTAAACGATACGATAAGTAATCCAGTGCAAGTTTTGCTGATAATTTATCGTGCGTTATCAAATAGTATATGTTGCAGACGCTCGTTAAACAGGGAAGATAATGTTTCTTCTTGAATTTTGAAGAAAAAGAACGTTTAATTGAAAAAAAAAATGCTTTCATAAGATCACCATATGACATTCAAACGCCCGAAATTGTATACCCAAAAAAACAACAACTTTTTTTTTCAAACCCAAATGTCTAAAATTGTGTTCTCATTACAAAAGTATATATTCTAAAAACTTAGAGCTGTAAACAAACAAAAACCTAAAATTAAATCATAACCCTACGAAGCTTTAAATCGTATGACCACAAAACCTAAAATTAAAACATAAACCTACGAAGCCTTAAATCGTATGACAACAAAACCTGAAATTAAATCATAACCCTACGAAGCTTTAAATCGTATGACCACAAAACCTAAAATTAAAACATAAACCTACGAAGCCTTAAATCGTATGACAACAAAACCTGAAATTAAATCATAACCCTACGAAGCTTTAAATCGTATGACCACAAAACCTGAAATTAAAACATAAACCTACGAAGCCTTAAATCGTATGACAACAAAACCTGAAATTAAAACATAAACCTACGAAGCCTTAAATCGTATGACAACAAAACCTGAAATTAAATCATAAACCTACAAAGCCTTAAATCGTATGAACACAAAACCTAAAATTAAATCATAAACCTACGAAGCCTTAAATCGTATGACAACAAAACCTGAAATTAAATCATAACCCTACGAAGCCTTAAATCGTATGACAACAAAACCTGAAATTAAATCATAAACCTACGAAGCCTTAAATCGTATGACCACAAAACCTAAAATTAAATCATAAACCTACGAAGCCTTAAATCGTATGACAACAAAACCTGAAATTAAATCATAAACCTACGAAGCCTTAAATCGTATGACAACAAAACCTGAAATTAAATCATAAACCTACGAAGCCTTAAATCGTATGACAACAAAACCTAAAATTGTATTTCCACGAAAGTAAAATTGTACGTCCACATGTCTAAAACTGTATCTAGAAAACGAAATACAGATATATAAATGTTACAACGTCAGATGTCAAGTTTAAAGGTTTTCCTGTCTTAAGGATACATACATCTGTCTGTATTTGGAATTCTGTTTATCATCTTTGGCAAGACAAAAACAAACAAAAAAACAACCAAAACAACAAAAACAAAAACAAAAAAAAACTGAAGGCTGTATAGATATTTTATTATGCATAGTGTCTCGTTGTAAGTTCGGCCGTAAATAGCAATAAAGGCATTAGAGAGAGGGGAGAGAGAGAGAGAAAGAGAGAGAAAAATATACGTTTATTTTTACAGAGAAAGTCAAATCATCCTGTTAAGTTCAACTGTACAGGTCTGCTTATTTAGTCTACCTCAAATAAAAAGTCAACTCGATGTATACATGCACACACACACACACACACACATAGCTACTTATTTGTGTGTGAGAGTGATGTGTGTATTAGTATTTATTCATGTGTGAGTGTATAAATATTAAAGGTTACAAATGAATGTAAAATAACACAGTTAAAAATACATCTTATTAATATACGTTATGCAATACACGAAATAAGGAAGAAAGTATCAAAGAAAGAAACATGCAAAACAGAAATCAAGAAATTTCAACGTGATATCAAAGAACTTTTCCTGTTTTTTTTTCTTTTTCTCACTCAATAAAATATCTTATCTTAATTTATATTTATTTAGAAGAAATATTTTCCAACCAAGCCTTGTTGCGTTGTTTACGTTTGCTAGATATGCCATGAATAAACAAACAAACAATACAATCCTTTATGAAATTAATGAAACAATAAATTTCTCTGTAAAAAAAAATACTAAATATAGTCTAAAGCCAAGAAGAAGAAAAAAATCAGAAAAAGATATTTGGCTGGCAAGACTGGGACTTTAGGTCGGTCTGTAAGGAGGGGGGGGGGGGTCATGGGCGACGGCAGAATTTTTGTGGAAGGGGGGGGAGGGTCTAGAATGGTACGTAACAAATAGTTACCAATTTATTTTTTGCTAAATTAATTACGCTTTAAATAAAAAGAATTGTGCAAAATAATTTGTCACAGCCCACCTCGTTGATTAGAGCCTGATGAGGAGTGATTAAAAAACAACAAAGATAACACATATTTCCACCCCATTACAAAAGAAAGAGGCTCGAAATAAAGTAAACACGTAGAATAACTAAATTACACAACTTAGTAGACATGAAAACCTATTCAATTTTAACTAAAGTTTGAAAGATATGTGATTATTGTAAAAGATAAGGGGTGGAAGAGGTGAACTTCTTTTATTATCTTTTCAAAATCTCCCACATAATCCCATAGAATCCATTTGGTAGGGCTTTATTCTTAAATAAAAGTATCTGAGGAAATAGCGATGGGGGAAGGGGTGGGGGATGAAGGGGCGCTAGACATCTCCACCCCCCCCCCCTCCCCCAGAAGTCAGAAGACTACAGTCTAGCAATAGCCACACGTCGACAAGTTGAACTGAACGCAACAAGGAGTAGACTTGTGTTGAAATGTATGGGCCAGCACTTGTACAGATTGGGGGGAAAAGCCCTTTGTTTGGGAGTTCTCTTCAGTGTTGATGTCAAGATTTGAAAATTAAGTCTAGAAGAGTTATTGCTAAGAAATGGAGAATTAGAGTTTATGTCTGTGTTTTTTTTTCTTTTAAGTCTTGTCTATGTTTTTAGAGTCAGAAAAATTGGTGGGAAAATTTGGTTACACTTGAATTTTACATAGATAAAATTTGCATAGAGTAAGCTTATATATATATTTTTTTTTAATCTCTGTAAAAGATAGATAGGCCTATAGAGGTAGATAGATAGATACAGAGACATATAAATATTAATTTATAACTAGGCATACACATTGATAGAAAGAAAGATAGATAGAGACAGACATATTAATACACAGATACATTTAGAGTTTGTTTGATTGTTTGGTAGTTTGTTTGATTGGCTATAGATCTTTAGACATTTTCATAGATAGAGAGTTAGATATAGACATGGGTATACAAATACATTGATTAGTATCTTAGAATATAGGCTAAATGGGTCAGTAGATATTTAGACATATAGATAGAAAGCCTTATTTTTATATATAATTATAAATATATAGGCCTATGTATATATATAAATATATATATATATATAAATATATATATATATATATATATATATATATATATATATATATATAAAGACCGTGTTAAGCCCCCCGCGAATCCCCATTGGTCATTTTGAAATCACGTGATATCACTGACCTATCTAGGCCTAGCCCTATATACCATCTAATAATTTTTCACATCGGACATGTGTCTTCGATAGCTCAGTGGTAAACGTAGTGGACTGCTATACGGGTGACCAGTTTTCGATTCTTCAGTTAGACTATACTTTTTTTTTTCGACAATTAATTTTTCAAACTTTTTAAAACAAAAGACATTGTAAATCTGCGGGCAATGTAGATTTTGTTAAATAAAAATATTTGCCTTTTTTTTTTACCCGATTACAATATTTATTTACTTTCCTAAAAGTATTCAGTAAAAAAAATTCTAATTTAAATATAAGATTTATAGCCTTCTTTTAAGTGTAGTTTATAAATTTGTTATTTGCACCTCCTCAAACAGTCCTGTTTTCTTTTCACCCGGGCAACGCCGGGCAATGTAGCTTGTATATATATATATATATATATATATATATATATATATATATATATATATATATATAAATGCATATGGATAGATATATAGATATATACAATTAAATAGGTATACATCAAACCTATGTAGCCAATTAATTATCTTTGCAAGCTTTAAAAGCATTCTTGCCTTTAATAAACATTTTCTACCCTAACGTCGAAGAGACAACGGCGTCAGTCAAACTGACGTAGCTAACTATTTTTAGACACTGACAGGAAAGTTTCTATTTTCAGATTTTCATCTTCATACAGAGTTGTTACTAAACTTGGACTATGCAAAGAATCACCAATACAGAAACGGGTTATGTAGACATTTTCTCTTAGAAACTAGAAAAACAAAATCGGTGAATTCATAAATAGGTAAGTCAGTGAGCTATCGATGAGAGGGGGGGGGGACAGTACGTGCAAAAGCAATCACAGTTCCGGTTTTAACCAAGATTAGAGACCAAGGGAAGGGTCAAGAATGGTCAACTGTGGTCACTTCTCCAGCACCCTGTGGGGGACTTAAACCAGGATGAGAGGTCACAGCTAAGCGTAATGGTATTCAGATCAGGGCACAGGCGAAGTTCTTAATTGTTGAGCCCTTTACAGGGTTGGACGCCCTTAGAGGAGTATTGGGAGAATGAAAGAGACAGTAAGAGAGAGAGAGAGAGAGAGAGAGAGAAAGAGAGAAACAATGAGAGAGAGAATGAGAGAGAGAAAGAATTTTGAAAAGAAAATCGGAGGAATGTATAGTGTAGGGATTCAGAATGAGATACCAGTAGAAAGAGAGAGTGAGAGAGAGAGTGAGAGAGAGCATCGAAAATAGGAATGAGAGAGACAGAAGATATACAACAGAGACAAAGCTTGAGGCTGAGAGAAGTCTGATTTGATAAGGGCTAGAGTTTTAATCAACTCTTTGTTTTTGTTCTTTGTTTTCGTTCCATTTTTTTCCCCATTTGAATCTACTTCCAAAGCTATATCTTTTTTTTTTCATCTGCACTGACCTTTTTGGTTCGATGACCTTTAAACCCATCCTGAAGATAATGTATTCATTAAAACAAAGAGAAAAAACATTCATTAATGTACATGTCGTTTCACTTCTTTTGTTTTCTTCAGCTGTATCTAAAAATGAAAAAAATATTTACATGACAATTGGGAACATTTTTATAACAACAAAATTTTAATTTTCGATACCAGCGCAAAAGTTATTTTGAACAGACCACTATCGGGGATTTATTGAGCGAACAGTCTCCAGTAAACGTGTGACAATTGATACAAGTTCGAAAATTAAAAGAAATATATCAACTGCACAATTGAAAAACGAACAACATATATTTTTAATTAAAATATTTATGGTAAAATTGGAGTGCGAAGAAAGATAAGTAAGTGGAAGATAGAAAGATCGACAGAAAGTGTGTGTGTGAGAGAGAGAGAGAGAGAGAGAGTAAGTGTATTTAAACTAGAGACCGACCGAAACCAAATTTTTAGTTTCGGCCGAAAACGAAAACATACCGAATATTATACATTGATTTTCGGCCGAAACCGAAGCCGAAACCAAAAGTTTAACTAAAACTTCTGCCGAAACCGAAAACTAAACCGAAAATGCGAAACAAATGATTTCAAAAGACTGCACTTTTATGTGTAATATTAACCAGTTTATGGGCACTCTATTTGAGTAAACCATTCTTTGGAGTGATTAAAAAATCCGTTATTATTATCTTCAATCTTCTACTTCAGATTAGGTATGTTAATACCCTTTTTTTTTTCTCAACACCTATTTTCGGTTCTAAATATCCCATTTTGTACCCATTTTCGGGTCACCCTCTCCGCCTCCGGGCAAAGTAAGTTCTAGTTTGGAAAAGTCAATTTTGCATTGATTATACTAAAAAATTAATACGAAGGACATTGATCCTTATAACGTGGTGAAATCTTTGTAAAAAAAACATAGTTGATTTTAGATTAGCAGAAGTCAAAAGCTGTAGTGTCATGAATTTAGACCTTTTTAATTATAATATAAATCAGTGGATGTTAGATCTATATGTTACACACATTAAAAGAATATTTGTAGAATATAAATAAAATCCCAGACACATCTATTTAGGGTTTGATAGACGTCCAGCAAAAAAATTAACAGTTTTTGAAAAGAACCTTACATGCTCTGCAAAGTAGTTTTTTTAATTGCCCAAGCTGCTTCTCATTCTACATTAAATAAAATGTTGGGTCAGTTTTACTAATATACAATTATTGACAGCTAATGTAATAAAACTGAACTGATTGTAGACTGTAAAACACTAAATATGTCATTCTTTTTGTCCTCCTTTTGAAGTCCAAGTATCTCGCAACCTTACGTCTATCGGTCTGTTTGTCTGTTAAAGGAGCGTTCAGCATCAGTGTGGAAATTCCATTTTGTTTGTTTTCGAATACGTAGATCAAATGTCTGTACCGACGACTAGCGTTAACATCTGCATTTGCTGTTGTATGTGCTTGTATCGCAAATTCACAAGCAATATTTGGAATTTGAAAAAACAACAAACTATAAGTCGCCTCTGACAAACTAGTGTTTGCAAGGAATATAATGTTAAGGAATTGTTTTGTGCTAATTAAACAGGGTTTACAAATATTTCTTCAGATAAAAAGATGAATAAATAGTGGGACACCATTGTGAATTATTTCCTCCCGTAATCCGGTTTTCGTTTAACATCCCTACGTCACACAGATTAATTCTCAACAGTTTAACTAAATGAAAGTATCAAAAAGCAGAGTAATAGAAGCAGCAATGGCGTAGCATTTTGAACTTTGAAAGTTAAAATAGATATTCGGCTGATGACCGAAAGTCAATATCAGTTTCGGCCGAAACCGTAAACAAACCGAAAACTAACCTATTGTCTTCGGCCGAAACCGAATCCAGACCGAAAAAGATTTTTTGTCTATTTTCGGCGCCGAAATCGAAGCCGAAACCGAATATCAGTCGGTCTCTAATTTAAACCAAAAACAATACAATAGGGTTAACACGAAAAACACATTTTGATTATCTCCCCTCTGTTACGCAGTAGAGAATGATTATCTCCCATCTGTTATGTAGTAGGAGAGATAGCTCAACCCACCGCAACTATACCATTAGCTAGCAATTCCTATGCGCTATCTCCTTTATTTGTCTGCATGAGTGCATTGTGTTGTAGCTACGGTCTATCGAGGCAACCCTTTCTTTCATTCAACAATTCACGGGAGGAGCAAAAGTGGAAAGGTGAAATAAATCAACCCCCTTTTTTTGTAGTCATTATTCCACGTCTTTTTTTTTTATTTACCTCCCCTTGAGTACTGCTGATGCGCGTGTGGCGCCAAGGGTAGAGCTACAAATAGTAGATTCCCCATCACTGCTTCGGTTCCACTTCAATAGTCACGAGCATCATCTCTTTTTGTTTGTTAGTCATTTGTTGACTGGAAATTAACCGAAATAACTGTTGAGTTAGTGTCGGGGTGGGGGGAAGGGTTGGTGTTTCAAAAACTAAGGTGTGAACAGATATCTTAATACAGAAGATAACGACTATACTAGTGTTCTCAAAGCTGGAAAATTTATTCCCAGCGGGCATACCACGTCGTATCGACTGAGAAATAACGTGGTTTCCATTTAGAAATACAACCCAATAACAACCAGTTGCAATGCTCAGATAAATACAGAAACACATTCCTTATCCCTTATGCAAGATCAATGGCATTTAAGTACTCTTTCTTCCCGAGTGGCATTCGGACATGGAATTACTTGCCTGAACAAACCAGGAAAACCAGTTACATCATTAAAAAATATTAATAAAGATGCAAGACTAGACTTGGACCACGGATGAGCGTAGGATGCAATAATCTTCTTTATAGAAGGAACGTCTGTAATATATAAGATAAAATACGGCATTCAGTTGTCGGGTTCGATTGGCAATGGCTGCAAAAAACAATGGAAAGACTGTCAAAGGCATGACTAAATGTATATGACTGTCTCTTAAAAGATATAGTAGGAATCTTGAAATTTTAACATAAACTATTAGCAAGAGCTGTCACCTCCCCATCGCAATATCTGTGCATCACTGAGTCCCAAACAGAAAAACAAATTGACCTTTTTTGCAATGCTAATTTCAAGATTATGTTTTTTTTTCTAATACGATCACATGTGAATTATTTGTATAATATCCGTTTTTTTCCAATCTTGGTGGTTTTCTAATAGGGAAAAAATTATCTATTCACACAATAGTTGTACTTTTAAACATTTCTGAGTTTTCAAAAAAAAAGAAACGGTGGACCTATTCGTACAAAATCTGTATTTTTGTAGGGATTGACTTTTCGTGTTAGGGCGAGGTATAAATCCAGGTTTCAGTGTTTGGAGAGAGAGAAGTTTTCTGGAGAAAACATAGGAATGGAAGCTGTTGAGATAAAAGACTGTTAACGGGAGACATAAGCAAACAGGCTTTTGTTTTTACAGCCTGATTTGTTGGTCAGGATGTGTATTTGGATCGCCCTTCAGTCTGCGTCAGTATGTTGGAGTCTTTAGCTCACAGGTTCTCAACTTCTGGGGACCTTAGGACTTCACAAGCCAGTTTTCAAAATTCAAAGATGTACTGAATATTCGAACAATGAAGTCAGATTAATGTGATCTGTCGGGCATGTAAAGCAGCCTTTAAAAGTTTCTATGACCAAAGTGTACTAGGAGATTGTGAGGTCAACACAATGCATTCGCCATTCGCCTTTACTTTTTCATAACTAGTGTCAGGTACCCACCAGAGCTGGGTAGACTAAGGGTTACCCTCCAGACCCGGGAGCAAATTATAGCATTTTCCAGCGTTCGAGTCCAGGACCTTTCACAAGCCAGTCCTACGCGTACCACTCGGCCTAAAGAACAATGTATTAACATCCATATATTCCATTACCGCGACTTTTAAGCTTGTTGAACAAATGCATAATTAGAAACCGCGTGATTGGTGCAACAAAAATATGCCCAGTTAACTTGTTTCTGCAAGCATCAGGTGCATGCCGTCGATATGTAGACTCAGGGACGGGAAACATAATTCCGGTGCTAGATGCGCAGAAGCATTCAAAGCGAAAAACGAGATTTGAGATGAAGAGGTCTTTTAATGTCTGTAAGTAGTATCAAAGTGTGAGAACCATTGTTATAATCTTTTTTTTTTCCTAACAGAGCAATCGACGTCACCCCTCGCGCTAGGGGTTTTATTGGCAGATGGGTGACGACTACATGAGTAGATTTTGAACTCTACAATAACAACACACAGAGAGACGTATGAGACCTGGATAGATAGAAAGCTATGAGGGGGGGGGGGGGATATGTTCACTCACGCACGCACGCACACACAGGTATAAAAAGAGCAATAATATGCAGGGGGTATGGATAAAGATAGTCGCTAAGTAAAAACTAAAAAAAAAACGTTAACCTAATTCAAAAATAGAAACGAAATGAGCGAAATGATGGAGTGGGGGGGGGGGGGGTATAGCACAGGCTTTGTTTATAACACATTTAAAAAAAAACAATTGTTTTCTTTTTACAATAGTTGATAATAACTAGCTGGTGTTATGGACTTTTGTCTCGCTGACTTTATTGTCCAATTATTTTAAACATAATAACGGAACTGTGGAACATTATATATTTATACAACGATATATATATATAATTTTGGGATTAAATTTACCCACAATTCTTATAAAAGGCAGATTTCAATTTAAAAATCTAATTTGAATCTTTCGTTTTTAAAACAAAGATATCAAACTATGCTACACAAGAAATTATTCTTAAAGTCTGGGAATTTGGGAGTTTCCTGCTAAGTAGAAAGATCTTTTATAATTCAGTGTTTCATAGAAACACAGAGATAATCAAAAGTCTTTTGTCATTTGATAGAAAAGAAAAGGTTCATATACATTCGCTTTGTTTCGGGGTTAGCATTTGGGCTTGGAAACTGTTTCCTGAACAAGCCATAAAAATCAACGCCATTTAAAACCCTTTAACCAAATGTAAGAATGAACTCAAATCACGGGTCAAGCTTAGGACTCAACAATATTCTGTATAGAATGAGATTCTTTATCATAATGAGAGTAATATTAGTAATGTTTGCACGCACTTGGAATTGTAAACGTAACTCAAGGGAGCTCAATATACAAATAGAATGTCTTTACTGCAAATAAAACGAGGGTGTGTTTCTATTGTGTTGCAGTTAATGGAACAAATAAAGAACGATTTTTTCTACTCCTTGAGATTGGTTTCTTGGTTTGATTTCCACTTATCTGTATCGATGGGCGGAGAGATGGGACCCACAAATGATGATTAAAATGGGTTGGTCGGGAGGGCCGAGTATCGCTTTGGCGATGTAAAATATGAGCCGTCATCCCCAATATCTCACATCATCACATCATCAGATCATCAAATGCTGGGGATGTTTTATGGGTGGGAGTGGAGTTGAGAAGTAGACGAACGATTAACGCCCATGCAGCGGCGTTGCATGAATAAAAATAGATGGGTATGTTCAGTGGAAACATCCTGAATCTACTTTGGGGTAGCCTATTCTAGTCTCTGCTAGCGTATACTATTTTAGTGTAGCCTATAATAATGTGTGGTAATCTATGTCAATTTGCGGTAGCCTTTTTTTAAATTCTAATTTATGCTAACATATACTAATTTAGGGTAGCCAATAAAATAAGTGGTAGCCTATACTAATCAAAGCTAGCCTAAAATATTAATTTAGGGTAGCTTTAAATAATGTTTGGTAGTCTATGCCAATTTGCGCGATAGCCTATACTAATCTATGCTAGCATATACTAATTTAGTGTAGCCAATTTGCGCGATATTCTATACTATGCTATGCTAGCATATTTTAAATTAGGGTAGCCATTAATAATGGGTGGTAGCCTATACCAATTTGTGGTAGCCTATAATAATTTGGCGAGCTTCCATACCTACTTTGAGGTAGTCGCCTTTGAAAATAAAAAGCTGTAATAACTGGATGCGAGAAACATAATTATTCCCCAGATTGAGGGACAAACGCTGGCGTCACTGATTGTTGTCCTAGTGGATTTTGGTATTGTTAACCTACGCCTCTGGGCTAAATGACCAACGATTATTAAGGACATGACTAAACATTTTGGCACGGAGCTACGTTGATTGTAGTCAGTACTATAAAAGAACGGGTAACACGTTATGTCTATTGATTAGTCCGGGACAATGGGGCGTTTGGACTCCCTGACGATAGAGGACTTCATCGGACACAGTTTCCAATACTGGTTGCCCCCCCCCCACACACACATACACACACATACACACACATACACACACCTTCCACAAAAGGACGAGAGTGATTTGTATAGGAGTTCTGATGGACGGATTGATGGTATTTGTGACTATTGTTTCCAGAATACAGTGTTTGCATTTGCTCATTGCCCGAGGAATTCAAAGTGTCATGAGCAATGATGGTTGATGATGGGGAAGGGGGAGAGTTGGAATCATGGTGTCTTTAAAGCGCAATGCTGGTCGGCCTGTGTGTCTACGTGTTTGTGTGTTTTGATGATGTGATTTTTAAAAAAATTAGATTTCGTGCCTATGATAATGCTTTACTAAGGAGAGTAAGTGAATGGGGGTCATTTCCGCCAACTTTGAAGTTTGACAGAATATTGTAGCCAGTTCATAAAGGGTTAATTTTAAATACTTTCAATAAGGTCATTTTTACCAGGAATAAAAACAAATAAATAACAAAAATCTAGAGCTTTTTTGAAAAAGAAAATCAACCTGAAAAGCAAGCAAGTGAATGTATAACTAGTATGTCGAAGTTGTAAATGGAAGGAAAGGTGTGAGAATTTATTCAGTACACTTTTGTTTCGCCTACTGATCTATTTAAAAAAAGAATAGATTAAGTACGGAAGTAACAGTCCTAAAGCCAAAATCAACAGGCTTTCACGTGAATTTCGCTTATCTATAAAATTATATTTCTTAAACACTGACCTGTAAATACATTTTAATAACTACACTTTATTTTTAACGTATACATTTGTTCTAACTATGGGTGGTTTATTCTTGTAAACTGCTTATATAGATAAGTGAATAGTGCAGATAGTGCAATCAACTCTAGCCTCAATTTGCGCATAAACATTTTATATGGAGTAGCTATCCCCGCGTTTAATAGACCAGTGTTGACACCGCAGCTGTTAGGAGCCTGACGTATTTTACTTTTTAGAGTAGATTTTATAGTGGATTTTGAAATAAAATTTATATTTATATTTGGACTCAATTCTTTCTTCTATTGATACTATGTTAGTGTTTGTTCATGGATAACTCACCCACTGAAGTTGTATAAATCCAGTTCAAACTTAAATACAAGACATTATATTCTGTGGTGTTTTTTTTTAATTATATACTTTTGTGTAAATAGTACAAAGAAACATTTCGTCTTCTCGAGACAGTCAGTTGATTGTTTTATAAAAAGACAGCGTGCCTTCAAAGAAAAAGAACATTAATATATAATTATTGATCACAAAAGAAATGAAGGAACTTCCATACTCCAGTAAAGAATTTGGCTCAATTTAAGCCTTTTAAATATTTTTGTAAAGGGAATAAAGACATCTTGCTATCTTTAATTTTATTCAAGCATAGTTTTAGTAGTTTTATATAGCTTTAGAGATTGTATTGGGCAATGGTTAATATCTGGCACAAGCTGAGGCTTCTGCTCACTTAGCTTATATATATATACATGGAGTACTCATTCACTTGAAATAAAGCATTAAAATGTCTGGAAAATGCAGACTTTTATAGATAGATAAGTTTCACCGTAGTAAGATGGCGATTTGACCCAGACATATATACAATTTAATATGTACTTTTGATTTAAACACTTTCTGGAAATGCGTCCATGAAAATGAACTTAATAAAATGGTTGTTGATATTTCTGATTGAAGCCGTTGAATGCCAAAAACATAAATATTAATTGAGTAAGTGCTGTCTTATATACACTTATACATATATTTTATTTAGATCATCACTCGGGTTATACTCATGCAGATAATAATTGCCATAAAAGCGTAATAATAATATGGTAGGTTTCAGTCGCACACTAATGTAGAGGCCTAATAATTTAATTGTATGTATGTCAGTGTCATCTTGCTACGATAAAACTTATCTATAAATAAAAGCCTGCATTTTCCCAACAAATTTAAGTGATTGAGCACTCCATGTATACATAGCTCAGTGATTCTGCTAGTCCAAGTTTAACAAGGAAACATAATATCACATCCATTTCACAACCATTCTTCTCTGATATCTAGAAGTTTTTAACGTCGCACAAAATGTCATCTTATATAAACAATATTCCAAAGACAAGAAATATATTTTAAAACAATTTTTTAAAACTTTTTTTTTCTTTTTGACAATTATTTTTACCTCCTACGTTGAATTTGGGACAATAAAAATTTAAAAAAATTCCAGACAGTCTCCAGATAGATTTAAACCTGCTTTAACAACACACACACACACCCACACACACACGCCACACACGCACGCACGCACACTCACACAGAAACATTCACTCTCACATACGAACACTTAGACACGCGCGTGCACGAATTCGTTTTTTTTCTTCCGTCTGCCTCTAGAATTGCGCGCGCTATCGTCATCTCTGCTGCTGCATAAATAAACTCTTAACTCTCTCAGGAGGACCGCACTCTTGGCTTCTTCACGTCTGATAAAAAAAAGAAAATGGAGAATGTATCGGTCATTGAAGTGACCTTGATGATCAAAATCAAAACGGATTCACGTGGGGTTCAACCCTCGCATCCATTCTATCATTGCGAACTTTAACCTTTCCGGCATTTCAAACCGTTAAATAGTCATTCTCCCTTTTTTAATATAAAGATCTATAATAAACTGGCTGAAAACATTCTTCTTCTTTTTCTTCATTATACTGTGGAGACCCCGTTTTACCCGATGAAATAGTCCACAATGCAATGCTAGGATAAATTGATTGCGAATGCTCTGGAATCAAAAGTTGGGCATTTCTACTTCATTCATTCATGGCATATATGAATTCTTCTTATTTTTAAACCGTTGGTACAGGAAGAAACACATTAAAAACAGGTTTTCGATTATAAATAGCACAAAGTTACTTACGATAAATATTCAGATTAGAGATTGCACGTGTTAAGTAGTTACGTGAACATGGGTAATAATTTATAAAATTATTCTGTCAACACTGAGTGATATAATTATTCTCTACTGTATAACAGAATTGAGATAATAAAAATTTTTTTTTTCATATTAACCACGTGGTTTTTTGTTTTAATATTCAAAAATATCTCCTTAACTCATTTACTATCAGTCACTGTCTGTTTTCATATTTATTCTCCGATGTGGATCTGCCTGTCGAGTTAACTCTATATTGCAAATATAACTTGTGACAAAGCGCTAGGATTTGGACATTCTTAATTTATTTTCCGTTTATCATTTATGTACCTGAGAAGTTAACAAGTTTATTTGTTGTTCGTATATATATATATATTATATGTGTGTGTGTGTGTTTGTTTGTGTATGTGTGTGTGTGTGAGAGTGTGTGATTGTAAAGATTAATCAAGAAATCTTTTTCTACTATCTAAATTTTTATTTTACCAAGTCTATCTCCAGAACACCAAGAGTTAACAAATCTGACGTCCAAACAGAGTGTAGTACTGGGTGAAAACGAAATGATTAACTCTTGTCAGCTCATCAATCAATACCATCACGAGTGATCATCACTCAACTTGGCCTGGCAATCTCAGCAACAGAAAGTCCACAAAGGTCTGCATAGAAATATCCTATTTTTCTTTGGCCATGAATGATGAAAGGGTTAACCTATTACAAGAAGAGAAAAGCTCTATAAAGGAAGCTGTTAATTCTTGTTAGTTAAACCCCTATTATGCTGTCTGAGAAGAGTATTTCCGTTTACAGTGGTTATTACTATAACAAGAAACATAACACGGATAAGCTTAGTATACAATGATCTTTTGTACAGAAGCAGCTTCCGTAGCTAGAAAGGGGGAAGGGGTGATTATAAATACTGAACATCTAAAATATAATCTAGATCAAATGCATACATAAATCGATTAATAAAAAAAAATCAATTTTTTAACACTAATACTATAATACAAATACATTATGAAAAATAAACAAAGAAAAGCAGGATAAATATTTTATGGATACTGCATTGGTCAAGCTGAGTTCTTCCGAAGCAGAGGATATTACGAAGAGATTATGTGGTATGCACAACTCCCAGCTGTCAAATAGTTTCCTAGAAACATGAAGGTATAATCAGGTTTTTATTCCATTAAAGAATTATCGGAGATAATGAAATCTCAAGCGACATCTACCAGGATTTAGACTTTAGACAACCAAAAGATAAACCAAGGACAACAGTGTCTCTTCAAACATTAGCAAGAGTGTTTGGTCTCCAATAATGTAAGAGTTCGGAATTATCACCTCAAAATCGTTGGTTTCTCTTTAAAAAGTCAATAAGTACACACAAACACGCTGGAAAGCAGAAATTATATGCTTGACCATTGTGTTGGATACAATAATCTCCTCGTATGCCAAGGCCGAAATAAACGTGGGATATACTAAACATCATCCTATGGAGCCTGCAGGGGGGCGTAGCTATGGCGGTGGATAGGGAGTACATATGAGGCGCCAAAACGAGAAAATGAGGATTACAACGTTACATTTCGAAAAATATTATGTTTGAACGTGGACGGGGGGGGGGGGGGGGGGGGGGCGCCAATGTTATAGTTTGTCCCCTGGCCTCAATATATCCTTGGCTACTATTCTGGAATCCTGGACGTGTTAGAAAAACAACAACAAGGAAAGTGTTTTGGGCCTCAGACACAAATCACACTATCAGTTCGAGGGATCGAAATAACAATCTGATAAAAAGAGGAATACAGGAGAGGTAAAGTGTCAACCGATTTTCAACTGAGTATTTCTTAGATTGTTTTTATTCTTGGATGTAAATAAAGAAGCCCAACATGTCTACATTGGAAGGGGAGTGTTCTGATGTTAGATCATTCTCTACATATTAGCATATCAACTATGTATAATACATACATTGCATACATACATACATACATACATAGGCCTATATCATATATATATATATATATATATAGATAGATAGATATAGATATAGATATATATACATATATATATATATACATATATATATATATATATATATACATATATATACATATATATATATATACATGACGGTGGTTCTTTTTTTTAATTAGATGTACCTAGTGATGTTTGATTATAATATAGGCTGCCCCCGTTATGCAAGTTACTCGTTAATACTAACCTATCACCATCCCGGTGGCAGGGAGTGGAGGCTGGGGAGTGGAGGCTGGGGAGTGGAGGCTGGGGAGTGGAGGCTGGGGAGTGGAGGCTGGGGAGTGGAGGATGGGGAGTGGAGGCTGGGAAGTGGGAGTTTAATTCAATTAGACTTCAAGTCTGGCCCAAAAACCCTAACTGCAACTAACAACTACCGTCTGCGCAGACTGTACTCATGCAACAGGAACAAACAAGTGTTATTCAACATTTCATTGGTGTTCCGGTAAAACCCCCACGAGCTTAGTGGCAGTTTCATTGGTCGACATTGTTATGACGTCAGCGGGACCACATTCGGACGATTCATCCCAAACATACTGGACTTATGCGTCTCATCCAATTGAAAATAGAAAATTGTTCCCTTTACAAGTACCCTATTATTCTACTCCTCTTCCAATCCCCCCTCCTCTCCCTAGCTCTCCCTTGCCCCATATCTCTCTCTCACTCTCTCTAAAGTGCTGCAAATATGTAAACATAATAACTTGTTTTTCTATTTTCATAATAGTTTTCATTGAAGGATTTACAGGCTTAACAGATCAAATTAACGTCTATGGTGAAAATGCTTTGTTAAGTCTCCGTATCTTTCAGAATAAATTTTATCTCATAAAATGTTTTAATGTCATTTTCTGAAGCTGAATAATATCAGATAACAAGAAATTCCTGCTATGAAGTATCTTTCCACCTTTTCGACGTCAATATCATTTTTTATGATGTTACATTGTTGTAACAAGTCATTGTGTTGTGTAGTGTGCCGGGGAAGCGTTTAGCGACTAGATCTAGCTGTAATGACTAATGAAATTATCTTTGCCTGGGGGGGGGGGGGGACAATGTCGAGATCCACATTTTAGATGTTGGTGTGCCGCTAGTGGTAGGCGTACCACCAGTTTAAGAGCCATGTGGGGGGAACATTATAGTTTGCTATATCCAAATTCATTGAACTCTAGTAGGGGCAGCTGTATGTCGCTATTTCATCTCTAAAAAAGTTAAGTCCACAATTTACTGTATGTTGGTCGAAATTTACAAAAATGTTTTTGACATAAACAACCATTTTTCTAACTATTACAACCCTGTGAAATAATATGACAAAGGTACACTTGAAATTTTGAAGTGCCATATCCATTGTATTCAAAGCGTTGATTTATTTCTTATCAAAAGTAAACAAAGAAAAATAAAATGTATCTGGTCTATGTTGTGCTGTAATTTAAAAACGTTCTAATGGCCGTAAAAAAATTTGGAATATTTCATTTATTTTACTGTACATGTTTACTGATCGCATATAACGACAATGAGCTCATTTGCAAAAGTAGACTTATGATGAGAGTTAATCCCCCTTGTGATACTGGCGAGTAGCTGGCCTTGTCGATATAAATAGATCCGCACTTTAGTTTCACAATAAATATATTTAAGGTCACCCCGTGCTAATGAAGTCCCACCAGACACACAGTATTCCTCTATCACGCTGTATCCCTCCGCCATAAGTTTAAAGTGTCCGTTTACTGGTGATAGTAATGTCTGTGTAGAATACCAACCGAGCCGTGACCCGGTGAACGTTAAACGACCTCTGGGTAGGTCTCGCGAAGACTGTTTTTGCTGAATACTTTATGTCTGCTGGCAGGCGCTTCCGCCTTGCAGCTGTTCACTTCATTCAACCATGATAGGGCGTCAGCTGCAGGCTGGCCTCATGCAAGATACTTAGAAAGCTGCACATAGCTTATAAATAAGTACCTCTCAATATCCTCATTACAATTTCATTGGCTAGGCCGAGAATCGGTAACCTACGGCACGCGCAATTTTCAATGGCACGATGAAGACCTAAATAAAAAAAAAAGGCAATCCCACAACTGATTGAGTGCTAAAGCATGGTGAATTTTAAGCTCTTGGTTCGCTGAATGAATTAGAAATCTTACTTTGGCATACTATTATCAAAAGGTTGCCGACCCTCGGTTAGGCCTTTGTTGCTCTACTACTACTATTCTTATGTTTCATTGGTAAAACTCATTATACTACATGCCATTAAACCCACCAAAAAGTCATTCATATTCATTTTTTAAAGATCACCTTAAAGTGGCCATTTCATGCAATGGGATGGCGAAGCTTGTGCGATTCCCAACCGCTTTCACATACCCCCCCCTTCCCAACGGATTTTGGGTAACCATCGGAGCCTATTAAACTTATACATGCTCTCGGCATTTCAATCATAAGATACTTGCTAATAATATCATTTGGTGCAATTAGTGATTTGGTTATATTATTATTATGACGTCAGTGCTCTAGGGTTGATTTTTTGTTTGTTCCAAATATCGAAATCAAACAATACCACCTGGCCACTACAATAATAAAGTTCAATTGATAACTGTAGGTACACGAATTGAATACAGACATTGATATATCTCAGTTCAGAGAGTAGTACTTCTTACAACTCACTGTTAAAACACTATTTCATTATTTATACTATTTATATCACCAAACACTTGAATCGATCTTTCAAACATGTGACAATCACTTAAAAGGAAAGAAGAGAAAAATATTCACTCCAAGTTTAATATGGAAATTTCTACACATGTGACGTCAGACAACAAAGATATAATTGTTTGCTCTTCATCTAATATTAAGCTCTTACAATGACAACCTATTCAAGAAAAATATAGTACTACGTTAAATGAGCTCTATGGGGTCTAGAGATATCCTGTTAATCTTGTAAACCATTCCAGGATAAAAATGTATACTTTATAATATTAATAAACATATTTAACTGATACTATTCAGTATATTGTCAAACTCTGGTTATACTATTTCTTATAACTACTAATGAAAGCGTATTGCTATCACTAATTCCCATAACATTGTTACATTTAAGCTAGTCACTTATTTACATAATTAACGATCTAGCACGAGCCAGTGTAGATTTGCATACGCGTGGGCGGGCAAAGGTCAATTGGCCATTGCGGTCCATTTGTCTAATCACTCTTTGAAAGAGGCAAGAGGAATAGGGGTCATAAACAAGGCAACTACTATTGACACGACCGGCGGAGTTGACCTGGAAAGAATAAGCCATTTGGTGAAATATTGGGTATTGTTCGTTCCGTTCCAGAATGTTATCAATTCAACTGCACTATAACATGGCACTGCATAATTAAACGACTTTTAATTTGAAAAAAAAAACAACCCACAAAAACTTTCGGAATGAACATTTATCTGTTAAGGTTATATATCATTTACTGCAATGAAAAGCATTGTGCTCAGAGATAATGGTATAAAATACACATAATGCACCACACAGATCTTATCTTATATATGTCAGACGCTCCTTGTATAAAGCCGATTGAGCTTAATTGATATATATGAGATCTTAATGCAGCGTTTCCCTTACTTTATTTTTCGAAACCCGGTTATTTTAATATTTTTATTTCGTGACCCACTAATATTTTTGCTATTTCCTATACTTGTAATAACATATAACACATGTTATATGCTTTTCTACAAAATTTTTTTGTCGGACAGAAATTGATTCATAGGGTCGGTAAACCAGCGTTTACCAGTTTTTGTGTGGCCACTAGGGGATTGTGTTGCCAGGACAATGCCCAGCCACCTTTACTTTAACCAAACTAACGTCAGTTACCCATCAAAGCTGAGTAGACTCAGGGACTCCTTTCAGTCCCTTGAACAAATTATAGCCATCACCAGGATTCGAACCCAGAACCTCGGCCAACGTGCCTCATTTATTTGTACATATTTCAGGTTAGTTAGCTTTTGAAATACGTAAAGTGTGCTTCCGAAGTTATTTATTTATTAAGTTCAAATCATTGGTATCTTGTTAGGTTTGGGGGTGGGGTTTGTTGGGGTCGGGGGGAGGGAGGGGCTGTCTACCCTTATCCCCAACGCCCCCACTATCTATCTAACCAACTCTGGTGTAAAATAAAAAGACACCATTTGAGATAGAAAAAAAAAAGAAGGTATTGTGATCACCACACTGTCTTCTCGTACCGCATGGCCACGATACCTGGGTAAACTTTACATCGCAAAACCTTTCGATGCACTAAAATGGCCTGTAAATGAAACTTTACCTTTACTAAACAAAAATGTTAAGCCGTGTGTGTACCACCAGGATAGGAATCCCTTGTTGACCTCAAATAAACCTTAACCTTACATGAACTTTGCACTGACTGTACCTATTGGCCCATTAAACAATGTAATAATGCAATTAGAATAAAATGAACTGCAAAAGAAAAATAAAATCCAACTACAACACAGTTCTTTGTACAAAAATTAATTAATCTACTAATATAATTAGCAAAAAATAAAGCATATTATATATAACATGGTTATTACATAGATTAAAAACACTGTCCAGTCTACTCCAAACCCACACCCCCCGCAGTAAGTTATTTTGTTAAAAAACAAAGAATAGTCATACACAAATCAAATTTAAAAAAAAATGTGTTTATCCCAAGTAGACCTATTACTGGTACAAAAGCAGTTATAAACAACAGTAGCCACTTACAAATGAGTAAAAACCAATTAACAAATTACATGAGCATGCTTTGTTTATACTTTAATCGCCTCCCTTTCCTGCCCTCCAAACTCTCACCAACCTTTCCTCCCCCCAACACGCCACCATTAACAATGGCTTATCGCGTCAAATTGTTGCTCAGCATTTAACAGCTCATTTTATGTCACCCCTGGAGAGTTATAAAGCTATTTCAATTCCATCCGTTTTCTCTCGATGTTAATCTCCCGAACTGAGGTAAGCCAGAGGACAAATGTATCAAATTAATTAAACAACTGCTTCTAACTGAACCCATAGGTCCCGTTTAATTAATATTGATACATTTGTCCTCTAGCTGGGAAAAGTTTAAACAGGCGTTCACCTTTTTCACACTATGGGGTCAGTTAGAAGCAGTGTGTTCATCATTCACATTACTTTACGAACGAATAGCCAGGTACATAACTATATAAACTGGCGGGTACAGTTGTCTAGTCTAGTTTTGATTGAACAAAACAACAACAATACAATATATTGAAATACACATTATTTTACCGAACGCCCTGCGCCCTCCCCCACCGCCTCCTTGTATGGAATCATGCCTGCAAAATGCCCCACTGATTCGAGCACTGTTGTTGTAATAGATTAATGGAATCAGTGTATAGTGTATTATATATATAATAAGCAAGAGATTAATAAGAGAAACATAGGCCTAATTATAATAATGGTAATTTGTATAGCGCTTCTATCCAAGCTATTAAATTTAGCATGCTCAGTGCGCTCTTGGTGTGAATTGCAGTGGTAGTTGTGTTAGTGAGTAAGGTACACAGCCACCAGCCAAAGACAGAGGTCTTTAAGCGCTTTCTAAAAGACTCTTTTGTCTCTGATACACTCAGTGTCAGATACTCTCAAAGATGGCTGGACCACTTTCTCAACATGAGTAGGACACGACTTCCTATCAGACTCATGAGATGGACATCTACTGGAAAAAAAATGAAGGGAAGACCACTTGGCACCTAGGGAAGCATAGGGAGGCCCCACAGAATAAAACATAACTGCCACCAACTGAACCTGGTAGGAAATCAGATGTCTACTTCAAGATAGCGAAACATGTCGGAGTTTTCATAATATTTGCTTATTTCCTCCACAAGGGCCTTAGAGTAAAAGAAAAAAAAATAGGAAAACAAATCGATTCAAAATTACGTCAGAAAATTGACGTGCTTAAAATTGTTTTACAATTCTTTGGGATTACCGAAAAGAAGTTTCTAAACAAGAGTGCATGTGTCTTATATTTGAACCTGCCTCTTGAAGGACAAGTTACACTCGTGTATGTTATCAAATAGATATCGGTAAAAGTGGTTCAATATTGCTTTCAGACTTTAATGCTTTGCACGGAGAGGTTTTCTTCCATCTTACATGCCATTTCAAAAAATATACTAGTGTACATAATGCGCAGGTAAAGATCATAAGGGTAATAAGTTGACTTTAATCAAATTTCAGTGAATGTTTGAAGTTAAGTGGGCATGTTTTCCTGACTTGTGTGTATCACATATAAACTGGAACCGACATTACATAAAAGTACACGCAGTGTATCATGTGAAATGTTCTGTTTGTATACACAAGTACAGTAAACATGTTCTAGTTTAGGTACATAAACGTATCAATGTCTGTAGGGTTATTAATTTGTAAATATGTGCATATGTGTCGTTGTTTTTAAGGTTATACGCGTTTGTGTGCATGGTTTAGTCTTGTCAATACTAAATCAATGGGCCGTATTGCTGCTGAGAGTTAACACCCTTGTTCCTTATACAAGTCAATCTTATATACCGTAATTGTAAAGATTGCTGCTGAGAGTTAACACCATTGCCCCTTAAACAAGTCAACCTTATATACCGTAATTGTAAAGATTGCTGCTGAGAGTTAACACCATTGCCCCTTAAACAAGTCAACCTTATATACCGTAATTGTAAAATGGGCAAGGGTGTTGACTCTCAGCAGCAAAACGGCCTATTGAAGTGAAAGCCATCATGTTAAAGCCCGCATCACAATGCAAAACTAGACTTAAACCAATGGGAAAAAAAGCGTACGACGCAAAATACTTCTGTATAGTTAAGAGAGTAGTTTAACGACCATTTAATCCAATTCGACACGTTAATAAGTCAAGCATGCCGGTGTTTATTTCAATAATTATCCTAAAACTAATGTCAATTAAAAAGAAAAATGAAAAGGAAGTCTATAATAAAACAACGAAAAGAAAACACAAACTGAGAAAAACTGAGACCGAAATTTTAAAATGTTTACATCGCAGTGTATTCTGGTACTATGTAGTCCTTAAATTTAACAAATGTTAAGTTGGAATAGAGTAAATTATCTCATTCTTAACATTTAAAGAATGGACATAATCCATATCAATACGATCAGGAACTTGTATCTTATCTTATACATTACAGACGCTCCTACTTAGCTTCTATAAAGAATATTATTGCGTCCTACGCTTATCCGTTATCTATGTCTAGTCTTGCATTTTAGTGTTTTAAAAAATGTTAAGTTACTGGTTTTTCTGGTTTGTTACGGCAACCCATCCCAGGCTCGGATGCCACTCGGGAAGAAAGAGTACTTTAATGCATTTGTTCTCGCATAAGGGATAAGCAAAGTGTTGTTATCCTTATGTTTATCTTTGTTTATCTTATATTAAATTGTGCGTCCAAAACTCTATCCAGGTGTATAGAAAAATACTTTCAGCTGCTAAACGAGAGAAAAAAATTGTTTTGTACATTTCTTGCCAAGAATATTAAAAATGGAATTCTAAATATGTATAAACAAAACGGGATTTTATTTAACTTTAACGGAATCATATCTAGAACTGGAAAAAAACACGTTTTACATTTGTAATTTTTTGTAGTCACTATTTTTAAACGAACAGGTTTTATGTTATTATTTACATGCGTTCTTTGCAGGTCGAAAACATGAAAGATCGTTGCTTCCTACGGTTCACATGTGATTCTAAATCTATCATTTCCATGATTTTTTTTTAAAAACAAATCAAGTTTTAAGTTGTTTTTCTACGCCACTTGAAGATGACTTGAAAATTCTCTGCACTCTGTTGGAGCAGCAGCGACATCTGGTAAGAGTTTCTAGGTGGAGTATGACCCTCTCTGTATTAATCACACTTGAAAATAGCAGGAGTCTACTGCCGCAAGAGGACGAACTGAAAAAAGGTGTACGAGTGGGGATAGGCCTACAAGGCAAGTAGCCTAAAGCCGAGAGGGATAATTTTAAAAATATTTAAGAGATTAAAAGAGAAAAAATCGTAGAAATAATTTCTTTAGTTTAAAAAAATATATATAGATCTATAAATTTAGAGAGTCGTTAACTTTAATGAGTTTAACAGTTATTAGGTAAACCCAACACTGGCGAGACGTGGTTTGTGACGTGAGGTCAAATTTATGTGCGCGCACATACGCATACTACTTATACACACACACACACAAGCACACATTCACACACGCACACACAAGCATGCTTAACTTTAGTCCATGTTTACTTAATTAGTTGCCACACGAAAAAAATTAAAAGTTTGACCAGCCTATAAATGATCCGTTCACTTGCCAAACAGGTGCTACGTCAAACAAATTAAACGTTTTACATCACAATTTAACATATTTTCATAGGCTCTTTATTTAACCAGTATTATAGTATTAAGAACTTTTACACAGTAGTACGAAATAAACACGTTTTTGAAGACAGTAAAGATAACTCATTTAATTCATTTTTATTTAAAGTAACTTTTGACAAAGTACTTCTCATATATATCCCCAAAGTGTTTACCTCTCGAAATTGTCATCATTTTGTATTATAAACTGCAACACCTTGACTTAAATACTATGACCTAACTTTCGGGAGGTAGAAATACTAATACCTGACCTAACAATAGGGGGTGAGAGGAGTTGGAAGAGGGGAGCTCATTCGTACGATTTTTTTTAACCCTTTTTTTTAAATATTTAGAATTTACCTTTACATGTAATATTTACATTTCGGTAACTTCCTCATTATCTGTCCGGGAAACGAAGTGCAACTATTCACACAGCTTTGATGAAATGATAAGACATAATACTTATAGACGCAAATAGACAACATTTCAGCAAACTTCTGAAGTTCCAGAAACTCGTTCTTCGAATGATGTAGGGAGGGTGTGACTGGGTGAGTGTTGGACTTATCTCATCAGTTCAAAGGTGGAATATTGGGCGATGGGAGAAGAACTGTAATGGCTAATTTAAAACCTTAATTCTTTTTCAACCACTGTACCGGAAGGCTAGGGTGAGAAGGTTGGCAATTAGGGTTGGCAATTAGGGAATGAATGGGTAAGATGCGACGAATTCGAAGAAAGAAAGAGGGAAGGTTTAGGTGAAGGAAAAGATGAAAGGAGAAAGAGATAAGGGATAAAAGCGAAATGAAGATTTAGTGAGCGAATGAAGAAATTAAAAGAAATGGCCAGGATAAAAAGATAAAATACAAAAAGGATAATGCAAAAGATAAAGAGATTGAGACAGAGAGAAAAAAGAGAGAGATATATAGAGAGAAGGTATATTATTTTATAAATGAATAAAAGAGATAAAATCATAGACTCTAAATACAACGGAATATCAAACAATTAACTAATGTGATTAGCTTCATATACCTCTTCTATATTTAGACAAACTGAATTTATGTATTTACCAGGTAAAAAAAAATATAAGCTAATTTTGACATATCAATAAAACAGGCCTTTGGTCTTTTAAAAATATAAGTGGATCTTCAGCCCTGAGAGAGTTTTTGGGCAAAGGACATAATTAATTAACTTAATTAAAAGACAAACAAACCCAAAATTTTCCATCTCTCGCTCTCTCTCATCTTATTCTCCACCATCTGCACTACTGTTCGTGGCTAAAACATCGTATACAATTCTGACTCAAGTCTGTCTACACTTATTTTCTTAAATCGTTAAGAAAAAAAACTATATTTTGTTTACCTCTCTATATATATTAAGATGGCAATAAATTTGAAAAAAACTAACATGGGACAAATGTAGCGCAGAAGAAGAAGAAGAGGATTAATAAATGTATAAAGTATGTACATCTAATTAATATATACATTTACATATAAAAGTAAAGTATACTTGGGTATATCCACTGACCTATAAAAAGGATGGATTGGGCCCGGAAACTATATTCTTGATAAAAAAAATCAAATAGCTTTCACTTAACTATAAATTAGATTCCCTAAACATTCACCCGTAAATAGGACATTTCAAATTACTTATAATTCCTTTTTATCGTATCAATTTGTTTTACTTATAAGTGGTTTATTCTTAAACTAGCTTATTTCGATAAGTGAATAGTGCTGATGGTTTAATCAATTCTATCCTCAACTTGCACATACAAATTTATTATTTATTTATTCTTCTATGGAACAGTGGCCAAGATATAATTCTAGCGCCTGAAAGGAATTCATTATAAATTGGTCTCAGCCTGAGATATTCTCCAATATAGTATTCACTTTTATTCATCTACGATTTCAGTAAATGTTCAGGGAAGAGAGACATAGTAATCAAACAGCCTGGGTAGTTAATGTAAGGTTAAGTAAGGTACATATAAATTCTCAAATATAATATTTAGATCTATATAGTTTTCAACTATCTTTTATAGTTGATCATTGTAAAGTTATTTAAAAAAAAGTTTATTTAATTTTTTATAAAGAAAAAATAAAACAAAGAAACATTTAAAATATTAACGCAAAGAAAGAAAAAGGGCTAATTATTTCCCTTGGAATAAATTAATGTCTGTAAATTTGATGCTAGTGATGCCAAAAAAATTGTTTTATAATATAACTAATACTACTTATTAATTATGATTTCTTTATACAAATCCAGCATTATGGTATTCATTCAACGTGTAAGTAGAGGAATAAAATTAATTTACATTGTAAAAAAAACATTTCCTGCATTCATTGTTTGTCGGTTTAAGAAGTTTACTTTTTAAATATTAATAATTACAACAATTACATAATATAATGCTAGTAAATAATCCTACTATATTTATTAAAATAATGAAACAAATTCTTTTTTATATCATTGGGTATAGCATGTATAGTTTATTCCTATTTCAAAATATGAATTGAATAAATGTTCTTTTGATGGGTTTGGAATAAGGTTGCTTGAACTAAATATCTCTTCAGAATGCAAGACTAGACTAACATTTTTGTAATGCTATAATCCTTCTGTATAGAACAGATATACGATAAGATGTAAGAAATCTTTCTGTTTATTTATTTATTATGTACACGCTTAAATACATTAGTCTTTACAAACAAAGAAAGATATAAAAAATAAAAAAATAAAAACACGGGGACTCGACAGCTGTCCTATTGATCCGGTACAAATTAACAATCATATTTTCGACTCAAGACTTTCGTACGTTTAAATCCTAGTTTGGTTTCTTGAGAACATTAAACTAACCAAGGCAATATGTTCTACCTGACTTCCAATTAGCCATGCAGTAAAAAGTAGACAACACCTAAAATACTGCAATTACCTTAGATGTGAAACAGCCTTTCTGCGAGTGTGCGCATCTATTTGTGTGAGTGTGTGTGGGTGTGTTTCTATAGAGGCCTAGATATACTTTTTTTTTTAGCTTAATGAAGGTTGGTGACTTTCAGCATAATTATAAAAAGATTTCTCCAAACTGTTTGATCAGTGTGAGTTATTACAAAAATAGTGGTGCGGGGGCAAAAAATGTAACGTTCGCACTAATTGTGTAGTGCTGGCAATAATTGTAACGTGTGAATTAATTGTGTACCTTGGTTTCCGTCATTGAACATCTGCAGTGTCGCGAAGTTATTGAAAAATTAACGAGCTCCGAAGAGGTTTAGATTTTGATTACAAGCAAGACAGCCCAAAAAGAAATATAATTACATGAGAAATGTTTCTCATTTTCACCTAGTTAACATAAAAAAATGTTTGCAATTAGAAAAAATGTGGGTTTGATTGTGTGTGTGGGGGAGTGGGGGGGGTGTCGAATTCAAAATCTGTATAATATTATTAACAATTATTTGAGATAAAAAGTTCTTTTTAAGTTTGTATTTTATAAGTAGGCGACAATGACTAACAGTATATAAATACAACTACAATTATATTTTTACATAAAAAGTACCCGTTAAAATGAAATCGCATTGACAACCTTTAAACTGCTCCTTGCTTCTCTGTCCACTTGTTTCCACTAAATAAAGTTATAGTAAACTGGAGATTTCACCATAGCACCTTGAGTTATTTAAAGCAAGTGAGGACAAGGATTGATGTAACATGAGTGCTCTGATCAGTAATTACGCTTTGAATGTCTTCAACGTTGTGGTCTTTTACGGCGTACGGCCCGTCATACTCGTCGCCGGATCCGTCACGTGCACGTTCAGCGCCTACGTCTTCTACCGCATGGGACTCTCGGACAGCGTCAGGGTGTCCTTTTTCGTCCTGTGCATCTTCGACCTGGGATTCGTCCTCACGTCGTCCGTCGGCGCAGTGTGCATCGTTCTCAGCAACGGCTTTGTCGAGTTGTCCGCTCAGATGACCTTGAGCCCCATCTACGTCAACAGCTTCTCTTACTGGTGCGCCAACATCTTTTACCACTCCTCCTTGATCACCACCGGCTACATCAGCGGCGTCCGGTGCTGCTGCGTCGCCATTCCGTTCAAATTCCGAAAGATCTTCTCCAGAGAGCGGACTGCGGCGGCGCTCGTCGTCATTTTTATAATCTCCTGCGCCTTCCAACTTCCGGTGATGGCCACCCAATATGTCGGCTATTTTAAAGACAGAAAGAACGCGACGAAAGCCATCATACTGCCCACCAGCGAGCACGATGCTGCGGTGTCGGCCAACGACATATTCAACAGAAACATTTTGTCCTGGCTCACGATGGCCGTCATGTCCGTCTCCTTAGCAATCATGGCCGCTAAACTTAGGTCGGCGGCAAAATTTCGGAAACTGGCCACGGCAGGACAACAGTCCGAGACTGAACACGCGCAGAGAGATAACAATTATTCTCTTAAAAATGGTGGCAGCGCGCATACCACCACTTTTTGCCAATGTTCCAAAAGTAGAACGGATCAGCGTTTAGAGCATACGGATTGTAATGATCCACAGCTTCGAACTAACGAATCAGATAATAATAACACCTTTGTCAAAGATCGTAGCCAAAGAAAAACAGCCAAGATAACGCACGAGAACTTGAAAGAAATACAGGTCATCAGATCGGTCTCTCTCATCACGGCGCTTGTACTGGTTCTCGCGCTTCCTTTCATGGTGTATTCTCTGGTGAGGCGCCTCATGCCCCAGTTTAACCGGGGCGAGGTGTACGGGAACCTGTTCCAGGTGGTGACGGCCCTGAGCGCTGTCTGCGCCTACCTGAACTCATCTCTCAACGTACTAATCTTCTACTGCTTTAACACGAAGTTTAGATCCACGGCTAACGAGACTCTTGTTTGTTTCAGAACGTGGAGGGAAAAATAAAACTAAAACAATATGGAAAAATCTCAGCTTTAAAAATCCAATTAAATCTTTAACCACGATGAGAGAAGAAGAATCAGCTTAATGTATAGAAACAACAGAGAGAAAAAGATTAACTTATAGGGACAATTATAGAAAAAACAGATTGACTTGTAGAAACAACATAGAAAAACAGTTTAACTTATAGATACAACATAGAGAAACAGTTTAACTTTTTGAAACAACATAGAAAAACAGATTAACTTATAGAGACAACATAGAGCAACAGTTTAACTCGTAACGACAACATAGAGAAACAGATAAACTCGCAGAGACATCATAGAGAAGCAGATTAACTTGTAGAAACAACATAGAACAACAGATTAACTCGTATAGACAACAGAGAGAAACAGATTAACTCGCAGAGACAATATAGAGAAAATATTAACTTGTAAAGACAACATAGAAACACAGATTAACTTGTAGAGACTACACGGAGAAACAGATTAAATCGTAGAGAGAACATAGAAACACAGATTAACTTGTAAAGACAATAATATAGTGAAACAGAAACAGCGCTACAATTCAAAAACAACCAAACAAAGAGAACAAAAAAACTGAATAAATAAACCAGAAGAAATGAAGAAACATTTTTTAGAGCGATGTAAACAATGATATAAACAACAGTCGTTCAACTTAGACACCAAATGAACCTGTAGAAACATTGACATATGGAAACAGACTCAAACTTATTTATTAAAATGTGTGTATATGTGAGATCAGAAACTATACGTAATATAGTGTAGTTTTATTTTATTTATTAGGCATGTATAAATGATGCATGTTGGGTAATTTAGTATGCCATAAAATAGAGCATGACAAGGAGTTTCTTGGGGACAGAAGTTTTAACCGGACAGAATGATACGGGGAGCTGGTCAGTAGTACATCTTCTAAAAAAAACTATTCCAATTCATTACCAAATAAAACTACGGAATTTTGCAGTTGATAATTCATTTACTTTAATTTATTAAACAACGTGTTTTTATGAATTACCTTTTCTTCTACCTCAAATTTTGACGCTAAATTCTTTGCTATGATGATTAGAGTGATCATTACCGATAGTTCCGACATTCTTTGCGCAACACTTTCTTTATACATGTAATATCTTATCATAAATATTACAGACGCTCGTTCTATAAAGAAGATTATTACGTCCTTCGCTCATCCGTGGTCCGAGTCTAGTCATGCATTTTTATTAATGTTTTAAATGATGTTAAGTTACTGGTTTTCTTGGTTTGTTGAGGCTACCCATTCCATGCCCGCATGCAACTCCCATAGATGGAGGCCAATAATGTGAAATATTGTACGCATTCCCTTGTACATATAATATGTTCTTTGTATGTGTCCAAGTAGTCTGTTGTACACCATTGTATTATTATATTGTACATGAGGAATTTTTCTTTAACCAAGACTCAAAAGTAACAACGGACTTGGTAGTTTACTGTGTATAGTGAATGTGAAAAGTGAACCGGAAGTACTATGTAGGCCCTCCATCTGGGCTGTGCCACACAGAGTTACATTGCTTTATCGTGGTATCTAAGGACCGTGGCTGAGTAATAATGTTTGGAGATTAAAAAACAACACGGTAACAATAGGTTAAACTCATCACTTAGAAAATAAAACTATTGTTATCAACAGACTCGAAGCCAGTGTTTATTCTATTATTTGTTGACTATCTGCAGCAGTAGGATACTTATTACACATATTTATTTCAATAGAAGTCTGTGAGACTTCTGTTTTATATTTGATATGTACACAGTACATATCAAATATAAAAACATACATTCGATGCCCAAACATTCTATTGCCAAATGTGCGTCATCAATATCAGATATTGAAAGAAAAAAAAACAACAAACTCTGAAGTTGCCAACGTCTGTGCGCGCGATCTATTACATCGTTCTTTTCTTGTCATTCTTCTGTTTAAATTTGTATAACGAAGTGACCGTCAGTACTTAATGTATATCTAAATATAATGTATTGTGCATCAAACGATCCCTTCTTTATAGTTTGAACTTTTTTTGTTGTCCTGTGAAAACATCGCTCATTATTCTTTTTTCTAGCCCACCACATTTATTTAGATGCCCGCATGTCAACGCCTTCCTAGTTGTTTGTCCGTCCACCTTATCACGTATCATTAATCTTGGGAGCATGGTGTTTGTGCTGTACAATTGTCCCCAACGTTTTATCAGCACACACACACCCTTTTTTCTCATATAATAACATCAACATACACGCAATAGAAACCCCAACATACACGCAATAGAAACATCAACATACACGCAATAGAAACACAGGTAAAAGCAATGAAAAAGAAAAGACATGTTTCACACACGCAAGGTAAAAGTCAGTGGGGGAGGGGTCAGAGAATCTTTCCATTTCCAAAACATTGCCAGTGACATTGTTTCCTGTCTCTTAGTGTGTGTGATGCTGGTAGACAGACCAGAGAGAAATTAATTGCTGCTATTTTCTGCCTGGAGAGGCGCAAAACGGAACACGCCACTATCAATATCCGTTTTCCCTTTTTCTGTCTTCCCTTTTTTATCTTGTTTATTTATTTATTTTTTTGTGAAATAAATTGCTCTAAGCACAGGTGTGCCTTGATAATTATTTTTAGCCAATTATGTTTTTCAATAAATCATCTACATTTTTTTTCCTAATATATTAAAAATTAACTCATTCATTGGTAATATTTGACGGCAACATTCAGTAGGCAACGTTCACTAGGCCTTGTTCTGTAGAGAATATCAAATAGGCATAGCACAGTTGGCGGATATTGTCTGCATTATATTAATTCTTTTTCTTAAATTAAGTGTATTTTTTTTGGTTTTTTTAAATGGGGTCGGCAACCAATGGATCACGTGCCAAGCTTGGCACGCATTATGATTTTCAATGGTACGCGAAACAGTCAAGTATGGCAATTCATGCCCCTTCTACAAAAACAAATGAGTGCTGGAGCAGGATGTCTTTTAGGCTGTTGGCACGCTGAATGAATTAGAAATCCTCCTTGGCTCGCTATTATCAAAAGGTTGCCGACCCATGGAATAGGTGATTGACTAGATAGACGTTTTTGTGTAGACTCATGTTGAGAGGGATCTTTTGTAACCCCGAAACTCGAAACATTGTTGTCTTTTGGACAGAGTGGATTTTATATTTCGATGGAATAAGGTATTGTTTGGAACTACACGTAAGGCTGCAAACGCAGTGGGCACCAACACCAACACACCTTCGGCACGTATCTTAAGCCGAACGCCAATTGTACGATTGAACTGGGATTGGCACAAACGCAGTGCGCGATACGACTTGCGTTCAACTTTTAGCCAGCGAGAGCCTAGAGATCATGTGACACACAGGTCGTTCCAAAATGGAGGCGCTGTGCATTGCAGCTTTGCAGCTTGTTCTATTTTATTGGCTCGGGAAAAGGTATTATAGGGCAACGGTATTGGGTTCATCACATATTTTGAAAGAGAGAAAGGTTTGGGGAATACCATCATCTTTTATACGAGGTTTTGAACGACGAGGAAAAATGTATCGCGTACATCAGGATGAGACCCTCAACTGTTCGGACACTTTTAGAGCTAGTGATCCCAAGCATCACCGAGCGCACCACAAAATTCCGAAAACCGTTGTCCCCAAGAGAACGCCTTTTGATTACATTGAGGTAAGTCATCATCATCTGCACTCAGCAGAATCTTGAGGTACATTTAAGGTCCTCCAGTCCCCAGGGTACAAAGCATGGCTGCCATGGCTGTACAGGTTTTACGGACCACTTAAACTTTAAGAGCTCCAATACTCATACAAGTCCTTGATCACAACAAACAAACAAACAGACAAACATAAAACAACAATTAATGTACAAAACAAACAAGTCAGAACAAAGCAAAAACAGAAGCAACAAGAAAACGTACTGATTATTATAAAGTACCGTAACTTTTTATTGATCAAAGTCCGATCCAATGTGGTGTATATAATCATTGACATTATGGAAAAAAGAAATAGCTTCTTGATTGTCTTTTCAAGTCCTAAAAGAAAACATTTAAATGTACTGCTCTTGGTGGCCGCGGCGCCAGACGAAACCCGGCAGTGTGCAATATTATTACCGTATTTTTTTTTTTTTAATCTCGCTAAATATTTCACAAATTCAAATTCTGCTCGTATCTCCCCTTGATTTTTAGTCGCTGAATTCAAAAATGAAATCAGATATTGTCTGCGATGCTTTCTCGATGAGAAATTTGACAGTGAAAATTTCCCTAGTCCAGCCATATGACGTCATATATTCAAGGTCGAGGCGACTACTGGCAACCGTGAAAAAAACGAAGGCATGAGATGTAGCAAGC
The DNA here is from genome assembly GCA_949126835.1 of Anisus vortex. Lineage (NCBI taxonomy): Eukaryota > Metazoa > Mollusca > Gastropoda > Planorbidae > Anisus > Anisus vortex. Next base: position 26,623,690 of record OX421502.1, on the reverse strand, counting down.
CAGTTGTGCACTCTCGTCAAAAAAGTTGGTGCGAAGGCGTGTTGTTGAAGTCCGAAGTCGTGTTGAACTCACTGCGTGCGGTTACAAGGTTTAAATAGTGTCACCAACACCGACTCACAACGAAAGCCGTATTCACTGAGAAGACGTGTTGGTGTTTGTGCCCACTGCGTTTGTAGCTACTGTTGTAAAGGAGAGATGGGGAAGATGGACTTGCGGCAGAGTGAGTAGTGGATATCTATATGTGGGGGTGGGGATCGAGTGGGCATGTGTATGTACATGGTCTGTGGATATGGTTTTGGAATATGACGTGTTTAGAAATATTGATGTGGATACAGGTTGAGCTTTGAATAGGAAGATGTGAGTTGGAACGTGTATGTGAATCCCCCCCCCCCCCCCCCCCCCCCGTGGATCTTTGGATGTAGGAAACATGTGGATCTTTGGATGTAGGAAACATGTGGATCTGTGGCTTTAGGTCGAAAGTGGATGTGGATAGGGATGAAAATGTACATCTGGATGATGATGATGATAGATGTTGGTAGTGATGTCTCTTTCTGTTAAAATGTGAATGTGTATACAGATGTTAATGTGGGCAGGCGTGTGGATGTTGGAGACGGATGCTGATAATAATGTGTGGCCAAAAACCACCCTTAACGCTGCCTCGCCTTCCTACAAAAACAAAATGCCACTTACTTCCTTTCCAGCTTGTAGAGTATTCCCTCATCCTGTAACGTCAACATGGCCATGGACAGCAGCTCTCCGTAGGCAGCGTTCTTGGTGTAGGCGAACCCGTAGCCTTTTAGGTCGAACGGCGTCCCCACCTCCATCAAGGCACAGTTGTTGCTGATGCTGTGTCGGATGACCGGGGAGTCCCAGATAAAGGCAAATTTACCCTGCTCGACTCGCCTATGCAAAGAAAATCGAAAGCATCCAATAATTGGGTTAGATATTGTTATGAATCAAATAGTAGTAACAATAACTTACAAGTAAAAAAAAAGTATCTGTATAAGTAATTGTTTAACACGTACTTTTCAAATCAATTAGTTTTATTTTTACAGTTCATTTGATTTAAATGCGTAACTAAGTATGATACACATGATACATCGATCCCAACTAGGAGGAGATATATACATTTGAGCTACACAAGAACATATTAGAAATGGCCAAAAACTAGGCGTGCCTTCATAGAAGATTATAAAATATTACGCAGATCGGTAGTTTAAGCTTAATCTTGCATTGTGATAAAGGTTTTATATTACGATAAGCTATTTAGTTTCTTGGAAAAGCTTATATTATGAACCATTCCTTGAATACAAAATAAGTAAAATTGTTTTAATCGCTATATCTTTCTCTAAGTGCTTTATTAGTTTATTGTGTCGTGTGTAGTCGTACATTTTGAAAGGTTTTACTACTGTTTTTTTTTTCTTTAAAGTGAAATATAACATAACATTCATTTCTATAGTTTTCACTTACTGGAATCCTTTTTCCACATTTCTAACCATGGAGCTTGGTGAGAAAGAAGACATGTGTGCCCACATCATCTCGTAGTGCCTCATTTTGGTGTGGTTGAAGAATGTGGCTGTTTGAGATCCTTCCACAGTACCATAATCCAGAACTTTCTTTTAGAATAGAGCAAACAACAAACAAGATTTGTTTTGTAATACTGTCGATTAAACAATGTTTGCATATCATATAGTTGATTGTTATAGTTACGGCAAGTAAGTTCTTTTCTCAAGCCTTTATAATGAATAAACAATTAAAAGGGGTAGACAGATAGATATATAATTGTGTTATCGAAGAGAAAGAAAGAATGATAGATTGATTGATTAATTTAATTGATTCTTTGATTGATTGATTGACAAACAAACAGTTAGTGAAAGATATAGAAAAATAACTATACAGATACACAGTTTTATAATATAATATTGATAGACTGACATATATACATACAGACAGATTGACCGATTCAAAGAAGTTATATGGATAGATAGAAAGATACACAAATTGACACACAGGAGATATACTCATAGATAGATTGATAGACAGATAGATAAATTAATACCCTGAAGATATAATATAGATAGATAGGTAAATATGTAGATAAACAAATATAAATTTAGATACATTGGTGGATAGTATATATAAGTTTTAGAATTACTTGCGTAGCCAGGTCCGCTGCTGAGTTGATGCCAACATCGCTCACGGTGATGGTTAGAAAAGCGGCCAAGTTAGCCGTGTATATGGATGACAGGATAAGGCAGAAGAACCACCAAGCAGACGCGACGATCCTGGATGATATGGCATGGGGGCTGATGGAAGATTACAATTTGTTACAAAATCATCACAATTTTCTTTGGATTCAGACAAACAATCGACTTAACTAGACTGTAAGAAACCATGCATAGAATATTTTATATATATATATATATATATATATATATATATATATATATATATATATATATATATATATATATATATATATTTATATATTATTTACTTTAAATAAGTTTATATAGTCACTATAAGCGTATCCTTAAGAACTCAATTTTTAAAAAAGACTATTTAGAGTATATCAATAATGATAACCTTAATGGTTTTATCAGGTAATGTTATCAAACATGTATTGTGTTAATATTTTTATATATCAGTATGGTGCGCCCAAAGGAGTTTATATCTTTAGCTTTGAATATACTAATGATATTAACGATATGAGTCGAAACATTAAATAAACGCATTGAATTCGAGCGAATAGCTATAGTCTAGGTTAGCGTCTAGTTCCAGACTCCCTCACCCCCGAGACGTACCTGCCACTGAGACTGCCGCGGAGTAGGGTGCCCCAGATGTACCAGAAGCTCTCCCGCAGGTTGTGGGCGTACTTGGCCTGTCTGTCCGAGTTGACCCGACTGACAGCAAAGAGCGTCAAGCTCGTGGCGACAAATGCAACGAATATGGCCGACCAGACCATCTGTGTTTGGAATTCATTTATTTATGTCTCAAAGCTCATATGCCATATGTATTTATACAATGAAAGTTGTTAGCACATTAATGTAAATTAGAAGGAAAGAAAGAAACTACTTGAATGATTACGATTGTATAAAATTAAGTGTTTTATTTACTTAAATACTCATAAAAGTGTATTGGGTTTATCAGTGCTGTTGAGTTATTTATGTTTAGATCTCTAGATTCTATGCCATATGTCTTTGTCACTAACCAATAAATAAGACAAGTTGACAACACCTAACATGGAAGAGGTCAGCACGGTGAACAGAGAAGAAAGGTGTATCGAGCGGTCAAGAAAGGGAGTGTTTTGGTAGTGTGTAAGTTCGTTGTTGAGATCTGAAGTACTGTGTGTTGAAATAGAGGTTGATGTGGAGAGAAGGTGAAAGGGAAAGTGCTTTTAAGGTATATACTGAAATCTGGATACTATTTGTATTGTTAATAGCAATAAATTGCTTGCGGAAAAGAGACTTGTTAGAGTTATTCATTGTTTTGGAGAGAGAATGAAAGTGGGCACTTTAGCAGCACAACGTCTCTAATTATTTCACATCGGTCATGACAATATCGCTAAGAATAGTGGCAGTGACAGTCTTTAAACAATGAAATGTTAGCACAGTAATGTCAATTAGAAGAAAAAAAACTACTTGAATGATGACTATTGTATAAAATAAAGTATTTATTTACTTTAATTAAATACTCATAAAAATGTATTGGGTTTATGAATGTTAACCCTTACCGTCCCGGGCGCGTATATAGCGGAACTGAAGGCAGCATAGATAAAAGTAGGTCGGTACAGGAAGGGTTAATTGAGGTATTTATGTTTATAAGACGTGACTGTGTTATCCATAGTCTGAAAGTTTCTTCCTACTGCTAACATTAGATAACAGACCTAAACCTAACTTGTTCGTATGGCATTTTGAATTTCAACTTTTAAAATTGAAACAAAGCATTTTTTGGGTTGGCTAATTGAAAAAAACAAACACCAGAAATAAACATCTGGAAACATAGAATATGCCAATATGCCGTTTTCTTCAACACTGATTGTGTACAATAATAATTGTTTATCTTTAAAGATAAAGAAACAAATTAAAAAATAATCATATTTACGCTGGACAAAGGCAAGAGGAACTGAAATATCAGAATGCTATGCTCTGGACGCTTGACCACTACAGTAGTGCCTTTGGTGATATAAGGTTTTGTAAAGTCCACAGCCTCGGCTCTTTCTTGGGTAATCTGGAAAGCTCCAACCGCAATGTCAGCCCTCTGTAGGAATGGAGAAACAACGTCAATACTGATTTCCATTCTTTAAATTTAATTTCTAATAACTAATAAACATATTTCCGCTCTGCTCTAAAAATGAAACTGACGGTCTGCATTACCGTCAATGTGTGTCTTGACATAAGACACGAATGTCATACATGTGCGGCAATGGTAATTTTTATGCGATGCAATCTACACCGAAATACCTGCGCGTGTTTACCCTCAAGTTCTACTTACCGATTCAACGATCTCTTTCACCATTCCTGTCCATCCTGTGGCCTTAAGACTGCCATACTTCCCGTCCGGCACCTGAAAATACCAATAAATACTTATTTAAATATCAGTACTAGTAGAAAAAGAGAATATCTCAAGCAAATATCCATTCAGCACAAGTTGGTCCATTAAGTTAGTAAAGCAGTGTTCACAAGTTTCTATTGACAAGGCATGCAAGGAGATTGTTTAGCCAGCACTAAGCGAAGCCAACTTTGCCTTTGCCTAACAAATGTCAGGTACGCATCGATCTTAAATGTCACTTTAACTAAGACAAGGGAGAGCCGAAGGCTCTTAGGACCTGGGCTTAACTAACTAGGACAAACAACTATAATAAGATAGACTGCTTGCTTTAATATTTTTGCTATTTGATGACTTGAATGACTTCTTTTCGAAATTCCAGATTCCCTTTTGTATTGTACGCTTCCGTATTTTTTGATCGCAATGATTGTATCAATGGAGAATTAAAATTACAATTGAAAGTTGTATACAGCGGAAACCTTTAGGCAGCAGTATGAGTAATTTAAGACAGCGTTATTGGCTGCGCACCGAAAAAAGAACATAAAAACTCTAAAAATAGAGCAAGCGGTCCATCTTATTACAGTCTTTGCTAGGACTTTCTTTTTTCCAATCTATTATCAACTAATGATAAGATGGCATTTCAAAAAAGCACACAAAGAAAACATCGGATTTATTCCCATATTATAAAGTGTTTATGTAACAAGCATGCCCAGTGTAGTGTTGTGATGTAGTATTCGAATCCGTCAAAGCTTATTGAATTTACCTCTGTTATATTATATTCGAATCCCAGAATCCTGGCTAGCTCTTTAAGAATATCGATACAAAATCCTTCGTACTTTTTATCATCACCAACGTCTTTTTCTCGTGATACAAATGGCTCCTCCTATTTAAGAAACAACAGCAATAGATGTCTATGTAGTTCCTAAAAATAAATCTAACAAAGCATTAGGCTACATACATAGGAACCATTACAAATGCAATAAGAACATAAAAACTAAAATGCTATCTCACATTAGTTAGACCTATACTTCTGTATGCGACCCATCAACTACATAAAACATTAAAGGATTAGAACAAATTCAGAAAAGGTATCTGCAAGGTTTATTACTAGCGAATAGTCACAACTGACAAGAGTAACACCAATAGTTAAATTACAAAACCTAGAAACGCTAGAGGACAGAAGGGCAAAGAGTAAAGTAGTAATAATACATTAGGCATTAATCACTAGCTTGCAAATACAATTCAATAACAACCTATTACATTGCTCAGATAAACATAAGGACAAAAACACTTTTCTTATCCCTTATGCCAGAACAAATGCATCTAAGTACTCATTCTTTTCGAGTGGCATTCGGGCATGAAATGGGTTGCCTGAAACAACCAGGAAAACCAGTAACTTAACATCATTTAAAATACTAATGCAAGACTAGACGTAGACCTCTGTTATAGAACGACCTTCTGTAATATATAAGAAAACATGTATTTTAAATACATTGTGTTAATCGTAAAGTAAGCTAAGTCATACAGTATGACGTAATTGACCCATAGAAGAAAACCAGACATACTAGGGGATTTTGTGACCAGCACAACGCCCCTTCGCCTTTACTTAGCCTCAACTAATGGTAAGCCTACCCTTCAGAGCTGGTAGACTCAGGGATACCCTCTAGGCCCGGGATAAAAATTCCTAGCTTTCAGAAGGATTCGAACCCAGAACGTCTGCTAAGCCACATTAGCGTACTGCCTATTGACCACTGCGCCGCTCATTTGGTTGATTTTGTTTAATTTATATAAACATTGCCCGAAAAGTATCTTCTTGGTACAGAGTTATAAAAAAAGGTAATGTACCCTTCGGACAAAACTGGTCATAGGGCTGGTGAAGCAGCGTTCACCAGTTTCTGTGGCCACGGCATAATAGGTGATGTGTGGCCAACATAATGCCCAGCCGCCTTTACTTTTTGTCCCATCACAGCTGGGTAGACTCAGGGACACATTCAAGTCCTGGGAAAAAAATCCTAGCTCCACCAGGATTCGAACCCAGAATCTTCGGATCGCCAGTCAAACGCGCGGCCGCTCGGCTACCTTGTGCATAGGCCACGCAAGTATTTTCGACAGGACTTACAATTTTGACAGTGATTTTCAAAGGTTCATTCCCGAAGACGTTGCCCTCAAGCCTGGAGACGGCACTGTAGGATCGAGACGGAGCCACGCGTTGTTTGAGCTCCGCTGGCTTACTTCTCCAAGTTCCGCTCTGAAAAAAAAACACAGAAGAACAAGACACAAGAAATCGTACAAAAAACTGAGAAAAAATGTACTTAAAAAAGTAAGTGTATTCTTTATAATAAATAAACCATAATTATTGTTGCGATTGTGAAATACTAACATAAAATTGCACAATGTTAGTAGAGACATGTTTGTGCTATCTATTTTGATTTCATTTGTTCATTTATTTCTTCCAAAGAAGATTTTTTGTCAATAAAAATGAACCGATTGCCTGAATGTAGAAGCATGATCATAACATCGAAAAATACTTTGAAGTGGGGGGGGGGGGGGGCAACGTAATATTTGAAGCATTGAATGTAATTAATATTACTGGTGTATGACAATATCCGTTTGGCGTTCTTCGCGTTTATAAAACAAACAATTATCATCATAGAAAATCTTTATAATGCTTCTACAGCCTTCTTTACAAAATACATATTGACACTGTTTTTATCTCTAATACGCTTTGTTGATTATTCCTTCTTTAAAATTGTTTAAAACGAAAAGAACATTGCATTAGGTTTCTCTTTTAAGTTTATCGTTTTTTCAATCCCGAAAACGCAACAGTTCCTTAAAAAAAAATGTACACTTTTTTATTTGACATGGATTTTATAATTTATAAATTCATTCCTGGTTTTCTATAAAAAGTATTATATATATATATTTAGAAGTCAAATGTTATATATTTTTGTAAAGTAGGTTTAAAGTTGTCCATGCGGCTTTAATTTTTTTTTATTTTGGGGTGGGGAGTGCTAAATAATTTCAAGAGTCAACATTTTAGAACTGTTGTATTCCATCCGCAAAAGAAAGATATATACCTTGAGCCTCTCCTACTTGCGGTATCGACAAAGGCTATAATGCATGCGCTACTCACACAACAAACGCTTAATGGAAGAATATGAAAAGCATGGACAGGTGTTTGAATAATGAAAGATCATGATAGTAAAGCGCATAAAAGAACTAGTTTTGGTTCCTGTAAGTTAGGGATAAAGCTTAGGTTGGTAAAGAAAAAGAGGTTTTGGCTACATACACAGAGAGAAGGGGTTATAGTGGCAGCATACAAAGATCGTGCATTCAGTTCATGGGCGTGGTAATTGCTACCTGTTAGAATGCAACGTTTGTTTCTCTAACCTCTACAGGTGTAGTTGTGTACAACAACGGCGTGGTAGTGCATTGGGTTGAACAAAGTAATGGGGTGCAGTAAGAAATCAAATTGAACATGAATGAATGGAAATCATCTGCAGCTTTTTTTTATTTACCGTAATTATTCTTGCGTATAGGTTGCACTTTTGAAAACAAAGATTTTGATCGAAATAAGGGGTGCGACCTATCTGCGAGTCAATTACAAAATTTAACTTGGATATCATTTAGAAAAAGGTGCAAACTATCCGCTGGTGCCACCTATACGCAAGAACATGTATATACGGTATGTGTTGCGTGCGAATGGGACATTAAATATGTGTTTTACTTGTGCCGCTGACATCCTGTGGCGCAGCCTTTTTTTTTGTCTTAGTGGATGTTAATCGTTAAGCAATATTCAATAATATGTTTATGAATGTTAATTTAAAATATAAAATAATAATAAAAGTAATAACATTCATATAATAAAAAACCAATAGCATTGTAATGTGGAATTTGCAAACTATGTTCTCTTAATAATGAGGTACAAAGTTCTTCCCTTAATCTTGTAAATGTGTCTTTTATATGTTATATAAAACATTGTAACATAAAATCATACATTATTTTTTTTTTAATTTAGTATTACAGCTAAATCGAATTGATTCAAACCCCTCCAAAAAAACAATAACAAACAAACAAAATAAACAACAACGAAAAATCAGCAACTACATAAAATAGCTATTTCGTTTCTTTTCAAAACGACGATAAATTGTACGAAAGCCTACATGTAGATCTAATAGGTGCCTACAACAAGTATTTACCTAATGCGAATATCAATAAAAAAAAATGTAACGGGGAAAACACAATGAGCCATACGACATCAATAACTTTATTTTCATGTTCATTTACCTTCTAATGCAGGCGTGACATTTTCTTGAAAAAGATTTTCTCTCCTCTCTCCCCTTCCCTCAACACAGGCGATCGTTTATTATACCAAAGAAAATAATAATCTTTGATTAAGCAGCTGTTCATTTCTTCTATATTTTAGTTTTTAGTTGGCAGGCTGTCATATTTGATCATAATATATAATTTAATGGAACCTGATAAAACTAAATATTGTTTGTGTTGGCCATATAAAAATGCTTGCTCACTTTCTTAATCCCTTAGATGTTCACTATGACATAAGGGCCTTCACAACAGTCCTCCAGTGCATTCGTACGTGAGGCAGATTTTACTTTAATTTCACTCTAAGACAGGTTGAATAATATGTTGCTCAAGAAACGAATATGGCAACAATCAAGCGGTGCAAGCTGACATGGTTCGGTCATGTGTTGCGGCATAATAACCTGCCAAAAACCTTTCTCCAAAGCACTGTAGAAGGTGGACGTCAGAGAAGTGCAAGGGGAAATGTTGGTTCGACAATATAAAAGATTGGACAAAGCTGCAAATGACTGAACTATTGACAGCCACTCAAGATAGGCAAAATTTAGAAAGATGACTGCTGATGTGTCCATTCGCTCCCCCTAACGACCATAGCGGTTTGATGATGATGATGAAATGTTAAAGTTCTTCTTTTCATTATCACAGAATCGTCTACAATTGGTCTTAGGACGACCAACACCTCTCTTTCCCTGAGGGTTCCACTGGAAAGCCAACCAGGTGATGCATCGAGACTTTTTTAGCAGGGTGTGGGAATCCAACGCCTTTTTCGCGCAAAACGCTGCCACTAATCGTGTTTTTTTGTTGTTGTTGTTGTTGCCCATATCTAAATCAACGTGATTATGTTGGTAATATCGAAATCAACGTGATTATGCTGGTAATATCGAAATCAACGTGATTATGTTGGTAATATCGAAATCAACGTGATTATGTTGGTAATATCGAAATCAACGTGATTATGTTGATAATATCGAAATCAACGTGATTATGTTGATAATATCGAAATCAACGTGATTATGTTGGTAATATCGAAATCAACGTGGTTCTGTTGCTCATATATATTTAACGTGATTCTGTTGCTCATATCTAAATCAACTTGATTCTGTTGCTCAGATCTATTTAACGTGATCCTGTTGCTCAAATCTAAATCACTATTCTTCAATTAAAATTACAAAACGATCCTCCTACCCACCCACCAATAGACAGCGAATAATGAACTAACAACTGAATACACAGTCTAAAAACCAAATCAACATGAACTATATACAAATACGAAAGATAGTAACAAGCAAAAGGAAGTAATTTTTTGAAACAATCAACCTCTTACCACTACATACATGTTTTTCAGGGTGCTGGAAATAAAATAACATTATTCATAATACAGGGCTGTAATTATACACAAATACACGTGGAAGAACATAACAGATAATGGGGAATTGCATTTGGGAGCTTTTTGTTGCAGCTCGTTATTAGAGTATATTTTGTTTAACATTTTGGAGTTTGTTCTATGTTCTAGTTAATCTTATCTTATATTGTATATATTACAGACGCTTCTTCTATAATAAAGATTATTACGTTCTACGCTCACCCGTGGTGGGGGTCTAGTCTTGCATTTTTATTCTTTTCTAATGTATTACAGGCGCTACCACTATAAGGAAGGTAATTGGTGTCAAAATTAAGGCCAGTGGGCCACATCCGGTCCGGCGTACAATTTCAGCACGTTTTAGTAAAAAAATTTTTAGTGTTTGAATTAAACAGAAGTGATACGGTGGTTAATGTAGACCCAACTGCATTAGTGAAACTTGTCTGTGGCACTGGGTCCCCTTTACGGCGCTTACTAGGTTTAGAAGCACGGAAATGTTTTTAGAGCTATTTTGTAAGCCATGAGCCAACGATGTGGAAACTGCACATTGAATTTTAAAGACAAAGCTCGTGAAATTGCAACTTGGACATTTAAAGACAAAGCTCGTGAAACAGCAGCTTGGACATTTAAAGACAAACTCGTGAAATTGCAACTTAGACATTTGAAGACAAAGTGCGTGAAACTGCAACTTGGACAATTGAGGACAAAGTTGGCGGAACTTCAGCGCTATGGGGTACCAAGGGGGAAATTAAATATGGTGGGAACTCGCAACAGTTCTCTCGTTTAACTGGTGGAGTGCGATGTCCCAACGTCGTCTTCTTGCGGCTCAAACATTGAGCACGTTTGCTAATATCTATAATATCTGAGTGAACAAATGTTCTCTATGGGAACAGAATAAAGATTAACATTACGTCACACAGGGTAGTCCCATTGATGTACAGCTACATACCAACCTGAGAATCTCACTGTACAAAGAAACGTATTCCTAACATAGGCGAATATGTTGTTGACATTAAACTTTGGCAATATTGACGCAAGATACACAATTATTTTTAGTTATGCCTTGTTTTTGACATTATTTTGACATGTTTAAACGACATATTTATGTTTATATAAACTTGTTGTTTTTCACTGTTCAATAAATGTTTATTTTGTTTAGTACACGGAGAATATTGAAATTTGAGTTAAGTCTTCCAGTTCGATTGAGTTTGACAGCACCTTATCTAGTTGAACATTCACTTAAATAGCGTACATAAACTTTAATCCTTTAACTATATTCTTTTTTAGTTATGGTTTAGCTCGTTGCTTATAGAAAACCGTATTATTTATGTGTTTATTTGTGTTTACGTTTATGCTAGGTTATTTGTAGGGCTACATTAGTAGTTTTCTTGTACTAATATTTCGAAATAATCAACAAAACAAATAATAAAATAATGAAAATACTAGCATCATTTTAGTAAGCTTAACTGGATTAAAACATTTTCTTCAAGTCCACAACCTATAACAGATTGTAAGTAAGGTAAAGTACCCGTTGGACCAAATCGATTGAAGGGATGCTGAAGCGGCGTTGACCAGTTTCTGTGGCCGCGGCATACTAGGTGAATGTGGGGACAGAAAAATGCACAGCCGCCTTTACTTTACCCCAACTAATGTCAAGTATCCATCAGAGCCGGGTAGTCTCAGGGACACTCTAAAGTCCAGGGAACCAATCCTAGCCTTCACCGGAATTTGAACTCAGGACCCTCGGTACGCCAGTCAAAGGCGCTCACCGTGCCCCATATAGCAGATTGAGATTTCTATAAATAGCTTCATCTGTTGCGCTGTCAGGAATCGCCATTCAGTCGGTCACTTATTTTATACTGGTATTTTATACTGGTATTTTATGCTGGTATTTTATGCTGGTATTTTATACTGGTATTTGATACTTGTATTTTATACTGGTATTTTATACTGGTATATTATACTGGTATTTTATACTGGTTTTTTTATACTGGTATTTTATACTGGTATTTTATACTGGTATTTTATACTGGTATTTTATACTGGTATTTTACACTGGTATTTTACACTGGTATTTTACACTGGTATTTTACACTGGTATTTTACACTGGTATTTTACACTGGTATTTTACACTGGTATTTTACACTGGTATTTTACACTGGTATTTTACGCTGGCATTTTACGCTGGCATTTTATGCTGGTATTTTATGCTGGTATTTTATACTGGTATTTTATACTGGTCTTTATACTGGTATTTTATACAGGTATTTTATACTGGTATTTTATACTTGTATTTTATACTGGTATTTTATACTGGTATTTTACACTGGTATTTTACACTGGTATTTTACACTGGTATTTTACACTGGTACTTTATAAAAACATTTTATGCTGGTGTTTTATACTGGTATTTTATGCTGGTATTTTATGCTGGTATTTTATACTGGTATTTTATACTGGTCTTTATACTGGTATTTTATACTGGTATTTTATACTGGTATTTTATACTGGTATTTTATACTGGTATTTTATACTGGTATTTTACACTGGTATTTTATACTGGTATTTTATACTGCTTCTAGTTAATGTATAACGAATGTTTTGAATCATTTATTGAAAAAGACTACTATTACCTAAATAATAATTTGTCTAGCACAGTGTAACTAGTACAATGTATTTATAAAGCACATTCTAACTAATGCTTCCAGAGTCGAGTCCACAAAATCCCGGACTTTGTAAAGAACCCGATATCAGGTTTTGACGTGACCCCAAAACCCCGCGACAAATGCGGAAAAAAAAGAGAAAAAGCAAATATGCGTGTTTTCTCTTTAATAAAATACATCTTACCAACTTAGTAATCTAAATGTGAACAACCGGAGAAATTATTGTTTATTGTAAGAAATAGTGGTTGGAAAAAGATCGTTGGAAAAACGAAATGTCATCAAGAAGTTACTTTTTTACTCTTGACTTTGCAAAATAATGTATATTTGTTGTGATTTACTTCTGACATTCTGACAGCGCCACCTGTCTTTACATCCAACACAAAAATTATTTTTCAATTCACCTCTCGTCACATATTTTTTTTAAAGTGTTAACCCTTCCTCCCTCCCGCCTCTTTCTCATTCACAGATGCTAAAAATAGAATTGGTGTCTGGCAACATAATATGAATCAAAAGTTGTTGTTTTTTTAAATGACTTGTCTATATCACGAGCAAAAACAAAACTAGAGATTTGAAACTTTTTTCTTTGAATTTGATTTATTTTTCAACTTTTGGCCATTCGTCATTATTATATACTAGAAACAAAACAGAAAGATTTATATCCGTTTTTGTTTTAAAAGATAGATTTGTAAAAAAAAAAAAAAAAAAAAAAAAGATAGTATGTTACCTGGAAAATATATTACAGTTTGAATTGATTTGTGATTCTATATCACAAAAAGCGTAGATCTAGTAATGAGCGTAGTATAATGTTAATAAATGGGTTGGCTCAGTTGCCCTAGATCAGGGGTCGGTAGTTTTTTTATAACAGTGTGCCAAACAATGATTTCCAATTCATTTGGTGTGCCAACATCCTAAATGTCATCCTGCTGTAGCAATTCATTTCTTGTAAAAGAGACTTGAATAGATTTTTGAGGCCCCATCCGCGTGCCATTGAGAATTCCTCGGCATTGCAAGTCTGGCACGCGTGTCGTAGGTAGCCGACCCCTACCCTAGATAATCTATGTTATCTTTTAATCTCGATAATGGAAATGATGCTTTTGTAAAATAAAACCGCCCTACTCAATTTACTAGGCCAACCGTTTACGTCAGTTCCGTTATATTATATAATCGCAACTAGAGATTGAGTGTTGTATGCCGTAGAATTATTGGTTAATTATTGGTGTTCAATTTGAAGCGTTTGGTTGCAAATCGAAATTGAAAATATATTATTTCATTTTGAAAGGTTAGTCATCTTCGCCAAGTAAGTGGTTTTGAGTTAGAGTTAAATATTTGAACACTGCTTAACCTGCCTTCATAATAATAAATATAAACATACAACTACAAATAAAACGTTGATATCAATGTGTTAAAAGTTAAAACCCAGCACAAAAAGCTTTTATTCTAGCTGTATTTTTTTTTTCATTTCAAATGGTAATGATAATGGTTAGATATATTGGTGTTATAATTTTATCCACTGAGATGTTATATTTTTTTCTCTTCTTTTTAGGAAACAGTAAAAATACATTGCTGTGTTATTTATGTGTTGTTGTTTTTTTACATTTTAATTTAAAATTATTGTGGTAAAAAATATTTTGACGATTCAGATTTGTGGGCCTATTAACTCAATGTTATGAGCCAAACTAACTCAATGTCATGAACAATTTAACTCTAGAGGTTGTGGTTCGACTCTCAACTTTGTGATCCATGATTTAAAACTGTAGTATAGAGTGTGTGCACTATTGTCATTGTATGGGTTAACATTATTCTCATCAAGTTAGTCGGAACAGTGAACACATAGCATTGCTAGCACCAATGATTTTAAACAAACAAGTGTGCACAATAACAAACACACACACATACATGTGCATACGTTACTTGTGCACTTAGAAAGAGCATAATATATGAAAACAAAAAATAATGAATCACATACCCAAAACATGTACGTGCACTGCACAAGTGCAATACTTAGGTGCACACTAGGATATACAACTTGAAAAAAAAAAGGTTTTCATACACAAAGGTTAAGACAAGATTTCTTTTTTTTTTTTCGCGAACATTGAAGTCTATAATAATATCTCTTATCTTATCTTATAGTTATCTTATCTCTGTAGTTAGTGGAGGTTAAACTGTCTACGTGGTTAGTGGACGCTCTACTTTCTTTGTAGATTATACACTACCCGGTTACCATTTAATATTATTAAATGAAAACATGGATTGATGCATGGGTGATACAGTACTATGGCAATGTTGCTGTTGTATTAATATTATTTTCATCTACAGTATAAGGTTAGTTAGCTGCAGATACAATTATATTAGAAGATTTTTTCTCTAGGGCGTTTTGGGGCTGGACAATAGTTACTACCACGTTCAGCTATATTAAAGTTTGTAAAAAAAAAAATCAAGCAAATGATAAGAAATATAGCTATTGTAAAGTAAATTGATCATAGGGCTGGTGAAGCAGCGTTGCACCAGTTTCTGTAGCCACGGCATACTAGGGGATGTGTGGCAAGGACAATGCTTAGCCGCCTTTACTTTACCCTGACTAAAGTCAGGTACTCATCAGAACTGGGCAGACTCAGGGGCACCCTCCAATCCAAGGAACAAATCAAAGCCTTTACCAGGATTCGAACCCAAATATTAATAAATCAAACCAAATCTTTTAGCCATTCGAGTTGTATACAGTTTACAGCTGTATTATAATACCGGAAATAAACAGAATTGACGTCATTAATTGGAAACTCATGCAGGAAAAATTCATATAGCCACTTGTTGTGAATCTGGCTTTTTATAACGTTTTTTTTTAAAATAACGTAATACTGCACTTTTTTTTTTTTGGGGGGGGGGGGGGGCGATAGGGGGGGGGGGGGGCGTAGGCCTAACCAGAAATCGCCATGAACATTCATCTTGGCAGATAACAAGCATAAAAATCAAATTCGTCTTCTCCTAAGAACTTTATATCAGATGCGGCACATACAAAATTCGAATTCGTTACTTGTAAGAAATTATCTACTCTGTTAGACCCAAATAGCGTATCAGTAAATTATGACTTCTATTTAGTATACTGTGGCCATGGAACTGTTAACACAAAGATACATTATTACTTTTGTCCATAAAATTGTTAACCTAAAAGTATATTTAACAATAGACGACAAAATCATGGCTCACCCCTCCGGTCTTGTAACCTTCCAGTGTAATCACCTGCAGAAAACTTTCTTGTCTCTGGCCCTGGACCGAGAAGTTCAAGTGACCAGTACATCCGTCCATTTCCAGCTGTGGGTGAGTAAAACAATACCGAAAATTAGGCAAAGCTGTTTCTTGCATTTTTAGCTACGCATTTCCTGAACATAATAAAGACAAATTAACCACAGACTACTGGCGTGGCCAGCACCCCTTATAGGAACATTTTCCGTAAAGTTGGGCCTTTTTAAGAAAAGCAAGTGAGGGTTTTAGACAAAAATAAAACTTTTCGAGAATGAAAAGTGGGATATTTTCAAGAATATAATTTTAATGCGCGTCTTTTGGAAAATATAAAGTGAGGCTTTTTTAAAGAACGGAGCTTGGCATTTTCTAAATGAGCATTTTGGGCTTTTACAAGAATAAATAGTAAAGCCTTTTAAAAAAAAAGGAAAATCGGGCCTTATTAACTGAAAAACTCAAATCAGCGATTAGTCAACTTGAAATTGATTAATGAAATTGTCTTGTTTAGGTAAAGGGGAAGCGTTCTGGTCAAGTAACTTTACGCATTTATTTTGCTTTCTGTCCATCCATCCACCCAAGTAGCTACCTATATGTATAAGCATTCTATACATGCACCACTGCAATATTCATTAATTCACCTACGTTTCTATCTATCTATCTATCTATCTATCTATCAATCAATAACACTATATTTTTTTATTGCCTATCTAAGAAACACCAAAGACTATAATAGGATGGACCGCTCGCTCTATTTTTAGATCGTCAAGTGTTGTTTTTTTCCTTGCGCAGCCAATATAGCTATCCTAAACTTGCCTTTCCGACTTCCGCTGCATATAACTTGAATTCAACTTTCGATTTTAATCTTAATTGCAGTTATAACCTTATATATTACAGATGCCCCTTCTATAAATGCATTCTCTACAATTATACATGAAAAGTAATGAGACGACGAAATTAAAAAATGAAAACATTTACTTTTTACAAATACATTATTTAAACGTTTTAATCTATCTGTAATATTCCTTTAAATTCTTCGACAACAGCTGGCAACTTGGACAACCATAGTTTATTTTTCCATTGATAAAATCATAGCGAATTATTAAACCGGAAGTATATAAGTCCAAATGTGATTGGAAATTCCGAAACCGAAGATTTCGAGTCATCAAATAGCAGAAATTTTAAAGCAAGCGGACCATTTTATTATAGTCTTTATAAAGACGTAACATTCAGTACAAAGTGAACAATAGTATTAATTTGAATCATGTAATTAGAATTACTAAATCAATAACATATACATTGCAAGTCACTCGGGTCTGGTTGACTGTAAAATCAAATAGTAGATCAATTGTTCTAGTCTATATTGTAATCGCATGCTGTACTTACTCTTCTAACAGTCTTTCTCATGTTGACTTTATCAGCTCCCTGATCGTAGGCATGGATCCCGTTCATTTGTTTATACAACATAATTGCGTCGTGGAAGACTGCCCTCTTCAGGGTGATGTAGTCCTTCTGGAGATTGCAGAACATGGACTTGTAGTCCATCATCAAACGCAGCACCGTCACGTTGGCGTAGGAATCCACGAACCGGCTCAGTTCGTTTTCTGTCAGACCCTATTGTGGGTGAAAGGTGAGAAAGATAGATAGATAGATAGATAGATAGGTAGATAGATAGATAGATAGATAGATAGATAGATAGATAGATAGATAGATAGATAGATAGATAGATAGATAGATAGAAAGATAGATAGATAGATAGATAGATAGTATGTTACGGTCAACAATTTTTTTGTAATAGAATGATGAGGCACAGTGGACCAGCGCGCTTGGCTGGTGTAGTCTTTCCAAACCCAGTGATTGCATGTCCAGGCCTATAGTTTTGAATGTAGACTACCGGGCGACTGCCAAGAGGCCCCGGGGTCTCGGTGGGGAGGAAGCAATGGACGCTGCAGCCCCGTGTTACGAACCACCCGCATGCCTGGATGCCTGTATTTATAGTATAGGATTTGTGCTACCGGGTGACATTGCAAGTATACGGGTGAACCACCATGATAATGATCCTAGGGGAACCGCAGTGAACAATCGCTGGGCTGTGGAAACCTTCCCGGTTACATGGCACGCCACGCCTTTGGCGTGTCGTGGGGTGGCTGGAGCCCGAACATAGTTTTGGAGTGCCCCCCCCCCTGAGCTCACACCTAAAACTCAGGGTGTACTTGTCTTAACAAGCCCGGTGCCTTGATGTCCAGGTCTAAAGGCTCGAATGTATGCTACCGGGCGGCAGTGCAAGATATGAGCGAGACATCACTTTAATGATCCGGGGAGTGTTGCGAAGTGCGTGTGACTTCGGAGACTTTATCCTATGCTACGCCTCACGTGAAAATCAAAGAACTTTTCTTAATTTTGAAGGTAAATAAACGTAAGGCCCTATTTGAATATATAGATCTAGCCTATAATGGCAACGACTATATCAGCTAGACTCGACACATATTTTAGAACAATTTTGCAGAGGATAAAGAATGTCATAGAAGTTAGAGCTCTATTGAATCTTGGATGTTCCTTGAGATGTTACGTTATACAAGGTTCCGATAGCCTGTTCTTAATATGAACTTATAATAAATGTCTAGTACATGGAGTCCTCAACCTACGGCACACGTGCCTGACTTAGCAAGCAGAGCGATTTTCAATGGCACACAAAAGACTCCCATAAGACGAGTTACTATAAGAAAAGCGTAGGATGACTTTAACGCTATTGGCAAGCTAAATGAATTAGAAATCCCTCTTTGAAACAATATTATCAACTCTTTGAATATACAATTGCAAAAAAAAAAATTATTATAAAGATTATTTTCTATTCAATTATGTCAATTCATGCAGTGTTATTATTATTTTGCATGCTTTAATCGAATCAGACTAACTTAAGCGTCTAAAGCTAAAAATACATTTTTGCACGCTGGTTAAGCGCTAAGTTTCGTGTTTGTTTATTTATAATAAGAAGTTAAAAGAAACTTTTATAATACAGAACTTACCAGGTTCACTAATATCCACTTGTGGGGCGGTGAAAATAAACTCAATGACAGAGCCTATAGAGGACATATTGATATACATACACATAAGCATAATATACACATAATAGTTATTGAAGCATTTTTTTAAGCTTAATGATGATTAATTTTTCACTACACTAAGTATACTTTATCTATTAACAGACTATTTTGTTTTTGTAATTGACATTGAAAGAGTTTTCTTTAGTTTACATGTTAATTAATGTTTAATTACATTATTTATTCATTCAAATACATTGTTTGTAGTTAATTAGCATTTAATTATTGATTAATGCTGTGCTACAATAAGTATATCCATAGACTATAATACACATGGACCGCTTGCTTTAGTATTTCTGCTATATGATGACTCGAAAGTGCTTTTCGGAATTCCCGATTCGTATAATACTTTGCACTTCCGTTTTATTGAATCACTTTGATTTTCTCAATGTAAAATTTTAAATTAAAATCGAAAGTTCTATACAGCGGAAACATTTAAGAAACAAGGAGGAGCGTAGGAGTAATTTAAGACAGCCTTATTGGTTGCGCACGGAAAAAAATTACATATAAGCTCTAGAAATAGAGCAAGCGGTCCATCTTATTATAGTCTATGGTATAACTTATCTATCAATATATTTTGTTTGTAAAATAGTCACTGAAAGAGATTTGTTGAGTTTAATTTTTGATTTAATTTGGATTTACATTTCGTATACCTTTTTTTTACATTAAAATACTTTATTTGGAGTCTAGAGTCAAGCTTAAAATCCTAAACAAATATTTATTGACTTTGTTTCATATTGCAAGAAACATATATCTATTTTCCCAAAAAGCATTAAAGATGGAAGGGGAAGACTGAAATATATAACATTTTGTTACTTATCTCTTGCATTTTAAAAGTTCTACAATGTTACGATAAATTTTTTTTATAATGTTTTTTTTTAACTGTTAACCACCTTACATTTCAGGTGACTGAGTAAGTAAGTAAATTTAAGTTTTCTTGCTAGACGTATATACCTCTAAGTCCCAAGGTTGTTTTTTTTTAAAGATATATCCTTATAAACTTTTCAAACCTTATTTGTAATGTTTGAGAAAAAGCAGTATCATAATAATATTTATTAAGTGGTGAGACCAAAGACTGAAGTTACGCTTGAGCAATCTTATTGAAAGTTAAGGCGATGTGAGTGAACGTGTGGTCTTTGTACCTCGTCCAGCACCTTCTCTGTGTGTCTTGGGTTCAAAACCGTGACAAATGTTGTGTAGTACTTGTTGCGGACCGAGATCAGCTGCTGGCGGACGCTGCCCATAGTCCTGTTGTTGACCAGCACGCTGGTCACTAGCATGTTGGGGGTTCTGGCCAGCTTTTCTAGAATGATCTCCCCTGAAAGAAAACATGTTAGTATGAATATACAGAACATAGAGTTACTTTCCTTGAGTTTTAACTTCATACGTATGAAAACTAAGGAGCCTAATTTAGTTTGTGACATCACTAACTAGAATAATTCATTCAAGATTTGTTGTGCGGAGGGCTCATAATTTCTATCCGATATGGTGTTTGGGGTGTGTATCTGGTAGTAATCATATTATGCGTTGTATTTTCTGAGATTAAACTTTTAATGTCTAAATGTTTACGTTTCTTGCAGACATTTTTAATCACCCTTAGACCAACGACGATATAGTATATTTTTAATTCTCTGAAATAAACTATATTTTTCAAGGCGTTTTTCCAATTAGCGTTCTAAGAATACAGATCTAGTTTCAAAAACAATTATTGTACCTATAAGAATTTTAACTATCTTTTATATTTTTAAAGCTTAGAATAATATGAAGTATATATTTATGGTAATAAATATTTCAAGCAGACATGCATGATGGGTAAAATCGGCGCCACACATAAAAACACTGATATTCTAAATGTGACAATTCCTTTTAGTTTTAGCGTATAACGTATCAGTGTTCTTGTCTTATTTAGTGAACAGTGAAACAAAAGAAACCTAAATAGTTGAACTTTTTGAAACTTTTTAAACATTTTACCAATGAACAAAGCAGATTTAAAATATAGTCGAGTCGATCATCATGTAATATGCAGGAATTCTCAAAGCGATGGTTTAGATGTCAAGTGTATTAATCTTAATCCACCCTTTTACCATAGTATGCAACATGACCTGTATCCATTGCAAGATTCACTTTAGTAGAAGAGTGGGGAGGGGGCTTTGAATTAATATTCTCTTTTTTATTTTTGGTAACATGTGCACAAAAGAAATAATGCACAATATAGATTTTACGAAATGTGAAACCTGGTTTTGAAATTGTTCCGGAAAATATTTAAAGTTTTTCCTTTTTTTCCAAATTTAAACCACACAAAGTCTGCACGTTTAAAAACCCATTAGCTGTGAATTTTCTAAATCATAATACAGCTGTTAATATCACGTGATGAAAACAAAATACATCTTAGGGTTTGCATTCTTTAATTTACAAAAATTTTATGTTTGCAATTAATGTGTAAATACAGTTATATCCGGTTTCAGTAAGATTATGAATTTGGGTAGATTCTATATCAAGGGTATCAAACTTAATCTGGGGAGTGTTGGCTGGTGGGGAACTCCAATCAAACCTAAGGTTGTGAAATGACCAGGGTAAACGTTCATTGATTGTGGACAACGAAACCATTCTTTTCCAACAATACAATGAATTGAATCACAATTTATTTCCACAAAACTACATTTAGCGCATATATCAGTAAATGTAAATGTATATTCAGTTTTCCAATGACCTACAATTGGTCATGTTTTCAGACTAAATTTTTCTACAAGTCCTAAATTTGATTTAAAATTAAGATTGTGCACCTACTGACAGACGCTTCATTAATATGACTTAGGCTGAAAGGTGGACTGCTAAACCCAAGCGCTAAACTAGGCCAAATAATTTGCCAGGCTCCTGTAATAACCAACATCTTTTATATTGGGGAATTAAATTTTAAAAATTAAAAAAACATTTTTTTTTATCCTAAAATTCTCCACTCGGGCCGAATATAATTGTACTCAAGGCCGGATGTGGCCCGCGGTCCGTGAGTTTGATACCCATATTCTAGAGTTTACAGTGCACAACACGTGTACCTGGATGCGTGTCATAGAGGACGACCACTTTGTTGAGGCCGTAGTACTGCAGCATGTCTTTGGTGGCGTTGGCGAATACTTCCGCGTGGGGGAACAGCTGGATCAGGAACGAGGACGACAGCTCGTGGCCCGAGGGTGTCATTGACGTCACAAAGTAAGGAATGCGCAGGTGCTCCGTGACCGCGGCGTAGGCCCAGTTGTAGGGGCCGATCACAGCTTTTAGACGCATCTTACGCAAAGTCGACATGGCTGAGTGAAAAATATTATATTCAAGAAGGATTTAAACTTATGCATGTCAATGTATTTGCGTTAATTTATATTTCATCAAAGACTATAATACGATGGACAGCTTGCTTTGATATTTCTGACATTTGATAACTTGAAATACTCTGTTTCGGAATTTATGGTCGCATCCTGTCCTCTAGACTTCCTGTTTAGTAATTCGCTATGATTTTCTCAATGGAAAATTAAGATTAAAATCGAAAATTGTATACAGCGGAATTCTTAAGGCACGTTTAGGCGTCATTTAGGATAGCGTTTTTGGCTGCGCACTGAAAAACAACAACCCCTATGCTCTAAAAATAGAGCAAGCAATCCATCTTTTTATTATCTTAGATTTCATGTACTAGAATACAAATATTAGTTGTATTTAGTACAGAAGATCACACCGAAGAAGAAGTAACAGACTATTCAATGGCAAAAATACAAGAAAACCCTTTGATATTGCATTACATCAAATGTAAAGTTATGTAAAGTGCACTGCAGGTTTATTCCAAATTTATGAATTAACATCCGAACTTTAGATTTGTATGACGGTATAACGTGTTTGTAGTCTAAAAGGCACCAGTGGATTTATACCGTTTTCTCTGGGTCTGCGGAAGTTTCCTGGGTCTGGTGGATATACACGTGTCTGCAGAAAATCCCATAGGCCAAGAGAAGTTTCCTGGGAATTAAGGGAGCTTTTTTTTTCGATTGGGGGGGGGGGGGGGGTGGCTGGAGATGTGAGCTTATCTTTTTCTTGGAGCTGGAGGAGTTCCTAGCTTTAAATAGTAAGACAGCATGAAAATTAGATAAAAACCAATGGTGTTTTTTGGTTTTATCCCACCTTAAAATTATATAAAACAAAACATTCTGTTCGAATAAAACAGTCTTTTAAGGGTAAGTGAACATTTACACAGTTCCCCCCCACCCCCAACAAAAAAAAAAGGGAAACATAGAATCAAATATCAGTTGGAAAACTTTATAACTATTGCAAGCTACATGTTCACACAGTCTAAGTTTGGAATAGTTCGTCCACATTTAATCTGTCGAAAACAATGTGCTTAAATAGTACTTTATTTTTTTTTTAATGTGTGAAAATGTTATCAATGTAATGACTTTTTTAATGACTGTACACATCTATGTAATTACCTCTTTTATAGCTGAACACATCTATGTAATTACCTCTTTTATAGCTGTACACATCTATGTAATTACCTCTTTTATAGTTGCACACATCTATGTAATTACCTCTTTTATAGCTGTACACATCTATGTAATTACCTCTTTTATAGCTGTACACCTCTTCGGGGCTATAGTCTTCCAGGAAGATACTTGAAAACGACACGTTATCAATTTCTCGAATTATATTCTGAGCCTGGTGTGCCCCTGGATTCAGGGATGAGTTGATTATTCCTGTATAAATTAGAAAACAAATTCACACAATAAAGAAAATACTGTTGCCAGTAGAGGGCACTATTCCCATCGGGGGCAAAGCCAGGATTTTTGTGGAGGTGGGGTGGGGCTGAAATTTAAAAAAAAAAAAAAAAACTGTTTCCAAATGAGTGGTTCAATCAATAAAAAAATAATAATATTTGGATTCTAAAATGTGACGTTTGCATAAAATAATTAATAACCTAGATCTAACTCTTTTGCCAATGATTTTTCAATGTAAATTTCAGTTTGGATGACACCTTCGTCAAAACTGTTTTTATAGTAATTTAATCATTAGGAACACGCTGAGGATAAATTCAAATGTGCTTGCTCTTTCGTGAACAGTCATGGTCTCTGTCCTCTTATCTGAATCTAAGGCATAAGATATGGCCCAATGAAATGGATCCACTGAAAACGCCAACATATCCCAGAGATTTTCAATCGATTTCAGCTGGCTACTCCAGCGGGTAGCACACAATGCTTGGACATTCAATTTTTGATTAATTCAACGACCAGACTTAAGTTCATCAGCTTGGAGCATCTCGGACAATTTCTATGCTTGCATGTCTCGAAGCATATCTTCTCTTCCAAGATGCACTTGCAATGTTAGTCCATAGGCTCTCAACCTTTTTCGGCTCATCGCCCCTTTTACATTTTTTTTCCGCTTACCACGCCGCCACCCTTATTTTAGCGCCCATTTCCCCCACCCCTTTGGAAGTTAAAGGGTCAATATAATTTCCGCAATTTTTCTTAGGCCGACCAGATTTGTGTGCTTATTTATTTTCTTAAAAAAAAAACTGAAAAGGAAACATATTGTAAGAATTAATAGATAAAAAAATTACCTAGACAAGAGGCTTAAAAAAATCAATATTAATGTCAATCGTTTGCCTGGTGTGTTGCTAGTATTTTGTCTATATTTGTTTCAATTTTGGTTGCAAAATACTTAGGTCTCCACGCTTCACTATTTGCAGCTTAATTTTTCTTTTTAAAAAAAAAAAACCAAATGGTAATAGCATAAAATCCATTTTCCACAAAAGAGGTTGATAAGAATGCAATACAAAATTGTTGCCGAAACTCACAGTCCTAGAGAAACTGATTCATTTTCTCCCAAAGAATACCATTTGCTTTTTAAAAACTCGAGCACCGATTCCAAGTCTCATACTTTATATTTAAACGGTCATCTTCTGCTAACCAAAGGCACCTCTGTGCAGTTTCCATCGCTTGTAGTCCTCGTCAATGAACAATATTTATTTTGCAACATAGTACAAGAGTACAATAAAGGTATAGATTATAGGTTCTCAACGGGGGGAGGGGGCGGTGAGAAACTTTAGGGGGGCGCTGACATTCCCGGGGGCGATTGGGGGGCGGTGAAGGGCAAGTGGGCGGTTCAAACGTACCTGATATATTTTAACACCTCAGCTATTTGAATCGATTAGTTTTTTGGAGAATGAAATGTGATGTAAACGCAAGTGCTGCTAAATATCGGATATCCCCCAACAGTATGCCTACATATTATTATATTAATAAGAAATAGGAATCGCAGTGACTTTTCGATGAAGTAGGGGTATGCATTTGGCAAATATAGTGTGCGACCAGCTGGTCCTGTGGTTGGTTCACCGGACTGTCAGCCCTGCTGACCGATCACTGTTGCCTAACATATGCTAATATTAATGATGTTTTGATCTCAGTTTTACCGAGATGTCCTTAATGTGTTTTACATTATCGATGTTAACATGCTACTATCGTTAAGCGGTATAGATAAGTAGTAATCATACAAACTGGGTAGTTATTATAATGCTTGACAATATACATATAAATTATTTAGTCATATAATATTTATATAATTTTCTAATATTTTTAACAGTTTGATCATTTCAAAGTTATAAATTGTAAGCCATTTTTTTTTTTTTTTTTAAAAACACATAAATATTAGCTAAAATAAAACGGGCTAATTATCTCCCTTTGACTACAAAATGTTTCCATATTTGATTCAATAGTGATGCCAAAAAAGTTCCGTTTTGTAATATAACAAATATTACTGATTATTAGACCTACAGGTTTTGCAACCAAAATTGAAACGAAAATAGACAATTTGCTAGCAACACACCATGCAAACGATTCGCATTAATATTGATTTATTTAAGCCTTTTGTTAAGGCAATTTTTTTATCTATTAATTCTTACAATATGTTTCCTTTTCAGTTTTTATTAAAGATAATTAATCACACCAAAAGTTCTAAATTAGCACGCGTGCTAAACTTGGCATGCAGGACAATTTTCAATGACACGCGAGAGAACCCCAAGAGATGTCTGTTATTGATAAAAACAACAACAACATTTTCCGGTTCTGAATGAGGAAAACTGACTGCTTAAGCCGATGTTTCTGAATGAGGAAAACTAACTGTTGAAGCCGATGTATCTGATACATTGCATTGAGTTGAACCTGCATTTACATTTGCACTGGAATGGATTTGCATTGAAATTGGACATATCTTGCCGTAGAAACAATTTCAAAACATTTAACTGCATGTACAATATATTAAAATAGATAGTTCGGCTTTTTCAGAAGTACATCAAAGCACTAAAAGCGGAGTTTTCTAATCAATGGCAAAAATTTCAAATTGGACTCATTTTTTTTATACCACACCAAGCCTAACTGGTTTAATATTACTACAACCTTCTAAGATGTAGATCTTTTTTTAAGTGAAGGAGTATTGGAGATTTTAAAACGGAGCAGGTGGAATTTTAAACATTTAAGAAATGGGCATCCAAATGTGCCCATTTGCGGAACAAATCTGGGAGGGTGCTGCGTCGGAAAATGATCTGCTATTCTCAACTGCATTCGCTCTTTTACTTTCAGCTTTTGGTTCAACTTAAACTTGTGAACATATTTTATCGCAAATGAAAGCTGTTTTAAGCATTCAAAGAGGTCACTTACAATTGATCGTTCAATAATATCAAACAGACTCATTACATTTAAAAGAGTTGTTATGCTCATCTTCGTTAATTAAACATAAATACACGTAATTCTAAAACAAATTTATTTGTATAATTAATTTAGAAATATAAGAGACTTATTTAATAGCACTATAGTATGTGTCAGTGATTGAAATAGAACATAATAAATAGTCTATGGTCAAAGAGAGATAACCAATGAAAAGAAGAGTAGACCTTGACCTTGGATAGTAAAAGCAGACGGAGACTATAATAATTGCGCAGTTGTGTTGTTAATTCACGTGTTAGGTTAGAAAAGATCGGAGGAAAGGTTACGAGACTTGACATTGGTAGAGTAGTGGGCATTCAGCTTTTGTAGAGAGAGGAGCTGTATTTTTATGTGAAGATTTTATAATGAAGATAATAGGAGAGATCTCTGTGAATATATTCTGTAAATTATGTAATGTGTAACGCAATGCTATTGCGTGAATATATATATATATATACAGATATCATTGTGCATAGATATTCATATGAATTGTGAGGACATAAAATTATATGTGTGTGAATAAATTTATATCTATACATTTTACTGTTCCTGGAGAGTGTTATTAACTTTGTCGCTAACAGTCACTAAACTTGGCATCCCTGGCGGGTCCCACCGCTGCCACCAGTTGTATGTCGCTATTTAGTGTAGCTTCATTATAAAATCTTCACATAAAAATACAGCTCCTCTCTCTACAAAAGCTGAATGCCCACTACCCTACCAATGTCAAGTCTCGTAACTGTCAAGTACAATTAAAATCATGGGAACGCTAACAAAATTATAATAATATCTTGCTAATACTGAGCTTGGTCCCACGACACAGCAACTCTAGCACAAACAACAGAATCGAGGTAGAGAGAGTCTAACAGGAAGATGTATACCTAGGGGCGGGTAACTATAGACGGATAGGGCGCTAAAGGGACAAAGGGGGAATCAAGGTTGGCCAAGACACGGGCATACATTTTTAGATGGAATGTGGAAACTGACAGGCTAGGAAACTGGGGGAGTCGAGACGACTATTTAACTTAGGGAGACTGACTTTGCGGCACAGAACTTTTGCTAAGAGGCTTGATGTTTGTATCTTGCTCAAGCTAATTTATCTGTCCATAGACGAGACTTTGCCAGACCACCGAATAAAGAGGACACTGGACAGTTAATTTCTGACACGGGTAAGTTGGGTTTTACATCAATACTTTCCATTAGACAAGTTACATATAAATAGGACTGTACTTAGTACTTTATTGACTACTATTTAGGTGACGGCCAGTGTGTAGTGAAGGAAACGAGTAAGAGAGAGAGACGAGAGGACGACCACGATATTGACTGACTACTGGCAGCAGTTAGTTGCGCCACTAATACGTCGGAGTGGGTTGTCCGTGTCGTGCCATAGTGAACGTCGGAGGGACCAAGCAGGTGAAACGAAGGGAAGTCTTAACAGTTGAACTAAGGCGGGACAGACCCTATGCTATTGTTATACGAGATACAAACTATGGATATGGATAGCAGATTTTAATATTAATCACTTTCGTTATTAGATCTAATCTTCTTCTTATATTCCTTCTCATCAATTTTGTTAGCAGGCCATTTTATGTTACGCATTAATGTTTATAAATTTATGTCACTCATACTTCTTCGCTTATTTTTTTCATTAGTACTATATTGAAAGAGTTTCTTTTAATATACTATTTTTTTTTCTTATATATAAGCTTATCATTTTTATAATATTGGTTTTGATATTTGTTTGTTTGTTTTTCTTAAACTAAGATCAACATTAATAAAGTATAGTAAAGTAATCATTTTCTACATTTAAAAGATAGTCTCTGTCATTCTATTTTACGTTGTGCTACTTGTAGTAAATTGTTAGTGGTATTTAATATAATTATCATTGTATTAAACTTAATTAGTTGAGCCGGGATTTCTTGCTTAATTATTCATAATTAAGTTCCTGACAGTAACCTTTCCTCCGATCTTTTCTAACCTAACACGTGAATTAACAACACAACTGCGCAATTATTATAGTCTCCGTCTGCTTTTACTATCCAAGGTCAAGGTCTACTCTTCTTTTCATTGGTTATCAATCTTTGACCATAGACTATTTATTATGTTCTTTTTCAATCACTGACAGTATGTAATTTCTGTAATTATTAATGTTTAAAATATAAACTCCTTAAATGGACAAACAATTAATGTAGAAAATGTTTATTTACAATTGTTTAACGTAAATTATTACTATCCTCTAATAATTACATCTTGTTATGAATACCATAATGTTAAATTTATATAAAGAAACAATAACTAGTCAGTAATATTTGTTATTTTACAAAACAGAACTTGTTTGGCATCACTATTGAATCAAATGTGTAAACATTTTTTTAAAAATTAAATGGAGATAATTAACCCGTTTCATTTAAGCTAATATTTCTGTTTTTTTTTCTTTTATAAAAAATAAATAGCTTACAATTAATAACTTTGAAATGATCTAACTGTAAAAAGTATTAGAAAATTATATCAATATTATATGACTAAAGAATTTATATGTATATTTTCAAATACTACATTAACTACCCAGTTTGTATAATTACTACGTATCTAATCCGCCTTCGATAGTGAGACAAAAAGTAAAATACACGTAAAATACATTAATAGACATCTCAGTAAAACTAAGATCAAAATATAATTAATTTTAGCAAACGGTCGTCGGCAGGGATAGAACCAGCTACGTGTCCATTGACAGTTCTATGAACTAACCACAGGACCAGCCGGCCGCATGCCATACTTGTCTAATACTGACCCCTACTTCCTCGAAAGGCCATTGCGATTCCTATCTCTTCTTAGTATAATAATATGAGGGTATATAAGATATTCATCAGCACTTGCGTTTACATCACATTTCATGCAAAAATGTATCGATTCAAATAGATACGTTTTTACCGCCCACTTGCCATCCGCCGTCCCCCAATCGCCCCCCAGAACGTCAGCGCCCCCCTACAGCCTCTCACCGCCTCTAGGGGGCGATAACGCCCTCGTTTAGAATCTATGCTATAGACTTATGACGCATGGCTGAGGAAATTATTATTGTTTAATAATAACTGTAACAACGAATAGGCTTAGCCTGTGGGTCCAGCAGTGCATATACCAGGTGAAAGGTTATTTGCTATAGCAAAAGTTAGAAGGCTATTGAAGTGTTTACCCATGTTCAATGCACAAACCAAACCTTGAGCCCAAAATATTTGGACTGAAACTTTAGCTTCACAGGAAGCTTCATAAGGACGGTGTCTTACAAGATTGGAAAAGCTGTATCCTAAACGCGTATCATGTCCACAACGCGTTCCTGAATTGTTCATTTGACAACAGCCCATCCAATAATTAAAGCTATCCACAATTTCTTCGGTTTCACAGTGTAAGTTTAATGGTGTAAGTAAGAAGGCTTAACCCCAATTCGCTGAATAAGCTTATTTTGAGCCAAGGAGGCTATTTCTGTGTACAATTTTTTTTTTAATGCCACTGGACGTCATAATCAGTTTTTTTTAGCTACGTATATGCAAGGATCGATTAAATCGTAATTTGATTTTCTGCACAAAATGAAACATTTAAGCCGCACAAAACATATAATTAATGTCAGTCTGTGTGTGTGGGGGGGGGGGGGGGGACTAAGCCCCCCCTTTAGACCACCCCCTCCCCGATGGCTTCGCCCCTGATTCCCAGGGCGTCCTCTCGGTGAATTCGTACACCGAAACGTAGTTCTCACCCTCAGAATGCTCTATGTCCACTAATCACCAACTAATCTATCTAAGAATATGATGGCTTTAACGTTAACATTGGTTGTGAAATATAGCTTTAAATTAGCACAAAATTATATTTTAGTAGAGACAAACAGCTTCCCACACTCTTCCAGGATGCACACACACAGCAATAACACAGAACACCATGTCGTTACAATTAACATGAATCTTTTTACTTGTCGGCTCATGCTCTTTGATGTACGCAATGGAGAAACGCAAACAATGTGACCCTGAACAATTCGGCTAGACACCGCGTCTGTGCTTTATTATTAACGGCACTATTAAATACACATTCTTTTGATTTGTGCTACGCGAAACCTTTCAATACATTATTTTACAAGTTTCCATACATGCCTCTTCAAATGCTTCTTAATATTATGGTCAACGATAATCGGTAATTTGATTATCACTATAGAAAAATTAAAAGCTATTATAAGTTTTAATTAATTAGCCCATATATTTTTAGTTCTAAAGAATTTTATGGTAAAGAGTACAAAATATATTGTATTCACACAAATCAACCCACTGAATACCCTGCAAACACTAATTAAGTTTGAAGCATTTTTCAAATATAGTCTACCTACAAAACTACGCACATTGCGCGAGAGGGAAGGGGGACCGAAATCCGGTTTTAAACCGGTTTTATAGAACCAAAAACCGGTTTAGGAAAAAAAAAACGGTTTTAACATCCCTAGCCGTAGGTTCCCGAATACGGTCGCTTACATTCAACTAAAATAGTCCAGGTCATATCCCTCCCCCAAATAGTTCAACCAGGCACTTCTATAGCCATGGGCCTCGTCGCTGGCGAAGTGTGGAAACCACCAGTACGCTTGCATCAAGAGCACACAGGTGGGCTAACGCATGGGTGCTTCGGGTACGATGTCTCATTGTGCCACCGAGAGGCTCCAGGCCATGTGCGCAGGTATACAAGCGACAGTGCAGGTACACGAGCGACAGTGCAGGTACACGAGCGACAGTGCAGGTACACGAGCGACAGTGCAGGTACACGAGCGACAGTGCAGGTACACGAGCGACAGTGCAGGTACACGAGCGACAGTGCAGGTACACGAGCGACAGTGCAGGTACACGAGCGACAGTGCAGGTACACGAGCGACAGTTCAGGTATACGGGCGACAGTGCATGTACACGAGCGAGCCACCACTATAATGATCCGAGGGGAATTCCGCTATGGGAAAAAAAAAGAAATGTAGTGCATGTGGCTGCGGAGACCGTATCCTATGTTACATGGCTCACCCTATCAGCGTGCAGTGGGGTGACTGGCGCTCGGACAAGACATTTGTGTGCCCCCATCTTGGTCCACCCCATGAACAACATTAAGCTCTTGACGTAAGTGCCGGAAGGCCCGTGCGATTTTTTAGGCAATTATAGTATGGTTCACCCAGATACGTAGTTTTAGGCCATTATAGTATAGTTCACCCAGATACGTAGTTTTAGACCTTTATAGTATGGTTCACCCAGATATGTAGATTTAGGCCGTTAGAGTATGGTTCACCCAGATATGTAGTTTTAGGCCATTATAGTATAGTTCACCCAGATACGTAGTTTTAGACAATTATAGTATGGTACACCCAGATATGTAGTTTTAAGCCATTATAGTATGGTACACCCAGATATCTAGTTTTAAGCCATTATAGTATGGTTCACTCAGATATGTAGTTTTAGGCCTTTATAGTATGGTTCACCCAGATACGTAGTTTTAGGCAATTATAGTATGGTTCACCCAGATACGTAGTTTTAGACAATTATTGTATGGTTCACCCAGATACGTAGTTTTAGGCCATTATAGTATGGTTCACCCAGATGCGTAGTTTTAAGCCATTATAGTATGGTTCACCCAGATATGTAGTTTTAGGCCATTATAGTATGGTTCACCCAGATATGTAGTTTTAGGCAGTTATAGTATGGTTCACCCAGATATGTAGTTTTAGGCCATTATAGTATGATTCACACAGATATGTAGTTTTAGGCAGTTATAGTATGGTTCACTCAGATATGTAGTTTTAGGCCATTATAGTATGGTTCACCCAGATGCGTAGTTTTAGACCATTATAGTAGGGTTCACCCAGATATGTAGTTTAAGGCCATTATGGCATGGTTCACCCAGATACGTAGTTTTAGGCAATTATAGTATGGTTCACCCAGATATGTAGTTTTAGGCCATTATCGTATGGTTCATCCAGATATGTAGTTTTAGGCAATTATAGTATGGTTCATCCAGATATGTAGTTTTAGGCAATTATAGTATGGTTCACCCAGATATGTAGTTTTAGGCAGTTATAGTATGGTTCACCCAGATATGTAGTTTTAGGCAGTTATAGTATGGTTCACTCAGATATGTAGTTTTAGGCAGTTATAGTATGGTTCACTCAGATATGTAGTTTTAGGCAGTTATAGTATGGTTCACCCAGATATGTAGTTTAAGGCCATTATGGTATGGTTCACCCAGATATGTAGTTTTAGGCAGTTATAGTATGGTTCATCCAGATATAGAGTTTTAGGCAATTATAGTATGGTTCACCCAGATATGTAGTTTTAGGCAGTTATAGTATGGTTCACCCAGATATGTAGTTTTAGGCAGTTATAGTATGGTTCACCCAGATATGTAGTTTTAGGCAGTTATAGTATGGTTCACCCAGATATGTAGTTTTAGGCAGTTATAGTATGGTTCACCCAGATATGTAGTTGTAGGCAGTTATAGTATGGTTCATCCAGATATGTAGTTTTAGGCAATTATAGTATGGTTCACCCAGATATGTAGTTTTAGGCAGTTATAGTATGGTTCACCCAGATATGTAGTTTTAGGCAGTTATAGTATGGTTAACCCAGATATGTAGTTTTAGGCATTATAGTATGGGTCACCCAGATATGTAGTTTAAGGCCATTATGGTATTGTTCACCCAGATATGTAGTTTTAGGCAATTATAGTATGGTTCATCCAGATATGTAGTTTTAGGCAATTATAGTATGGTTCACCCAGATATGTAGTTTTAGGCAGTTATAGTATGGTTCATCCAGATATGTAGTTTTAGGCAATTATAGTATGGTTCACCCAGATATGTAGTTTTAGGCAGTTATAGTATGGTTCACCCAGATATGTAGTTTTAGGCAGTTATAGTATGGTTCACCCAGATATGTAGTTGTAG
The DNA here is from genome assembly GCA_949126835.1 of Anisus vortex. Taxonomy (NCBI): domain Eukaryota; kingdom Metazoa; phylum Mollusca; class Gastropoda; family Planorbidae; genus Anisus; species Anisus vortex. The sequence goes on along the minus strand of OX421502.1, from coordinate 26,589,796 downwards.
GCAATTATAGTATGGTACAGCCAGATATGTAGTTTTAGGCCATTATAGTATGGTTCACCCAGATATGTAGTTTTAGGCAGTTATAGTATGGTTCACTCAGATATGTAGTTTTAGGCAGTTATAGTATGGTTCACCCAGATATGTAGTTTTAGGCAATTATAGTATGGTTCACCCAGATATGTAGTTGTAGGCAATTATAGTATGGTACAGCCAGATATGTAGTTTTAGGCCATTATAGTATGGTTCACTCAGATATGTAGTTTTAGGCAGTTATAGTATGGTTCACTCAGATATGTAGTTTTAGGCAGTTATAGTATGGTTCACCCAGATATGTAGTTTTAGGCAATTATAGTATGGTTCACCCAGATATGTAGTTTTAGGCAGTTATAGTATGGTTCACCCAGATATGTAGTTTTAGGCAATTATAGTATGGTTCACCCAGATATGTAGTTTTAGGCAGTTATAGTATGGTTCACTCAGATATGTAGTTTTAGGCAGTTATAGTATGGTTCACCCAGATATGTAGTTTTAGGCAATTATAGTATGGTTCACCCAGATATGTAGTTGTAGGCAATTATAGTATGGTACAGCCAGATATGTAGTTTTAGGCCATTATAGTATGGTTCACCCAGATATGTAGTTTAAGGCCATTATGGTATGGTTCACCCAGATACGTAGTTTTAGGCAATTATAGTATGGTTCACCCAGATATGTAGTTTTAGGCAGTTATAGTATGGTTAACCCAGATATGTAGTTTTAGGCAATTATAGTATGGTTCACCCAGATATGTAGTTTTAGGCATTATAGTATGGGTCACCCAGATATGTAGTTTTAGGCAATTATAGTATGGTTCACCCAGATATGTAGATGTAGGCAATTATAGTATGGTACACCCAGATATGTAGTTTTAGGCCATTACAGTAGGGTTCACCCAGATATGTAGTTTTAGGCCATTATAGTATGGTTCACCCAGATATGTAGTTTTATGTCATTATAGTATGGTTCACCCAGATATGTAGTTTTAGGCCATTACAGTATGGTTCACTCAGATATGTAGTTTTAAGCAGTTATAGTATGGTTAACCCAGATATGTAGTTTTAGGCAATTATAGTATGGTTCACCCAGATATGTAGTTTTAGGCATTATAGTATGGGTCACCCAGATATGTAGTTTTAGGCAATTATAGTATGGTTCACCCAGATATGTAGATGTAGGCAATTATAGTATGGTACACCCAGATATGTAGTTTTAGGCCATTACAGTAGGGTTCACCCAGATATGTAGTTTTAGGCCATTATAGTATGGTTCACCCAGATATGTAGTTTTATGTCATTATAGTATGGTTCACCCAGATATGTAGTTTTAGGCCATTACAGTATGGTTCACTCAGATATGTAGTTTTAGGCAATTATAGTATGGTTCACCCAGATATGTAGTTTTAGGCCATTACAGTATGGTTCACTCAGATATGTAGTTTTAGGCAGTTATAGTATGGTTCACTCAGATATGTAGTTTTAGGCCATTACATTATGGTTCACTCAGATATGTAGTTTTAGGCAATTATAGTATGGTTCACCCAGATATGTAGTTTTAGGCCATTACAGTATGGTTCACTCAGATATGTAGTTTTAGGCAATTATAGTATGGTTCACCCAGATATGTAGTTTTAGGCCATTACAGTATGGTTCACTCAGATATGTAGTTTTAGGCAGTTATAGTATGGTTCACTCAGATATGTAGTTTTAGGCAGTTATAGTATGGTTCACTCAGATATGTAGTTTTAGGCAGTTATAGTATGGTTCACCCCGATATGTAGTTTTAGGCAGTTATAGTATGGTTCACTCAGATATGTAGTTTTAGGCAGTTATAGTATGGTTCACCCCGATATGTAGTTGTAGGCAATTATAGTATGGTTCACTCAGATATGTAGTTTTAGGCAGTTATAGTATGGTTCACCCCGATATGTTGTTGTAGGCAATTATAGTATGGTACACCCAGATATGTAGTTTTAGGCAGTTATAGTATGGTTCACCCCGATATGTAGTTGTAGGCAATTATAGTATGGTTCACCCCGATATGTAGTTGTAGGCAATTATAGTATGGTTCACCCAGATATGTAGTTTTAGGCAGTTATAGTATGGTTCACCCCGATATGTAGTTGTAGGCTATTATAGTATGATTCACTCAGATATGTAGTTTTAGGCAGTTATAGTATGGTTCACCCCGATATGTAGTTGTAGGCAATTATAGTATGGTTCACCCAGATATGTAGTTTTAGGCAGTTATAGTATGGTTCACCCCGATATGTAGTTGTAGGCAATTATAGTATGGTACACCCAGATATGTAGTTTTAGGCCATTATAGTATGGTTCACCCAGATATGTAGTTTTAGGCCATTATAGTATGGTTCACCCAGATATGTAGTTTTAGGCAATTATAGTATGGTTCACCCAGATATGTAGTTGTAGCCAATTATAGTATGGTACACCCAGATATGTAGTTTAAGGCCATTATGGTATTGTTCACCCAGATATGTAGTTTTAGGTAATTATAGTATGGTTCACCCAGATATGTAGTTTCAGGCAGTTATAGTATGGTTCACCCAGATATGTAGTTTTATGCAATTATAGTATGGTTCACCCAGATATGTAGTTTTAGGCAATTATAGTATGGTTCACCCAGATATGTAGTTTTAGGCAGTTATAGTATGGGTCACTCAGATATGTAGTTTTAGGCAATTATAGTATGGTTCACCCAGATATGTAGTTTTAGGCCATTATAGTATGGTTCACCCAGATATGTAGTTTTATGTCATTATAGTATGGTTCACCCAGATATGTAGTTTTAGGCCATTACAGTATGGTTCACTCAGATATGTAGTTTTAGGCAATTATAGTATGGTTCATCCAGATATGTAGTTTTAGGCAATTATAGTATGGTTCACCCAGATATGTAGTTTTATGTCATTATAGTATGGTTCACCCAGATATGTAGTTTTAGGCCATTACATTATGGTTCACTCAGATATGTAGTTTTAGGCAATTATAGTATGGTTCACCCAGATATGTAGTTTTAGGCCATTACAGTATGGTTCACTCAGATATGTAGTTTTAGGCAGTTATAGTATGGTTCACTCAGATATGTAGTTTTAGGCAGTTATAGTATGGTTCACCCAGATATGTAGTTTTAGGCAGTTATAGTATGGTTCACCCCGATATGTAGTTGTAGGCAATTATAGTATGGTACACCCAGATATGTAGTTTTAGGCCATTATAGTATGGTTCACCCAGATATGTAGTTTTAGGCCATTATAGTATGGTTCACCCAGATATGTAGTTTTAGGCAATTATAGTATGGTTCACCCAGATATGTAGTTAAGACAAAAGATACTGTTTTTTTTTTATTCAGTTTGATGGAGTGCGGGAACTGGGATGAGTCATTATCTTACATTAATTTAAAATTGAAAGGGTTCTTTGACATAGACATTATTTCATTTTCTCATCTTTTCAAAGTATATCGCGGTTTCCACCAATGTTGTGCTTTATTATTACAAGGACTAGTGATCCCCCGTTACCACCCCAGTCTCTACAGATTGCTCATAGTTACGATAGTAACTATAGTAACCACAGTAATGACAGTAACGAAATTATCAACAGTAACTACAGTAACAAATTGCATTTAATATCTTGTTGGTGTTTTATATCTTAGAAGAAACGAACAACTGTATGTGTTTATATATAGATTATATACAATTAGCTTTAATCGCATTTACTTTTTCACAAGCCACATTGTTTAATACGTGACAATTAGTCATTATATATCAGTAAATTGCCTTGTATTGCTGAGCAATAATTGTCTGTGTTGGGCTAATTACGCCGCTAATCTCACGGCCAGCTTCTAGCACAAATCTCCTCTCTTCCCTGCCCCATAGGCAAGTTGCCGCGCTGGGGTGCCCGTTCGCTGGGGTGCCCGTTCGCTGGGGTGCCCGTTCGCTGGGGTGCCCGTTCGCTGGGGTGCCCGTTCGAGCCTTCCAGACATTTCTGTTGGTCCCGAGAGATTTTCTAACGGGTTATTCTAAAGGTTTTGGGTTCAAATCCTGGTGACGGCTATGAATTCTTCCCGGGAAGGTGTCCCTGAGTCGGATGGGAACATGACATTAGGTAGGGTAAAGAAAAGGCGGCTGGGCATTGTGCTGACCACACCTCCCCTAGTATACCGTTGCCACAGAAACTGGTGAACGCTGACGGGTAGTTTACTTATTGTACACTTGCGTAGTTAGAAAATAGAGTCCCGACATTCAAATGGAGTTTTTCTCTATAAATGGGTTTGATTATTGAGCGCGACCGTTTAAGGATCAATGTAGACAGTTCAGTATATCTAAACATTCAACTATCAATGCTTTGTACACAGTGGGTAGCCCACCAAACCAGTTTTTAAAAAAATAAACTCGATATAAACGAAGAAATTTTTTTTTTAATCTTAAACAAAATGTTGGGACACGTCGCATTGACCTCAGCTAGCGTAAATAATTTCTGCAATGTTTCCTATGCAAATGATAAATTACCTACAAAAAAACAGGCACTGTTTTTGTGCATTAATTTTAAATCCTATAGTTTCAATCAGTTAATACGTTTATCCCTTTTATCTAATGACTAATCGGCTATCACCCCCCCCCCCCCTACCCAATCATTGTTTGACATCTCTACCCAACAATTCCGTCGTACCACACACTGAGAGAGGTAATGGATTATTTTCATTTCGCATTCCCCCAACCCCCACCCCCCGTAATTCGCTTTTTTTAACCAGCTGACGTCCCAAAACCCTGCTAGCAATGATTCTCCATCAAAGGGTAGTAATGAGATCAGCAGGACAGCAAACACCATTGGTGATCATAGATCTGGCACTGCGGGGCGGATAAAATATCGGAAATATGAAACCATCATTTCATCATGAAATTTTAACAAAGGAGGGGTTTTACCTGAAAGTGTTTTGTCATACATGTAACAGACTGCTCATAGTTAAACAAAGGAGGGGTTTTACCTGAAAGTGTTTTGTCATACATGTAACAGACTGGTCATAGTTAAACAAAGGAGGGGTTTTACCTGAAAGTGTTTTGTCATACATGTAACAGACTGCTCATAGTTAAACAAAGGAGGGGTTTTACCTGAAAGTGTTTTGTCATACATGTAACAGACTGCTCATAGTTAAACAAAGGAGGGGTTTTACCTGAAAGTGTTTTGTCATACATGTAACAGACTGCTCATAGTTAAACAAAGGAGGGGTTTTACCTGAAAGTGTTTTGTCATACATGTAACAGACTGCTCATAGTTAAACAAAGGATGGGTTTTACCTGAAAGTGTTTTGTCATACATGTAACAGACTGCTCATAGTTAAACAAAGGAGGAGTTTTACCTGAAAGTGTTTTGTCATACATGTAACAGACTGCTCATAGTTAAACAAAGGAGAGGTTTTACCTGAAAGTGTTTTGTCATACATGTAACAGACTGCTCATAGTTAAACAAAGGAGGGGTTTTACCTGAAAGTGTTTTGTCATACATGTAACAGACTGCTCATAGTTAAACAAAGGAGGGGTTTTACCTGAAAGTGTTTTGTCATACATGTAACAGACTGCTCATAGTTAAACAAAGGAGGGGTTTTACCTGAAAGTGTTTTGTCATACATGTAACAGACTGCTCATAGTTAAACAAAGGAGGGGTTTTACCTGAAAGTGTTTTGTCATACATGTAACAGACTGCTCATAGTTAAACAAAGGAGGGGTTTTAACTGAAAGTGTTTTGTCATACATGTAACAGACTGCTCATAGTTAAACAAAGGAGGGGTTTTACCTAAAAGTGTTTTGTCATACATGTAACAGACTGCTCATAGTTAAACAAAGGAGGGGTTTTACCTGAAAGTGTTTTGTCAAACATGTAACAGACTGCTCATAGTTAAACAAAGGAGGGGTTTTACCTGAAAGTGTTTTGTCATACATGTAACAGACTGCTCATAGTTAAACAAAGGAGGGGTTTTACCTGAAAGTGTTTTGTCATACATGTAACAGACTGGTCATAGTTAAACAAAGGAGGGGTTTTACCTGAAAGTGTTTTGTCATACATGTAACAGACTGCTCATAGTTAAACAAAGGAGGGGTTTTACCTGAAAGTGTTTTGTCATACATGTAACAGACTGCTTATAGTTAAACAAAGGAGGGGTTTTACCTGAAAGTGTTTTGTCATACATGTAACAGACTGCTCATAGTTAAACAAAGGAGGGGTTTTACCTGAAAGTGTTTTGTCATACATGTAACAGACTGCTCATAGTTAAACAAAGGAGGGGTTTTACCTGAAAGTGTTTTGTCATACATGTAACAGACTGCTCATAGTTAAACAAAGGAGGGGTTTTACCTGAAAGTGTTTTGTCATACATGTAACAGACTGCTCATAGTTAAACAATGGAGGGGTTTTACCTGAAAGTGTTTTGTCATACATGTAACAGACTGCTCATAGTTAAACAAAGGAGGGGTTTTACCTGAAAGTGTTTTGTCATACATGTAACAGACTGCTCATAGTTAAACAAAGGAGGGGTTTTACCTGAAAGTGTTTTGTCATACATGTAACAGACTGCTCATAGTTAAACAAAGAGGAGATAATCAAATGGAAACGTAAAAACGTTTCAACATTTGCCATGCAGTAAAATGAGAAAAGAAAACATTTATATATAATTAGAACAAATCAAGGAGAGACCTGCAAGTTTCATTAATAGTGAAAATAATAACACTAATAGTTAAATCACGAAACATTGAAACTTAGTGTGCCAAACTAGGATTTCTAAATCATTCAGCGTGCCAACAGCGTAAAAGTCAAACTGCTCAACATTATATTCTTTTTATAAGGCAATTTACTTTGTGCCGTAGCAAGACCAAGACAAAAGGAGCATTATAGATAAAATCATTAAATATCAAATCGTTGTATCTTTAATAACAAATAAACCTGTTTGTCATTAGCATCTTTTTTTTTTCAATCCATTCATAGCTTATAGATACACAATTTCATTTATCAAATTACACATTAAAAGTTAATGAATCAACATTTGAATTTAGTACAGTTGTCAAGATGTTATTCTAGTAATAATTATAAAATCTTTATATTTTTATTTCAGCATTACTGTGATTTTGGCTTATTTATTATTATTGGTGCGTTCACGGAGGACTAAGTCCATTGCATCTTTTCGGAAGAGATAGTTAGTGATCATACAAACTGGGTAGTTAATGTAATGTTTAGAACCGGAAATGTAAATTCTTTACTTATTTAATATTTATATAATTTTCAATTATCTTTTATAGTTTGATAATTTTAAAGTTATAAAATATAAGCCATTTATTATTTAAAAGGGAAAAAAAAAGAAACATTAGAAATACTAACGCAAAGAATACTGGTTAATTATCTCCCCTTAATCCGTGTTCTTAGTTGTATGTTAAATGCGCTCTGAGCTTACATTATGCTATGTTTGTTGGCAGCGCTATACAAATATTATTATTATTATTAATAATGAAATTCTCCAAATTTGATGATAGCGATGCTAAACGAGTTAAGTTTTTAGAAAAATATAACTAGTTTTGCTTTTAAATAATTATTTCCTTATACCAATTCACGTTATGCTCTTTTTTCATTGTGTAATTAGATGAATAAAATTACCGTAATTTAAGTTGTAAATAAACTTTTTCTGCATCATGATGGTCAATTTAAGGAGTTTATTGTTTTTAAACATTATTAACTACAATAATTACATTATATAAGCCTGTTATATTTATTACAATAATAAAACCCACAAATTTGTACTGAAATAATTATATTTATGCCTAAATAAGCATAAACACGCTTTTAAATGTAATTAGCATGTACCAATTAATGTTCTTCGCTATTTGTTCAATGTCAGATACATATTTAGTCACTTCTGTGTGGTCAAGTTTAAGTGACCTCTTTGTATGCTTAAAATAGCTTCATGTGTGATAAAATATGTTCAATAGTGTAAATTAAACCAAAATCTAAAAGTAAAGAGAATGCCTTGCAGTTGACAACAGATGACTTTCCTAAATAGACATTCCTTTCAGATTTTCCGCAAATCGTCACATGTCGATGCCCATTTTTCGGATGTTTAAAACATTAAAATGTCAATTTCCCTCTTAACAATGGATTCAATCACAAATCGCAAGTCCAATGATGAGATTTTTGCACACAAACATTCTTGAACTAAAACAGTCGACGTACAGTGTGATTCCCATGCATTTCGCCATGCAGCACCAATTAATTATGCTGACGTACGTTGTTTTGACTTCCATTAAAAAAAAAACTTCTTGGAGGTCTCTCGCGTGCCACTGAAAATTGTTATGCGTGCAAGGTATGGCACGCGTGCCTTAGGTCGCCGACCCCTGCACTAGAGGATAGAAGGGCAAAGAGTAAAGTAGTAATAAGACATAAAGCATTACATTCTAAAAAAAAGAAATACAACGCAACAACAATCTAATACAACGTTCAGATAAAGAAAAAAGACACTTTTTTTTATCCCTTCAGCGATTGCAACATATAAGATAAGATAATGTTAGCCATATCTATCTCTTAAGTAGAGCTTGCGTGAAAATATAATTTTAGCCATGTATTGCATAGTTATGCCTAGCTTCAATGAATGTTTTTGCCATGTATCGCGTAACAGCTTTTGTAGCTGTGGATGAACATTGGCTCTCAGCCAAAGTTGGTGATTGTGGCCAATCCGCTGTTTGTTGTTGCCCCATCTGTTATCGTGCAATAAAATCTACTATGAGAAAGAAAAAAAAAAGAAACTTTGCGCTTCGTTGATCATCAATTTATAACGGCTGTTAATTGAAAGATAAGCCATGTCTATTGTTACCTTGAACCATAACACAAACACACACAAACACATTTAAACACACACAAACACATATAAACACACACAAACACATATAAACACACACAAACACATATAAACACACACAAACACATATAAACACACACAAACACATAACAACACACACAAACACATAACAACACACACAAACACATATAAACACACACAAACACAAATAAACACACACAAACACATATAAACACACACAAACACATATAAACACACACAAACACATATAAACACACACAAACACATATAAACACACACAAACACATATAAACACACACAAACACATATAAACACACACAAACACATATAAACACACACAAACACATATAAACACACACAAACACATATAAACACACACAAACACATATAAACACACACAAACACATATAAACACACACAAACACATATAAACACACACAAACACATATAAACACACACAAACACATATAAACACACACAAACACATATAAACACACACAAACACATATAAACACACACAAACACATATAAACACACACAAACACATATAAACACACACAAACACATATAAACGCACACAGCCCACACATAGCCTACACACACACCAAACACAGCGGGTGTAATCATAGCGTGTATAATTAGCGTGAACCACTCTTAGACACCCAACCACTAAAATAAACATAATAATTTTCCCGATTAATCGGATATTCCCTCAGGGATTTCCCTCCTTTCACCTACAGCACTTTTCATAGCATGTAAAAACAATTCGTTTATAAGATGACACGATTACCAACCGCACCCTTTCCCCTCCCCCTCCCCCCCCCCTCTCTCTCTCTCTCTCTCTCTCTCTCTATGGCCCAATTTGCAATCCAGAAATAATATACTTTCCGTTGGGACAGTCCCGTGGACGGACAGCAAAATAAAACGCGGACATTGTATCACCAAGGTATGGGTCAATACTTGATGTCCACACATGAGGATGAATGCTACACAAAAGTAAATAGGGCATGCATTTGCTTTCGTGACGGTCCATACATTGGTCAATAAAAAAATGAGAATAAGATAATTTTGCAACAACAAAAAAAATCACGTATTAATCATACAAGGGCAATCGATTTAATCTTCTTGTGTGTATATTAAGTGCAGTAAACATATAATAATATATGTAAATATAAAAAGTGCATTGATTTATTAATATAACTGTTCGGGTATTTCCGATAACAGACTGTTTACTGCACATGTCCGAATAGTTTACTTGTGTCAAATCGTTGACGCTTTCTGCATAGACCTAAGTGATTTCAAAATCTACAAAAAGATTGGATCATGAAAAGGATTATCTCTCAGTTCTCTTAGGATTATTCCTTACTTTTTTTTAAACATGTTTTTCCATTTCGATAACGGAGCAGCGTTCAACACGTTTATTTGCAACTGACCTGACAAACGAGGCGATCTTGTGGCTAATACGATTTCATAGAACTACTTTCCGAAACTATTGTCAGCTAGAAAATTGCGCTAGATATAAAGTCTTAGACACCCTAAAGTCCCTTAAACAAGAAAAGATAAAAAAATAAATTATTGGATTCGAACCTAATACTTTCGAACACTTTTTCAGAGCACACATTGACACCTTCTAATTTCTATCCTACGAGAGTCCAATAGCATATTGAGTTATGGAGAATAATATAAGTTCATTGAAAATTTAAAAAAGTGTTTTCTTTACGACATTAGAGCAATAATCACATTATAGTTCTTTTTTTTTCCTTTTGTGCACATTTTTTCGTGGGTTCCATGATATCGAGTGTGTTTAATTAAAAACAAGTATTCTTATTGACTCCAGCAACACTGAGATTGTCGGAGCAACATGCGCCTAAATCGGTCTGTTAGCATATTTTTCTGCATGAGCAGTTCACTCTTTAAAAAATGGGTTTGCCATTAAAACTAAAAACAAAAAATAACAAAAAAAAAAAAAACGCAAGATCCACATCAACAAATACGAACCATGGCAAAAAAAAAGCTCTGTTTCTCATGTTTATATTTGTGTTTGTTTATATATATATATATATATACAGTTTACGAATGCTAATAATATTGCCATAAATCGATGTAATGCTATCCATGTAAATCAGAGTCCCGTGCGTACCTCTGTGAGTAGGAAGTTCGTCTAGACTTGCATATAACAAGACCTAATATTCCATTTAAGAACATGACATATAGCAACTCACATCTAAACACAATAAACCCAAAACAGCCACCAAATGACATGCATTATCCACACCCATATGAAACAGTAGACATAATCCTACTGGAATGCCCCAATCTAATCAATCTCAAGACATACATTATTGACTCATCAAACTACCATTACCAAAAGTTGTTAGAAAAGACATCTAAATTTGTTTGGCTGGCATTGACTGCAAGAAAGCCAACGGCTCTAAATGGAATATTCTAGCGAATATTCATAACTGACAAGAGTAACACCAATAGTCAAATCACTAAACCTAGAAACACTAGAGGACAGAAGGGCAAAGAGTAAAGTAGTAATATACATGAGGCATTCAACTCTAATTTAGAAATACAACACTAAAACAACCTGTTGCAATGCTCAGATAAACATTAGGACAAAAACACTTTCCTTATACCTTATGCGAGAGTAAAAGCATTCGGGCAAAGAATGGGTTGCCTGAACAAACCAGGAAATCCAGTAACTTAACATCATTTAAAACATTAACCCTTCCAGTACAGACCTACTTCTATCTATGCTGCCTTCAGTTCCGCTATATACGCGCCCGGGACTGTAAGGGTTAATAAAGATGCAAGTCTAGACTCGGACCACGGATGAACGTAAGACGCAATAATCTTCTATATAGAAGGAGTGTCTGTAATTTATAAGATAATATGAGGTCAATAAAAGAAGAAGTCAAGAATTCGAGAGAGAGAAAGCCATTTTCTTGTATGTAAAAAATCGCATTTTCTGGTCCAAGCCGTGCCCTCACATGGGGGGGGGGCAGAGAGGGGGCATATGCCCGGGGGTGACACTTCCAGGGGGCGGTATATGTGGTCTAAATATAGCAAATATAGCGCTAAACAAGCAGTTACAGTATGCAAAGGGGTGGCGCTGAAACTTTTGCCCTGGGGTGCTACGTAAGCTTGTAAAGGCTCTGGGGTTCAATTGTAACACAGAAACAAAACAACTATATTATTTCATTTTTTTTTTTTAGTTTACTAAACTATCCGCTTAGTAGCCAATTCCAATTATATTTGCTGTGAAAATTGATGCAAGGCCTCAATGTTTGTCAAATTGTATGGTATTATTACCCGCATTTTCACCAATGACCTCTGGGGGGGGGGGGGGTATTACAACGTGCTTTCACAAGGCCAGCACGAAACCTTCGGGTTGAAAAAAAAAAGATTTTTAGTAGAGTGTCTCTAAAAATTGTTTTACTATATTGCAACATTTGTATGAAAAGAAAACGTTCAATAATAACTAAGCATTATACATAGAACCAGTTTAAGGGTTCTGTTCAATTTCAATTAATAGAGAAAAAAAAAAGATAAAGAGGAGGGGAGAGAGAAAGAGAGGGGGGGGGGAGGAAGATAGATAAATGCAACATTGCTATTACCTAAGCCAGCCAGCCAGAAGAATTCCAATTTAAAAAAATCAATTTCAAAGACATTCCAAGATTTAAAATAAAACTACCAATGATCCGGTGGTTAGTCGAGTTTTGCCTTCAGAAAAAACGAAAAACAAAAAATGTTGAGGTTGAGACTGACATCAGCCAATTACTAACATAAAGTTACCTTAGAAATAAGGTAATCGAAGGGTTTCAAATATTATTAATTAATGCAATAATGCCAAACACTTCATCTCCTTACATTGGCATTCCTATTTATCTTGGAAGCTGGGCTATTTTCATTTTCAACCAAAAGCGTGAGAGTGTTATTGCTGTGTACACAGAAAGTCCACTTAGGGAAAAAACAAACAAATCAAAGTGCACCAAAAAACCTAATCAGCACTAATTTTTTTTTTTTTATTGAATTAAGTAATTGAATATTATTGGCCAGTTATCTTGATAGATTATCTCGTGATCTTAGTTAAACATTGTAATCTGGAATTTTTTTTCAGGCGTTAGAGATTTAAAAGAAAAGTCTTTCAGCATTGTGGTAAAAGCGTTAATGTCAAAACTTGCAACTTAAGAAATGATTTTTTAGAATTAATTAGTACATAAACAAGTTAGCATTAAAAGATAAAAAAAAAGTGTGCCTATTTCACGTGGCGACATTTGTGTATTGTGTATTGACAAATTTGACTCGGTGTCAAAACAACTATTCGTATTTTGGGTTATTGAAATTAAAATTGTCAGAAAGAAAATTGTAGGCTATTTGTTCTATGGGGAAAAAAAAGACACGTTAATGAATTGGACATGAATTGCATGGCATGCCATCTGTATAATAAAAAATGGTTGTAGCGCTGATATGGAAAGATATCGTGTCCCCCGTTTTCAAAGAACAAACAAATTGGATCTGCATTGTTATGTTGTTACGTTGTCTTTAATTGTCAAAATGTATAGATCTAGATCTAATTCTATCATTAAAATCTGTCCTCTTGTCAAAAAAAAAAAAGTTTAAGCTGCTTAATTAAGGTGAATATTTTTTGTATAAATTATGATTCAATAGATTTGCAGATATGATCAAAGAAAAATTGTAGCGTTAGGGATTGGTGAATTCTTGTCCCGTAGGCTGTTGTTAGGCTTTTTGCTGTATTGTTGTTGTTTATTTTGGACACTTGAAAGTTATTAACAGTGTTAACTTCATAGTGTTTCCATTGTCATGTATATTGTTTTTCCAAGAATTGGAACACGCAATGTTTATTCTCCTCTCTCTCTCTTTTCTTACTACACGCGATATTAGGACGTTTAGTAGGAAAACGAAAGGTTCTAGGTAATGCTGGGATTCTGTGTTGATCTCAAATTCTCAGAGTCTGGGAACGACTCATTATTTAATAGGGGAAGTTCATATCGTTTTGTTATGAGTTTTGTAATGTTACCATGATTTTCACCCCTACTGGTAGTGGGTCTGTCCCTTGCACCACTCGGATAGTATTTAATGATTTGTTTTGTCTAAAAGACAGAGAGTTTCAAAATATGTTCCTTTGAACGTTTGTGTTTGCACTATTTTATTCTAACTGTACATAATAGATATATTGTATATATTGAACATACCACCTGAAATAAACTATCAACAACAGTTACACTGAAGCTTCTTTGTCAAGTTACTATCCTATTGTGTTGTATACATTACTATAAGATTTATCTACTACCATAATTTACAAGAAAGGAAATGTTGGAATACAAATACTGAATTTGTGCCCAGGACTATAAGAAGAGTTCGTGTAATACTGAAACATAAATACTAATAATTAAAGTCTCCCCTAGGACTAACGAGAATTATCAGCAAGATCTACACAGCTCTGGCCACAAGGGGATTGTGGACGTAACAAAATTTGGTGGTCTCGCCCGGTATATTTGAGTTCTACTTTTCCTGACCTAGGATTGACAAGATTTGGTAGTCTCGTTCGGACTGTGAAACTATTCTTTTTAAAAAGAGGAGAGAACTGGTTTGCGTTTTTATTCCTTGGGAAGTGTGAAGATTCCACGAAGTGTTTAATATTATATTGTGCAAATTTCTGGACAAATCGTAAGTTGGAACTTTATATTTTATTATACAATATATACTACTCTACTATAACAAATATTTCGAACGCTATACTATGGCTTCGAATATATCAAGTGAGGAACTTAATGCCATGTCATTTGCTGAACTAAAAGAATTAGCTGAGTCCTTTGGGATTGAGGCAGGACAGGCAAGACCTAATCGTAATCGTTTGACCAAAGAAATTATGACATGTTTGAACGGGCAGAATGCCATGAACACTGGTAGTGTAGTTGAAGTGGGACAGAACGATATCAATGAAGGTTATGTAGCTCCCAGTGGGGGCGAGGTAATTGCCCACGGAGACGAGGTAAGAAATATGTCATCTAGATCATCAAACAATGATGAAGATGAAGGGTTGAGTGAAAACCTAAAATTCCAATTAGCTATGAAGAGAATGGAATTGGAAAGAATTAGGATAGAAACTGAAAGGGAAAATGAAAGAATTAGGATTGAAAGCAGAGAAAGGATAGAGATGGCACGCATGAACAGACCTGACCATCGTAGGGACAGCAATGGTATGGATATTAGCGCAATGAAGCAACACTTGCCTATATTCAGAGAAGAAGATGTTCAAGATTTCTTTTTGCTTTTTGAGAGGATAGCTGTAGATTATCAGTTCCCTGATGATAAGATGGCTTTATTGTTAAGGTCAACTCTCAACAAAGGAAAAGCATTGGACGTAGTGTTGAGTTTAACACCCGAGGAAATAAATGACTATGAAGTAATCAAAGATAGGGTGCTGAAAAGTTATTCCCTGACACCAGAAAAATATAGAAAGCTATTTAGAGACAGAAAGAAGGCATATGATCAAACTCATGTAGACTTTTTGAGACAAAAGGAGAAAATGTTAGAACAGTGGCTAAGGTCACAGAATGTAAGTGAGTTTGATAAACTCAAGAACCTAATATTGTTTGAGGAATTCAATGATTGTATTCGAGTGGATATTAAAACTCACATCTCAGACCGAGGGGTTGAAGATGTGCATGAAGCTGCTAGATTGGCAGATAACTATGCCATAATTCACGCCAGCATAAAGCCATATTATGCTGACAAACCCAAAGAGCACAAACCAGAGCCCAAGGAGGCTAGTAAACCAAAAGAGACAAGTGAAAACAATAATAAGAACAGTGGTGTAAATAATAATAGTAACTTAGTTCATTTCAGGAAGCAGACAGATGTAAATAAAGCAAAGGTGGTATGTTTCAATTGCAAGAAAGAGGGCCACATGAAGAAAGATTGTTGGATCCTTACCAAGAAGCAAGGTGCTATTCTACACTGTGCCAGAGTGCAGAAAGATAGCAAGCAGACAGAAGAAGTGTGCAACACAGGGTCAAGAAACTCAAAAGAAATGCGGCCGGCATCGCCCATAGTTGTGGAGTCGATGGTTTTTGAGAACAGTCTATCTAAGGTAAAAGAGAATAGCTGTACTCAATCTATTATGCTTTCAGAAGGCCGTGAGGAACAGATGGTTCCTGAAGTCCCGGAAGAGGACGACCTATCCGATTTTCGACCCTTTGTCTACGAGGGGACAGTGTCGACAGAAGTCGATGTACTCAGCAAGAAGAAAATACAGATATTACGTGACACGGGTTCTGCTGTCAGCGTGATCCTGGAGGGCAGTGTGCCGTTAACAGATGCCACCAGTACCGGTGAGTCTGTTGTGCTGAGAGGTGCTAGTATGGAGGCTGTGGAAGCTCCACTGCACAGAATAAAACTCGAGTCGGATATTTTTACAGGTAACATCGTAGTGGGAGTGTGGCGCGCACTACCCGTCAAAGGCGTTTCCATGATATTAGGAAATGACATTATGGGCGGCAGAGTCACTGTCGAGCCCATGGTTAAAGTGTTGGAGACAAAGATGGCGGAGGACAAAAACCTACGTCCTGCCAATGAACGCCCAACATGTGCACTGACAAGAGCAATGCAGAAAAAGAAGTCGGTAAAGACTCCTGCTACGCCGTGTAGTGCAACGAAAGATGTGTTTGTCTGTTCTGAAGACACACATGCGAATGAAACAGTGATAACAGAAACACCTGACATCGATTTAAGTGCTACGTTCTTTGCTGAACTAACAACTGGTGATGCAACAGAGAACGATAACATTTTGTCACCAAAGCAGAAATTGGTGAAAGAACAATTGAATGACGAAGTAATAATGCAACTCAGAATGAAAGCTGTTGACGAAAAGACTGCAGATGCAATGGCGGAATGTTTCTACATGAAAGATGAAGTATTGATGAGAAAGTCGAAACCGCTCAACTCAGGTACAAACGAGTGGGACAGTATTCACCAGATTGTAATACCTAAGTGCTATCGTCAAGATATACTGCGTATGGCGCATGATCTTCCTTTCGCTGGTCACATGGGAGTCCGGAAAACGCACCACCGTATCCTCCCTTACTTCTACTGGCCAGGACTGAGAAGAGATGTCGAACAATACTGCAAGACTTGCCACGTATGCCAAATGGTAGGACGTCCTAACCAACGAATTCCTGTCGCTCCACTCCAGCCGATACCAGCGTTCGACGAACCATTCAGTCATATACTCATTGATTGCGTGGGCCCGTTGCCGAAAACAAAAGCCGGTTTTCAATACCTGCTCACAGTCATGTGTTCATCCACTCGCTTCCCGGAAGCCATTCCGTTGCGGAACATAACAACAGTGAAGGTGGTAGACGCCCTGACAAATTTCTTCACACGTTATGGCCTACCGAAGACAGTACAGTCCGACCAGGGGACTAACTTTACTTCGAACATTTTCAAACAAGTCATGGAACAATTAGGGATAAGCCATAGGCTATCAAGTGCCTATCATCCTGAGAGCCAGGGAGCTCTGGAAAGGTTTCATCAGACATTAAAATCGATGCTTAAAAAGTACTGTTATGAAAACGAGAAAGACTGGGATAAGGGTGTGCCTTATGTACTGTTCGCTGCAAGGGAGGCCACTCAGGAATCCCTGGGGTTTAGCCCATTCGAACTTGTGTATGGACACTCAGTCAGAGGTCCGTTGAAACTTCTACATGAAACTTGGCTAACGGACAGTGAACCGATTGGACTTTTGTCATATGTAGATAAATTTAAAAATAGGCTTTATCATGCTTTTAACCATGTGAAGATTCATTTTCCACAGATGCAGGAGCGTATGAGACAGAACTATGACCGTAAAGCTACAGCTAGAACTTTTGCACCAGGTGACAAAGTTCTTGTGTTTCTACCTTTGCAAAATCAGCCTTTAAGTGCAAAGTTTAGTGGACCCTATGAGATAGAGTCAAAGCTTGGCGAGGTCAATTATTTGATAAAGACTCCTGACCGGAGACAAAAGCAGAGGGTATGCCATATTAATTTGCTTAAGCCCTATGTTTCCAGGGAAAAGAGTAAACCACGGGAGGTCCCCATGATTTCATTAGCTAGGGTCCCGACGGATTTATCTAGGATAGAATATAAGTTAGCAGAAAGTAAACTTAATAATACAGATGCCCTTAAGAGTTTAGATACAAGGCTAGAACATCCTCCGGTAGAAGATAAGGAGAAGATTATTGAGCTGGTGCATGAAAATAAGTCAATGTTTACAAATGTTCCCAGTAGGACACATGTCATAGAGCACGATGTAGTGTTAACCGATAGTGCCAGGTCTATTAAACAGCATCCATTTGACCCCATCAGACCTGAGCATATTAAATTAGATGTAAAGTATATGTTAGAAAATGACATAGGAGGAAAATGTGATAGCAAATGGTCTACACCCTGTGTGATGGTACCAAAAGCCGACCACACACTGCAGTTTTATAGAGACTTTGGGAAATTAAGTAATTTGACAAAGACCGACTGGTATCCCATTCCCCGTATCATCGACAAGATAGAGACAAGGTCATAGCTGATACTCTATCTCGGGTGATACATGATTGACTGAATAACCCCATACTTCTTTTTCAGATCATCTCACCTATTCATTAAGAATGTGTCATGATAACCTATCATTCGTTTGAATTTTGATTATGGAATACCTATAGAATACTTGTATCATACAGAAGTCAAGTCTTTTGAAAGTATTAATAATTCTTATAATCATGTATAATATTGATGTTCTGATATATTTTAAATTCATTTGATTATGGAAAAGAAATTCCATTTAAATGTTGATGCATGATGCAATAAATATATAATATGCACGTATTTACTTGATATGGATGGATAAAAGTAATTGTCATCACATGCAATTAAGTGGGAAAACTTTGAGATAGTTGATTTATTATCTTGTTTTATTTTAGTTAATGAATGGAACTAAATAATAACATGTACAATTTTTATCTTAGAAAGAGATGTAATCTTAATTGGTATAAATTAATAGATAATATTGGAAATCTATTGCTAAATTGTTATATCATGGTAATAGAATGGGAAAAACTAGTGGATATTCACTATGTTGTATATAGGTTGTTATATATTCCATATATCCGGGAATGGAGGGAAACAAAGGTACCTAAAGGTGGGCACTCATTCAACCCTGAACAATCTTTTATATTAAACTTTCAAATTTGCCAAAAACGCATAATAGTGGATTACATTTTAATATTGAGATTACTGTAGTAATCGTAACTAGAGCGTATTTTCTCCTCATATTTGAGAAAAGGGGAAGTATCATCATCTTAGGTATGAACCCTGTTAATGTCAAGTCGACACTGTAATTTAAAGGGGAAGTAACCTATAGTTTGATTCGAGTTATGTATTACTTATCTTTTGGTTGGTATATTAGAAGTAAACTGTTGAAAATTGACAGAGTTTGAGCAATGTTATATTTGTTTAAATAGATTAAGACTTTTTGCAAATTTTGGTGGAAATCCACACAACTGTACATAGTTAAAATAAGAATGACTAGAATATTTTTGAATTATTTGTACTTGTTGAGACATTAGTTAATATTAATACTAACGGGGAAATATTTGTCCATCACGTTATAATCACAATTACCATTGGGTAGTGACACTTTTTATAATCTAGTTGTGCCAGTGAGCCATGTTTGCTTAAATTGTCTTATAATCTTCCATTGATTGTTGGTTGTTAAAACGATAGTGTTAAGTACGAAAAATGTACCATGTTGAGTATTACTTGGGTAATTATGGTACATTATTTCTTTCATTGGGTGGGGGCGTGTCATGTATATTGTTTTTCCAAGAATTGGAACACGCAATGTTTATTCTCCTCTCTCTCTCTTTTCTTACTACACGCGATATTAGGACGTTTAGTAGGAAAACGAAAGTTTCTAGGTAATGCTGGGATTCTGTGTTGATCTCAAATTCTCAGAGTCTGGGAACGACTCATTATTTAATAGGGGAAGTTCATATCGTTTTGTTATGAGTTTTGTAATGTTACCATGATTTTCACCCCTACTGGTAGTGGGTCTGTCCCTTGCACCACTCGGATAGTATTTAATGATTTGTTTTGTCTAAAAGACAGAGAGTTTCAAAATATGTTCCTTTGAACGTTTGTGTTTGCACTATTTTATTCTAACTGTACATAATAGATATATTGTATATATTGAACATACCACCTGAAATAAACTATCAACAACAGTTACACTGAAGCTTCTTTGTCAAGTTACTATCCTATTGTGTTGTATACATTACTATAAGATTTATCTACTACCATAATTTACAAGAAAGGAAATGTTGGAATACAAATACTGAATTTGTGCCCAGGACTATAAGAAGAGTTCGTGTAATACTGAAACATAAATACTAATAATTAAAGTCTCCCCTAGGACTAACGAGAATTATCAGCAAGATCTACACAGCTCTGGCCACAAGGGGATTGTGGACGTAACACCATCAACGCATGTGTTAACGTGTTTTAGAATCCAGACTCATTACAGATTTGCAACAAAGGTTTACAGTAATTTCTATTCTTTCATTTCATGAGTCGAAGACATGTTGTAGTCTCTGGTTACAGTTAATGTTGGTTCAATGTGTTGGAAGAAGATTGATGTAATACAACCAAATAATTGAATGCTTTTTCAACATCTTTGTCTAACCGCCCCTCAACTTTCTGCACCGATTTCAACATACTAAGTTTATCTTACCCTGACTTTCTAAAATTAAAAGGATTCATTTTCTTTTATGATACCTTAAATTAATTTAGTATTTTTTTAATTATTATTTTTAAGATCTTTGTTACTATTATTGTCTCAATATAATCGTAGGTCTATATTTTTTTACCAAAATTTTTATTCTCTTGCTATGCCTATGACTCTATGACTATGCCTTTATTGTTTATGTACTATGTGGCAAATAAAATCATCGTTCATCGCCAGACAGTCACTATTAGAAATGTCTGTTATTCTCCTATTTTGTTTGTGTGTTTAACTGTTTGTGTTTAACTGTTTGTGTTTAACTGTTTGTGTTTATTATTGCGCTTTATTTTAATTTTTCTTTTTTTTTTTTTTGTTTAAAACTTAACATTTGCGGAGGCGGCAGGTAAAAAAAAACGACCTTACAAAAAAATAAAATTTTAATTAGACAAAAATTCTATTGCTACTTTTTTTTTTTATTGTTTTATCCAAAATCTGCGAGTAATTAAATGTATTGCTGGTGACCTTTGACCCGGTCTCGCCAGTCGGCACTTGGCAACCTTTTTCTTTTTTCCACCCCCTTATCACACTGGTCTATCTGCACCACGCATAATGGTGGTGATAATAGACTCATTTCACTTATCGCCATCTTGACACGCGAGCAAATGCAGTAAATTTTAAAGCCGCAGTTGCATAGGCCTGGCTGCTAACCTACTAGTAGCGGATTCAAAGGGAAGGTGGGGGGTGATGACCTGACTCCAGCAAGAAATAGTTTGCCTACCTTTTTTAGGGAACCTCCCCACTAAGAAATGTTTGACTAAATGGTCACAATCCAAAGAGTCGATCAGGAACTCCACGTGGAAAAGTTTAACTTAGATTATAAGTGTATGACTTTAGGAAGTCGCGGAAAGATTTACTCATGACTGCTCATTTCGATTTATGATGAATTAATCCCAAGGGGGTGGGGAGCAAGGGCGGGGAGAACAAAAGGGAGGGGTAGGGGGCTACTTTATCTGCATGTGCCACCTCAAGCTAACTAGGGCCCATTGTCATCTTAACAAAACTTAAATAGCCAGGTTGAAAACAAAAAAATTTCAGCAATTAATATCTACACTAGAGTCCATAAGTAAGTAAGAAAGTAAGAAAGTACCCTTAGGAGCAAATTGAATTGATCCTAAAGCCGTTGAAGCAGCGTTCACCATTTTCTGCGGCCATGACATACTATGGGGATGTGTGGTCAGCACAAAACAGCCGCATTTACTTTAACAAAACTAGTGTCAAAACTGGGTAGACTCTGGGACACCCTCCAGTCCTGGAAACAAATTCTTGCCTTCACCAGGAATGGAACCCAGAACCTTTAAAACGCCCTGCCGCTTGACCATCAAGCCTCATAGAGTCCATAAAGTCTTACTACAAGTCTATCCCATCACGACATGGTGTGCAGGAAATTTGAATGTTTCATAGTTTGTATACCCCAACGTTTAAATCAGTTTGTTTGTTTTCTTCATCCTAGACGCCAAGGTAGATATATATTTTGCTATCTGAAGTGAATAATCTTCTGGATTATGTGCCCTACACAACGTGTCTACCAGAGAGAGAGAGAGAGAGAGAAAGTATACAATTTCTATGTCCGTCTGTCCCAGTGTATTGAATCACTAAAATTAGAAATTTAAGGAAACTACAATAGTTTTAGTGGTACTTATACTATAATCATCATGAATCTCTGTCCGTCAGATCAGGGGGTTGATTGGTCAAATTGCGAGAGAGACTGTCTGAGAAACAACGAAATATATGATATTTATATAGACTTTATGTTTCGTGCTGTTTGTAGTAACATTCATCTTAACAGTGTAGCTAAAATAGTACGGGCCCATATCTCATGCATCTTTTCCCAGTGGTCGGCAACCATTTGATAACAGTGAGCCAAAAATGGATTTCTAATTCAATCAGCGTGCCGACACCCTAAAAGTCATCTAGCTCTAGCTCTCAATTTTGTGTAGAATAGACTTGCAGTCTTTTTTAGAAAGAAAAAGGGGGGGGGGGGAGGGGAGTCTTCCGCATGGCATTGAAAGTAGCTCCGCGTTTCAAATTTGGCAGGCGTCCCGTAGGTTACCGACCCCCTAGCTAAAGCTTAGAGAAAAGTGACGACAATTATTGCAAAGGTGAGATTGACTGATTGATATATTGATTGGTTGATAGATTGATGGATAGATAGATTAATTAGTTGATAGATTGATGGATAGATAGATTGGTTAAAATATTGATGGATAAATAGATTGATTGTTTGATATATTAATGGATAGATAGATTGATTGGTTGATAGATTGATGGATAGATAGATTGATTGGGTGATATATTGATTGGTTGATATATTGATGGATAGATAGATTGATTGGTTGATATATTGATGGATAGATAGATTGATTGGTTGATAGATTGATGCATATATAGATTTATTGGTTGATAGATTGATGCATAGATAGATTGATTGGTTAATATATTGATGGAAAGATGGATAGAACTTTTCAAATAATTGACAACACAATTTCAAGAACTCATTCAGGAGATGAAACAGATTCTGTGTCCTTTTGTCCATTTGGACAGTTAGGAATTGGTTCACTAATCTTCTTTATGACGTCATAACTTACCTAAGAGATGCACTTCCGTCTGACTGTCCCCATTCTGCGTGACATACGACCTGGCGTCCTCTAGGGCGTCGTCCAATCTCGTCGTGGCGTCAGTCGTCTCCCACAACACCGACGCCGAGGAGGTCTCGTTACCTTCGGCACCCTTCAGCAAGGCTACGGCTATCAGCAGTATCGCGGCGCCCGTAACCCACTCCACGGAAAGGGCCCCGGTTATGGCCCAGCCCCGTCGCCTGGTGCGGGGCTGGACTGTCAAGCGCCCAGACCACTCTTCACGACGGCACCTGAAAAAGCGCGAACACATGTTCACCTTGTGACTCCCTCCCCCACTTAATTACAACACAGTCCAACCGAATTCAAAGAAATACACCATTATAAGAAGCACACCATTCTAAGAATTACACCCTTCTAAGAAATACACCATTTTAAGAGCCAAATAATCTACATAATTGATCACTACTTGGTGAACCTATCGACAACTGCTCTCATTGTACTTTGCACAACACCACTCATAAAAAAACAACAACACAACTTCCCACAATTCACTTTTTTTTCCGCTCACTCATTGTGAAACTCTTATTTTGCTACTTCCGGTAAATCTTCCATAGACAAGGGGGGAGAATAACGTTTGTGGAACGTAAAAAAAAAAAACCACAACCCCAATAATTGGCGGGAAAGAGAGGAGTAAAAAATATGAAGAAAAAAAAATTCCTAGTACAAGAATCACGGCACAGCACAATATAGAGTATACAACACCCTCCCCCCCCCCCCCCATCTTCCCCCTTCAATTTCACCACAATAACCCCATCCCTCCATCACATTTCTTTTTCTCTCACTGCTCACACACAGTCTCTCACTCTCTCTCTTTCTCTCGTTCCTTTTACATTCACGTACACACACAACAGTCGCTCAACTCCCCCCCCCCTTTCCCCCCCCCTCTCTGGCCCGGCTGTTGACTCATTTGCGTTGGGCAAGACCAAAGCGGTCAGGAGGGCTGAGATGGATGGGGGGGGGGGAGATAGGGTTAGGGAGAGGCTGTTGGGACTAAAGGTGCGTGAGTGAGCAAAGAACCTGGACGCTGAACGCTTTGCACGCGGACTATTCAAGTGGATGAGTGGGGATTAGGGGATATGAGAGGGGAGTGGAGGGGAGGGATCATTTACATAAACGAAGTGTGAACGTTACAATATTGTGATCGACTCCTCAATGAGTCGTTTTGAAATTGTGTTAGTCATTATTCGACAAATTATATCTATCTATATGTATGTCTTACTAGTCACCCTATGTATATATATTCATCTATCTATTATCTATGTATATATTTATATATCTATTATCTACGTCTACATTTAAGTAAGATTTTCGACTCTATTGAGCTTTTGTACTGTTTTAAATACGCATGCATTATTTGCACTATCATTAATTTGCATTAAAAAATTTATTTACCATAGTAATTGGAATCCACGGGTAACGTGGTCAACTTCAGCATTTCTTTATCTTTTTATTACGCCCCTAACTTATCGTTTTATCCGTCCAGTCTTGCACATTAGATTAAAACAATTTTGTAATGAACGACTCGGGGGAACCCTCTTTTCTATTGATCTTTACGAGAACCTAACCGCTCGTAACATCGCGTATATATCCATAGTTCACAGTAAAGTAAGAATTTTTGTCTGGCACATTATATTCCCATCTTTTCTGTCTGTCTATATCTCTCTCTCTCTCTCTGTCATACACACTCTCTCTCTCCCCCACCATGTGATAGAAGGTAATACATCGTCATACGGCCTTCGTAAGGGCAAATGCTGACTTGAAAGATGTGTCAAAATGGGAAACAGAAATATCAATTAACCAAACCAGCACATATTTTTTTAACCATGAGATTATGTCGTTAACTAGTTTTCCTATCTCTTTTCTTTCTTTCTCAAAGCTGGAAACTAAAAGAGTCATAATGAAAAGATAGAATCAGTACCAGCGAATCTACCCTCAACTATAATATGGTCTTGTTTTGTTTTTTTTGTATTCTACGAACTCTCTGGTACTGCCGGGAGCGGATGTTCTTTACCACTAATTATATAACTATGGGTTAACTTGGCGGGCTTAACATTTTTTACTGCAAAATAATTTGTTGTATGTGTGTGTGTATGTGTCTTTGGTTCTTACAAAGAAAAAATGCTTGAAACCTTTTCTTTTTTTTCAAAAATAAGTATATTTGTTAAAAAGGGTTAAGAAAACAAATCGAAATATATTTTAAAAACATGTTGCGTGAAAACATCTGTCGAATAGAAGAAAAATGTAGCTACAGTTTCGTTAATATGGAAAGTAGAGTTTATAAATGTATTGTTGAAAATATAAAGAAATAAAAAAAGAGGTTGACTACGGTATGCAAGAGGATTATATAGCATAGTAATTTGACGTTGCCCACAAGAAACTGTAGACCACTTCCTGCTTGAATGCCCTGAGCTAACCTACCTCAGATACACTCTGCTCCCCACTCAACCTACCTTTACCAACACATTATATAGCAGTATTGAACTACTGAAAAAGACATGTAAATATGTTTGTCTGGCATTGACTGCAAGAGAGCAAACAGCTCTGCAGACTGGCTAATAGAAGAAGAAGAAGAATAGCATGGTAAATACAGTATCGCATCTTTCCCCAACTGATGTTACATAGTCGTCATAGATGAATGGAAAAAGAGGAATAATTATACATAGACGTTTAGGAAAATATCATCTGCATACACAATTATCAAAGCTCTGTCGCTAGAAAAAGCACGTCACTCAACATATGTCTTATCTTATACAGTACACACTCCTTCTATAAAGAAGATGATTGTGTCCTTCGTGCTTCAAGTCTAGTAGTCCTGCATTTCTATTAGTGTTTTAAATGATGATAAGTTACTGGTTTTCCTGGTTTGTTCAGGCAACCCATTCCATGCCTGGGTGCCACTCGGGAAGAAAGAGTACTCATATGCTTTCATTTTTTTCTCGCATAAGGGATAAGCAAAGTGTGTTTGTCCTCATGTTTATCTGAGATTGTTTTTGTGTTGTAATTCTAAATTAGAATTGAATGCCTTTTAAAGTTCATCATTTCAATGATCTATGTTTAGGGCCGTGCCGTGCTATGATACACAGAGGAGTCTACATCAGGAGACACCGTTAGTGTCATAAACAGCGAAATCAAAATACAATATAAACATTTAAGGTGCAGCATTTCGAAGACATCCGTCATACGGAGAAACTCTACTGCACGATCCTGCTTATTGGCGGTCAGAAATATACCGAGTAAGCCTCATCTTATAATTTACAGACTTTCCTTCTTTAAAAGAATAGTCTAAATATATGGGTAATCTTATCTTATATGTTACAGACGCTCCTTCTATAAAGACGATTATTGCGTCCTACGCTCATCCGTAGTCCGAGTCTAGTCTTGCATTTTTAATAATGTTTTAAATGATGTTAAGCTACTGGGATTCATGGTTTATTCAGGCAACCCATTCCATACCCGAATGCCACTTAGAAATAGTACTTAGATGCATTTGTTTTCGCATAAGGGATAAGGAAAGTTTTTTTGTCCTTATGTTTATCTGAGCATTGCAAAGGTAATGATAAATATTCTCAAAATTTTGCAGAATACATTAAATCCAGTATGTAATGTTCGGTTCGTATCCAAATAGCCTTGCTGTTTGGAGAGCTGGCATTTTGAACAAGTAAAAGAGGCCGCCCCTGCCTGCGATTTAAAGGGAAAAAAAGACTTGCTTCTGGCGCAGATTGATCATTAATCGTGAGAGTTCCTTGCTGAGGAACGCAATTCAAAGGTGCGCGTAGGCACGCACGTCCCAGAAACCACTTTCACAGAAAGGAGCGAAGAAAAGCGAGCTAGGTGAAAGGCGAGGGGCAGAGGAAAAATATATTTCGCCATCGCCCCTTGAGGGCGGACGGATGCCATAAAAGGTTCGGTTAGGTTTTGGTCTGAACAGACAACAAATTCACAAATATATACTTAGTTTCCATCTGTTAGTTGTATAAACTATATGAAGTATAAGTTGTCAGTATTTGCAAGAGTTTAAAATAAATACGAAGTTGTTCGATCAATGACTATCTTAACTATGCAATTAAACATGATTAGCAGAATAATATAAACAAAATAGGCAAAGTAAGTAAAGTACCTTTCGGACCAAATTGATCATAAGGCCAGTGAAGCAGCGTTCACCAGTTTCATAGGCTACTATATACAAGGGGATGTGTGGCCAGCTCAATGCCCAGCCGCCTTTACTTTACACCAACTTCTCTCAGGTCCCCGGCAGAACTGGGTAGAATGCCCCCAGCAAAATGATATATTTTACTATATCTACAATCAGCAGCATAATTTCCCGAATATCACATTTGGATGTGGATATGTATACTAAGCTATTAATAACATATTAAAGAGATAAGAACTCCCATACACATTTGAAAACTAGTTACGAATAAAATCGGGCTAAACCTTATTTTTTTCAAATGTCGGCCTTAGGCGAAATTCACCGTTTTGAAGTCTGTATAGGTTTGTAAGGCAAGGGAGTTAACCCAGTAATGTTTTTTGTTTACTAATATTTTGTTGTCATCTCCCTTATAATATATTTTTATATGTTTTGGATTTATTCATTCTTTTTTTTTCCACCCAAAAATTATAATTTTGTTAGTTTAGAATTCAATAAATAAATGTATATATGTATTTATATCAACAAATTACAGATGACTATTTTTTTAAAGCGTATCATTTACTGGAAAAAAAGTATTTAAAAAAAGCTTCGAACTTAGACTTTTAGTTTGGTTTTCAGCTTAATGCCTTTCCGATTCCAAACATTAGACCGCAGTCTTCCAAAGGAGGAACTGGCTCTGGCTATCCTGAGATTTACTTCATCGTCTATATGTACAGACTGGGAGAGGGTACTGCCGAGGTATGTGAACCTGTCAACATTATTTAGCTTTAGTCAATTTACAGTGATTGAAGGTTTCAGTGTGCTCGCATCCAGTAGCAGGCTGGTGAAAAACCTCGGTTTTCTTGGTTGAGATAATTAAGCCGAAGTTAGTGCATGCCGCTAAGAACAGGTCCATAATGCGCCAGTGGCGTAGCTAGGGAGGGGCAGGGGGGGACATATGTCCCCGGGCGCCACGTTAGGGGGCGCCAAAATGAGTTTTAAAACTAATTATTTAATTTTATTTTGATGTAAACTAATGTATCCCAAATACGTTTGCAAGATTGAATTTTGGAGCCAAACAAATATTGGCAAGCATGATTTTGGCGCCCCAATTGAGCATTAAGGGGCGCCATTCTACTCATACAACAAATCCACAAATGCTGATGGCGTTTTTTTTTTAAAACAAAGATCAGTTCGGGTTCATATATTATTCTTCATTTATTGAAAGTGGCATCTGGTTTTGACAATTATACAGGTTGGATAATTTCGAGTCGAATATACTTAGCATGAGTACACTCAGCTAAACAGGATTCAGTTTTTATCACATTTTTTGGAACAGTTGAAAGTATATATTTGTTTTTCTCTCGTTCAACAACTCGTTGTGGAGAATTAAAAAGAGTTGTGCCATTTACAGTAAAGAGGGAGTCTGAAACACGCTGGAGTGCACGATCAGAAGCTGTTAAAGCTATTTATGAAGGACTAGATGAACTAGTAGAGCTGTTGGAAAAATTATCAGAAGATGCAACTATGACGCCTGACACCAGAAGTGATGCAGAAACTTTACTGGCAGGTATATTAAACTTTAACTTCCTAGTTTTGTTACATATCTGGAACATCATACTTGGAAAAATTGATCGTGTCCAGAAACGGTTGCAGGATCCAACTATGAATTTCAAGGAAGCGCAAGCATCTGATCTTGAATCGCTGGAGAAAGAACTTGTCAACATTTGTGATAATTTGAGCCAGGTTGCGGTAGACAATGGAAAAACAAGATGCACAACTTGGGGAATCGAGGTTGACATAAGGATTAGACGACAAAGGAGCATGTCTGGAGAATTTGCAAGAGATGCAGGACTTTCTGTAGAAGAAGAAATTGCACGTGTTATGATCAGCGTAATTAATAGCTAAACATTATATTTGGATTTTTACTAGACGTCCAAACTCTTTTCGCTGAGACAAATGTCGATGCACTTCGTCAAAATTGCAAAATGTCTACGAATCTGACTTCAATGGTCATGAATTGTGCACAGCAATCGTAGACTGCAAAATGCTGCTCAATGCCCGGACTGAAGTTCTACCGGAAACTTTGGATCTTCTTGGTTTTTGTTGTTTCATATGGAGATGACGTATTTCCGAATATGTGCATTTCACTGCAAATACTTCTAACGATTGCTGTTTCATTTTTAGACTGTGAGCGGTCCTTCAGCAAACTTATTTTGTCTTATTTAATTCAATGGGACAAGATCGCCTGAGTCAGGGGTCGGCAGGCTAGGGCGATTTTCAATGGCACGCGAGAGACTTCCAAGAGAGACTTCCAAGAGGTGTTTTTTTTATTGATGAAAAAAGCGTTTTTTTATTGATGAAAAAACAAACATTTTCCAGTTCTTAATGAGGAAAACTGACTGTTGAAGACGATGTTTCTGAATGACAGAGCGACACATTTCAGTTAGTTGAACGCATTTACAAGAACGGGTTAAATCAAGTGGGTTAAATGGACAATTAATTAATGCAGGAAATGTTTATTTACAACTGTTTAACGTAAATCAATTGTATACCTTTAATAATTAAATATTCTAATGAATGAAGCCGGCTGGTCCAGCGGTTAGTCAACCAAAAACCAACGGACAGGTCGCGGGTTCTATCCATGCCACCGATGGATCCCTGTCGCCCTGCAGGAGTTTTGGGCCTAGTGGCCGTAATAATCTTCTATCTGGAAGGAACGTCTGTAAATTTATAAGATAAGATACCATAATCCTGGATTTATAAAAAGAAATAATAATTAGTCAGTAATATTTGTTATATTACAAAACATAACTTGTTTGGCATCAGTATTGAATCAAAATTTGAAAATTTAATTGAATTAAAGGGAGATAATTAGCTCGTTTAAGTTATGCTATTATTTCTAATATTGTGTTTCTTATTTTTCTTTTATAATAGACTAAATGGCCTAGCCTACAACTTATAACGTTATATTGACCAAACTGTAAAATGTAGTTGAACATTATATAAATATTAGATCTACATGACTAAAAAATTTCATGCACATTTTTTAAACATTACATTAACTACCCAGTTTTTATGTTTACTACGTATGAATTCCGCTCAACTATTTCTATATTCCGGTTGTTAACTTTAGCATTGAGCGAATTAAAGACAATCTCAGTTAAACTGAGAATAAACTATCATAAATATTATCAGCTAAATCCTTATCTGGACAACCAAATGATAATGTTTACAAAATTATTACCAAAAATGTGGAAGTTTGGTAATAATATTTTTTGGGTATAAATGCAAATAAAAAGCCTTCATTATTGTTATAAAATATAAAACGCTTTACCGTTTTCTTTTCCACAACTTTCCTTTGCTTTTGGCCTTGGTCCTGCTACGGAGTTAAATTGTCTTATAAAAAAAAGTATAATAAAGCAGGTTGACTTTTAGGCTGTTGGCACGCTGAATGGTTTAGAAATCCTAGTTTGGCACACAATTATCAAAAGCTTGCCGACCCCTGGTCTGAGTGATCTTGAACTCCTTAGCATCGAAAGAGAAACACATGAGAATATTAATTTTGACAACGTGATTGATGAGTTTGTGACAGTCAAATCAAGGAGGAAAAATTGGATGTAGACCATGTCTAATTCCAGTCATGTATAATTAGTATTATTTTTTTTCCAAATAAATTGTTTACAATCGTATAGAGACTTATTGGTCTGTATTCTGTTTCATTAAAATACCAGATGCTTCGAAAATGAACCATATAAACCGTAAAATTTCAAAATTTTCTTGGGGGTTCAATAAACCCCAGACTTTGTCGGTCCGAGAAGGAGCGCAGACTTTATGTCAATCCCCGGGCGCAGATGACCCTAGCTACGCCAATGTAATGCGCTGCATGTCTGCCTCCGTGGAGGCTATCAGGGAGCAGTCATCTGCAAACAAAACGTCCCGTATTGTCTCAATGCGGGTCATAGATTTGGCCTGCAGTCTCCTCGGATTGAACAGCTTACCATCAAAGCGGTGCCGGAGTTTGATCCCTACATCACTATCTTTGAAGGCATCCAACGGCATGGCTGAGAACATGCGGATAAAGAGTGTAGGGGCCAAGACACATCCCTGCTTTACGCCGTTTGTAACCTGGAAGGGTTATGAAAAGCTGCCCTGGCATCTTTGAATTCCCGTGGAACTTTTTTTTTGCTTCCACATCTCGCAGAACTTGGCCGTGATTTTTTCAACCAGTTTGTGTCCACCTGATATATATATTTCGGAAGGAATGGAATCAGCTCCAGGAGCCTTGCCGATAGACAGGAGATCAATGGCCTTTTTTTGTTTCCAGCTCTGATGGAGGGTCAGCCATTCCTTCATTGATTGCCATCTGTGGCAGTCGATTGATCGCCTCGTCGTTGATGGTAGAGTGCATGTTGAGGACACAGTGGAAGTGTTCTGCCCAGCGAGCCAGAATATTTAGATACTATAGGTACAGGCATCCAGGCACCGGGTGGTTCTCGAGACGGGTTGCAGCGTCCATTGCTTTCTCCCCACCGAGACCCCGTGGCCTCTCGGTAGTGCAATGGATATCGGACCCGCTGCGGGGGCCGTCCCCCATGCGTTCGCCCGCCGGTGCATTCTTAATGGGAACGTATCGGCGGTTTACACACTACGCCACGTTGAGGCCCATGGGTACAGTAGGGCGCGGCCGACAGAAGAAAAGGTGGGAGTAAAATATAAAAGAATGGACCAGGCTGTCCTTCAATGGCGCCCAAACAGCAGCACAAAATCATGACCAGTGGCGAGTGATGACACAGGAGTCAACAATGGTCCTCTCAGAGACGAACCCACGGGTTAAGGGATGGGTGATGATGAACAGACCATTTGAATCCAGAAAAAAAAAAAACTACATGGATATTTAAGATAAGTTATATATAAAGCGAATAGAATTATTTAAAAAAAAATCATTTTTATTAAAAATCTTATCCAAAAACTATGATCTAGTTCTTACATTTAAGCGTAGCTTCAATATTTAACAATGTAAACATCAAAGTTAAAAAAAACAACATTTTATTTTAAAAAAAAGACTTTATTAAAAAAAAACTAACTGAGCATGTTACTAGCTACTGTCCCATAAATGGGACGTTTTACACGGGGGCATTCGTTTCTAGTCTTACTTGTGGGAAGTTTGTTTGACACTTGGTAATTACATATTTCATGTGGTTTTATGTCAAAATGTAATCATTTTTGATAAATGTGTACTTACTTTTGAGAATGTTTATTTTTTTCATCAATTTTTACATGTTGAAAGGTCAAGGTCATGTAAATCTTTTTAAAAGTACAATTTTGTTCGAAAAGCAAAGTTATAATTAAAGTCTATCTATCGTACAATGAAAAAAACAAATTTCTTTATCTATAAGGCATACACGTATTTAAAAGGAATGTGTTTTTACGAAGTGTCCCATAAGTGGGACGCTAGCAGAAAATGGGTTAAAAATTAATAAAAATATTTTGCCCCCCCCCTAGAAATTTGTCTGTGGGCGCCCATGTGTAGAGAGATAAATGAAAAAATTCTCTTATTGATATAGAGCCAAATAATTTTTTTACAAAAAATACATTTATTAAAAAAAAAAAAGAATTCATTGAGTTCTTATTTTTTCCTTGCGAATTTCTTCCTTGTTACATACAGTTAGAGAATAATAAATAAATAATATAGTCCTAACAGAAAGGGATGGAATGTTCTATAAAGGATTGAAGGTTCTATAAAGGATCAGGCCCCACGAGAGGGGGGTACAGCCGGTACGCCGTACCGGGACCCATAAGAGTTTAGGGGGCCCATGAATATTACAATTTAAAATTAAATTGGCAATTACGCAAGTATTTTTTAATTGTTGCAATAAAGCTAAGAGGAGATGCCACAAAACCTCTTACAATCTCACGTGGCGTTGGGGGCCCTTCATTTTGGTATTTTTTTTATTGTGTACTTGAACATTTTGTTAAATTTGCAAAGAAGCCTCTAGTTGTAATATTTATTTTCGATAGCATTTATAGGATATCTTTTTTATTTTGTTTTCTCCAGAGACACTTACAAATATAGACATATGAGCTCTACAGGCTTACAGTTCTCCCTGTTAGCTTAGTAGCCTAAGTCAGGGGTCGACAACCTAAAGCGCGCGTGCCACACATGGCACGCAGAGCGATTTTAGATGGCACACGAGATACCTCCAAAAGGTGCTTCTTGTTGATTTTTTTCAATAATTGAATGAGGAGGCGCTAACTGTTGAAGCCGATATGTTTCTATCTTATACATTACAGACGCTCCTTCTATAAAGAAGATTATTGCGTCCTACACGACACATTTCAGTGAGTTGAACTTGCTTTTACAAGGACGTGGCCAAACAGCACTTGACTGTTCGACCACCGGAATGGATTTGCATTGAAACTGGACAAATCTTGCACGTTAATTCAATTTCAAAACACTTAACTACTTGTAATTTCCTAATTTATTCCATATATTAATAGATAGAGAGGAGTTTTATAAACAAAGACAAGACTTTCAAATTTATGGACTCTTGTTTTCACACCACATAATGTCTGATTGGATTTATCCATGTACAACCATCTTAGATGTGGATCTTTTTTTTAAGTGGAGGGATATTGACCATTTAAAATGCAGCAAGTTGAATTTTAAACACAAAAATGCTAGATTTTTTATAAAGAAATAATAATTAAAAAGTAATATTAGTTTTAATTTTTTAAAAAAAGGGAGATAATTAACCCGTTTTGTATTTGTTTTTTTGCTCTAATGTGTCCAATATGTTTCATATTTTTCTTTAATAAAAACATTAATGGCTCTTTCAATTATAAATTTAAAATTTATCAAATTGTGTAAGTTAGTTGAAAAGTATATAAATATTATATGACTAAAGAATTCATAATAATATGTGTACATTTTTAAACATTACATTAACTACCAAGTTCGTATGGTTACAATGTCTCTACACCGCTCGACGATAGCGATATCACACATGGTATTGAGTAATAATAATTTAAGAGAATATCTCAGTAAAACTGAGTTCGAAATACAATTATTGTATAGCAGGTGCCAGATCCATATCTCAAATCACGATAACTAAATGTTATTTAAGGCGATAATGAACTATCAAAATGTGAAAGTTTAGTAATAAAATTCTGTATTCGGTGTAAATGCAAATAAATTAAAAAGGATGATATCCAGGAACTCGTTTTTTTTTATAATTAAATATTAAACGCTCTAAAATTTTTCTCTATACACCTCGTTTTAGGGCTCTATTTTGCTACGGCGCTAAATAAATATTATTATTAAAAAAAATAATTTAATATCATAGAGCAGGTTGACTTTCGGGCTGTTGGCACGCTGAATGATTTAAAAATCCTAGTTTGGCACACTATAACTACTATTAGCAAAAGGCTGCATATCGGTACTAGTATGGCAGTCAAATTAGTTAGTCGATCCTTTTACACTTTAATGATACCCTGTGCGGTAGCCAAGAGGGGAGATTGAAGGTATCATCATTTTAGACAAATATGTTGAAAATTTAAAACACATTTTTTTTGGTCATTTAACAAAATGTATTTTGGGAAGAGTTTGAAAAAAAAACAACTAATCTATGTGTCAACTGTATTGCCACAGCAGATCTAACCTTACATTAGACTACGCAACATACATTACTGGCGAATATTTATAACTGACAAGAATAACACCAATAGTTAAATCACTAAACCTAGAAACACTAGTCACTAGAGGACATAAATTATCAATCAACAGTGAGAGTCACTTTTCCCATTTTACACATCTTTGTAATATTATTTGCAAGATCAATAGGCTTTCTGAAGCGCAGGAACTATTACAATAATTTAAACTAAGAATTATGTACTTGATTAAAGTATTTTCGTAACAGAACTGTAAGGCTTTGATTGAAATGATTACACTCTAATGACAGTAAGTCTTATGACAGTTTCACAAAATGGTCCACAGACCTGGTAAAAAGATTCCTGATTTTTCAAACGTAGGCCTATGTAATACAAATAAATCATCTGGAAATGACTAGTGTTAAAAAAAGTGGGGGGGGGGGGGGAGGGAAAGGGGGGCCCAGAAAAGATCTCGTACCGCCCGTACCGGCATCTTTTTTTTCTCTCGAGGGCCCTGTAAAGGATTGAAGGTTCTATAAAGGATTGAAGGTTCTATAAAGGATTGAAGGTTCTATAAAGGATTGAAGGTTCTATAAAGGATTGAAGGTTCTATAAAGGATTGAAGGTTCTATAAAGGATTGAAGGTTCTATAAAGGATTGAAGGTTCTATAAAGGATTGAAGGTTCTATAAAGGATTGAAGGTTCTATAAAGGATTGAAGGTTCTATAAAGGATTGAAGGTTCTATAAAGGATTGAAGGTTCTATAAAGGATTGAAGGTTCTATAAAGGATTGAAGGTTCTATAAAGGATTGAAGGTTCTATAAAGGATTGAAGGTTCTATAAAGGATTGAAGGTTCTATAAAGGATTGAAGGTTCTATAAAGGATTGAAGGTTCTATAAAGGATTGAAGGTTCTATAAAGGATTGAAGGTTCTATAAAGGATTGAAGGTTCTATAAAGGATTGAAGGTTCTATAAAGGATTGAAGGTTCTATAAAGGATTGAAGGTTCTATAAAGGATTAAAGGTTCTATAAAGGATTGAAGGTTCTATAAAGGATTGAAGGTTCTATAAAGGATTGAAGGTTCTATAAAGGATTGAAGGTTCTATAAAGGATTGAAGGTTCTATAAAGGATTGAAGGTTCTATAAAGGATTGAAGGTTCTATAAAGGATTGAAGGTTCTATACAGGATTGAAGGTTCTATAAAGGCTGTAAGTTCAATGTTCAGTCTTGCTCTACTATGACAGGGGCCT
Source organism: Anisus vortex (assembly GCA_949126835.1). Taxonomy (NCBI): domain Eukaryota; kingdom Metazoa; phylum Mollusca; class Gastropoda; family Planorbidae; genus Anisus; species Anisus vortex. The sequence goes on along the minus strand of OX421502.1, from coordinate 26,553,381 downwards.
GTACAATCATAATTAAAACAACATGACCACGTTAAAAGCTGTCCAAGTATACTAGCCTGACACGGTGAAGGCTAAGTTAACTAATTGTTTATCTACCACACTTGAAATGTCCACTTGTTGACTCGGGTCTACAGGCAGCCCATTTACAGCCCCCTAACCCTTCCACTCAAGTGTCCTCACCACCACATCAGCCCCACCCCACTTTTTTTTTTTTGATTGCTCGTGTCAAGCAAATTAAAAACTCGGGTCAACATTTAAATATCGTGAATCGGTAAACACAAGGGGCATAATCTACCAGAGAAGAAATGTGAATATGCCTTTTAATTTGGTTACTGCCCTTGAGTCACAGTTCTAATTTTAAAAGGAATACGGAAATGTCTAAAGACATATTTTATTATTATAGAGTTTGCTGTATCAAACATCAAATCTTTTTCTGTAACATGTTTGGCTGTTTGACTATCTATATTATATACGTAAATTGTTAAATAAATGACTTTATCTACCATTTTCTCTCTCTCTCTCTCTCTCTTAATTCTCTCAATTTTTTTACGGTTTCTATTTTTCTCTAATTTATCTCAAATATTATATTACAATATAATGATAGATTTTAACTAGTTCTCGGTTGATTTACTCCGCCATTAAAAACAAACCTATATAACAAGTAATAAAAAAAAATGATAACTTTTGAAAGCACTCGTAGATATGTGGTCTAGAGCAGGGGTCGGCAACATTTTGACAAAGGTAATTCAAACTAGGATTTCTAAATCATTCAGCGTACCAACAACCTAAAATCAACCTTCTCTAATATACTTGTTTTATAAATTTGTATAAGACAATTAATTTTTTTTTTTTTTTTTTTTTATTTTTTTTTTTTTTTTTTTTTTTTTTGGAAGGAGTTAGATACAGGAGGACATGGAAAGAGATTGTTGATGGCCTATGCTCCACTAGGAGTTGATAATGGCGAAGAAGAAGAAGACAATTAATTTAGCTCCGTAGCAAGACCAAGGCAAAAGCAAAGGAAATCCATAGAGAAAATCGTTAAAGTATTTTATATTTAATAAAAATAAAAATAACGTGTTAGTGATAATCATCCTTTTCATTTGCATTTATGGTTACTATTTTGTAATCATTATCATTTAGCTGTCATTATAAGGATCTAGAAAATACCAATATTGATTATGTTTTGTTCTCAGTATAACTGAGATTTTTTCTCTTTAAGTTTTATGGCCTCATTATACATTTTCTAATCACTATCGTTAAACTGTATTGATACGTAGTAATAATACAAACTGGGTAGTTAATGTAATGCTTACCAAATGTGCATTTATTTTTTTAGTCGTATAATATTTATATAATTTTCAACAACTTTTTACATTTTGTTATTACAAAGTTATACCTTTTTTTGGCTATTTAGTCTTTTATAAAAGAAAAATAAGAAACATAATATTAGAAATATTAGTGCAAATATTAGTCTACGGGATATGCGCTATATAAGCACCGTTATTATTATTATTAAATATAACGTTCTAATTATCTCCCCTTAATTAAATAATGTTTCAAAATTTAATTCAATAGTAATGCCAAACAAGTTATGTTTTGTAATATAACAAATATTAGACTACTGACTAATTATTATTTCTTATATAAATCCAGCATTATGGTATTCATTACAAGATTTAATTATAAGAGGTATAACAACAATTTACATTAAACAGTCGTAAATAAACATTTCCTGCATTAACTGTCTCAAGTCCATTAAACAGTCATAATTACAATAATTGCATAATATAATACTAATTAAAAAGTTACTTATATTTTTTAAATTACTAAAACTATATTTCTTTTACAATTACTTATATTTATATTTTAATATAGAAGGGCCGAGCGGCTGAGTTGGGCAGCGAGTTCGACTGGCGATCCAATGGTTCTGGGTTCTAATCCTGGTGGAGGCTAGGATTTATTCCCAGGATTTGAGGGTGTCCCTGAGTCTACCCAGCTCTGATAGGTACCTGACCTTAGTTGAGGTAAAATAAAGACGGCTGTGCATAGTGCTGGCCACACAATCACCTAGTATGCCGTGGCCACGGACACGGGATACTTTTACTTTTTTTTTTATGGAAGATGAGCCTAAAAACTCTTTTAAATAGGATTAGTCTGTATCAATTAAGCGCATTGTCTTGAAAGCGCTTCGCTAATTTATAATGACCGATACATATTTAGTCATTTCCGAGTAGTGAATGCTTAACGCAGCTTTCGTGTGCAATAAAGACTGTTTACAAGTTAAGTTGAACCAAACAGTTCAAGTGATGTTTGACGCCGTCTTTGTAAAATTAAATGCGTTCAACTCACTGAAATGTGTCACTCTGTCATTCAGAAACATCGGCGTCAACAGTCAGTTTTCCTCAACGGAAATTTTTTTTTTCATGAATATAAAGTACCTCTTTTCGTGACATTGAAAATCGCAATTTCATGCCATTACTCAAATATTCCATCCCTGCAAACTAAAAGGACAGTCAATACTTGACAAAACAAAAAAACATATTAAACTACTAATGCAAAGATCAAGGACTTGTTCATTTATAAATTTCCATTTAACGGCCACATAAAGTAGGTCCTATAGTTTTAGTAACAAAAGAATTGAAACAATGTAAAACAAAATAGAAAACAACATACCAAGTCTCAATAATCACAGTATCATTCACTTTTCGCCACACTACAACGGCCACACCACAACCTAAACCCCAGCAATGACAGTCTCATTCACCCTTCGCCACACCACAACCTAAACCCCATCAACGACAGTCTCATTCACCCTTCGCCACACCACAACCTAAGCCCCATCAACGACAGTCTCATTCACCCTTCGCCACACCACAACCTAAACCCAATCAACGACAGTCTCATTCACTCTTCGCCACACCACAATCTAAACCCCAGCAACGAATTTAATACATTTCTCTACACCCCGTGAGACCATGACACACACCAGACATTACACTCAACATTTATCATTCAAGTGCATCGTCAATTCCTGCGCCGCCCCCTGCCCCCGCCACCACCACCCCACCCAACTCCACACCCCACATCCACGCCATCATTTTACAAACAAACAAACAATACACACAAAAAAAACCTATAGGGTCCCCGTCATTTCAAATGTTCCCAAAATAAAGTCAGATTTAAATCGTTCACTCCCCTCTGAGAATTCACAATGATTTTTTCCCTCCCAGACGTTGCAAGATGAGATTTCTAGGGGGAGGGGGAGGCTCAATTCAAATTGTCCCCAAAAGGAAGTGTGTGTGTGTGGTTTTTTTTGTTTGTCCTATTCTAAATACCTTTATGACGACTTCTTTGCTTCTTTTAGAAAGCTGCAGTTTTTTATTTTTTCTATCCTTTTTTCATTACAATCTATTGTTTGTTGAAGCACATTTGAGATATATAATTATTTCGCCTCTTAATCTGTAGAAGTTATTATATTGCGTTAATCACCTGATTGAGTTTATTCACTCTAGTTTTGAAAATGTAGAAATAGAAGTGCAGTGAAGTGAGATGGTTAAAAAATGTTTTGGAGAGATTTGTTATGTTCTTATTTTGTATGTGTGCGTGTGTGTGTATGGATATTATAACCGGGTAGAAGCATACTACGAACAAACAACAGAGAAACAGACAGACAACTAGGGAAACAAATAAGGTGACAGACAAAAGAGAAGACAGACAGTCGTATCGACGGAAGGACAGCTGCATGGATGTGTGGATGGATGAAAAGACGGCAAGATGGAAGGATAGATAGGTAGAAAAATTAATAGATGTGAATAGAAAGATATATATATATATATATATATATATAGAGAGAGAGAGATATATATATAGATAGATATATAGAGAGAGATATAGCTATAGATAGATGATACATAAAAATATACATTGATGAAAGTTAGATGAAATATACAAAGATAAAAAAACATAAACATAGATAGATACAATGATACATAGATCTAGATACATAGATAAAAATGTTTTAGATACACATCTTTTGAAACAAGGACCACAACCTTCTATCTTCATACATTGGTGCATTGCTCGAGTAGGCGCCAGGAGTGCTTTAACACCAGGTGTCACCATTCTACCAGTCGTTTCGCTCAATCGAAAATATTTCCATTCAGGATCTTTTTCGGCCTCTTCAAATAAATCCATCACGAGAAATCCGATAGTCTTGATCGTCAAAGCATACTATCTTTTCATGACAATTGATATAAATTACAACCCCAAACTCGGACATTCACTGTCACAAATTGACATGGAACATAGAAAACACACGAGGGGCGCTATCAGTAAAAGAAAAAGGGGAGTGAAAGGAGGAGGGGTAATGCCAAATGTATTGAAACACGAAATATTTCAATAAAAGAGTTCTGCGTCATGTCGAGATCCAAATTTGTGATTTTGGAGGAGTCCCTAAGAATGAAAAATGTGTCTCCGCCTTGATTTAAGAAAAAAAACAGTCCCACCTTAAATTTTACTTTGTGATTCGCCATTTAAAATATCTGTAAAAAATTGTTCACTATCGCTACCAATCTTTAGCTTGTTCGTGGCTAGTGTTCCATATAACTGATGAAGCCGATAATTCCGTGTTTGTTGGTGTTGTTGTTGCAGTTTTCTTTTATTATATAGCGCTGCGATGGGTCTATCAAACAGTTGTGATAGATGATCGTGCAGATGACAGAGCAAAAGGTGTAGTAGATGATGGACGAGCCTGTCGATAGCGGCGATAAACGTTTCTTGTGCGGAGGAGGACGGTGACGATAGAACTGACGGTGGGGAACCGTAGAAAGCCGTGTAGATAGAGAACTGGCGTGTGAGAAGTCTATCTGTCAAGGAAGGTGTGAATACCGCGAATAGAACTACAGCGGTTTAACTGTTGATATATAGGCATTATAGGCACCGTCTTTAACGTTGATATAGGATACGGGCATGGATAAAGAGAATTAGTATTTACATATTTGTGGGTTTACGAGTTTTAGTTATAGTTTATCCGTTAAGAAAGATGGAGCGATCGATTGTAAGTAGTTCTTAATTTGTATTTGGCACGGAAACTCTGACATCTAGATATCTATTTATCTTTTCATATATCTATCTACCTAACCATCTTTCTGTCTATCTATAATCTATATACCTATCTATGTATTCAACTATCCATCCATATTATATCCATTAGTAAAATGTAAGCAACAGGCATAGTTTCACTAAATTCAAAATAAAAACAAACATCTTATAGTCTATAGACAATGAAATTTTAAAAAGCATAATAATTATTTTGCATCTGCAATTTCAGCAACATGACACACGAACAAGAATTGTTTTAAAAAAGAACCACAATAAAGATTCCGGTCCAGATAGAATACCCGCCAAACTCGTCATATAGATCTAATCTAAATACAAAACATTTACCAAACATTTCAAATACGTTTTCAGCAGGCACCGCTAACCGAAGATTCGGAAAAACAATAAAATGAATAGACCCTCGGTTTAAACAACAGAAATTATAGACCAATTAAAACTTGCAATATTTCAAAACTAATAATATTGCACGTAGAACATAGTAATAGCATTAAGCACACAGACAAGCATAATTTCTAAGAGAAATAGATCATGTAAAACCCAGCTAATGTGCTTAATAGAACAATTTTCCAAAAATTAGATGCAATTTTACTACATTTTTTTTAAGCTATTTATAAAGTTTAACACTTTTACGTTTAAGAAACCTAATCTCTAATTGTGTTGTGTTTTTTTTTTTTTTTTATTGTTTTGACATTTTTGGTTTTTACAATGATTGAATTCAGAAATGACTTTTATCAGTAGTCCTAATAGTTCTAATTCAAAATACCAATTACACACACAGAAGTTTCACAAGCAGTTTACATATTTGTTCACGATCTAATTTTTATAGCCAATGACTATAATAAGATGGACCGCTTACTTTAATATTTCTGCTATTTGATAACTTGAAGCACTTAGTTTCGGTATTTCCGATCGCACCTTGTCCTCTAGACTTCCGGTTTAGTAGTTTGCCATGATTTTCACAATGGAAAATTAAGATTAAATCGAACGTTGTATACAGCGGACGCCTTTAGGGAAGCTTAGGAGTCATTACAGGACATTAGGACAGGTCGCGGGTTCGATCCCTGCCACCGGCGGATCCCTGTCACCCTGCAGGAGTTTTGGGCCTGTAAACGTATTTGCGCCAGCAGGCAGCACTATGTTTACAGCAGCGCATAGAACTGTTCCCAACAGGAACGGGATATGCGCTATATAAGTCTCATATTTATTTATTTTTTTTTATTAAAGACAGTGTTATTGGCTGCGCACCGAAAAAAACAAGTGTTAATCTCTAAATTAGAGCAAGCGGTCCATGTCATTAGGGTCTTCGATTTAGCTATAAGTATTAATTATTGAGAGAAAAGTAAATTATTTCAAGAAGACTTGCAACTATATTGAACAATAGACACAAAAAACGAAATGATACACAAAAGCCTAAATTAAATTAGTAAAAAGAAAATACAAACACAGATAATTTTGGTGGGTTTTGTGAAAAGAAATATTTACAATTGTAACAAGATTATACAACAAAAATTTTGTCAGCATTAGTTGGACCTTAGCTACAATATGTATCTTTTTTTTGTCGGGAATCATCAACTAAAAAAAAGCATTCAACAGAAATTAAAACAAATTCGGAAAAATATAATTTTAAAAAGAACAAATTTTCATAACGTACAATTTTATTGCAATACCATTAGTAAATTTCATAAGTTTGGAAAAAAAAACTTCTTGATAGAATATTAAAAATCGATAATCAGAAAACATTAAATTCTAACTTAGAAATACAAACACTGAGCTGGTCGGGAAAATGCAAAACTAGACTTTTAAGCCACAGGGTAACGCAATAATCTATCGAATAAAAGGAGCGTCTGTAAATTATAAGTTACTCATCATCATCATCATAAATCCCTAGACCATTGTGGTAGTCGGGGAGAGACACCTCAGCAGTCACCTTTCTCCACTTTTGCCTATCTTGAGCGGTTATCAATAGTTAGGTAAACTGCAGCCTTATCCAATATTTTATGTTGTCGAACCAGCATCTCCCCTGCGGCCTCTCAGACGTCCACTTTCTACAGTGCCTTGGAGGATTGATTTTGGCAGGTTATTATACCGCAACACATGACTGAACCATACCATACTGAGCCGTTTGATTGTTTTTATATTGTTTTCTTGATACTGCAGACCAACTAAAGAACAATTCACAAAATAAACTTTTAATGTAATGATAAAATCTTCCTAAATTAACGTGTGCGATAAAAAAAAAGTGTATATCTGTCTGGCATTAATATTTATATATAATATATTAATATAATATATATATAACCCATGGCCATTGTGCCAGCCCACGACTGTGTTTATCGTCATTCATTGATATTCAAAGGATTCCATTATTTTTAAATGGTCATGCATTTTTTTTTGTTGCCTTTTATTATCCTATTTGAAAGGCATTTCGGGAATTTTTAACGCCATATCGTTTGCCTCAAATTCTAGAAGAAAAAATTGTTGAAATGAAAGGGGGGAAGGGGAGAGGAAGGTAGATTGCATTCATTTCCAATTAGAAGTTTTATGGTACATGGCACCCTTTGTTGGATACGCCAGGTGTTAGCGCCAAACTATACAAATGAGAATGCACATTTGAGAATTACGCTAAGTGAATATGCCTTGAACTGTGTAATGTGCAATAACTACTGTGTAATGTGCAATAAGTCTACGCTATTACGAACGACTGCTTTGCAAATCAAATTGATTATTTGATGTCTGCCTTTCCTTTTTTAAGGGTTTTTGTTATTGACAATTAATTTAATGCCGTAGCAAGGCAAAAGCCAAAACTAAATGAGCGTTAGAATTTACTTAGAAAACCGTTAAAGTGGCATTCGGGTATGGAATGGATTGCCTGAACAAACCAGGAAAACCAGTAACTTAATATCATTTAAAACATTAATAAAAATGCAAGACTTGACTCGAACCACGGATGAGCGTAGGACGCAATAATCTTCTTTATAGAAGGAGCGTCTGTAGTGTATAACATAAGATAAGATTTAATTATATTTTTATTTACGTGTTTGTAAATATCATCTTATTATTTTGCATTTATTCCAATTTCAAAATTTCATTACTCAACTTACACAACAATGGTTAATGACTAAAATTGTTAATTTATGTGTCAAGATCACTGATCTATAAAAAGAATGGATTGGGCCTGGAAACTATATTATTGATGCGAATAGAACTTTTGCAATCGCGTGACGAAAAGCAAGTAAGTGTAGTGGTGACAAATGGCAGCCGTATTACTATACGCTTAAGAAGGTTTTATTTTTTAATATCATCATTTCAACAATATGACGTAAAAATTTAAAGATATAAAACACTGTCATGTGATGAAAATTAACATTCAAAGCTACAATTTAAGCCATTAAAAATCTATGGAATTGGTACCGTCAGATGTCGGTTGTCGATAGTTAGCCTATCTTAACTTACTATGTAAAAGTTGAAGTAAAGCATAAGTTAGGCTGTTCAATAAGTTTCACAAGAGCTATTGAATAAAAGCCTCAAATCTTGATCTTATTTACTTCCTGGACGGACTACTACGGACTAGTATCACAGTTAAATATCAAGATTTCTGCAAACGAATTCCTTATATTTTTGATGTAAAATAGGCATGTTAAATAACAATGTTATTCAATATCATCACTATCATAGATGCTATTTACTTAGTTACGTCATCTATAAACATAAGCCATGCCTATTGCAAATGCTCTATTAGCTTTCACGTGACTTTCACTTATCTATAAAATTATATTTCCTAAACACTGACCTGTAAATACATTTCAAGTGGCATTACTTTATAATCGTATATATTTGGTCTAGGCCTACTTATAGGTGGTTTATTACTATAACTAGCTTTAAGATATGGATAATAGAATAGTGTAAATAGTGTAATCCATTCTAGCCTCAATTTGCACAGACAAATTTAATATGGAGGAACTATCCATTTCTTTTATATATCAGTGGTCACTATAAAATTTTAGCACCTGCTAAGAGTTGATTTTATTTTGGTCTCAGTCTAACTGAGATATCCGCTAATATATTATTTGGCTATATTAACAATTCAATTTATAATGTAATGAAAATCAAAGTACAGCGGAAGAGATGGGTAGTACTCAAACAGACAGGGTAGTAAATGTAAGGTTGAAAAAGTTACATATAAATTCTCTAATATAATATTTATAGAATTTTCAACTATCTTTTTACAGTTTGATCATTTTTAAGTTATAAAAAAAATATTTTTTTTTATAAAGAAAACGAAAGAAACATTAAAATTATTAACGCAAAGGAAAAAAACGGGCTAATTATTTCCCTTTTCAATAAATTATAGTCTCCAAACTTGATGCTAGTGGTGCCAAAAAAATATGTTTTATATTATAACTAATACCATAAACTATAATAAGATGAACCGCTTGCTTTATTTTTAGAGCTTATATAATTTTTTTTCCGCGCGCAACCAGTAAGGCTGTCTTATATTACTTTTACGCTCCTCGTTGTTTCTTAAATGTTTCCGCTTTATACAACTTTCGATTTTAATTTTAATTTTTCATTGAGAAAATCGAAGCGATTCAATAAAACGGAAGTGCAAAGGAAACAACGAATCGGAAAATCCGAAAATCAGTGTTTCGAGTCATCATATAGCAGAAATACTAAAGAAAGCGGTACATGTATATTATAGTCTATGGAGTTATCATATAGCAGAAATAATACAGCAAGCGGTCCATGTATATTATAGTCTATGGAGTCATCATATAGCAGAAATAATACAGCAAGCGGTCCATGTATATTATAGTCTATGGAGTCATCATATAGCAGAAATAATACAGCAAGCGGTCCATGTATATTATAGTCTATGGAGTCATCATATAGCAGAAATAATACAGCAAGCGGTCCATGTATATTAAAGTCTATGCTAATACTACTTATTAATTAGTATTTGTTTATACAAATCCAGCATTATTGAATTCATTTCAACATGCAAGTTCAGGAATAAAATTAATTTACATTGCAAATAAGCATTTCCTGCATTAATTGTTTGTCGGTTTAAGAAGTTAATTTTTTTAAACATTAGGCCTAAATTAATTACGTTTAGGCCTACATACAATAATGCTAGTATACAATCCTCTTTTATTTATTAAATAACGAAACAAATAAGTTTTAGAATTAATTATATTTTTGCTTGATTAAAGTAGATGAGCCAAAACAAAAAATTTTAAACTGTAATTCGTCTTTATCAATTAATGAGCGACTTGTCTTTGAATGCTCTTCGCTAATTGTATAATCTCAGATACATTTTTAGTAACTTCTGAGTGTAAGTGGCCTTTCTGTATGCTTAAAACAGCTTTTATTTGCGATTAAATCTATCCACAAGTGTAAGCTAAACCAAGAGCTGAAAGTAGAACGACTAGCAGGTGACTCTCCTAAGCAGCTTTTTTTTCTAGATTTTTCTGCAAATATTGGCACATTGTGATGCCCATTTTTCGAATGCTTAAAACATCGCCAACTTCTCTACATCAAAAACAAAATCCAGATCTAAACAATAGGTTGTAGTAAGGTCAAGTTAGTCAGTCTTGATGTGATACGAAAACAAGAGTTCATGAATTTGAAAATATTGCCTTTGTTTAGAAAAATATGCTTTGAATGCTTCGATGTACTTCTGCGAAAAGCTCATCTATCTGTCTTATTGAGCCTTAGATAGTGAAGCAGTTAAATGTTTTGATAATTGATTTCACGACAAGATATGACCAGTTTCAATGCCAATCCAATTACAGTGGTTTAACACTTCAAGTGCAATTCGACCCCGTCTTTGCAATTGTAACTCATTAAAATATGTCTTTATGTCATTCAGACACATCGGCGTCAACTGTCAGTTCTCCCTAAGACTATAATAAGATGGACAGCTTGCTCTATTTTTAGAGCTTTTATGTTATGTTTTTTTTTTCGTGCGCAACCAATAACGCTCTTTTAAATGATTTCTACGCATCTTTGCGTTAAAAGTTCCATATGAATGCTACTTTCGATTTTTATTTTTCATTAGAAAATCATAGCGATTAAATAAAACGGAAGTGTACAGAACACAATTGAATCGGGAATTCCGAAAAAAAAAGTCATTCGAGTCATCATTAAAGCAAGCGGCCCATCTTATTATAGTCTTTGGTCCTCCTCATTCAATCCCGGTTTAATTTGTTTTTTCATCATGACCCACCTTAATATTTCTTAGAGACAAGAAACGAATATATCCAAGACTTCGTCTAAGCTAACGAACACTGTGTGGAGGGGTAATGCATGGGGAGAAGGGCCATTGAAGACGGGGAAACTTTTAAAGATACCATAGAAGAGAGACGCGACAGAAACTGAAAGGAAACCCATTCTCCAGGAAGCCATAGCGTACACAACAGGTCTAAGGAGAGAGAGGTATGCGGATTTGTCTCCTGTGTTCAGAAGTGTTGGGCACTGTTGATGCTTGAAACAAGATATCTGTCGATTCAAGAGTTTGGCATGTTTAAAAAAAAAAACGTTTACAGTCATGGCATCTATCTCTGTGAACAAGTTTTATTGCAACAAAAATCCCCTGATGGCACATTCCCCATTCCCCTTCCTCCTTCTTCTACTCCATTTCCCTCCCACCCACCCTCACACTTTCAAAGAGGTTTGATATCCAATTCTTGTTCAAGCTCGCAAAACGGTGGCATTGTTGTACGTGTGATATCAGGTGCGAAAGTTAACTGGCTAGGATGAGACCGGAACACCCCCCCCCCCCCCACACACACACACCTCTTCCACCCCTATCGTGTTTAGGGTCAATAAATCGTGCACGCAGACACACGCAGACATATCCCACGCACACCCACGCACAGCAGGATTAACGCCACCATCGTAAGACGATTCCGGACACTGACCCGTGGTCATCATGCACGGATTTTCGCCTCTATAAATCCACTAGATTTTTATCGCCGTAAAAAAAAATTATCATGCCTGTTTAAAAAAAACTTCAAAATAATCATGCTGGAGTCGTACACAATATTTCGCTTTGAGGAAAATGCGCTTATAATATAGGGGGCTATCCTAGTTTTCTACCATGTTATTTGGAGCGGGTTGATAATAAAGGACCTTGTTTTCCCCACTCTTCTATAGAAGTGCATTTACGGCCTTATCTTTCTGTTGTACTAGTGAAGATATATCGTCTGGGCCAGCGCTGCCACCAGTAATATAAAAGCGATGCATTTCCGCATCCTTCAAAAGTTTTTTTTTCGTGTGTGTGTGAGCTGGTTTTTTTTTTTGTGTTTTTAGTGTTGCTGTTTTTTCAATAGAGTTGTTCGCCCCTTCCTCCGCCTACCAATTTCTTTCTCCTTTTGTCTCTCTCTCTCTCTCTCTCTCTCTACTTTAATGTAAGCCGATCTCTTTTGATTCTCACGGGAGAAAGGAAGTCGGCTAATTTTCACTCGGGCTTTCCTTCCCCGCCCATCCACCCTTCCCGCTTTTCCCGGGGAAAAAAAACACACCCCAACGAAAAGCCTGTTATCAGCGTAAATCAGGTCCAGCAGGTAAAGTTCATGCAGGTGATCAAGTCGTTAAAACATCACGTGACCTGTCTGTGGCAGGGGGTGAGTGGTAGTTTATTTATAGCCAAGTGACACGTGGTTTATCATGATCTATGGAGACCTGTTGGATCTAGTCATCTAGTTGTGTCCGCCTGTCCACCCATTGACCAATCCATCTACACACGCAAAAAAGTTACTCAGTGAACTATATTAAAGGCTTCACATCGTTTCAAAGTATATTCAGTTATTACTCAGTTAACTATGTTTACGGCATCATACAGTTTCAAAGTATATTAATTTACTCAGTTAACTATGTTTACGGCATCATACAGTTTCAAAAGTATATTCTTTACTCAGTTAACTATGTTTACAGTTAACAGTTTCAAAGTATATTTTTAGTTTCCCTTATATTCCGTGTTTGTCTTTTCTCCAAGTCTGTAGTAAAGGCCAGCTTGTCTAGAGCAAAATATTAAAAACAAACAATGAATTTGTCGCACGGGATAATAAGACTTTACAACTCAACTAAGATGAAATACAAAGCAATCTTGTCTTCAGTTCGACTACAACAATCCGAAAAATGCAAGCATGTGTAATACAAAGTCAAATGTTTGCTATAGGCCTATACGTTTTAAACAATTGTTGTGCATTTCTTAGTCTTATCTGTAGCCTATAATCTTGATAGACCTGTTGTTTGTTATATTATTTACAAGGATACAGAGCTGGGTAGACTCAGGAACACTCTCGAATAAAGGGAACAAATAATATCATCACCAGGATTGGAACCCAGGACCTTCGGTACGCCAGTTGAACGCGCTGCCCACCGTGTCCCCATACTCAAACAATGTTTCGATATAATAAAGAAGGAAAAAAAAACGACGAATACGAGACACCAAACACAAAATCAAAAGTTATAAATCTAAGAGGATACAAACTAAACTAAATCCCAGAAGAAAATTAAACCATGTAGTTCAAAGCTCTCAGTTTGATAGTTTGTTTGCATGCATGTGTGTGAATCGAATGTCACACCTGGCTAGGTATGGAACCAATTAGTTTCCGAAATCCGCTCATGGGTCGTAAAATCCTGTTTTTAAAGATTTGAATTTTTTTTTTTTTTTAAGAACTGTTTGTCCAAACTTTTTATGTCCATTGTTGCTTGGGTCCAAGATTTGGAAAGATGACTTTTTCTCTCTACCCAGAAACCCGTCCTAACACAACCACTCCCCCTCCCCCTACCCGCGCCCACTTTACTCCTCCGTACCTGTTGCCAACATTTCAGCCGTCATGAAAGCAAAGTTATAAAAACTAGTTACACGGTTAACCCCATAACTACCAAAAAAAGAAAACCAACACAAAGGCGGAGCATCAAAGTCAAACCTTAATAGGCATTTAATGTCAGAGGCAGCGCCCATGGACGTATCCTCAGTCACAGGTTTTATTTACGTCCAGCTACGTCCCATATATTGACCGATAACATTCTCCATTGAAAACAAAATGGGAGTAGAGAGTGGGGTATACAAAGATATGAGGGAGCAGGGAGTAGGGAGGAGTAATATGACCGGAAAGAAGAGAGATGAAGAACGGGGGTTGTTGTTTTTTTTATGACGGGGTGGAGGTGGGTGAAAGACTTACACCATAAAATGTTCGTGGTTATTACTGGGATGGTTAAACTCATCCCGCTACAACAGGTTCTGTGATCCGGAAGTGAAAAGACTGAGGGGTTATATTTACAGATGGCTGGATTAGTGTTTGTTCCCCAATTTAGTGCTTATCGGATAACTCTGTGGGAGGCAAGGGGCGATATACGGAACATATGTTTTTCCTCCTTAAAGCCCGTTTAGAGGAAATCATAAGTATAGAGAAAGATTGGCGAGCGGGTTAAAGTTAAGATTAAATAAAGCAAAGGGAATGAACACGTTAACAAGGATTAAAGGTTTAAGTTAAGTTAAATGTGAAATTGCACTTTTGATTAATGGTCAACAATCGAAACAAAAGTAATTTAAATACGCACCCGTCAATGCGAACTTATATGCTCTATAACAGGGGTCTGCAACCTATGGCACGCGTGTCGAATTCGGCACGCAGAGCGATTTTCAATGGCACGCGAAAGACCTTTGAAAAAGTGAAAAAGGCAATTCTATTCTTTTCTACAGAAAAATGAGTGCCTTAGAAGAGGTTACTTTTAGGCTGTGGGCACGCTGAATGAACTAGATATCCTACTTTGGCACACTACTATCAAAAGTTTGCCGAACCCTGCCCCTATAATATGTACGTTTCTGACTTGTAAGTGGTGAGATTTCATGATTGTTTTTACAATCCGTCATTACATGCAACCTACTTTCTTGGCATTGCAAGAATAAAAGCTCAAAAATAAAAAATAAAATGTGCTAACACAGAATGACACAGATACATTGTTGAACTAATTTTGTCCAGGGACCGATCTAATGTTTTAAGCAAATCTCTTCTGTTGGTTTGGAGGTTCGAAATTCTAATACCTTCCTCAAACAACTGCTTCCTCCCTTCGCTCTTGTAGTTGATATGTTTTCTCTTCTTTTTTAACCTGGAGTGGCGTATGAAAGAAAGAGAGAGAGGGAGAGAGAGAGAGAAAGTTTTTCGTTGCTAAAGAGTAAAGAGACGGCGTGGGCTTGAGATAAAGTCCTAACATGATCTTTTTTTTGTTATCCCTCTCTTTATTTTTTCTCTTGCAGATGTTGACGCAGAGATTTCCAGGCACGCTGTCCACACTGGCTGGCCGCACGGTATGCTTGACCAAACATCGGCACCATACAGTGACATCATGGTGGCGTAGGGGGGGGGGGAGGGTGTAGTGGAAGGGAAGGGGCACCACGGATACACCCGCTATAGCCTCATACCACCCCCCCCCCCCCAACAAAAAAAAATTCTGTCGCGTTCCGCAGGCCTTTGATGGGGGCCCACTCTCGCCTCTTGTTTGACCTGGAATCAGTCAGTTTAAGTTGAGGCCACCAGTTGTAAAGGGAGGGGGGTGCGGTAAAGAGGTGGGACAGTTTGTGCCAGATTCCATCTCGAGAGGAAGAAAAAACAAGTTTGGGCGGTTGAGGGGGAGGGGGTGTGGGGAACGGGGAGTGTAGGCAGTTTCATGACTGAGGAGGTGGAACGATACAGGTCAGGAGATAGCGGTGATAACAATAGCCGCCCCTGTCTCTTTGAAATCGCTGGAGATTTAAATTTGCTCCGTTGTTGTTTGCTATAAATCCAACTTGTTGTATTCGTCGCGTGTACAAAAAGTTTGATTGGTTAAAACAATAGGAACTTCAACCAGGTAAAGGCGTCCTACGGTAAACAGTGATGTGTTAGGGGAAGGGGGGTAATAAAAGGATAGGGGGATTTAGCTCCTAGTTCTGATTATATTGATTTAAATTGTAGAAGAATGGATGATAAAAAAAATTGTTTAAAGGAAGACATCTGCGTTGTAAGACAAAGAAGTTCGGTTTAGCTATACCAAACGCTCCTTTCTTACAAATTAAACACCTTAACGATACTAAAAAAAAAGTAGAAACATAGGCCTACACTGTAGCCTACACAATGTGTTAAAAATAATTATTTTACATTTAGAGTAGAATACATATCAAATTTGTCAGACAATGCCTGCGGGCCACATTCGGCCCGGCAAACAAATATATTCCGCCAGTTAGAGAATTATATTTTTAATATTGTTTAAAAAAAAAAGGTTTTGTCCTCCACTGATCAATGAATGTTGACCTGTTGACCTAGTTTGGCCAGTGTGAGTTGCATTGTGGCCCCATTCCCAATTGAACAATAGAAGGCCCATAGTTTGGAACCCATGGGATATGGTCTACAGTTTTGTAAATGTGATTTTTTATTTTTGTGTTTTCATTACCTATCATCTAAGCCAAGCCATAAAGTTTTTTTCTTGAATAGTTTCGACAAATTAGATTATTTCATTGATTTAGCTTAGGCTTCAAAAAGAACGAACAATGTTATTCAAGTAACTAAAGTCATAAAGAAAAATTCTGTTTAGGCAGTTTAGGCCTAAGGTTTACATTTCCTTAGACTAAATTTGTCCATTATTAAAGTATATATAAGAGAGATATTTTCGAAAGTCTCTTTTATGGTTAGTTTTTAAGATAACTTAATGGTAACCTTGTGTTTATCTAATTCATGGAACCTAAGGGATAGCGTAAACAACCCAATTGATAAACACTATAATCATACTGATTTTTCATGTATTTTTTTATATACAAAGGCAGGGACTCGTACGATGTTTTGATCAATCGTTGTCCATGATTTCATCTTGCGTCCTTCAAGTTTACTGCATGGAAGTAACAGTTTCCCCTTTTAACTGACCGCTTAGTATTGATGACTTATGCCAGGGATCTTCAGGAAGGTCATCCGGTCATTTCCAATAGAACGCCACATACCAAATAAGTGAATACAATTTATAAAGAGCCAGCGCAGCCCAGTTTAGATTCAGACCCGACGAATCGGAGCACACATAAAGAGTTTAATTTACTTCGTTCAACTTTGTTAAACATAAAATATTGAACATATATTTATATATTTTGAGCCTGATTGAATAAAGTGAATTAGACAATTTGTATTTTGAACAAAGCAACAAATAAAAATCAATAAAAGAATATTTTTAAAGCAAAGAAAGGGGACAAAGCGAGACGGAATAGTAGAAACATTGTCCTGTTAGAAATGTGCTATAGAATAGGACAAAAGGACATCGGTTAAAAAAACAAACAGACGGTGTTGTAAAGCCTGACAGGTAAATTTCAAAGAAAGCCGTGTTTGTGCAAAGCAAGATGGCCTCTAGGGCATTGTTATCAAAACACAGAAATTGTAAAGAAAAAAACACATGTACCGGTACTCTTTTGTGGCGTCTGGGGCATCATATAAACTCCTTAATAAACTCAAACTTCCTGTAAATAAGTCTATTACTTCCTGTAAATAAGTCTATTTCTTCTAGTTCTGCAAGAATGTTGATAGATTTCATTTTAATTTCATAGCCCAGGCAATTTGAATTTCTGAAGACTCTTTTTTGGAGGCGAGTGTCTTTTGTAAGTGCGACCATTATTTATTATTTTGTAAATTATTTTAAATAAAATATTCAAAGCATGTTGAATGAAAGCAATTTCTAAACCTCTATACATGTATATGTATAATGGAATATTCTATTAAGGCTTTTATTGTCTGTGTGTGTATTTTTAAAAGAAAACTCTTGAAAGAAGATTTGTTCAAGAAGAATATATAAAGCATGTGTCGGAAGAAAGAAAAATAGATCTACACTAGAATGTATTCTATGTATTGTAACGACAAGATAACATTTATATTTTAAAGTAAACTATTCCCGTCGGCCAAATTGATCCATGTATGCCAGCGAAGTAGCATTCGTTAAGTTTCCTGGCAATTGATGTTTTAGTTTAATAAAACTCTGAGAAATTTATTTTTAATAAATCGTTTACATCTTAATACTTTTAAGAGCAATTAGGAAATATGTTTGGTATTTTTTAGTAATATAATACAATATAATAATAACAACCCTTTAAAAACCAAGTATTTAGTAAAAATCCAGTAGGCCTACTTTCCTTTTAGATGCATTAGACTTACGAAAAGTTTGCTTTTTAACACCTTCAACCAGTAGTTAACCAAGGCAAAGTTATTAGGCTAGACATTACACAGTGAGGACAGATCTAATTATGTAAAAATATTGGGAATGTTGATGCAGGTTCGCTCAATGGGGAGTTAACAGTGCTCACCGTAAAGTGTAAGGAACGAATCCACGTTAAAAACTAATTTGTGTGGTTTAAGGTGGTGTAAGGTGCTGTAGACGAAATGTCTGGTAGACGAAATGTTGTGGTAGACAAAGTGTCTGGTAGACGAACTGTCGCGGTAGACGAGATGCCTGGTAGACGAACTGTGGCGGTAGACGAAGTGTCTGGTAGACGAAATGTTGTGGTGGACGAAATGTCGCAGTGTACAAAATTTCGGGGTAAATGAAGTGTCTGGTAAACAAAGTGTCGCATTAGACTAAGTCTCGGTAGACGAAGTGTCGGTAGACGAGTTGTCATGGAATCGTATTTGTGTGTGCAGACACTATTTCCGGTAACCTAAACTCTCGGCACACCTAAATCAAGAAACACATAAACTTTAAGAACACATATACTCTAGGGACACCTAAACTTTAGATAAACCTTATTTCCGTCACACCTAAATTCGCGTCATAGCTCAAATTATGGCACAACAAGCTCTAGGCAAACTTAACTTTAGGCACACTTAACTCTATGCACACTTAACTCTAGGCACACTGCCGTACCTAAATTCGTGGGCGAACAGAAAGTACGAATCCAATCAATATTCAATATAGAGCGAGTCACATCGGTACAAACTATAAATGACTAGAGTCAAGTGAAACCAATACGTAAATTGAATAATGGATAATAATATAATAATAATTGGAGGTGTGGGCGTTTGGAGGGGGGGGGGGTGTCAGGTGTTGTCATTTTCATTACGAAAACGACACGTGAATTGTGACCATTCGATTTCGATCACCTTTTTTTTTTGTTAATTTCGTCGCACTTTCAAAATATAATTTATAGATTTTCTTTGTTTGTGTTAACGTCAATATTCCTAAGTATGCTATTTTTATTTCAAATGTACAGTCTCATTATTTCAAACTAATGGGGGGAGGGGGGGGGGGAATAAGGCCCCAAAAAATGTTTGTCTAGACTCTAGACTGACTTGTTAAGAAATGTGTTATGATGAGCGCTATAAAGCTAGTAGAATAAAGTGTTGTAAAAACCTAAGGGAAGTCGCTTTGAGCCCCACTGATGTGTAATGCGTCAAATGAATCTATAGGACATTGTTGTTGTCGTTGTTGTTGTTGTTGTCGTTGTATTCGTCCGTCGTAATCGACTATGACCATTTTTGTCTTCCTATGAAGTTTGGGGTGTGGCTGTACGATAGGTTTTCATGTTGCTAATGAGGCCTATCTTTGCGCGGAAGGTGCGACTGCAAACCGTACAGAGGAAGGTCGAAACATCAACAGTGAGCTATAGGGCACGATCTTTCCTGACTTGCCTCCTGGACTCAGCTGCTCTCTGTTTGTGCTCTTCGCAAAGTGCTGCTCCGTTATGGACTGCTGAGCGCCACGAGGCACGGTTGGCTGACACCTCCCAGACAAGACATTGAGTTTTTAGGATCAGAGAATTGCAAAACCTACTCTTTAACCATGACAGTTGCATTCAAACCAAAACACTAGAATAAGACGTGGAGAGTTATAATACCTAATCAATGCTATGTTAAGGTTTAATAAAGTTCGTTGCGTTTGTTTCTCTATATGATGCACTAACTCTTCAGATCCCTCGTGCAAAGCTACTGTCCGCTGGCGAACGAGCATTCTCATATGCGGGCCCCGTCTGCCTGGAATGCCCTCCCCACTACAGCTTCGACAGAGCCCTAGCTTCGACACCTTCAGGAGCCGGCTGAAAACGCACCTATTCAAGTAGCAGTTTATTATTTTTCATGCATACATTATCGTCTTTTACTTGTCTGTACTCTGTCTGTAACTATTGACAGCGCATAGAACTGTGCTTAACGGGATAGGCGCTATACAAGCATTATTATTATTATTATTATTATTATCATTATATCAATCCTGGGTCAGTATTTGTTCTATTTTGTCTTAAAGAAATAACTTATTTAAATGTTATTTTTTTAAGGGTGGGCAACATATTCAACACAATTAGTTCAGAAAAAAATATTTAAAACAACATATAGATCTAATTCGTAATGCTATGTTTTCGAAAAAAATATATTTACTTCTTTCTTCAAATAATATACCATTACTTTAACGTATATATTGTCGTTTTACCGAGGGGATATAAATCTGTATATTTCTTTACCTTAAACTTTAGCCATAATGATGGTGATAGCAGATTGATCGAGTCTGTACTGAAAGGCTGGTTGATCAGACCGTTTGTTTTTTTTTAGAGACTGGAGCACTGTTTTGGCATCAGTAGGATGACAATCCGGCTGTTTGAAGAGTGGGAGTGACTTGTTAGTATCATATCAGCAAGCTCTGTTTCTTTTCTTTCTGCTCTAGTACTATCTGAGAGACTACCTATGGCAGTGGATTTTTCTAGGTGTTCTCCGTTAGGCCACGTTATGAGAATTCCGACTTTTTTGATGAGCCATCAATGTAGACAGATACATGCATTTTCAGGGTATTGTTCTCTAATGATGTTGAATGCTTCTTTCAGTGTTTCAGGTGTATAGTCAGCTGTTTTCCATATGTTGCTTAAGTTGTCTCTGATTTTTTTTAGGTGGGCTTTGAGCCCAGGGTAAGAATTGGCTCTGGGGTTGCGTCGCTTCAATTGCAATGTTTTCTATTTACTTTAGCAAGCTAATTGACTCAATTTTGCATCATACTATCCAGATGAAACTTGACACATAGACGTATTTCATTTGACAGCACAATCTCTCAAATTTCATTCACCTTCCTTCTCACACCAGCGCACACAAATTAATTTATATTTCTTTTATTGCGCACTATGGTGCAATGTGATTTTAAATCTCTCATTGAACGCATTTTAAATTCCTTATTGAAAGTGACTTAGTGACATAAATGTGCATACTAATACGACCGTTAATGTTTATCTAAAGTGATTGACTATATAAGGCTGACAGAATTTGCACGTATTTATAATGTCATGTTAGTGAAATTTTTTATAATTTCCAGTGTCAGATTTACTACAGTTATGTCATCAGTTCCAGACTTTAAAAAAAAGTTTGTTAGAAGTTTGTATATTCCATTTTATTAATACATATGCCTAGATCTATGCTGTATTTAGTTAATGCTCTATTATCCATAGGGTGCTTAGAGTATAAAACTGAGTAAATGCTACCATTAAGTTGAACACTTTGTCCCTTTCCATCCAGCCATCCGCTAGCCCTATTGATCAAATATATCCCTAATTTCCCATCATACCTAAACTTTGATTAAACATAATTCTATTAATTTAACTCATTCCTTCTACAGAAAAAATTAGGAACACAAAAATGGGTGAATGTTTTGTAGGCTTTCTTGATACGCTTGGGATATGCAATATATCTGAATGCCCAAATGCCGTTGACGAAATCTCAAAGGTCAATGACTCAAATACCACTTACGTTGAACGTGAAGATGATTATGCATCGACACTTTTATATTTACTTTTACGCCTGATGGGCTATATAGGAATAATGTATGCAACTTATATTGTCGGTGAGTACTACTTGGAACTAGACCTGATGCATGAAATCATATTATTGCTTCTTAAATCATTTATAATGTATAGTTCAACTGGGTTACAAGTAAGACTAATTTGAGAAACTGATCATGTTTTGAAATATTTTAATTACTTCCAGGGCACTTTAAAAAAAAGGTTAAATCAAGTTACATGACAATAATCTTTTGTACACAATTTTATTTCTGATACTCTGGTTTATTTGGGGAAATAAAAACAAGTATTTTATTTTTTTTAAACTATTGAGAATATTGTGGGTTTTTTTTTATAAAGAAAAGAGAAAAACCTTTTAATTAAAGAATATCATATTAAAAAAAAAACACTTTCTGGCTGGCTGGCAACAGACCAAGTAAAACTTTCGTAAGTCTAATTGAACCATTTTCCATAACTATAAGTCGACCCTCCCCCCTCCCCTTCCTCCCCCTCCCCCAAACCAAATCAGTTTGAACTGCTTTTTTTTTTTTTTTACACTTTATGGTGTCCTTTGGTAAATTTCTATCGAACGTACACGATACACCATGGTAGTGTGTACATGATACACCATGCTAGTGTGTACATGATACACCATGCTAGTGTGTACATGATACACCATGCTAGTGTGTACATGATACACCATGCTAGTGTGTACATGATACACCATGCTAGTGTGTACATGATACACCATGCTAGTGTGTACATGATACACCATGCTAGTGTGTACATGATACACCATGCTAGTGTGTACATGATACACCATGCTAGTGTGTACATGATACACCATGCTAGTGTGTACATGATACACCATGCTAGTGTGTACATGATACACCATGCTAGTGTGTACATGATACACCATGCTAGTGTGTACATGATACACCATGCTAGTGTGTACATGATACACCATCCTAGTGTGTACATGATACACCATGCTAGTGTGTACATGATGCACCATGCTAGTGTGTACATGATGCACCATGCTAGTGTGTACATGATACACCATGCTAGTGTGTACATGATACACCATGCTAGTGTGTACATGATACACCATGCTAGTGTGTACATGATGCACCATGCTAGTGTGTACATGATACACCATGCTAGTGTGTACATGATACACCATGCTAGTGTGTACATGATACACCATGCTAGTGTGTACATGATACACCATGCTAGTGTGTACATGATACACCATGCTAGTGTGTACATGATACACCATGCTAGTGTGTACATGATACACCATGCTAGTGTGTACATGATACACCATGCTAGTGTGTACATGATACACCATGCTAGTGTGTACATGATACACCATGCTAGTGTGTACATGATACACCATGCTAGTGTGTACATGATACACCATGCTAGTGTGTACATGATACACCATGCTAGTGTGTACATGATACACCATGCTAGTGTGTACATGATACACCATGCTAGTGTGTACATGATACACCATGCTAGTGTGTACATGATACACCATGCTAGTGTGTACATGATACACCATGCTAGTGTGTACATGATACACCATGCTAGTGTGTACATGATACACCATGCTAGTGTGTACATGATACACCATGCTAGTGTGTACATGATGCACCATGCTAGTGTGTACATGATACACCATGCTAGTGTGTACATGATACACCATGCTAGTGTGTACATGATACACCATGCTAGTGTGTACATGATACACCATGCTAGTGTGTACATGATGCACCATGCTAGTGTGTACATGATACACCATGCTAGTGTGTACATGATACACCATGCTAGTGTGTACATGATACACCATGCTAGTGTGTACATGATACACCATGCTAGTGTGTACATGATACACCATGCTAGTGTGTACATGATACACCATGCTAGTGTGTACATGATACACCATGCTAGTGTGTACATGATACACCATGCTAGTGTGTACATGATACACCATGCTAGTGTGTACATGATACACCATGCTAGTGTGTACATGATACACCATGCTAGTGTGTACATGATACACCATGCTAGTGTGTACATGATACACCATGCTAGTGTGTACATGATACACCATGCTAGTGTGTACATGATACACCATGCTAGTGTGTACATGATACACCATGCTAGTGTGTACATGATACACCATGCTAGTGTGTACATGATACACCATGCTAGTGTGTACATGATACACCATGCTAGTGTGTACATGATACACCATGCTAGTGTGTACATGATACACCATGCTAGTGTGTACATGATACACCATGCTAGTGTGTACATGATACACCATGCTAGTGTGTACATGATACACCATGCTAGTGTGTACATGATACACCATGCTAGTGTGTACATGATACACCATGCTAGTGTGTGTTTGCTGAGCTCAAGTCGGTTGTTTTTTCATCGAAGTGGCTATTCGGACCCGATAGACTTAGTAATAGATAGTTAGTATCGGTTAGCCGCGGCCTTTATCGGAGTGGCTATTCGGACCCGATAGACTTAGTAATAGATAGTTAGTATCGGTTAGCCGCGGCCTTTATCGGAGTGGCTATTCGGACCCGATAGACTTAGTAATAGATAGTTAGTATCGGTTAGCCGCGGCCTTTATCGGAGTGGTTATTCGGACCCGATAGACTTAGTAATAGATAGTTAGTATCGGTTAGCCGCGGCCTTTATCGGAGTGGCTATTCGGACCCGATAGACTTAGTAATAGATAGTTAGTATCGGTTAGCCGCGGCCTTTATCGGAGTGGCTATTCGGACCCGATAGACTTAGTAATAGATAGTTAGTATCGGTTAGCCGCGGCCTTTATCGGAGTGGCTATTCGGACCCGATAGACTTAGTAATAGATAGTTAGTATCGGTTAGCCGCGGCCTTTATCGGAGTGGCTATTCGGACCCGATAGACTTAGTAATAGATAGTTAGTATCGGTTAGCCGCGGCCTTTATCGGAGTGGCTATTCGGACCCGATAGACTTAGTAATAGATAGTTAGTATCGGTTAGCCGCGGCCTTTATCGGAGTGGCTATTCGGACCCGATAGACTTAGTAATAGATAGTTAGTATCGGTTAGCCGCGGCCTTTATCGGAGTGGCTATTCGGACCCGATAGACTTAGTAATAGATAGTTAGTATCGGTTAGCCGCGGCCTTTATCGGAGTGGCTATTCGGACCCGATAGACTTAGTAATAGATAGTTAGTATCGGTTAGCCGCGGCCTTTATCGGAGTGGCTATTCGGACCCGATAGACTTAGTAATAGATAGTTAGTATCGGTTAGCCGCGGCCTTTATCGGAGTGGCTATTCGGATTCGATAGACTTAGTAATAGATAGTTAGTATCGGTTAGCCGCGGCCTTTATCGGAGTGGCTATTCGGACCCGATAGACTTAGTAATAGATAGTTAGTATCGGTTAGCCGCGGCCTTTATCGGAGTGGCTATTCGGACCCGATAGACTTAGTAATAGATAGTTAGTATCGGTTAGCCGCGGCCTTTATCGGAGTGGCTATTCGGACCCGATAGACTTAGTAATAGATAGTTAGTATCGGTTAGCCGCGGCCTTTATCGGAGTGGCTATTCGGACCCGATAGACTTAGTAATAGATAGTTAGTATCGGTTAGCCGCGGCCTTTATCGGAGTGGCTATTCGGACCCGATAGACTTAGTAATAGATAGTTAGTATCGGTTAGCCGCGGCCTTTATCGGAGTGGCTATTCGGACCCGATAGACTTAGTAATAGATAGTTAGTATCGGTTAGCCGCGGCCTTTATCGGAGTGGCTATTCGGACCCGATAGACTTAGTAATAGATAGTTAGTATCGGTTAGCCGCGGCCTTTATCGGAGTGGCTATTCGGACCCGATAGACTTAGTAATAGATAGTTAGTATCGGTTAGCCGCGGCCTTTATCGGAGTGGCTATTCGGACCCGATAGACTTAGTAATAGATAGTTAGTATCGGTTAGTTTATATAGGTTATAGATGGCTTTGTATAATTTTTTTTAATAGCTAGTATCGGTTAGGTTATAATATAGGATAGAGATAGAGTATTTTGTTTTTTTGTGTGTTATTTCTTATAAAATATAGTAAGACAAATATATTTTGTGTTCCCCCCCCCTCGTTTTAAATGTATTTATGAGTTCCAAGCAATTTCGACTGAAGCTGGGTCCGAATAGCCATTGAATGCTAAAGGGACCCGGGTCCGAATAGCCGCAGTCTCTTTTTATTTCATTGTAGGTGGTATCAAAATCATAATCTATGGAGGGCTTAATCATAAGACAATACATGGAAACATAAGAATATTACAATTTTAACTAAAATTTACTTCAACCTCAGGCGTTTCTCTCTTTATACAATATAGTCCATTACGTTTTGTTTTGTTTATTTGTATAAATAGTATCTTAGCACTATACTAGTAAGATTTTCTGTTATATTTTTCATGTATAGTAAATGACTTATTAATTAAGTGCCTTTTTGTTAACTTTGCATTTTTTGTTCTTACAATGTGGGCGTTAAAAGGCAAAATCTTAAGATGGCTAACGCATAACAAAAATGAATATAAAAACACCATTATTGTGTTAAGTTTGATTTAATTCCTCACAATAAATTATGGCAGATACATTTGTTTTTGATTTTCAGTTAATATTTCTTTTATAAGCTTAACTATATGACTTTATATTATCTTGACATTAGTATTTTTCTTACTATGTGGAGGGCAAAGGGACAAATTTCGGAAGGCAAAACAACAATAACAACACATAACGGATCTACTGGTATACAAAAAACTGTTTAATTAAATCCCGTATATTATGTTTAGTTACATAAATCCATAATACTACCTTCGCAAAATTGTCTGATGACTGACCGACCCAACCTTCGAAATTGACAGGTTATTCTGTTAAGCTAAAACCTGGCATATAGACATTTTTTTTGTTTTTTAGTGTTTCAGCTACATAACACCAAACAAAAAGAATCAGTTTTGACCATTGCTTTTTTTTACATGGTGCGCATTGATAAATCCCCATTGAAAATATAGGCACCATAGATCTACTAACTTCGCGTTTGTTAATTTCTATTTCATTTAGTGTTATAGTTTGTATATATATTTTTATATTATTGGCAAAAAAGGAAATCTTAGTTAAAAGAAGCTGCATATCGATAACTAAAATGCATACCTATGCAGAATTTATGAGATAAACTTTTCATTTAGGGGAATTTTTAATTATTGTCAATTTGTGCAATGATACTACTATCTTCATTTCGTGCAATGATACTATCTTTTTTTTTTTTTTTTGCATTTGCTGTGGCTGTTGAAGGCTACAAATATGGGATACGGCGGCGTTATTCTGACATTCTTCTCTGGGCGAATGAGAAAATCTTCAAGTGAGTACTACATTCAATTGAACACGATCTCATGAAGACTGAACAAACATTTAACAACACAGCACTACCTCACACGTGCTCATGCTGACCAATGTCCAGCTGTGTATAGCTGTGCTAGGTCATTGCAAAACGCACACAACTGAGCTAATATATAAATATATATATATCTATCTGCACTTTAAAGTAGACTATTTTTGTAACAGTAAAATCACATTTTATCAATATTTCCAAACAGCCCCGGCGGTGCAGCATTGCAAATGGTAGCTGGTCAGCCTGTTATCCAACCCATTCCCCAGGTAATTTTTTTCTTTTTTATTCAGCTTATTGAATATTTATGTTCTCTACAAGTCTTTATCTGAAGGGTGAATTTCACTGTTCTTTAAATTTGAGTAGAACGGATAATAATTTCTTTCTTTTTATTCTTATTAAAGTGAGCAGAAACTATTAAGCTGCCATTGTACTAGTTTTTAAATTCTAAGCAAAGGTGACATTAAAATTTATTGAGCGCTAAGAATAAGAAAAACTAAAATGTTCTGTATGAATTAAACAATCGCGGAAAATATGTGTTTTAAATCATTGAAATGCAATATTGTAACACATCGGCATTCAAAACATGTTGCTCAAGCAACTACAAAGATAGAGAAACAAACTAATGAAATATTTGTATCGGATGAATGCAATAACAAACCGCACCATAAAGTGTTATTGTGTAACTTAAAATAGAGACCTTATAGAAGGCCCACAAAATTAAAAAGATTACATAGTTGTTAATATTAAAGAAAAATGTAGCCTAAAAGTTTAGACATAGACTTGTATTAACAGTAATAAGTCTACTATGACAGTATTTCCTCAATATTTTGTTCCTCTGCCCAATCCATTCTTTTTTTATAGATCAGTGGCTGCTTCCAAATCACATCTGTCATAAGTCATTCTTATGTGTGACATATAGAGCTATAAACGTTATTACTTGATGTTTACTATAATGTGTTACTTAATATATGAGTTTTCATAAGAGCCCTTTAAAATCTCATGATGAAGTTAGTTGTTTGTTGTTGTTTTTTTAAATCAGTGGATCCTATTTTTTAACCCTAAGACCTATAGTTTCAATTTGGTTTCCCTAAGTTGCACATCCTAGGACAACCCAAAGCCGAACCAAAAACTCGCAATCAATCCACTTCCCAATACCTACATAAATGTATTTCTGTTTCAAATATGATGCTCCCAACATCCTCTACCTGTTGTTGCAGTGAATTCGCCTTTGATTCTGATTGTACAATTGGACAAATTGGACGCTTCACACCAGATGGCGTATCAAGCCGTTTTCATGAATGCACCATTTACTCTAGAGGGTGCCTTTAGAGTTGTCCATTTCCATTGGAATGTCTTGTTCAACTATTTCAGTTATAATAATTGACCCATAGGGCCGGTGGAACAGCGTTCACCAGTCTCAGTGGCCCAGTTATGCTGCTCCTGGAGATTATCCAGCTTGTCCATTGTTCAATATCGAACTGTCCTCGTACAAACCCAACTATCTCCAAGCAATATATTTTTATAGTTCTAAAGTATGGTAATGTGTGGTCAGCGAGTGTAGATAAAGTTCCAACTAATACTCGGGGAATGCCGATATTTTGTTAAACGATTCACAAGTCGTTTGAAACGTTTACGTCCAACATTAGACTAGTCTAAGAGGAAAGTTCTCTTCACCATGAGATCTGTTAGAGTAACTTATCTCAGAGTTGTATCTTCTACTTGTTAACTTTAATTAATCTAGAAGATCTAGATGGATAGTTAAAGATACTTATCTATGATTAAAGCTATTATTTAGCTCTGATTAAAGATCACGTCACACAGTGTTTTGGATTGAATGCAGTAAAAAAAAAAGTGTGTGTAGCAATCCACAAAAGACACGCGTACATCAATGGTAAGACTGGGGGAGGGGGGAGGGGATAAAAGCCGACACACAATATAGAGCCATTAGTAAAAGTATTCCGTCGGACCAATTTGATCCACATGAATAGGTGAAGCAGCGTTCACCAGTTTATGTGGCCCCAGCATACTAGGCGATTGTGTGGCCTTCACTATGCACAGCCGTCTTTACTTTACCCCCAACTAAGGTCAGGTACCTATCGGAGCTGGGTAGATTCGGGGGACACGCTAGCCGAATGCGCTGCCCCTCGACCACCGTACAACGTCAATAAACTGTTTGTACGTCAATTTACTTTAGTGTGCTTTTAAATAATTTAATTAAGTTAGTATCACATCCTAGGATAAGTCTGTCATTTCTTTTGTTGCAGTACCAGAGGCCAAAGCCAATGAAAATTAAGAAGAAGAAAAAGTTCATTCCACCAATGTATAACCCTCCATCGCGCACACCACATATACCCATAAAATAATCTGATCTCACATTATCGAGATTTTCATCCTGATCATGTGACGAACTGGACTTTTGACTCTTATTTTTTTAATATCAAGTCTTTTTCTATTAATTTAATTTGTGTGTGTGTGTGCATATTAAGCTTTTCTGCCTATTAAGCATTTCTCATGAATACTTATCATTAATTTTAATAAAGATCTTAATACGGTCTAATATATTTTACAATGAATATAAAATATGTTTAATTATATAATAAAGATCTTAATACGGTCTAATATATTTTACTATGAATATAAAATGTTTTTAATTATATAATAAAGATCTTAATACGGTCTAATATATTTTACAATGAACATAAAATATTTATAATTATTTAACATGCATAATAAAAAAATGTTTACAGCTTTAACTAATGTCGTTGGATTTTTTTTTTAGAAATACGTTTTATTATTTTTATTAATTTTATATAATTATAATAACATTTAACATTTAAACTTGTATTTTTGGTAAACATCACTTCAGTGTACCAAAATATAATGCCACATACACTTCTGGGTATGTTTTATTCTTCATGATGTTTATTCCAAATATTTGAAGACAAACTTTTAAGCTCACTTTCCTCTAATAAAATAACAAAGAACAAAGTAGAAATAAATAAATAATATATATTTGTATTTCCTATAAAAATATCCATAAAATCCACAAATGAAAATGAAAGCATTGAAAAATATTATTTTTTTTTAAGTAAAAGCAAAATAGTACAAAACCTTCTAGATTTTTCAGCTATAGATCTAGTTATAGGCGAATTTTGATGTTCGTAATTGGGGCGTTTTAATTTGAACTTGCTGCATTTCAAAATAGTCAATATTAATCCGTCAATATAAATATTCAGATCTTTTTGGAAAGTAGTAATATAAGTACGTCTGGCCTGATCAGATATGAAAACAATTCAAGTTCTTACTTTTATGCTTCTATGTAAACTATTATTTATAACATATATTAACTACTTACCCATTTTCATTAACACAGGAACAAAAGTGAGATTATTTGCAGATGATTGTATAATTTATAGAACAATAAAGACTGAAAAAGATAGTGAGCTCCTACAAAAGTCATAGATGAATTACAAAATTAAAAATCTATTTGGAGTATGTCTTTTCACCCACAGAAACGCCAACTGTTAAGGGTATCCAAGAAAAAAAGAAAAATAATTACAAACTACTTCATTCATGATAAAGACCTAACCCAAACTAAAATTTCAACTCTTTGTTCGGATTTAGGGAACACGTGTTGTAATACCGAACATAATTTTCATTTTTTACAATTAAGATAACTTTATTTTATGTTGATTTTTTTTCCAAAAAAAGTGGTATGGAGTGCATTTATATTTCTATCTGAAATTCAATGGAACTTTTCTAGTCAAGTAACAATTTTATATTCATGGGATTCAGAATAGATTAAAGTATATAAAAACATATCTTATTTGCCTTAATTAAGTAATAATTTTTTTTTACACATACCTGTTTGATGTAGAAGCAAATGTTTTTAGGCTGTTTTTTTAAAAGGCGAGCTACAAAAAACTACGCAATGGAAATGACTTTTAAGATTATAAATAACGTAAATAAATATATCCAGAAAAGAAAAAAGCCACTATTTTAAATATATAATAAAAAGCCTTTCTGCAAGCTAACAAAAATGGAAGCAAGTCATTGCACTCTGGGAGAGTGCAAATGTCAAATATGGGTTAAGCACAAAACTTGTATCGTGTATAATGCAATGGAAGCTTAACAGCAGAATACAAAGGTGGTTTACAAGAAATTCGACAAATCTTTTTTGTTTGCCAACCATCGCATTTGTCATTTTCGGCCATTTTAAAAACACTTATACCTTGATATATCGCCACATAATATAACATTGTGAATAATTGTAAAAGGTTTCTATATATAGGCCAACAGATATGACGAAATCATAACTATTTAAAGCATAGGTTCTCAACGGGGGCGATATCGCCCCCCGGGGGGCGATGAGAACCTTGGGGGGGGGGGCGCTAACGTTCCCGGGGGCGATTGGGGGGCGATGAAGGGCAAGTGGGCGGTACAAACGTAGGCTACCTGATATAATTTCAACACCTCAGCTATTTGAATCGATTATTTTTTGGATGATATATGATGTAAACGCAAGTGCTACTAAATATCTGATATCCCCCAACAGTAGGCATACATATTATTGAACAAAAAAGCATCGCAATGACTTTTCCATGAAGTAGGTGGTCAGTATTTGTCCTTTAATGCGTTTCAATCCTTTGTAAACAAACAACTAAACAACTACAATAGCTGATGGGTATAGATACGTAGTAATTATACAAACTGGGTAGTTATTGTAATGCCTAAAAATGTTCATATAAATTCTTTAGTCATATAGAGTCTAATATTTATAAAATTTTCAAATATTTTTTTACAGTTTTATCATATCATTTTAAAGTTACAAATGCAAGCCATTTAGTTTTTTATAAAAAAAAAACATTAGAAATATTACCACAAATGAAACGGGATAATTATCTCTCTTTAATTAACAAATGTTTCCGCTAAAATTAAGTAGGTGGGCGGTGAGCGGAAAAAAAATGTAAAAGGGGGCGGTGAGCCGAAAAAGGTTGAGAACCTATGAATTTTAAAGGATATCCTCTTGTTAAGATAAAACATAAATAGCAAATTGGAAATTCGAAATCTTTCAAGGTTGTTTTTTTTTTTATATTATTTTGATTTTGGGTCGGGGTAGTGTGGGGGGGAATTTTCATTTCGGTGGCACACTATTTCTTTAAATTGTAGGAGATACTTTATAATAACATTATTGGAATAGCGAAAAACAATTCAGTTAATGGTTTGCAGATACTAATTATTTGTATTCGATATTTTTGAGGCTTGCGATATAATACAGACAAAACCAACCAAATGTAGAGTAGTCGGCACATTCTTTAGATGTAGGCATCCTTTGATGTACGCACTGGAGACGCAAAGACTAGTTTTTATCCGTTGAAACTGAACGCTTTAGAGCAGGCAAACGAACAAAATGAAATGGCTGCATTTTGATTTACATGAAAAAAAGTAATTTTTTTAAATAAAATTTTATTTAGAGTCTGAACAGCGAGAGCTAATGAAAAAATAAAGACATGGTACGCAGAAGCCATAAAAAACACATTTTTTTCGGGGTCCTCCGCGTGCCATTAGGCCTAAATAGGTCTCCGCGTGCCATTAGGCCTAAATAGGGCTCCTCCGCGTGCCATTAGGCCTAAATAGGGCTCCGCGTGCCAAGTCTGGCACGCGTTGCGTAGGTTGCCGACCCCTAGTCTAATAAAAATTGCATTTAACAATTGTACTTTATAGAGAATTCTTGCATTATAATTTATTGAAAGCGTGTCCTAGTTTTCTTCCTAAGGATGAGAGCATGTAATTCTAGGAATTTCGTTCATTAAGTGTATTAAAAAAAGAAAGTTGACGGACAAAAAAATTCACATAGAACTTTAGAACCAGACGATCCGAGCAGTCATCAATATCACTCATTAGTCTTTATTAATAGCAAGTATTGCGGTACGTGACGTTTTGGCGCAGCCGTTTTGGCGCGACCGTTTTGGCGCAGCCGTTTTGGCGCGGGACGTTTTGGCGCGAGCCGTTTTGGCGCGGGACGTTTTGGCGCGAGGAAATAATTGAGAAAAACATATTTTTTTTTGTTGTATAATAAATGAAACTAGTAAAAAATAATTATTATTTAAAACGATGTATGCCTACTTTAATGCATTTACAGGACTTCTAAACTTAAAAATTTTTGTTTTTTATATATGCATAAAGACTTAAATATCTTTTTGTGGGCATAAAATGCTTATGTATTTATCTGTTTATGATATGTATATGTCGTCTTAATAAGGAAGTTGTTTGTTGTTGTTTTTTATTCAACCCCTAGAACGTTAGTCTAGGCCTATATGCGAAAATTACGCGTGCTAGTCTTTCAACAAAATTCTAATAACTACACGTGTTCATGAAGTAACTCAGTGGCCACACCTTTCAAATAACTTGACTGTTGTAAAATAGTTGGGAGTGATTAAAACCAGGGTCAATCGTAGACTAGATGGTCAGAGAATTAATGCTAACAATGGATGTTTTAGAATACTGGGTGGGTAGTAAAAAGATAAAAAGAAAGTTTTTTTTTATTTGGAATGGTCGATGAGAGTGGTCATCGCGTCCAGTCAACAACATGCGTACAAATCAGATATAATTATTTGGTTGTGGTCATCTAGATTGAAAGCGGCAAATAAGCAGTTTCAGTTGTCATTATTTAATATTATTACATTATTTGTCATTATTTACATTATTTATTATTCAATCAGTTTATAAAAAACAAAGTTATTAAAATTTAATACTCCAATATATACATGGTTTTAATATGTTTTTATTTCATATTTGTTTCATTTATTATACAAAAAATATTGTTTTCTTCAAAAGTTATTAAGTTAATTTGATTAAATGATGTGATGTGTTTTTAGTCCATCGCGCCAAAACGTCCTGCGCCAAAACGGCTGCGCCAAAACGTCCGTCGCGCCAAAACGGTCGCGCCAAAACGGTCGCGCCAAAACGGCTGCGCCCAAACGTCCTGCTTTGCAAGTATTGTGTGAAGGTTTTTTTAATTTAAAGACAGTTAGCATTAATATAGTGACCTTCCAGGGGGGGGGGGGGAGAAAATTGCTTTTGTTCTTGGTAATAAACCCAGTCAAAAACACCATAGCAAGGGTTTTAATTGTTACCCTATTTTTAAATACCTCGAATAAAAAAAACCACAACATCCATTTATATAAACTCACCCATAAAAACAAAGTTTTTATTATACTCATACTCTCTTTCTTGGTAAACTAAGTTTATATTTTATTTATATTTTGATATATTAAAATAACTATAAGTGATATTATACCTTATGAATTTCCACACTAAAATTTTGCGCATCCTTTTTTTTCTAGATTTGGCCACAAAAAAACATAAAAAGTTGGACCGGCATTTTCAACATGAAACCAAACCATAGATTTATCTATGAAGTGTTTGTTAAATTAAAAAACAAGAAAACCATAAAAACGAAGTTTTCATTATACTCCCTTTATTTGCAAACTAAGTTTACCATCATGTAATTAAATAATTGATTGACTACTGGAAATGAAACGTACAGAAAAATATCTGTGTCGCAAATCTAAAAAATATCTCCTTACTCCGTATGAATTGTTCTAAAAATAATCTTAGCGCATAATTTTTTTTTCTAGCTTTGCGCCGAAAAAGTATAAAAAGTTGCACAGGCATTTTTAACGCGAAATCAAAATATTTCTTATACTTTCCTTTTAAGAAATGAATATTGTCATAAGTGTAGTAATATTAAGTCGTTTTAACTGAAAATTTGATAGGATGTATTGTTAGGCGCCCCAAATCTGCTGTCCAAATTTCAGCTCGATCGGATTACGGGAAGTGGTCGAAAAATCGAAGCAAAGTTTTGCTCCCACGACGATTGCAGACAGACAGAAAATGGAGTAAAAATCATAATTATAGTATAATTACATTATTTTCGATAGTTTTAAAGACATGTTCACTTGTACGTTCTAGCAAAAAGCTCATCTTTAACGTGGAATTTAGTTTTTTTTAGCATGCAGGCTACGTAAAGTTCAGAAAACATCGTTTACGATGTTACTAGAAACTCCAAATTCAAATGTCAAATGCTTTACGCTACTCAAACAACAGTGAATCTCACAACGAAACTTCCAGAATAGGTATATCTTCGGGTAGAAAATCGGTATCCTTGTGCTTTATTCACTGCGGGGTTCAAATGGGACAGTGATGCGAAAACAAGACTCATTGTGTCTACTAGCCTCTCCTGTTCAAGCCTACCTCACCTACCAGCCGGTGAACCTTGTTCTACCCAGCAATCCAGCCAAAGGTTGGGTGCAAACCCAGCGGACGGCTGGATGGAACAGCTAACGAGGTTAAGGCGAAGTCACACACTCCTTGCCGGAGGGGAGCAGATCCCAACGATATCGGAGATATGTCGACTGTTCCAACTGGAGAACAGTGTGGGAAGAATGCGAGCCGAGATCATTCTCTTAGGGCGCGGAGAACGAATTTTGCTGTATCACTAAGCTGTGACACACTCCCATAAAGGTTCGGTGC
Source organism: Anisus vortex (assembly GCA_949126835.1). Lineage (NCBI taxonomy): Eukaryota > Metazoa > Mollusca > Gastropoda > Planorbidae > Anisus > Anisus vortex. Next base: position 26,517,519 of record OX421502.1, on the reverse strand, counting down.
AAACGGTTGGCCATCCACTTTGAACTCCTTCAAGGCGGAGCAACCTGCAAGCACGTGATCGACCGTCTCCACCAGGGCCCTAGAGAGAGAAAAAAGATGCCGGTACAAGATCTTTACTGCCCCCCCCCCCCCCTATTTTGTTTATTAACACTAGTTATATCTAGATTCTTGATGATTTATTTGTATTACAAACTTTTGAAAAATCAGGAATCTTTTTAAAAGGCCTGTGGACTATTTTGTGAAACTGTCAACTCTTCCCCCGAATACTAACACGTACGCATCAGCCCTCGTCGGGGATGTAGGGTATCAAAGAGCTTTTGTATCCCCCCCCCCCCGACCGCCCTCTTCTCCCCCCCCCCTCCCCACTTCCCCTACCCCACAGAGGGCACTACTTGGTTTAGGATAGAAATGAAAAACGGCATTGGGGAACACACCAGTCCTGTCTTTTGGTCGATCCAATATATATGTTACGGCCAAAGCCCGAAGTGCGGCCAGATCGCGATCTGGCCGAGGCGCTTGGCCAATGTCCGATGTGCTTGAAATTGCCAGTGTTTACGCTACTTTGGCCGGCCACTTCGGGCTTTGGCCGTAACATATCATATATACTGTTACACTGTAAATTTGTATTGTGGATTACTTCTGCCATCTATCGCTTATGCCTAAATAAACAGTATTTGAAATTCATCCCAGCATTGAATCAATCATTGGCCTTGTGTCTGCTCATGTATTATCATTAGTGTCTTGTAGTAATATAAATATAAATAATTCTAAGGCCCAAACTTCACTGTGACATCGCAATAATCAGCCTCTACACGAGCCAAATAACCACGTAGAGTGCCCGCCATGCTACAAAGCCTAATCATTTCAATCTCACCTAATTTAACAACGATGTGTAAAATGGGAAAAGTGATTGATAATTGATTTGGTTGAAAAGAACCCCGAGAGAAGTATTGGAGGTTTTAAAGTCGGGCAATTAAATAGTCTATTAACTTGTCCATAATTCTTTTTAATATGGATTAACTTGAATGTGAAAATTGAGAGAGTAAATTGAGAATATGAGACACATGTTAAGGTGAGCTACTTGTAGATGTTACAGCTACTTGATTTATTTAATCATTTGAGACATATCTATGACAGTTGAAACTCTGTAAAAAAATAAATAGCAATATTATATCAAGTCAATTAAAAAAGACTTTATGTTCAATAGGTTTTAAAATGTATCCATATAAAGTATAAACGATTAACAACTTCACAACTTTTCAATACGGAACTATAACAAAAAAAGTATATAAATATACATCTTAATCGCATTTTATGCATGTCTAAATGTCTATGTCATTAATTATTTACAAATATACCCAAATCATTCATCTTTTGAATGCTTACTGTTTCGTGAAAAGAAATTGAATATAGTCAACAGACAGTACATCAATACATGAATTATAAAAAAAAAATAAAAAAATACTAGTTTTGTTAAAAAAGGGCTGCCTTGCGTGCCCTTTTCTTGGCTAAACTACGAATTATGCCTACATTGTCAGTTCCAATGCAACAAACTGTTCTTTTCCAAAATTTACATTGTGTGACTTATTTCCCGAACAAAGTCTTCACAACTTATGTCATTAGAATACTTTTCTGCTAACTTAGCAGCTTTATACTTCCATTCTTCTTCTGACATCTTTTGGTAGTTCCAAAGAAAGCTAAATGTGTCAGAAAATCTTTGACTAAATTGAACCTAACTGTAAGTGTAAGCCCTACAATAACACTATCCAATACATGCAATATGTGTTTTCGTAAGTGGGCTTCCTCAGGGTATTCGTCTGTTTCGTTCGTCTCTTTCACATTTTCATCAATTGTATTCGCATCATGATCGAAGCTTAAAAAAACACCGTGACGCTAAGAAACGGTTCATTAGCGGTCAACAGGGGATAAGTTGTAGCCTATGATATATAATATATGATTTGATAGATGGCATACACACAAAAACTGCCGATAATGTATGGTAATAATATAATGGATGGAGCGTTTACCATGTCTGATCAATGTACCAATTACCGGGTATCTTATTCATTACATAAGCTCCTTCTATAAAGATGATTATTGCGTCCTACGCACGTCCATGGTTTGAGTCTAGTCCTGCATTTCTATTAGTGTTTTAAATTATAAGTTACTGGTTTTCCTGGTTTGTTCAGGCAAACAATTCCTCATGCCCGGATGCCACTCGGGATGAAAAGGTATTTGTGTGCATTTGTTATCGTATAGCCTAAGTTCGCATAAGGGATAAGGAAAATGTTTTTGTCCTTCTGTTTATCTGAGCGCATCTTCGGATAGCTCATCGTAGAAAGAGGTTAATTTGGGAACGGACACCAATAATTCTTCTTCACTTGCTGACAGTAGAATCTTGGGCTGAACAGCCTCAAACATATCTGCAACTTCCTTAAACGATATTGATCTGATTTGGAGTGATCAATACACTCTAGCTTCTCCCTACTGCTTTCTTCTCGCATAGAATTTCCAGCATCTCTTAATTTTTCCCCAGCCATTCTCTTCTTGTATCTTAATCTTCACTTTATCGAAATTCCATGTTGGTCTGATTTTATAAGTGCTTGTTAAATAGCATGCTCCACTAATTGACTTCGCTTTTCGTGAAAAAACAATCTTAAGGCGTCTAGCTTGGTCACCACTTTATCAAGAGTTAAGTCGTTAGTCTGCAGGTACTGCAGGTACTGCTGTGTAAGATTAACTTCTTCAAGTATATCAACCCAAATGTTAAGGTAGCAGATAAACACGAAATCACAGATAACATGTAAAAGCCCTTGTGCTGTACCTCTTGTGTCCAAATTTTCACGAGGATCGCATAAAGCTTCGATCGCCGTAATGCATTCATCAAATTTATCTTTCACTGGTTTAACAGCACCATGATGACCGCTCCAACGTGTTGTAGATAACCTTTTAAACGACACCTCAGTGTGTTCAATTAAAACATTCCATCGATGAGTGGAAGCTGCAAAGAAGGAAAACATTCTCACAAAAAATGTTATACATGAAGCATTTTCGGCAAAAGTGTGTTGACCACACACGTTGAGGGAATGACCTTTTAATATCCATTAAAAATAGCTTTCGTGTTCTTTCTTTTCTAAATGGCTTGAACACATCCATGGATTCCAGACATTGTGGCAGTATTGTTGTAGCCCTGAGCTCTGCACATCATTATATCAAGTACGTCACTTTTTAGATTTGTAAGAATGTCAGAACTGAGGTCGTCAGCTTGTTTCCCCCTTAGAGGAAAAAAATCCAAGAAACATTTCTCTCACTTCAACTTTCCCACTGTGGATTTTTACATATCCGATCACGTGAAGCCGGCTGGTCCAGCGGTTAGCTCACCGGACTGTCAACCAAAAACCAACGGACAGGTCGCGGGTTCTATCCCTGCCACCGACGGATCCCTATCGCCCTGCAGGAGTTTTGGGCCTAGTGGACGTAATAATCTTCTATCTAGAAGGAACGTCTGTAAACTTATAAGACTTCAGACATTTGGTCAGTGTGTGATATATCAGGTTCGCTGTCAAACTTTTATAAATTCATTTTGAATTTTTGGTGAAAGATAAGATACAGATGCTTTCCTTGTAGGCCTACGTGTACTTATCTTTAGTCTCATTAGGTCGTGCTCGTTCAGCGCTGGGTCATATTTGGATTTTAAGAGAATCGATATAGTCTAGCGGTCTCATTCAAATAAGCACCAGACAACATGCTGTATGGTGATGACACACCGTGCTGCTAGTAATTTTCATTTATTTGATTATGATCTACCATCTGTTCTGTTATCGGAATAGACCAGGAGTGCGTAATACTCCGTAAAATGATCATTTTTTTTTAATATATTTTTTTTCATTCGGGTGTCACCCCCTGAGAGGGTGTCACCCGGTGCGGTCCGCACCCCCCGCACCCCCCTCGGTACGCCGCTGATAATAATACATAAAGCATTAAATTCTAATTTAGAATTTCATCTTAACAAAGATATATTACATACCCAGATAGATAGAAGGATAAAAACAGTTTCCTAATTCCATTTGCTAGACCAAACGCATATTAATATGTTATTCTTTTTCTATCATAGTGGCTTCCGAACATTAAATGGGTTACCCGAACAAACCTGAAAACCAAAAACTTAATATCATTTAAAACCCTAATAATATGTAAGACTAGACCCAAAACACGATTAAGCGTATGTCGCAATAATTTTGTTTCAGAAAGAACGTATGTTACAGATAAAATGAGTTTAGATCATTTTATTTAAAAAAAAAAATAATAAATGAAAAAGACATTAATAAATTGCATTAGTATAATTAAAGTTTTTATACTTTTCTTTTTGTATGGTAGACAACCTTACTCGATCTTATTACATCGAAAGAAGGAGACGAATTTATAGCTTACTGCCCTTGTCTTGTACACTACGCCAATAAACCAAATAAATTGTTTTAGCACCATTATTATTATTATTGGGCTAAGGACGGCGGGTGGGACTAAACTGAAGATAAATGTCGAAAAAAAAAAGCCTACACTATCTTTTTTTTCTAAAACGCCAAATCGGCAGTCGGAGTCAGTCAGAGTGGGTTACCGGTACTGGTTATCATTCAGCATCGACAACTCTGTACATAGGCTATCACAGCGATGTCAGAAGGCAGGGGCGAGGCCACAAGGGGCCCCCACATAAATTTGGGAACAGGGCTCCCACAACCCTAAATACGGCCCTGCACACAACACACACACAAACAAACAAATACATAGACAAACCAAGCAAGCAAATAGTTTTAGTTTTAAAAATCATGGGCTTGACAAGAGAATGCATTGTTCTTTGTTTTTAGCATACTTTTTTTTAAAATATTAACTTTGCTATTGTATGTAAGATACCGCTGGCAATATGGTCTAAGAATAATTGATTGAAGGACGCTTCCGGTCATCCTATCAATTCGGTACAGAGACGTTCAGCCGATCAAATTTCCTGTTAGCCATACCCTCAAAAATCTGTTTTTAACTGAGGTTTTATTTTTAGATATGAATTTATGTTGCGCATTGGTAAATACTTATTTAAAATCATTTAACATTACTTTATGGTTCCTTCTTTCTTTTTTTTATGGAAGATAGCCAAATTTTTTTATCATTAAATAGAGCGTTCTTAGTAGGCGGAGCTTAAGTTTTTTTGTGTACATTTAGTGACGTATTTGTGTAAATATAGAACCCACTTGAGGTACAAACATAACGTGGTGAAAGTAAATTACTTCTTTATCATGCAAAATTCACATCTGAATATTGGCTATCCTACTAAAAAATAAGGAGGTAAATAGTAGTACTGTAGATTAATTGATTAATGTGATTAGGCTAGGGCCGGCTAGACCTATTTACACTTTCAATTTCACTTTATAGGCCTACACTTTTAATGTTTCGTAGGCTAGGCTACGATGTCAAGCGATATTGTTGGTGAATAGGCTATCTAGTCAAGTCACTATTAGGCTCACATCGTCTATGATCTATGTCTATGATAATAATAAAATAGCCTATTTTATTTAACATACATAATACAGCTTAAATCTTCATAAGACTTAAAACACAACAATCATTTAAAAAAAAGCTCGAGCCTATATGGAACTTTATTAATACAGCGGCCATATTTAATTGTACACCATTACTCAAAGTAAACACAAATCACGTGCTTTTTGTCACGGGATTGCAAACGCCCTATTGCATATAAATTGCATATTAAAAAAAAGTTAAGGCCTCCATCTACCAAATTTATCTATGTAGCAGGTGAAGCAGCGTTAACTAGTTTCTGTTGCCCAGGTATAGTAGGAAATTGTGTGTCCAGCATAATGCCCAGCCGCCTTTACTTTATCAACATTGACAAACCGTGTTAGTAACGAGATGCAGCATATATTATAGTTGTTGGGCATAGAAGTATAATTCTGGTATTTCTCTCTAAAATATTCATGTCAATAACAGTTTAAACCAAAAATTAAGACAAGAATAAATGATTTTCCAGTGGCATGTCTGTTGAGCTTTTTATATTTAAAAATAAACTTTGTATTTAGTAAATAGCATAGTACAGTTAGCGTTAAGTGTAGAGTTAAGAAAGATTAAATAATGCTGGAAATGTGACCATAAAACGACACAGTGCCACTCGCTACTAAACTATGAGCCTACAAAAATAAAGATGCTTTAAAAAATCAAATAGTGTGTTTCACCATGAGTTGTTTATCATTGTGAGTTTCCCACGAGTCACCGAAGGGTCCCCAACAAATGTCTTCCAAAGTGGTGGACACTGAAGTAGTTTACAACTGGATGCAACATCGACACTAAACAATTCCAAAAAAAATCGGGGCTCCGAAATGGCTACCGCATTGAAAGAAAGCGGTGATACCTACTTGTCTGCTAGAGGCAGGAGGGTCAGCACAAACATACACCAAGCGCCCTCAAACAAGGGCCCTTCGGTGAGATGGCTATTACAGGTGACCGGTGGCCCCCAGGATAAAAGAAAACATTCTTCAACAAAGGCATCGCCGAAATGTCCACGACGCCCCTTTCAGCCTCTCTTTAATTAGCCAATGAACAGGGAGCAAGCGTTGCTAAGGTTTTTCAAACAGCCACTTTTAAAATTGTTTTCAAACGGTTGTCATATTTACCTCGTTGGAGTAATTGCCCTTGTCGTTGTAAAGGAGTTTGTGAAATGTTTTGTGTCCGGCAATGGTCCACTGTATAACTATTGTGTAAGTGGGACAATGCCGAGTGGCTCTTTAAAGAAATCAAAGAAGCGCATTCTGTTTTCTTTTTTTTTCAACTCCACTTGATTCCAAGGTCACCAAAGCTGCAATAGGCACCGGTTAACAAAAAAAAAAAAAAGAAGTTTCCAAATGGGGAAGGGGGGGGGGGTAAGAGGACACTATTACAGATAATGTGTTTATCTGTTTATTAGGCGGTCCCCGTCTTTAGTCTGTAAAAGAGAATGTGTTTCAGATGTGTGTGTGTGTCTGTGTGTGACTGTTATGTACTCTTGTTTTAAACGTATGTATGTAGGCCTATGATAGACAAAATGTCCCTAATATATTTATATAAATAAAAATCGTTTATAACTAACTAAAGAATACATTTACAAATTATAAGAAATTCTTGATTGCGAAACTGAGTAGCTGTCGTTACTATTTTGGTTCTAGTCGGATTTAGCATGGTGCGACCTAATACACGGATTTGGAACTGGTTGAAAATCGTCTACTCGGTTTGATTCTAGTAATAAATCCATCTCTGACTGTAGAGCGTAAGTAAATATATAGTCTCTAGAAATCCTTTTTTTTTCAAAAATTAAACAACAACTAAACACAGTAATTAAAATATATAAATACCCAGCTAACAGATCTATTATTCTATTATATCTCTTAAACAGATAGTTTTATGCACAGTGTTCAAGTATAGCTAGCTATTGGTCATGGCGATATTCATTCGACACTACTTCGGAAAAAAATATTAACAACAACAGTTTGCTGACCTTTGAATTATGAATACATTAGTGCAGTCTGAAGGGGGAGAAAGAACACTGCCATAATATTGTTTTATATTTCGATTTTCCCACAAGTCTCCATTGACTTGTCTCCCCTGCACACCCATCTCACCCGCAACCCCAACACTACTGTAAGAAATAAAACACGCTACAGTGAGTAATCGTTAACAACAACAAAAAAAGTTGAGATGGTTCAAGGTGTCTTCTTACAAGGTGAAGGTCCTTAACAACACGTGAGCCGACAGCTGACGACGACAGGTAGTGCAAACACCCCCACCTCCCTTACTCCTTTTCTCCCCCGTTATTGACAACAAGATACTCTGGTTGTGGTGATATTTCTTTCTTTATTTTCTGTTCTATTTTTCTCATGTTGTTATTTAAACAGAAGTCGTATAGATTTCTTATGTAATTTAATGATTTGAAAGTATTGATATGATTTTTTGTTATTTAAAGCGTTAGTGTCAACTTGACATTAGAACAGAAATAATGGAAGCTGGGTCGGGGGGAGGGGATTGGCTATCGAAAGCAAAATAGCAGTCGAAGGCTGGAGTACGGGGCAGTGATAGACTTGCAAGGACAACTGAGACGCTCCCGAATTTCGTTCTTGTGTGGTCTTAAGGGTGTCGAAACACTGATTTTGTGTTGTTCAAATTCTCCCTGTCCCCCTCCTCACCGCCCCACTTGTTTTATGGCATATGTTTCTATTCTCTAAATGTAGCGCTAGACATTTTAATGAGCTCCAAACTCAACAAACAATACAAGGTTTGTGATTTAATATAATAATAATAAAACACTAAATACAACCAGCGTCAGCATCGAAACAGCTATACCTCCCCCACCTCACCCCACACACACATACAACAAAAAACCTACACATATTAAAACGTGCGGGTTGGTACAGGTGACACTAGAGGGCTCCTAGTGTCCTAAGACGTTAAGGAAGGGAGAGGGGGCCCAAATAAATAAGGTCACTGAGTGAACGGGGTACATCCTTGAGGCCTGTAGATCGAAGTGCACTTTATTTGTTTATTTGATCATTACAAAGGAGAAAGTCTTCCCGCTACAATGTAGGGTTTACTAGCGGAAATTAAAAAAAAAAACGAATTGCACTCAATTAAAACAATATATGTCACCCTACTCAGTTGCGTGTGTGTGTCTGTGTGTGTGTGTGTGTGTGAGAATCACGATTCCCCTTTTTTTTGTCATCTCTGTTGCCTCCCCCTCCCCCTTCCCCCGCATTGTGGAGCACGACCAAGTAACAGATTCTAAATGCGAACATTAGCCGGGCTCTGTTCTAATGCACCCGTATTAAAATCTCGGCGAAACTGCCAGACGAAGACGTCTCAATTGAAGGATAATTTTGTTTTAAATCTTTAGGGTTTCTAGTCTCTCTGCATTAAAACTTTTTTTTTCTTTTTTTCTTTTTTTTAAGAAGAGGGGAAAAAGAAGAGCAACAGTTTCTCGAGGTTAAAATATGAAAACAAATACGGCTTCTGATAATGAAGAGACAACAACAAAAAAATACACTGAGTTTTTTCCCTTATGTGACATCATCTGTGAATACATTAAAATTCAACCAATCGCCACGCCTCATACTTTCGTCATAATGTCACTTGAGAATAATTAGGCTACACTGTCAGTGCCCATAACGCTTGCGCCCCCCCCCCCCCATCTCCCTACCCCCATTTTAAGGTTTCATGTCGTCAAATTATTTTCTCCTCCGCCCCGCCCTACTCTTGTGTTCCACCCCCTTCCCCAGTGTCTGTGAGAGATACGTCCTGGTTAGAATTGACACTTTCAAGTCCCTCCAATGCATTGATCAAGAAGTAGCGAAATCTAGGTCACAGCCATTTAATAGAATTGGTGGATTGCCATCTGTATGGAGCTAATAGTGGGTCATACTAAGATTTCTCAATTAATCAGCGTGTCATTAGCCTGTTCTACTATATTTTTTTATATAAGACAATCTTTTTTAGCTCTCAGCATAACTGAGATTTCTTCAGATGAAATTTAATGACCTAAATCAGGGCTCGGGAACCTTTTTATCTGAGAGAGCCAATGACACCACATATTTTGAAAAGTAATTCTGTGAGAGCCATAGATTATGTTTAAAACTGAAAATTCAAGTAAATATGTGCATTTTGTGTAATTTTTACACTAAAAGTAAAATAATTATGTCTCTGAATTCTTTTTAATAACACTGTTATGCTGTTGCTAATCAATAATGAGTAGTATTTCTTACCATTAACGCACTTCTGGTGCTGCAATGCAATAAATATGTAGATCAAAGGAGTCTACAGTCTAAGAAACATTTTTTTTATAATCGAACATTTATCTGCGAGCCAGATGCAGCCATCAATAGAGCCCCACATCTGGCTCACGCCCATAGGTTCTCGACCCCTGACCTAAACAAATATAGTTGTGACTACTGTAAAAGATTGTATTGATACAAAGTAATCATACAAACTAAGTAGTTAATGTAATGTTTAAAAATGTGCAGATAAATTCTTAGTCATATAATATTTATATAATTTTTAACTTTTTATGCTACTTTTATAGTTTGATAATTGAAAAGCTATATATTGTAAGTTATTGTTTGTTTATAAAGAAAAAATTAGAAACATATTCAAACATTTTAACGCTAAGAAAACGGTTTTATTATGTCCCTTTACATTAAACTTCCCAAATTAATTTAGATTTTACTGATGACAAACAAGTCATGTTTTGTAATATAACTAATAATACTTTTTAGTAATTTTTTCAAATACAAATCCGGCATTATGATATTTCAAGATGTAATTAGAGATATTACATTAATTCACGTTAAAGTGGTAAATAAACACTTCTTGCCTAAAGTGTTTGTCTATTTAAGAACTTTTTTTAAAAAGTTTAAAATACAACACTTGCATAATACAATGTTATCATAATAAAGTTAAGTATCCCGTCGGACCAAACTGATCTATAGGGCCGGTAAAGCAGCGTTCACCAGTTTTGTGTGGCATTGACAGACAAGGGGATTGTGTAGCCAGCACAACGCCCAGCTAAACTACCCCAACTTTACGTAACCCCATCAGAGCTGGGTAGTCTAAGGTACACCTCCAGACTTGGGAACCAATCCTAGCATCCAGCAGGATTCCAGCTCAGGACGATCGGTACCCAGTCTAACGCACTGTCACTCGGTCAGAATGGTTCTATAATGCTAATTTAAAAGCCGCTTACATTTAATGAAATATTGAAACAAATAATTTTTTTTGTAGAATTAATTATATTTATGTTTCATTAAAGACGTGCCTTGTACTTGAATGTGCTTTGCTAATTGTTCAATGTCAGGTACATATTAATTTACTTCTGAGTGGTCAAGTGTAAGTGACCTCTTTGTATGCTTGAAACAGCTGTCATGCGCGATAAAATCTGTTCACAAATGTAAGTTGAACGAAAATCTGAAAGTAATGTGAATGCCTAAGCAGTTGAGAATAGCAGGTGACCTTCATAAGCAGCTCCCTTCCAGACATTCCCGCAAATTGGGATATTTGAAAAGCATTTTTTGATGTTTAAAATTCAATTTGCATTTTAAAATTGCAAATACCATTACAATAAAAGCAAAAATCCAGATGTAAAAAGGTTGTAGAAAGATAAAACCAGTCAGACTTAATGAGGTAGGAGAACACAAGTCCATGAATTTTAAAGTTTTTGAGTACTTCAAAGTACTTTTGAAAAAAGTCCATTTATCTCTTAATATGCCTCAAATTAGGGAAGTAGTTAAATCTTTAGATTATTGATTTAACTGCAAGAAATTGCCAGTTGCAATGCAAATCCATTCCAGTCGTACACTATTTCAAATGCTGTTTTACCCCGTCAACGTAAATACAAGTTCCACTCACTGAAATATGTCGTTATGTCATTCAGAAACATCAGCTTCAACAGCCAGTCCTCCTCATTTTAATTCTGGAAAATGTCATCGAGAAGCACCTTAAGTGCTTCCAGACAAGAAAATATATCCAATGATTAACCTCGTCTAAGCCAGCGAAATAAACATCATATCCTTAAATTCCGTATCACTTTCTTTTTAAAAAAGACTTGAATTGCCTGTAAATTAATGAAGGCTGAAAAGCTTAACAATTGGCTATTTAACAAAGATTCTATTCACAGTGCGTAAGTCCAATGATCAGATCTTCGAACACAAACTTTTCTGAAATTTACCACTCAACGTCCTGTGTGATTTTCATGAAGTTTTGCCAAGCAGCAGTAATTAATTATGCTGACGTGCGTTGTTTTGACTTGTGTTAAAAAATCTCCTAGTTGCAGGTCTCTAGCTAGCCATTGAAAATCGCTGTATGCAAAGTCTGCAACGCGAGACCTAGGTTCCCGGCTAAGACCATCCTTGGGTTTTGTTTATATTAAGTATTGTTTTAGAAAGTCGGTATAGTTTTGGTTGTCACTAAACCAAGATACTAGAACATAAAAACCATTTGAAAATGATCAAACACAAAAGCAATGATTAGCGTTTCCGATTCCTTGGCCGGCTTTACCATTGTTTATGCCCTACGCTTAAGACAACTTCACTCTATAAACACCCTGACTACATTATAGTTGTCGGGTAAGTAATGAAGAGCTCCGGCGTTTCCGAAACGGAAATCTACAAGACCAGACGATACGTCCGTCAGCGTGAGGCGCCCATTAAAGGATTAGGGGCATCATAGACCCGTGGAGAAGGGTATTGTCCACTCTGTGTTGTTTATCAACTCCCTTCACCCTCCCTCCCACCATTTCAACTAATCCCCTGCCTCTTTCCTCTCCCAACATACATTTCTCAATCCCGCGTCTTTATTCAGTCGGTGTCCGGCTAAGACAACTCTTGTGGTCTCTATGTCAACAAGTTTTGATTTACCTCCCCCTTTCATTCTCTTTTTATTCTCTACCATTCTATTATCGTCTTGTACAGAAATCTTGTGTCCATATGTCTGTCAAAGTTCGGACGCCAGACTTCACATTTAAGTTTAGAAGACACTATTTAAACAAAAATAACAAAGAAAGAAAGAGAAGGAGAGATAGTAGGACAGAAAAAAAGGTAACAAATATATAAAGCATTGTTGGTATCTACTTGCCAGGAAATGATTTTCTCTCTTTCTCTCACTCCCTCTCTCTTGAAATTACCTCCCCTACCCTCCAGTCTCCCCCAACCCTCAATTGAATTAAGAAAAAAATCTCGAAACAAAGTTCCCAATTCGGCCCCTGGCTTATCTAAATTGATATCTGAGTAGTAGCGGGATAGAAAATTAAAGGGTATATACCATGGGTATACTTTACTTTGACGGGGTGGCCCTAGATCGGCTAACCCCGCCTCCCCTCCACCCTCCCTGCTGCCTCGGTTTTGCCTAATTGAAACAGCAGGGTGACGACATTTATTAATAAATAGGCTATTGGTATTAGTTGAAGTTTTTTTTTTGTAGAAAATAATATATAACAAAATATCTAATCTCACAGAGTACGTAGTTATTATGTTTCACTGATAAATGAAGAGAAACGTGTTACTCGACAATGTCTGAAATAAAGATTAAGCTATATCAGTGTAAGAGTCTAGGGTTTTACCGTTTTCTTGAAGCATTAAATAGTTGAGCACGTCGTGTTTTTGTTAGTTTTAGTTATGTACTAGTGCTAATTTGAAATCATGTTTTATAATCATTGTGTATAAACATTTTTTTTTATAAATCTTTTCCTAGTTATAAATAAATATTTAGGACTACCTTAAGTGTGTTCGGTTGTAAATGTATTTTATTAGTTGAAATATACATGAATAATAAGTTACTGTATTTGTGTAGCGCTGCCAACAACCATAATGTAAGCTCAGAGCGCAAATAACATTGAGCAACAAACAACTAAGAACGCGGATATCATTCTCTAGGCTAAAAAATATCAAACAATATCAAGGAAATGAATAATTAAAAACTTTACCAACACAGGACAAAGCAAAATAAATATAGCATTAACCGACCTAATATAATAGTAAGACAGTAGGGGTGTAAAAAAATGTTTAACGAAGGTAAATATTAAAATAATGTGTTTTCACGTTCTTTTTAAAAGTTTAGGCCTGGAAAGTTTGTGTGTATTTCATCAGTGGACTTGAATCTTTTGTAAAGAAAAACGATTGTATAGTATCTAACCCTTTATTGATTCACGTGTAACTCAAGTATCTTATATAAGAAAGTGATACTGAATATAGATATCTGCTGTTGCACACAGTGTTCGTTGACTAATGCTAAGACGAGTTTAAGTCTTGGATAGATTCGTTTTGTGTCTGGAAGCAATTAAAGTGTTTCTTGATAAAAAATAATAATTTTCCGATTTTGTAATAGAGGACGGACTGTTGAAGCCTATGTTTCTAAATGATAAAGTGACACGTTTCAGTGAGGTGAACTTGCATTTACAGGGACGGGGTTAGACCACTGGTATGGATTTGAATTGAAACTGAATATATCTTGCCTTGAAATCAATTTGAAAACATTTAACTATTTCCATAAATTAAGGCATATTAAGATAGATAGATTCACTTTTTCAGAAGTACTTTGATCAAAGCAAAGTTTCCTAAACTAAGGCAAGACTTTAAATTCATGGACTCATGTTTTCATGCAACATCAAGCCTATTCATGGACTCATGTTTTCATGCAACATCAAGCCTATTCATGGACTCATGTTTTCATGCAACATCAAGCCTATTCATGGACTCATGTTTTCATGCAACATCAAGCCTATTCATGGACTCATGTTTTCATGCAACATCAAGCCTATTCATGGACTCATGTTTTCATGCAACACCAAGCCTATTCATGGACTCATGTTTTCATGCAACATCAAGCCTATTCATGGACTCATGTTTTCATGCAACATCAAGCCTATTCATGGACTCATGTTTTCATGCAACATCAAGCCTATTCATGGACTCATGTTTTCATGCAACATCAAGCCTATTCATGGACTCATGTTTTCATGCAACATCAAGCCTATTCATGGACTCATGTTTTCATGCAACATCAAGCCTATTCATGGACTCATGTTTTCATGCAACATCAAGCCTATTCATGGACTCATGTTTTCATGCAACATCATGCCTATTCATGGACTCATGTTTTCATGCAACATCATGCCTATTCATGGACTCATGTTTTCATGCAACATCAAGCCTATTCATGGACTCATGTTTTCATGCAACATCATGCCTATTCATGGACTCATGTTTTCATGCAACATCATGCCTAACTGGCTTGATCTTTCTACAACCTAATTAGATCTGGATCTTTTTTAATAGAAGGATATTTGCAATTTTGAAATGCAGCAAACTGAATTTAATTTTAAACAATGCTAAAGGATATCAAAATATCTCAATTTGTGGAAAAGTTAGGAATGCAGCTGCTTAGGAAAGTCATCAGCTTTTCTCAACTGCTAAGTATGCGCTCTACTTTCAGCTTTTGGTTCAACTTACACTTGTGAACAGATTTTATCGCACATGAAAGCTGTTTTAAGCATTAAACTTCATTTATTGGGATTTGAATTCTGCCAAGTTCTAGCTCTTTGTCTGGTGGGCAGTAGCAATTGATTACGTTTAGGTTTCCCCTTGGTAGGATTAGCTTGGTCCCCATTATTTCAGATTGGTGGAGCTTGGTATGATGATATCTGAGGTAGGTATGTTGTTTTTAACGAGAGTAAGTATTCCCCCTTTAGATCTGTTTTCCCTGTCTTGTCTTAAGCATGTGTAGCCTCTAATTGAGAAACGCAGATTGCTGTTGAGGTGAGTTTCTTGGATGCATGCCCCATCTACTTCATTTTCATGGAGGAAGATCTTTAAGGCTTCTTTTTTCGTTTGGATGCCCTCTGCATTCCATTGGAGAAAGACTAAATTGTGTTTTGTTTTCCCCTTAATGTTCTTGTCAGTAGGGTTTACTTCCTTTTCTCTGCTCCTGACTTCACAAGCAGAGGAGGAAGAACCACCAGTTCGCCTGGGTGGGCTCCTTCGAGGCGGAGAGTCCGGCCCCCTACCTGCACGGCGGGATTCCACAGGCAGGACGCCACAACTATATGTACTATTATCTGTTTCCTCCATCATTTTGAGGTTTGCGTGCCGACGTGTTAAATTTTGCGCCAGTTGGCCCGTGGACTCCGACTTCAGCCTGCTTTTCTTTCTGGATGTGCTTTCATAGCCTTTGATCAACCAAGATCGTCTGCAAGGCAGCAGTTGATTTATTTTTGGAGTTTTCTCTCCTAGATGATTGCTATCCCTAGCTAACGGCCTCATCTGTCCGGGTTTAGAGTTTGAGCGCTCTATGTTCGCTTTTTGCAGTGATTTCCTTGGATTTATAAGGCATTTTTTAAAGAGTATCCTTACCACGGGATACCCCACCTCACCCTCCGTGACAGCAAACCAGTTGGTCCGCGGCCGCTTATTCAGTATTCACGGCTAACCCTTATATCTAAAGGTCATTCCCCTATCCGCCACCTGGGGACGCGCTTGGTAGTAGAGGATAGCTCAATCAAGTAGACTTGTCAAATAACAGGTGTTAGAATTATTTCTTGTCAACTATATTAAAATTAATAGACTCTAGCATTGTATGTAAAATTTTTATATTCTTTTATTTTAATTATAGATATAAAAGATAAATATCACAAACGCGTTAATTTTTAATTAAATATGAAACGCTTGAACTATTTTCTCTATGAAGCTCCACTGCTTATGGTATTGGTCTTGCTACGACGATAGCACAGTTGTAATATAGTATATATATAATAAAGATTATAGTAAAACAGATTAACTTTCACGATGTTGGCACACTGAATGATTCAGAAATATTAATATGGCCCACCATTAACAAAAGGTTGCCGACCCCAGGTGTAAAGAATAAATCGACATGGTAATTTTTTCCCACTGAAATTGTAGAAAATCTTTTGGACGATACTGCAAGATAATTTGAGACATAACGGGGTCTTTCCTATAAAGGTTTCGAAACCGAAAATTTCATTTTTACAATGTCCGACTTTGTCGGTCTGCGCCTGACAGTATCAATGCCAATGAGTGCCATTTGTTTAAATATGTAACATTTCTACGATTGCTTTAAGTTAAGAAGGTCGTGTAATTGTCATGGTTTTCAGATTGACCTACTCATAGACCGTCCCAAAGGAAGCTACCTAGTAATCTGAAATTTTGGGTAGGCTACAATATTTCTGTAAAAAAAAATCAACGTTTAGCTAAGGCCGTATTTCTTAAGACTCTATAAGCTATGTGTCAAGTTGTGAAAGTAAAAAGTAAAGTAGGTTACCCGTTGGACCGAATTGATCGATAGGTCCAGTGAAGAAGCGTTCACCAGTTTCTATTACCACGGCTTACTAGGTGATTGTGTGGTCAGCACTCTGCACTGCCGGGACCTATGATACGCCAGCCGAACGCGCTGCCACACCAGCACCGTGCTCCGAAGTTGTGCAAGTGTATGCACAATATTCATACAGTGTCATCTGACTAAACCAAAGTGTAGTCTACGTCCACTCTAACCTACCACTACTGGCCAACAAGAAACACCATTTCATCAATAAACACTGGTATTGACATATTCTCACCTTGAAGTCTCTTGGAATCATGCTTTAATTTTAACTTCTATTCTCTCCTTGATAGCCTTTAATTTACCACTGGGCTTCTAAACAAATTCTAAACCAGAGGTTTCTATCCTCCAGACGCAATAATCACCGTCACCGTGTGTTTTTATCGTATCATATTATTCTTATTATTCATTTTTAAAACTCTTAGTTAAATTTAATGTATGCCTACATCCCAAAAATATAACAATAATTAAAATTCACTCTTACTATGGGTTGTGTTCTCCAAATGTTGAGAACCATTGGTCCTAATTCTAAACGAACTACCCACTGTTTGTGTAGCCTATATAGCGTGGCCTTAGAGCCCAAACAGAAAATAATATTGTTTGGAAATCCTCAAAAGGAAAGCAAGACTACAACAAAGAAACAACGTAATTTTCTGTCTTTGTTGAAGTCACGGCATGTACAGACATTGTCATAACAGTCTTAAGAAATAGACAGACATACAGTCTTCTTTTCACAGGCAGAATATGACAACTTCGTGTTTAACTCTTCAACTTCTCAAGTAGAATGTAAAAATATATATATATAATAATGAAACAACTGTCTAACTGCTATGTATGGGGTAGACAAGACAAAGACACATTGTCTTTCTTTTCTTTTTTTTTAAACTCAGACAACTCTTTTCATGACACAGTCTTCATATAAGCATTAACGGGAACCAACTTCCTCCTCCCACCCCTCCATCACGTCAACTACCATTACCCCCCTCCCAATTCACCCCCTCCCTTTTTTTCACCATATTTTCCCCCATAGATTGGATGAACCCAGACGTATTGTCCCTGGCCCAGACTAAAAGTTCTGGGTAAATCTCTGCGTCGTCACTCTTGTTTCCCCGCCCCTTCCCTCCCCCCCCCCCCAACTCACCAATCCCCCCTCCTCCTGCTTGGGAGTATGTTGTTCTTGTCTAAATCTGGTCCACCATTGACGGGCTGTTTACTTTTTGATAGATGGCTCTAATAAAGATGGTCGGGATATAGAGTAAAGCTACTCAGTGAACTAGACTGTGGGGGGGGGGGGGGGCGGGGAGAAGGGGGACACAGAGAGAATAGGTTTCACATTTCTTGTTTTCATACAATTGGACTTGAACGCACTGGCTTTAAGCTTCTGCAAGCGTTGTTGTGTAAAGAGAAGAGAAAGCGAGAGTGATTGAAAGAAAGAGAGAGATTGAGTGACTGAGAGAGAGGGTAAGAGAGTGAGAAAGTGAGAGAGAGGGAGTGAGTGAAAACGAGAGAGAGAGAGTTAGTGAAAACGAGAGAGAGAGAGTTAGTGAGAGAGAGAGAGTGAGTCACTGAAAGAGAGCGAGAGAGAGAGAGGGAGTGAGAGAGAGAGTTAGTGAGAGAGAGAGAGTGATTGAGTGAAAAAGAGAGAGAGTGAGAGAGAGAGTTAGTGAGAGAGACAGTGAGTAAAAAAGAGAGAGAGAAAGTGAGTGAGTGAAAAAGAGAGAGAGTGAGAGAGAGAGTTAGTGAGAGAGAGAGTTAGTGAGAGAGAGAGATAGTGAGTAAAAAAGAGAGAGAGAGAGAGTGAGTGACTGAAAGAGAGCGAGAGAGAGAGGGAGTGAGAGAGAGAGAGTTAGTGATAGAGAGAGAGAGTTAGTGAGAGAGAGAGTGAGTGAGTGAAAAAGAGAGAGTGAATGACTGAAAGAGAGCGAGAGAGAGAGTGAGTGAGAGAGAGAGAGAGTGAGTGAAAAAGAGAGAGTGAGAGAGAGAGTTAGTGAGAGAGAGAGAGTTAGTGAGAGAGAGAGAGTTAGTGAGAGAGTGTGAGAGGTAGCCTAGTCATAAATGCCAGATATACTTATATACATAACGGACTCTTCTATGTGTTTCGTTTTTTTTAATTGCTTTGTGTAAGAGATTGGTACATCTTTCAGAACAGTTCTTCCCAAGGGCATGGGTTCGAATAAGGCTAAAGATATATTTTATTTTTGGTCTCTGACAATATCAGTGAGTCTACCCAGCCAGATGAGTAAGTAGCCTACCAAACATATTCTTGGAGGAGAAGTGAAAACTGGCCACACAATAACACAGCAGGGTGAAAAGTTGTAAAGTCTGCTCCACTTGCTCCACCGACCAACATGGAATAAGTGACGTTCCGGAAATGGAATTCATCAGAAAAATTTTTGAGCAGTGACAAACCTATCTTAGTAAGGACACATTGATAAAAAAAAGTTCTCTTTCTTACAGATTGGCATTCATGCATGGAATGTGTTATCTGTAAAACCTGATAACGATAACAAAAACGTTGACGCTGAAGTCTTAATAGCAGTTATGTTGACAAAAAAAGAAAGATGAATTAGATCTAGTTCAATATCATTTAATTATACTTCTACGCTTTTATAGTTTTTTGAAGGCGCATAATATATGTCTAATAACAAAACAGTATCGTCATCCATAACTTGTTGATAAATAATTTAAAAGTAATCTTGTTAACTTTTTATACAGATTATTAAAAAAAAAAACATTACATAATTTTTTTTCTATAGAAGACCTGGACTATAGAAACGGTCGAGTATCAAAGCAGTTAGATCTCAGGAAAATGGTCGACCACAGAGCTGGTACTATATAGGCAGCAAAAGTCTACTGGGGTTGGTAGAACTGGAAAATTAGGCGGACAACCCTCATACAATAACCAGAAGGAGGAAATGGGGAGGGGGGGGGGGAAGAGGGAGGGCAATACTGCCAAATGGGTACAATGTAAATACAATCCTTTTGCAGACATTGTTTTCATTTCATGTACAGCAGCTACATATAGAAAACCTTAAAGAATATGATCGTATCTTTTTATCTTAGCTTATATGTTACAGACGCTCTTTCTATTCAGTTATATCTTCCTATTACTTATCCGTTGTTTGAGTCTTGTCTTGCATTTTGTTTTGTGTTTAAAAATGAATTTCCAATATTGATTTTACTGGTCCATTCAGGTAGCCCATTCCGTGCCCGGATGCCCCCTCGGCAAGCAAGAGTAGGTCTACTTATATGCATTTTAATTATTGCATACCGTATGTGGTGGTTTTATGGCATGGGGGGATGGATGTCCGATAGAGGTGGTGGCTCATTTAAAAATAGATGAAATAATAATGAACGAGATGGTTGCCAAGCTGTGGTGCGGGGATGATATGGTGACCGGGGGAGGGAGCTCGGATTACATGGCGAAACACACCAGCTCTGGTGACGCACGCAGCGTTGAAACAAGGAACAAGATACAATCCAATACTTGACTGGTAATAAAGTCGAGGAGTCGACCATTAAAAGTATAATGTTCAACACAACGTGTTCCTTGAAATGAATGTTTATAAAGTGCATATATAACTTTACAGTTACTGTTGTTGATTGAAATTTATAGTATGTAATGAATGACATCGAAGGCGAGGGGATTGCGGCAGTTGCGTAATTGGATTTTTAAAACGCTCAAATGACCGCAAGAGATCAGGAACGGACAAAGAGAGGCATATTTTTTTGAGACAAGTTATTGTGGCCTTGTGATTCATTAAAATGTTGTATTACACTATATAAAACAAATGTGCGTCTGGTTCTGTTGTAGGTCTATGTGTCATAGACTTGGACACTCAATAAAAGGTGGGCAAGAGTCGTTCTGTTGTAGGTCTATGTGTCATAGACTTGGACACTCAATAAAAGGTGGGCAAGAGTCGTTCTGTTGTAGGTCTATGTGTCATAGACTTGGACACTCAATAAAAGGTGGGCAAGAGTCGACTGAAGGGAGTCAAGAGGAGTCTTACAGTTAAATGAAAATGAAATATTTATCAACGATAGCATTACTACTATAGTAGATGAATGAATATTTATTAAGTGAAAAGATTTTTGGGCCACATTCTCTAGATGAACGCGGAGAAACTTCAAAATTTCACACAGAGAAACTACTAAATTTCATACAGAGGAACTTTAAAATTTCTTACAGAGAAACTACAAAATTTCATATAGAGAAACTACTATATTTCATATAGAGAAACTACTATATTTCATACAGAGAAACTACTAAATTTCATACAGAGAAACTACTAAATTTCATACAGAGAAACTACTAAATTTCATACAGAGAAACTACTAAATTTCATACAGAGAAACTA
Organism: Anisus vortex; assembly: GCA_949126835.1. Taxonomy (NCBI): domain Eukaryota; kingdom Metazoa; phylum Mollusca; class Gastropoda; family Planorbidae; genus Anisus; species Anisus vortex. The sequence continues at coordinate 26,496,256 of OX421502.1, read as the reverse complement.
CTAAATTTCATACAGAGAAACTACTAAATTTCATACAGAGAAACTACACAATTTCATACAGAGAAACTACACAATTTCATACAGAGAAACTACTAAATTTCATACAGAGAAACTACAAAATTTCATACAGAGAAACTACAAAATTTCATACAGAGAAACTACAAAATTTCTTACAGAGAAACTACAAAATTTCATACAGAGAAACTACACAATTTCATACAGAGAAACTACAAAATTTCATACAGAGAAACTACACAATTTCATACAGAGAAACTACACAATTTCATACAGAGAAACTACACAATTTCATACAGAGAAACTACAAAATTTCATACAGAGAAACTACAAAATTTCATACAGAGAAACTACTCAATTTCATACAGAGAAACTGCTAAATTTCGCATGTGACAAAAACAACACGCTATTAAAAGTGCAACTAACGCAAAGTCTAAATAAATAAAAAATTAAAATATATTTCTAGTTGTGCTTGTATAAAAACACAAATAGTATTTGAATTTGGCCTAATTGTGTTGTTGGATATGGTTTTTTATTAGTCCAGCTGACCCAATAATCTCAAAATTTGATTTGTTTTTGACGAACAGCAGATTACAGAAAGAGTGACGATGTCCAGCCAAAACGCGAAGATGAAGACCAGCAGAAACATGGAAAAGAAAGATTGAAGCTGATATGGAGGCTTCAGGAATGACATGAAGCTACGTAAACCAGATCGCCCTGGACCAAGAGGCGTAGGGAATATTAGTGCGTGCACTAGGGTCCGTTGGGATGAAAGGGGAGCATAACACCCGTCTATGAGAGTAAAATCATTAATTTTTCCATCAGTGATAGATTTCCACTTTCAAAGTACAACAAAAAAAGTAATTTTTGTAGTCTTGTTATCTTTGTAGACTGTGTTGATATTGTAAATGCTTCTTTAGTGTGGATCTAGGGAGGCAGAGGTTTACATTTACCATGGCCAAAACATACAAGGGGCTTGTGTGGCCAGCACACGCACACCCCCATAGCTACCTTTCCTTTCCCCAACTTAGGTAAGGTAGACACCAGGGCTGTGTAAATTCACAGACACCACGAACATAAAAATAAACATAAATATTTTTTCTACCTGGATTGGAACCATCTTCCTCAGGGGTGTTAATCCGATGCGCTGCCCCTAGACCACAGTGTTCAATGTGTGGTCCCTTGAATTTGTACACGTGCAATTTAATCTATATCAACATATCAATGGGTACCTTTAAAGCTACACACGTGTAACGCCACAAAGAGTTACAGTACTTGCAGCGAGCTTTTTAACAACACACAGGTGACTTGAACTCTCTTTTTAACAACACACAGGTGACTTAAACTCACTTTTCAACAACACACAGGTGACTTAAACTCCCTTGTTACAACCGCATGACTTTAAAGAAAGAAAAACAATTGAGTAGTGTTCTTGTCACACTATCCCATAATAACCAAACTTTGATGAAAAAAAAACATGTCAACTATATTATACCATGTCAACTATATATTATAGCAAGTCTTTACATTTTTATTTCAGGAAGGGGGAGGGGGGGGTATTAGTTTGGACAAAAATATGTGTGTGTGTTTGTCTCTCAGTGTGTGAGAAGGCAATGTCTCTTCATCCATGTCTAGTCAAAGTTATTTTTATATATTTTAAAATAGACTAATTAAGTGTTATATTATCATAATTATTTTCACATTCGTTAACAAACCACTTGATCAAACCAGAGATTGTATGTTGAACAGCTTGGAAGGTAAACAATATAGAATTAAGATGGAAATTTAGTCAATTCAAAATCTAACCAAAAAACAACAAAAAGAAAAAAAAATACCATAAGGTCGAAGGTCAAGAAGATTTTTTTTTTTTTTTACAGCTGTATAAAAACACAAATAAAAAAAAGCGAACTATAAATATTGAGGCAAGTGTCTTGAGCCATAAGTCTTAAATCATTGTCATTGGGTGAAATGTTATGTTTATTTTAGAGTTCAGGGTTGATGACGTTCTTTGTGGCGTTTCTGGTGTGAGTTGCTCCCTTGATGGCCATTACAGCTCATCCGATGACCTTTACCTTTCTTCTGACGAGTGGTGTGAAGGTAAACAGAGCCAGTGGCCTGTAGGGGGAGGAATAACTCACAGGGGTGGTGTTCAATTATGAATAATGTCATGTCATAACTTGTTTAGAATGTAGAGAAGTCTATTGTTGTGGTCATTCTAAGGTAGAGACTGGTGGAGAAAGGACACAGAGATAGAGAGAGAGTCAGACAGAAAGAGAGAGAGAGAGAGAGAGGGAGAAAGAGACAGGGAGAGAGGTAGAAGGAGGGAGACGTGTACGTAGAGAGAGAGAGAGAGTAAACGATAGAAAGAAGCAGAAAAAAATATATAGACAGATAGAGAGAAATACAGGGAGAAAGAGAGAGTACGAGAGGCAAGAAGAAAGAGAGAGAGAGAGACAAAATAAGAGAGTTAGGGGAGAGAATCAGAGAGAGAGAGAGAGAGTCAAAATGAGGAAGTAGAGTGAGAAACAGAGAACGAAACAGGGTGATACAGAATGACAAAGAGAGAGAGAGAAGAAATCAGACAATAGCTATAGGAGAGAGAAAGACAGGGAGGCAGATAGGGATATATATAGAGAGTGGGAGAGACACAGAGAGAGGTGGAGACACATAAAGACACAAAAAATACATTTTTACGTAGAGAATGTGATAGATGTATAGAGAGAAGAGAGAGAGAGAGAAAAAAAAGATATGGAGAGAACAGAGAGAGAAAAAAAAGAAGACAGAGACTGCTTTGCTAATAATTTTTTTACTTTCTAAATGCACACACCAATTAAAATCATGAATGAGATAAAAAAAAACTTGAAGACAAATGACAGTTTTCTCCGTTATTTGATTTGTAGGTATCAGTTTACCTTCCCCTCTGTCTGTATCCGGTCATCTCTAACCAATGACCAGTGGCTAGTCTAGTGGTTTTTTGAAATTTTAATAGGATCATAATAAATATGCATTACACTGACTGTGTGTGTGTGTGTTGTTTTTTTTTGAAGTTATGGGTTGACGTAGTGGGGGAGGGTGGGGGAGTTTATGGTGGGAAAGAAGGGGGCAACGTTGGCAGCAATAGCCAGTGGACGCGCAAGGGAAGTAATTCTTTGTGTAGAAGCGAGATTATCTTCTCCTGGTCCCCCACAATTTCGGCCGCTCCTAAATAACTCGCCTTGGCATTAAAGTGTCACGAAGCACAGCAGTAATAGAGAGAGAGAGAGAAAGAGAAAGAGATAGAGGTTTGATGGGAGGACCCTCTTCCTGGCTTCAAAATTGAGGGTAGCGGACCTTAAAATAAAATTAAAATGGAGGTAAAAAAAAAAAATCTCTCACACACACACAAGCATAAATACAACCCCAATAAGAATAAAAACGAACAAGTATTTTTTTGTAACATGTGAAGAAAGAGAAAAAAATACAAGAAGAGAAAAAGCTATAAAGCAAAAAAAAAAAGTTATGTATCCCTGTTAGACCAACTGCAGGGGCACAATGGCCGTGCGGCAGCGCGTTCGGGTTCGAATCCTGGTGCAGGCTAGGATGATTTTTTCCCCAGGTCTGGAGGGTGCCCCTGAGTCTACCCAGCTCTGACTTTAGTTGGGGTAAAGTAAAGGCGGCTGTGCATATTAATGGACACACAATCATCTAGTTTGCCGTGGTCACAGAATCTGGTGTACGCTGCTTCCTATGGATCGATTCGGTCCGATGGGTACTTTTTACTTTTTAAACCAACTTGACCCATTGGAATGTAGGCTGGTAAAGCAGCGTTCACCAATTTTTTTGGCTACGGACAGCATACTAGGGCCTTGTGTGGCAAGCTCGTAACCCAGGCCAACTTTTTCTTTCTCCCCAACTAATGTCAGGTGGGCCTGCCCATCATCAGAGCTGGGGAGACATCCTTCAAATTAGAGAAAGAAAAACCTTAGCCCTCATCAGGATTCGATCCGGTACCTTCTGTAATAAAAGCTGAGCACGCAGCCACGTAGGTTACCCATAAATAAGAACGATTAAGAGAAAGAATAAAAGATTAAGAGAAAAAATTGAAAGATTAAGTTAAGACGCATTAAATAAATGCGAAAGCAAAACATCGTTATCTTCTTTGGTTTGGAAATATTTCCTGGAGAAAATGATTTTAAGAGCCCCAAATGTAATCATGATCATTGCGTTCTTACCCCATAATTCCGTTGCCGTTGTTAGATACGATGGGGGAAGGCAAACAGGACTAGTTGAAATTAAAGAGAAAGCTCATTTGATAAACATATGTGAGCTAGTTACATCAATCTTATATGTAGGCAAGTTTCTTTTAATGTATGTTAAAACGAATTCAGATATTGATCTATACATGGCCTGAAACATAGGGGCCTATACTTTACTTACTTTTTCTTATCTTATACAGTACAACACTCAATTATATCAAGAAGATTATTACGTCATACGCCCATCCGTGGTCTGAGTAATATCAGGACCTGATTAACACCCTTAAAGCCCTTAAAGGCCCTAAGCAAATAAAACATGTTAGTGCCCCAATGAGCCTAAATGTAATTCAGGACATACGATTAATAGTCAATAAAATGCAAATTAATTGATCAAAATGATACAAAACTTACAGTAAGATAGAAAATAATGTTGTTGTTTTTTTTTGTATTCTTTTATAATTTATGCAAATTTGAAAAATTTTTGCCTTAATTTTTATTATAAATTGTAATATCTTTCATCAAAACTAATCTTACTTGAAAGATACATACATACTCTATTTGCAAAGCCTATTCAATATCCTTTCAGTATAATAATGCAACGGGGCTTGCAGAATGCCCTATCTCTATTAAGTTCCGTAGCAGATGTACGTCTGATGCCCCCCTCCCTCTTAAGTCCATGCTGACTCTAATCCACTCTTGACTATATTGCTGACGACCTCTTGCATTGTGTCTGTCAGATATTCAAAAGTGAATGAAAATCTAATAGGTCATTTGGAAATAATAGAAAGAAACGGTTTTACTAAGCCATTACAAAAAAAAAAAAAAAAAAAAAAAAAAAAAAAAATCTGTTATCAGCGGTTTCCTTGATGGTTTGATAAAATGATGCTTAAATTTAGAAGTTGATGCAGTGATCAAATTGTAGATTAAAACTATGCATGGTCGCATCACTAGTGATAACAACTCGATTCGAACAGAGACGAAGATAACCAATTCATTTTATATATTGCTGGGGCTCCAACAAGAATTATGAATACAATATTGTCAACTACACTCACACAATTTAAGTTTGCAATTGCCCATATATGAATTTTAGCTTTGGCCCCCAAAGACATTTTCTACAAGTATCGGGTTACGATGAACGTGTTCTAGCTTCAGGACAAAGTGCCTCCCGTAATAAAATGGCAAGTGACAGGTCGTATATTCCACTTCTTGATAAACCTCCCAGCCTCCTCCGACTTAACAAATTGCCATCCTGACTATAAAAATGTGGACCCTCCGAAACGTCAAGTGGTCAGCTAACGTGTGGTCAGCTTGGGCCATAAAAAGTTCCTTTGTTTCGCCAAGTGACTGTCCTAAACTTAAGGCTCTTTGTCGTTGTGCAATGGGTCAGTCTCTGGCAAGATAATTCTTCACCCACCTTCCTTTCCCCCTCCTCCTCCTTCTCCCCTCCCCCACTCCCAGTTGGTCCCCCATATAGGCCTAGTGTCATAAAATGAAATTATTATGGCGTGATGTAATATTTTGGAGTCCATACTGAAGGTTGACATTATAATTTAAATGCCTTTCAATCATTTTTACTTTGGGTCATTTATTATATAAATAGGACATGTTACAACGATAACAGCAACAAATGCATTAATAACTAGATCTAAGTGGTTCCGTTAAAAACATAAATATCCAAAACGTATTAACAAATATTTTGTGTTAATGAGGAAGCAAACTAAACGTCTTTCTTTGTTTTCAAAGTTGGTATCACACGCGTAACCACGTGGGAGAAAGGGTAGCCTACTTCCTTCGTGTTACATATTGACACAATTCTATGCATTATTTTCAATTTGAAGTACTTTACATTGATTTGGTGTTGTAGTTTCATACAACTTATGTTCATTGAACCCTTAACTGAATCATTTATCATAAAGATCATATTTTTAGAAATAACTAACAATACAATTATTTTATTTTGGAAAGGAAAAGGGTGGGGGGCAGAGGATGGCTAAAATTTAAATTTCAAATGTGCGGCATTAGGACAGTTGTCTATATTTATATCAAACATAAACTTTTTTTTTTGTGTGCATGAAAAAGAATTTAGTAACAAAATCAAAAAGAGGGCTTTCAAATATTTATTTTTCGTCGACCGTTGCGATTATAGATACAGTATAATGCTGCAATGTCTCCGTTTGAAAACTAACAGCAAAATAAGAAAATAAAACTTGAGTTGAATATGCTTATGTGTTAGAAAAACTGATTTACCTGATACATCTATTAAAGGTAAGGATTTCCTCAATTCGTCCCAAAACATATCTTCAGTTTTATCGCGATACAAAAAAATTCACTTCGCCCAAAGCGATGACAAATTCGGAACAGACTTAAGAAAACAACGTTCCGGAATTCGAAAGTTTTCTTTGAAGCAATAATACCTAAGACTTATGTTGGAATTTTAAGACGTAGAACAAAAAATTTTTAATTATAAATTCAATTTTACACATCTACATCTTTTGACTATCGTGATATTCAAATGTTAAATCGTAATTTAAACAAATGTAAAGAATATACTTTACAAGAATTAGAATTAATAATTTTCCAAAAATATTAATTACAATTTTTAAAGGTAGCAATTTTGCTAAATGTAGTGTTTATAAAACCCTAAAGGACTCTAAATTATACTGAATTATAGGCCTACATTACATGTGTTTCTTTTTAACAGAAACATAAAACACTGGCTCCATAATGTAGACATCTAGTGCTTACTGATGAGTTTTTTTTCACGGCCTAATATCATCAACATTCAGTAATATTCTTTTTCTCTAAGATTACATTTTCATTGGAATGTTATTTTCCTTTTTCTAAAACTTACAGTTTTGAGTTTGATTAATTTAGAAAGTGTATAAAATAACCTTTTTTTTTAGTTATGTTATGTATATCTTTGTATGTCTCAGAGGACTATACAAGCTGACTTATTGTGATGTTCTAGCTTTAAGGGACTGGAGATTACCCTTGTAAATAAATAAACTGATTTTAATTAAATTAAATGTGCATACAATGGGCGAGATTAGTTATAATAAATGCTTATCCTAATTAGTTACGTGTGTGTTCTCAACATAGAAATTAATGTATTCGAAGTAAAAATGTGTTTGTTAGAAATCTGAAGAATATGTTCAAAGGCATATTGTGTTTGTTTTACAGTATTTTAATTACAGTAGTACAGTAGCCTATTAAGTATTACACTACTTCTAAAGTATTTTAATACTCTTTGGTATTTTACTGAAAATAATAAAAAAAATTAATGATTTTAGGTATATACTGATACAGAATAGTACGATGCAGTATAGACATTCAAAGTAATTTTATGTCTAGAAAAAGATATCTGTAAGCTATACGATCTGTAAGTTCAATTATCTGTAAGTTATACGATAAATAAGTTATACTATCTGTAAGGTCGACAATCAGTAAGTTTAATTCGTCGTATTTTTTTTTCTTTTCTCTTTATAATTTTTTGGAAACGGCCCGATGTTTTAAATAAAATTCAAATTTTTTTTTTAATGCATTTTTTTATGGTAGGTTTATTTTTGTGTGTGTTGTATTTCATAATAAAATTGTTACAATTTTAACATCCATTCATAAAAACTTATCAGAAAGTCGTGTTTCTATTAAGTTCTCGAAGAGTGAAAGTGAATAGTGAATTTAGAAGGATGGAAGCTAGACAGCCCGGGGTTTGTGGAAGATTAAAATACACACATGGTGGCGGAGGGGGAGGGGGAGAGTAGATAGGCCAGATCAATTAATAGTAAACAACAAATTACTTAGGAAAACAGCGAAATATTGGAAAACAATACCCCCCCCCCCCCTACCAACGACTGTTAAAGGGGGGGGGGGAAGGTTAAACTCGTACATATTATTTCAGGAATTTTGAAAACGGAATACAGACATCACAGTACTTAGAAGAGACATAATAGATAGACTCAATTAGATTTTCTAATAGAACTAATAATAGGATTAGCTGGCATAGATCCACAATCAGAAGTTCCTTTATTCACAACTAACGCAACCGTTGTCGAGATAGAAAGTAAACATTATGTAGTTTCAATTTTAGTAGAGAAAAGAACAAACTGTATTCGATGTTATCGTTTGGTAAAAGACCAGTGCCAGACCACAAAATCAAATAACAACATTGTAATCAACACTTCTGCTTTAATGATGTCAGACATTTTTTATTATTAGATCACCCTTTAAATATTATACAATCAGGAGGTAATTAATTAGGTTACAAGTACAGCTAGTGCTAGGATCTGTGGAAAATTGATATCGCTTTCTCACTTTGTATGTGAGACTCTTACTTTCTATTGGCCATCATTGATCTGTGGGCGGAGCTTAATGTATCGATCTATTACGTAAAAGCCCATAATTGGTTGGATGACTAAAAATAGAGATTTTGATGAACTATTTCAGTATAACACAGCCTACATTTTCATTTCTATCTTCATCTGAATTACGTGAAATACGCCTTCGTATTGTTTTAAACAATTTGTCTATGATTATATTGAAGCTTTAACAAAATGGAACAGGTAGGCTTACATTTATTGTTTGGGATGATATCGTGGGCGACAAAGCTACCACCAGGGGACACGAGCCCACGAGACACTGGCTGGAAAGGTGGGCGCATAGCGATGTTAGCGACAGCGACGCGCGATTCTCTCGCCAGGCGTCGTCCGCCCCCCCCCTCGCCCTCGCCTTCCCACGTGAGAGAGCAAAGAGTTAGTGTCCCTGATCTGCAGTTCATCCCCCCACCCCCACCCCACCTTACTCCCTCTCCGCCCGCGTGTCCCCCCTCCCACCCCCACGCTTTTCGCCCACCCCACCCCTTCCCATCTGACAGAGCTAGCTAAAGCAGTGTCGTTAGAAAAATATCTCTCCATTGATCGCTCGCGTACGGCCACTAAAGCATCAGATTGAGATGGATTTCTATACAGGATAAAAAATTTACCTGGCAGTGGTAGTTGTTGTTTTCTTTCTCTTGATAAACATAGATATTAAGTCTGTGACTACTGCCTGCAAGATTGTAGTTTCTATTTATACTTCCATTTGAGACCAACAACAAAATCAATCAACATTTTTATAATTTAATTCTGAGACTCAACAAGATTAGCATGTTTCAATTTCTGAATGAAATCTAATGGATACGTTTTACTTCTAATAAATAGGTGTTAATCCATTCAAAAGGATATAATCAGGACTCTATTGTAAGTAGGCCTACAATTTATTTGGTAGTTTTACTTTTAATATAAGAAAATTTAATGATTAAAAATATGATCACATAATTTGAGGATTTATACAAACCATTGTAATAAACTATAGATGCTGTTAATTTGACTGATATTTATTGTATACAATAATTTATTCTGAGCTATATGCTAGGGCTATGTTGAATCTCGTGTTTATTTTTCAATAAGGTAAATATAGCCAGGGTTCACTTTGACACTTTCATTATAAGGTTGAAAACTAAAAAAAAAAGTAAGAAGAAGCCTATAAAATGTGTTTTACTCTACCATGGCATTAAAATACTAATATATATATATTATATATATATATATATATATATATATATATACATATATATAAACTAACACGTTATTAAAATTTCCTAATTCTACTCCTGTTTTGGGTCGTTGGGCGAATACATCTTGTTGTTTTTTTGTTGTTTTTTTGTATAATATGCTTTATTTCCGAATTCTCCATCACCAACGTCACATGAGCTTCTACTGTTACGCCACATCTCCATATATATTGTATATACAAAAAAAAAGAAGTTCCATTTTTGGTTATATTATGAATTATGTTACATACAAAATACTGTATTAAGACTAGTGATGCATATTCCACGACAAATAAGACGTAGATAATAAACCTATCTACGTTCGTCAAACCTACAACCACAATGTCAAGACTATAGACTATAATATATTATATCTAAATATTAAGAATTTCTTAGAATGAAGCCAAAATCATACAGTTAGCGCATTGGTTTAATTTAAATATAAACTGAACATGTTTATAAACAACAAATTGCGTATAAAAACAACAAAAGTTGAATCGGTTAATGCGTAGATCTATTCGTGGTTTGACTTTAGTCGTGTATTCTGTGAAAAGTTTTAAAATTAATGTTAAGTTATCGTTGGGAAACTATAAAATAATATAACATTAATTTTCTAAAAAAGTAATAGAGTATAGTTTTTACCTATACCTAACGCAGTAGCCTATATATTTTCAGGTGTCCTATTTTTCTAAATCGAATATTCCAAAAGTAGGCCTATGTTGAATTAAGGCCTCTCTAGTTTGGGTTTTTTGACACTTTGTTTAAAAAAAATTGAAGTGTTTGAATCGTGAATAATTACATGTTGAATCAAAGTATATTTTCGTCATGTGATAGTAACTGTTTTAAAAGTATTTGAGTATTACCCAATTTAAATTTAAATGACATAATTTTATTAGAATTATAAATTGTATAGGCCTACGCCGTTTGAATGTTTTAGAGTCATTTTTTTTTAAATTTAGTAAACCATACAATATTTATACAATCTCACATATTTTTACGTAACCTTCCAGTTTATCCCGAGTCTACAAAACGTCTCCCAATAAACTCCATCAATTTCAGGCTTTAAAAAAAAGTCTCAATACCCAATACATGTTTTAACTCTTTAGTTAGTCAAAGTAAGAAAGCATCGACTGTTTCGACTTACTCTTCCATCTAGCCAGCCACCTCACACTGTCAACCGTATCGCCCCTCCCCCCTCCCATAAAACACCATTTTCTATCCTCATCACACAAGCCATTTCCTGTGTTGGTCGTGTAACCTAATTCACTCTAGCCTACTCTATCCCCCCCCCCCCCCCGTCGTGTAACCTAATTCACTCTAGCCTACTCTATCCCCCCCCCCCCGTCGTGTAACCTAATTCACTCTATCCTACTCTATCCTCCACCCTCCCCTTTTCGCCCCTCGACTCACGACTTTCCCCACTTTTTTTTGGTCTTGATGCTCTGGTCAACAGCAGATGTCGTCCTGGTCTGGCTTTCTTTCTAGGTGAGTGGAAAGTCCTTTCTCCTTCCACGACCCCCAGGTATTGTCAGCTAGCGTGTGAGAGTTTTCTTCCTTCTACACAGTGTGAACAAGGAGTTACAGTTCTCACGTCATAAAAATCAACTAAATCATTTTTTTTTAAACCATAATTGAAGGAAAGGTTAACTTTAAATGAACAGTTACAATAGTTAAATACCATTTCCTTAATTGCAATAAACATTTAAAATACTTTTTAATGGAAATGGAAACAAAAACCAGCAAAAAAAAACACTATTTTAAATAATACGGTTACAACAAGAGGTTTAAAAGTAGATTCATTCATTACAAATATAATGTAGCCTACTGTCCAATCATTATATCAATGTGATAATGATGTAGATTGGTCTGTAGGTTTAACTTTTATTGGGTTTCTTTTTGTTGGATTTAGGGGAAAGCATTGAAACACCCAAACCCATATAGCTGTGCATAGTCTCCCACCTCTTACTCTCGTGCAACATCCTGTTTCAAGCTCCCCTTTCTATTTTCGCATGTTTTAATTGAGAATTCATTGCAAGAAAACTAGAAAACTAAACACTGGTAGAAAAAAAAAATCAGTAAAGCATCGGTTTTTTAACTCAACGAAATAAATACATAATAGTAGGTGCATAGGTGTCTTTAATCCTTTAAATAGTTTTAATGGTAGTGTATGGTGTAGCCTTGGTACAGACTGCAGACAGAAAGAAAACCTATTGATAATCGAAGCTTTCAAAGGGGAATAACAAAAGGTCGATTGAGTTGAAGATTTTAAGGGGGAGTTAAAAAATGTTATGCCCCCGAGGGGACTTGAATTCAATGGGCATTAAGGAGTAAATCGTTAATACCCGAGCCTTGATGTGTGGATAAATAGTGAGAAATGAAGGCTGGCTTTGTCTTCAAGCATTCATTCTCAAACTTTGTAGATCATGAGAGCATGGTAAATAGATGACAAGAATATTCTGAGAACCATGTAGGCCTACTAAAGAAGTGCTCTGGTTGTGGTACTGTATACTAGTACTATTTAACTCTTACTTTATATATGAACTAGCACATCTCACTCAAAGACGTTTTAACAACTAAAACTATACATGTCTCGTGTGGATAATAGGTTTTTCGATAAGGGCCATATGTCATATGTTTAGAATCCCCGGTATACAAATTTGAAATGGTTGTAAATAAGACTACTAGTCTATATGTTGTGTATGAATTGAGGTTAATTCACGCGGTATGAAAGAGTATACGCCAGCATATGGCCGGGACTAGATACTAGTTATCTGTGTGGTTTCTGTTGTGTAGCATGATGTACAATGGAGGCGGGGGGGGGGGGAATCAAGTTTGCTTACAACTCTTCGAATATCAAAACATTACCTTACAGGGTGGGGGAGAAGGTAATACGAATCCATCCCGACCCTAGCTTGTATATGTATCGTCATGAATAGTGTAAGCTGTAAGTCCACTGATCATTTGTATCCAAAACCATCTGTAGTATTGCTTGTTGGTTATTGTTTTTGTTAATTTGTTTTTCGTTGTCCTTCTATAAATTTTGGGCGTAGATGATGTGTGTTTGTGATTTAAACAAAGTTTAAACTTTTAGAAGTAAATTAATTTTTTGCAAGAAAAAAAAAAGAAAATTTAACTCATTATTCTAAAAATAACTAACAACTTGATCTATGACATCAACCGCCAATGCTAACGGCATCTAAGCTCAAGAGATTGTCTATAATTCCCCATGTTTAATAATATATTTAAAACTTTTTTTTTTTACAAGCGCAATATCATTCAAATGTGTAAGACTTGTATTCTATATGCTATGGTAATAAATAACACTTGTAAAGGTGAAAAGAAACGAAAAAAACAAGATCAAAATAGTGAATCAGAGATAGATCTATACCACAAAAGAAGCTTCCCCTCCCCCCTCCCCCCCCCCCCCCATCCATTTTCATCTTCCCATTTAATTCTGTTCTTTCAATTACTTTGAAGATAATTCTATCTCTCGGATGTAAAGCTTTTTAATTCCAGTCTCATCTCTATGAAAGTCTCATTAGGCCTCTCTACTGGTTTCCCATTCACACAAGACCATTTAGTGACATGCGCACAAAGGACCTTAATTGCATTAACTAATGAAGTCCATACCCTCGCCCCTCTCCCCCCAAGCACTAATCAGTAGCGCGTGGCCTGAACACGAGATGATTCTTCTACCTGACTCACCGCCGCTGTCCGAGGACCGGGTCGTGGTCTACAAGTCACCTGGACAGAAACTTAACCCCTAATGGCTACACGACTTTAGCCGTATTCCTGCTCAATAGTCGTGGTCCTACATAATAGCCGTAGTCCTACTCAACAGGCATGGTTCTATTCTTCAGCCGTGGTTCTATTCAACAGCCGTGGTTTTACTCAATAGCCGTCGTTCTACTCAACAGCTGTAGACTAGTTCTACTAAACAGACGTATGCCTAGTCCTTTTTAAAAAGCCGCAGTCCTTCTCCACACAACCTTTCTCGCACCAAACAGCCGAAAAATACCTCACAAAAAAAAACAACTACTCTTTGACTAAGATAATGACTTTCAATCTTAAATTAATTTGGATTATTTTTGTTACGGTGTCTTCAAAATGATCATTTTGTTGCTATGATTAAAGCTAGATTAAAGATTTTGTAATTATTTCTTCGGGGTTTAAAAGAAAAATGAGAAAATAAAGCAATGAGCGTCCCATGTGTTGCCATGGAGACTGAAGTATATTTAAAGAAACATTTTTCATGGACTTCCTGAGATGCTTCTTGTGTTTCCATGGCGTTTTCTTCTTTCATTTAAGCCAATCGATTTTCTTCTTTTTGTGCAGAGGATAATTATAGAATGGTAGACGCAGGCTTAGCTAGAAATACAAACATTGTGACAAATGAACAGAGTAGATGAAAGGAGAGATGTGTATTGTCTTGGTAATGGAGACATCGATTTATGATGGGATGTTGAACTGTTATAGGCAGACAAATAAATAGACAGATAGGCGACGTTCGTGGGGATAGAAGGGCGTAGAAAGATGAATTGATAGATATAGAGATAGATAGATAGATAGATAAATAAATAGACAGTATAGTTAGGTAGAGGATAGATAAATATATGCCATCTAGATAGATATAGATCGATAAATAGATAAAGGGTAGATAATTAAATAGATAGAACGTTGAAAAGATAGAAATATAGATAGTTAGATGTATAACTAGACAAATGGATAGATTTAAAAATTAATAGTATATAGATAGATAGATAGATAGATAGATAGATAGATAGATAGATAGATAGATAGATAGATAGATAGATAGATAGATAGATAGATAGATAGATAGATAGATAGATAGATAGATAGATAGATAAATAGATAGATAGATAGATAGATAGATAGATAGATAGATAGATAGATAGATAGATAGATAGATAGATAGATAGATAGATAGATAGATAGATAGATAGATAGATAGATAGAGTAATAGATTGGTATAACGTTAGATAATCAATAGGCCTATATCTGAATTGACTGATCGGTAAACAGATTTAGTATCAAACATAAACACATACTTATTTTCATTGTGTTGATATAGGTTGACACCTATCGTTTATGTTTAAAGGACACAATTAAGTGCATAATAACACACTTATCAGGTGAATTCGGTTATGGGTTTCTAAACCGTTTCTATCTTAATGAACATACTTCTGGGCTATGCCTGTATTGTATTAGACTGATAGACCCAAGGTCTCTATCACTGAACATGACAAAGTAGACAGGCAGGCAGACTGAGGACGCCCACTTGTTGTTGCTATTAATCCGCTTGTAGATTTGTTTATTTGTTCACCTGAATCCTACGAGTACTTATGTTAATCCATAATCTGGTTTGTCGTATCGCTCGGATAGCAGTATCTCTATCTCTCTCTCTCTTTTTTCTCTCTTGCCCAATATATCGTGAATTAAAGTAAAGGGCCGGTGAGGTAGCGTTCACCAGTTTCTGTGGCCACGGAATACCAGTGGATTATGTGACCAGCCGCTTTTACTTTACCTCATCAGAGCTGGGTAGATTCACGGATTCGAAGAAACCACCATTTTCGGTTGCGCGCTGCCGCTCGGCCACCGTGCCTAGAATCGTAAATTAGATTTGGTGTAATATTTAACAAACATGTGCCTTGTATACGTGTATACAATGTTAACCCTTCCCGTACCGACCTACTTCTCTATCTATGCTGCCTTCAGTTCCGCTATATACGCGCCTGGGACTGTAAGGGTTAAGGACTAAATAAAGTCACAGGTCTCTTACATGCCCATTAAATAAAACAACCCCCCCCCCTCCTGAAAATGTCACATGACAAGATGTTTCCTTCCATCCATTAAATAAAACACCCCCCCCCCCTCCTGAAAATGTCACACGACAAGATGTTTCCTTCCATCCATTAAATAAAACAAACCCTCCTGAAAATGTCACATGACAAGATGTTTCCTTCCATCCATTAAATAAAACACCCCCCCCCGAAAATGTCACATGACAAGATGTTTCCTTCCATCCATTAAATAAAACAAACCCTCCTGAAAATGTCACATGACAAGATGTTTCCTTCCATCCATTAAATAAAACAACCCCCCCCCCTGAAAATGTCACATGACAAGATGTTTCCTTCCATCCATTAAATAAAACAAACCCTCCTGAAAATGTCACATGACAAGATGTTTCCTTCCATCCATTAAATAAAACACCCCCCCCCCTGACAAGATGTTTCCTTCCATCCATTAAATAAAACAACCCCCCCCCTGAAAATGTCACATGACAAGATGTTTCCTTCCATCCATTAAATAAAACAAACCCTCCTGAAAATGTCACATGACAAGATGTTTCCTTCCATCCATTAAATAAAACAAACCCTCCTGAAAATATCACATGACAAGATGTTTCCTTCCATCCATTAAATAAAACAAACCCTCCTGAAAATGTCACATGACAAGATGTTTCCTTCCATCCATTAAATAAAACAAACCCTCCTGAAAATGTCACAGGACAAGCTGTTTCCTTCCATCCATTAAATAAAACAAACCCTCCTGAAAATGTCACAGGACAAGCTGTTTCCTTCCATCCATTAAATAAAACAATTAAACGACATGTCTTTTTGTCTTTACGTAGGCTTGCACCTATGGTATGATACTATCTGTTACTCACAGTGACCTCTGACCTACTCCACTCCACCAGTGTGATATTTACACCCATCCATTGCCATTGATATCTCTAACGGTGCTTTCTTTATTAGTATCCGCAGTTATCAGGACAACTAACATAATAATTACACTCTGGCATTGTTAGGCACCATCCGGTGGAATGAATCACACAAAAAAAAAAAAACAACCAGGTTTCTCTGTTGTAATCGTCCACCATAGGCGGATCTGGGTGAGCTCATAACGAGGAAAGGCCAAAGGCGTAACTACTGCAACGTAAAAGAAAAAGAAAAAAAATGGAATTCATACTCTATGATTTAAGTCTCCAATGGAGTCTCGGGTGCCCCTTAGTCTGTAGCCTATAATTTAAAATTTTAATTTCACTTTATTTTTAGCTGTAGGGCAGTGTAACTAAAAAACTGGAAGTTACTCCATTAGTATAATAGTAAAGAACCTTTCGGACCAAATTGATCATAGGGCCGTGAAACAGCGTTCACAAGTTTCTGTGGCCAAGTCATACTATGGGATGTGTGGCCAGCACAATGTCCAGTCGCTATTTCTTTCCCCCAACTTGCTATGGAGCAAGTAAATAATATATAGGTAGTGACTAAATTAACAATTAAAAAGTCGAAATAAAACCCATTTTTGGATATTAAGAAAACCTATATCGGAAGTGTAGAGTCATGTGACTGCCCACGCAGTTAATTTAGTCACTACCTATATATTATTTACTTGCTCCATAGCACAACTTATGCCAGGAACCAATCAGAGCTGGGAAGACTCAGGGATACCCTCCAGTCCCGAGAACAAATCCCTAGCCTTCACCAGGATTCGAACTCAGAACCTTTGGTACGACAGCCGAAAGCGCTGCCAGGTCAGCCACATTGCCACCATGGTTACTCCATTAAGATGTTCAAAATTGACCGTCCTGGTGAAGTAGCTCACAATTTAAAAGTAAAGTGGACACGACAGTATTTTGTTCGTTGTTAATGACTTAGTCTAATACTTACAAAACAATTAATTTGTCTCCTATCTATAATATAAACACTTGACTGTGTTGAACCACAACCCTAGTAAGCTTGTTAACTTTTTTTTCTGAATTCTCATTGGATAGGAAGAGATTAAGAGATCCCCCCAAAATTAGTCGAAGCCTTTTTCCATTAGAGCGTTTGAATGGTACCCCACATTGCTGCTTAGAAAGCACTGTGCTCTCAACAGGACACATATATATCTAGTCTATATTCTCTATCTATTTGAAACTCTGTGCCCTATACTCAAGAGGCTGATAGTTTTTTTTTATAATTCAAAGATTATTAGATGTCATCTTTGTCCAACATCTCTTGAGATAATGTTTCACAAATATAAATTCGTTACACAATTAATAAAGATTACGCATCTCTTTAGGATGATACATTCCTTTACTGTGATAAGCTAACAAATCCTTTTGTTTTATAGACGACACTAATTAAGGCGTATATAATTCCATTTTCATCAGATCTCGTGGATGCTATTACTATAAAAATGTTGAGATATAATGAGACTCACCACCCCCCCCCCCCTTCCCAAATCTTTCCGCATTCCTCACGCCCCGCTCTCATATCATACGACACAACTGGCTTGAGTAGCAACGCCTATGTTTGACCTTTCTGTGACGTAGCTAATTGCCGCCCCTAATGGGTAACCACGCATTTTATCCCCCCCCCTTCCCCCTTTTTTTATTCACACACACAAAAAAAAGACATCTATCGTTTGTCGCTTCTTCTTCAGATAGTTACGGATCTGTAATGTCAAACTTAAGTAAGTCAAACATATCTCTTTGTAGCATTCTGCACAAATATATAAAGTGATGGACTAATGTATTGGTCAATAAATGTTGGTAGTGTCGATAAAGAACCAAAGTCTTTTTAAAGGGAAAATAAAAAATATGTTTCTTATGACTGGTAACGCAGAGCTTACCAGTTTTCGGGGGATTGTGTGGCAAACACAACTTAGTTCAGGTAACTATTGGTTATGGGTAGACAGGTAACATATTCTTCACTATCATTGGAACCCCAGTCCATTGGTAATATCTTTCCAGCTTAATATCGATATAGAATATAGAACATCGTATATCCTAAACAAATGGTGAAGATTTTACATTAATAGATTTTCCTGTGTGTTATAAGAATATTTATTCACATAAAGTCACTCAAGCAAGATAACGCAAACAATATTCATTTGGCGTTTAGTACACTATGGAATTATGTAGCAGTTCCAGAATCAAAACCTGTTTATTAACTTTCCTGACTATACATTGCCTACCAACAAAATAAAACACGGTAGCCTAAATACTATAATAGTTACGATATTGATATGGCAAAACCGGCAATAAATAGATCTTCATATTAAATGAAAGAATGGGGGGAAAAAGATTTTCGGTCTGGACATCACTACATGTCTTTGACATTGTCTGAAGTGTTTATTTCTGTCAAGTCTTCCCCAGGTCTCTGCTGTCATTTTCTGGCGACAAGGGGGGGGGGGAGCTTTCTATATCGGGCGATGGGGGGAGATAACCTGCTTGTTTCTAACAGCGTTATTGAGTCCCTTGAATGACAATTCATAAACAAGGCTTATTCTAGGCAGGGAAGAAAAGTTAATGTTAAGTCGTTATGTTCCTTGTTAGGCTGTCAGTGAGTTTAGGCCCTTTGCGTTTCTTTTTTTATAAGTACTCTTTTCATAGTTTTAATTCGTGTCTCTCTCTCTCTCTCTCTCTCTCTCTCTATCTCTCTTTCTCTCTATCACACACACATGCATATATATAAATATATATATATATATATTTATTTATTTATATATATAGGCTATATATATATATATATATATATATATATATATATATATATATATATCCCTCAATCTATCTATTCACCCATCCATCCGTCTGTCTCTGCTGTCTGTCTATCAGTATAATCTGTCCATCTGCCTATCTGTTGATCTCTCTAATTATATATCCTTCAGTCTAACTGACATGTATCTATATTTCTATCTAATGCTCTATACCTATCTATTCAGTTATATTTTCTATCTGTTGATCCAGATGTCTGTTCAACTCTCTATCTATCTATCTATCTATCTATCTATCTATCTATCTATCTATCTATCTATCTATCTATCTATCTATCTATCTAGTAAACTTTCTATCTATCTAGTACATTTTCTATCTCTCTGTCTATCTATTTGTCTCTCTTTGATGTATGTCTGTCTAATCTATTTCTAAAGTTTGTTGACTATAATCTTGATAGCTATAAATAGTAAATATTTCTGTAGGTGACGAACGTCTAGACAACATACTGAAATTGATAACATGTCATACTAGGCTAGGGATGAAAAGGGTAGACAACCGACTACTGTGTCGGTTATTTGGGTCCACGTCAACTTTATCATTAAGAGATGAAGGGGCGACAATTCCTTGATACTGTGCGAATGTCTGTTTTTCGGTTTTTATTTTCGTGGACTTGATTGCCTCCCTTATGATGTCTTGTCATTTGATGGAAGCCTCACAACTCACAACGCCCCCCCCCCCCTCCTCCCACTCCCCACGCCTCCCACTGAAATCACGACTGGCGGGGTTTTTAACAATGAGATGTTATAATTGGACCATTGTCCTTCTTAGGGCGGGTAGGATGGCTTCTTTATTCAATAATGTCATGGGAGGGAAGGAATGAGGGGTGGGGGAGGGGAGAGAGAAAGACTGAGGGGAGTTTTATATTCCGCAGAAGTTTTTGGGTGATTAACAATCTAAGGTAAACTATGTATGATTCACAATATACAGCGGTAGGCCTACCTCGAACTACGAACTTAATTTCTTCCTAAACTCTGTTCGTAACCTGAAACGTTCTTAGTCGGAAATATTGAAATTAACGAAATAAAGACAATCTGTTTCAAGATACAAGAATCGTTCTGTTTTTTTTTTAATATTAAGATCCTGACTTTTTCTGACAAAACGCAAAGAATAATTGTAGGCCTACTTCTCGTATTAAAAACAGAGAAAGAAAACGACCATAATATTAATTAGTGTACAATTTTTAAAAATATTTCATTTATCTTTCTTACAAAAAAAAAAGCAATAATTTAACATTTTGCCACTTTTGTTTTTGCAATATTGAATCATTAGTTTCAGGAGTTCATTGTCGTTATTTCTTGGCACTCGACTGAAATTCACACACACCAAACACATTACTAGGCTACATATACCATACAAGCAAAATACTACGCCAATACGCAGTCAATCCCAGCTAATTACTACACATATCATCATCATCATCTGTCCTTAGGGTTCCTTGTGGAACATAGGGCCTCTGTCAAAGCACGCCACTCTCCACGGTCTCTTGCCAGTCGCTTCAGCGCTTCTCATCTCTTTCCAGTTCTTCCAACCGCGTCCAAAAATGCTTCAAATATTCTACAAATACAATCCAAGCAAAACAATACATATATACAAGCAAATATAAGCAAAGGGTTACACACACAAATACAAGCAAATAAAAGCAAAGGGCTACACTTACAAATACAAGCCCAAAAGGTTACACATGCACATACAACCACAAGGCTACACATATAATTACAAGCAAAATGCTACACATATAAATACAAGCAAAATGCTACACATATAAATACAAGCAAAATGCTACACATAAAATACAAACAAAGGCTACACATACAAATACAAGCAAAATGCTACACATATAAATACAAGCAAAATGCTACACATATAAATACAAGCAAAAGGCTACACATACAAATACAAGCAAAATGCTACACATAAAATACAAGCAAAATGCTACACATATAAAAACAAGCGAAATGCTACACACATAAATACAAGCGAAATGCTACACATATAAATACAAGCAAAATGCTACACATATAAATACAAAGCAAAATGCTACACATAAAATTCAAACAAAGGCTACACATACAAATACAAGCAAAATGCTACACATAAATACAAGCAAAATGCTACACATAAAATACAAGCAAAAGGCTACACATACAAATACAAGCAAAATGCTACACATACAAATACAAGCCAACGGCTATACAAACAAATTCCATGGGTTACTTTCACCCAAATTGTTTATTTAGAGTTAGTTTTCAGGCGATTAGCGGGGCACACAAATTAAATGTCAGGCTCGTCAGACCAGGGTCCATTCAGTGGTCACTCACTTGTCACATCTTTGGACTACTCCCCCTCCCTCCCCTCCCCCCATCTTTCGGTAATGGGATAGTGACGAGAGGGGGGAACTTGTTAATGGACATTTAGCTTTCTCAATGTGGGGTGGGAAGTTTGTTTGAGGGGGGAGGGGATGGTGACGTTTGCTCTGACCACTCTGACCTCCACCCCTCCCCCACCCCAGCCTGGAAACGCCCTGTCATTTTGTTGCCCCGTGTGCATTAGCTTGGGCATGTTGGAAAAACAGTTTTGTTTCGATTAGTTGATTTATATTGATTAGATTTGTGTAGATAAACACACGTTTTATTGCTGTTGTTGTTACAGTATAATTTAACAAACTAAGAGTCGCATACTCGGGCTAAAAAAATAAACTGACATTAGAACATTTTCCAGATAGACAGATAGAGAGAGATTGGGCGATTGAGACATATAGAAATAGAGAGATAGATAGAGAGATATATAGAGAGGTAGATAGAGAGATAGATAGAGAGATAGATAGAGAGATAGATAGAGAGATAGATAGAGAGATAGATAGAGAGATAGATAGAGAGATAGATAGAGAGATAGATAGAGAGGTAGATAGAGAGGTAGATAGAGAGAGATAGAGAAATAGATATATATGTATAGATATATACAGAGAGATAGAGAGTTAAAGAGATAGAGAGATGTAGATTTAGAGAGATAGAGACATAGAGTAATAGAGAGATAGATGGAGAGATAGATAGAGAGATAGATAGAGAGGTAGATAGAGAGATAGAGAAATAGATGTATATATATAGATATATATTGAGAGATAGAGAGTTAGAGAGATAGAGAGATGTAGATTTAGAGAGATGGAGACATAGAGTAATAGAGATATAAGACCGTGGTCTCTGTGTACCTATTTCTTGCCCCTGTTTCAATGTATGGGACTTGGCCGAACTAGCACAGAGTATAATCTCCGTGTCTATAAGGAATAATTAATCACAACTGTAGAGTACAATAAGAAGTTCTAGTCCGGTCAATATTTGAAGGAAGGAGTACAATGCTCACGTGACGTACAATAAGATTAGTCGCCCTAGGCAACGGCCCAGACCACCCCCAGCGCCCGTCTAACCGGGAGAAACAATTTTGTTTTTATTAATCTATTTTTAATTTGGGCGCATTTAGACTTTTTCAAGATTTTCTTCCTCACACTAACCGTGACCCAAGCTTGATCCTTCCAATGTCAATACCTGTTACATTAGTATCCCTGAGTAACTTGTTATTCCAATGCAAGTGAAATCACAATTAAACTATTCAGCTATGCAAAAGTCGTTTTTCTGAAAAGATTTGGAGTGTAATGTGTGTGTGTGTGGGGGGGGGGGTCATTTTGTCCTAGGAGAAAGAAAAACTCCAACAACAAGAGGCCATTGGTCATTGCAAGTGTTACCGGAATGCTTGTTGCCCTAGCTACATTTTAACACAAAAAAAAACAAAAACAAATTTGGCCACGGAATCTCGTGTCGGGCGGACAGCATCTTGAAGCCAAGGCTACAACAATAGGGGGGGGGGTGCTTTGGGTTAGCTCAGAAAACCCACACATTGACTGACAGTAGACGGACAGGCGATTCCCCAAGCGTGAAAAAGACCTGACACTTCGAGTGAGTGGACGCCGGACCCTCCTTGATTGCCTTGGCTAGCTGTTTCCTCCGCGATAATGAACCATTCAAAATGTATTTTTAGAAATTCAGCTCTATTGACTAGAAATGTTGTCCAACTTCTTCAAATGTAGTTCAGTTCAGCAGGGGGTTGGGTGGCGGGGGGTGTATTTCAAGTTTAGTTAGCAGACTGTGTCGCAGACACTTTCAGTCATTGTCTTGCAATTTGTATATAAAGACTTTTGCATACGGTTAACTTTTAACATTTTTGGTGTGACAATAATGTATTGACTTTTTTTTTTGGGTACAAGTCTCTAAAATGATGAAGAACTAACTCAAAAAAAATGTTAAGTTGTGTCTGATTTTTTGTGTAAATTATATTCTTTAGGATTTTTGTATCAGTTCTTATCTTATAATATTACATGTTATAGACTCTCCTACTATAAAGGTTATTGCATCTATCGCTTTTCCGTGGATTAAATCAAGTCTTTTATATATAAATAGGCCTATTATATCGACTATATTATCCATAATAAGGAAGAAGAACTCTCTATGTACACATGATTCCTTTATAATATACCAAGCTCCTTTGTCTTTTGTTTATAATGCTACATCCCGTTTTATTTAGTTTTTCCTTTCGTTATTTCCCCCCCCCCCCCCCACACACACCTATTTTCCTTATATCTCCAGTAATTATTTCACTATATAGAATGGTA
Organism: Anisus vortex; assembly: GCA_949126835.1. Lineage (NCBI taxonomy): Eukaryota > Metazoa > Mollusca > Gastropoda > Planorbidae > Anisus > Anisus vortex. The sequence goes on along the minus strand of OX421502.1, from coordinate 26,472,188 downwards.
TTTTCTTCTTTGCGATTTTTAAAATTTTCATGTGTCCAGTTCCTTACAATATCTTTTGCCTATGGTCGTTGGAATGTAAAACAACAAAAAAAATATTTCTAGATGGACCAATAACTCAATGTAGATTTAGCCACACTCGCAGACGAATCATTTTCGCGCGCTTTTTAAATACTTCTGAGCACGCGTTTTGTGTCGCACTTTTAAAAGGTTACACAATAAAATAAATTAGACTAATGGGCCGTATTGCTGCTGAGAGTTAACACCCTTGCCCCTTATACAAGTCAATCTTTTATGACTGACTTGTAAATTTACAAGTCAGTCATAAAAGATTGACTTGTATAAGGGGCAAGGGTGTTAACTCTCAGCAGCAATACGGCCCATTGGCTATTGAAATTTAAAAAAAAAATCGTTCTTACCTCTTTTTTCTTTCTAAAGCTAAAGATTATAAAATTAACGAAGTTTGTTTAGTATATTATAACAGATTTTATTTTCTATATGCTTTCAGCCTCAGGTGGACAGTCCAAGAGGAAGGTGTGTACCGACTCATCACCATGAACCCATTACTGTGTTGTGCTGTTATAAAAAGGGATTCAACAAAAGAATTATTGTGAGCTCTAGGAAACAATGTTTGCCTATAAATATTGATCCCCTTACCCTCCCTCCCTTACTTTACGTCCACTCTCAAGCCCATCATAACTGTTTTACGAATTTCATAAGCAGATGATCACGCTATTTGGTTAGTGTGGATTTTAGGAAGCTCTTGACAAGTGAGGCATCGGACAACTGTCAGAAACGACAGTTTATTTTGACGAGTTCTTGTTGTAAAAAAAAGGAAAATCCATTCAGTAATAAAAAGTTTTGCTACTTGTAGGGGCGTGACACTTGTATCAGTTGGAACAAATACTACCTGGAGTGATATCTTATTGAACTTCTGATGAGGACTTGTGATTCCAGAAAAACTTGATATCCATTTACAATTTTTAAATCCGCTAGTCTCTCGGCAAGGTCGAAAATGATCGATGGGACTCTTCTATTATTGACCCTGCACGCAGTTTTATTATTGACCACTGGTCAGCTCCAGGATCTCGTCTTCAGTCAAAGCGAAGAGCAAAACGTTGGCCAGTTTGTCGGTAGCGTCTCAACCAGCCCCGGCTTAATTGCGGCTATTGGAGGAGACACTGAACGCGGTAGTCTAAAATACAACATTCTGCCGGACAGCAGTAATAAAAACGGAGATTTATTCCGGATCGATCCCGTGTCGGGAAACGTCACGTTCGCCGTGAAAGTCGATAGAGAAAGAGTGTGTCCCTTGACCAACGCGTGTGAGCTGTCTTTCGCAGTGTCCGTCTCGGGGAACAACAATTTTTTCATTCGCGTGCCAATTAGAGTTGTTATTACTGACATCAACGACAACAGCCCGACATTCAAGGACAGCGCCCTCGACGTGCACATCAGCGAGGCGGCCCCCGTAGGGTCGTCCTTCCCACTGAGTGCCGCCACCGATTTGGACCTGAGCTTGGAGAACGGCGTCGGCGCCTACGCGGTCGAGCCGGAGAGCGAAGCGTTTAGAGTTTCCATGACCCAGAACCAGGTTGGGATGACGCAGGTGTATCTGGTGACCAGGCAGGGCTTAGACAGGGAAACGAAAGACTCTTACAAGCTTTTCGTGGTGGCCAGAGATGGAGGGACTCCACCGAGGAGCGGAACCCTGACCGTGAATGTTGTGATTGACGACTACAACGACAACAGCCCTGTATTTTCCAGCACTATCTACTCGGCCACCTTTAACGAGACGGCGGGTGCGGGTTACAGCGTCGTGACCGTGGCGGCCACGGACAACGACATCGGAGACAACGGCAAAGTCGTCTACAGCCTCAGCACCGTCCAGCCGTCCAACAAGGTAGATCTAAGAGATAGAATCGACGTCAACGGCACCACAGGTCTGGTCTATCTGAAAAGACCCCTGGCCAGCGGAGACTATCAGATTCTCATAGACGCCAGGGATATGGGCTATCCCCAGAGGTTCAATCAATCGCTTCTGAAGATCTCGGTGATGGACACGGAAAACAGCCAGCCCGTGGTCAGCTTAACGCCAGTGCCAAACAACGACCTACCCGCCGGGTGGGTGCCGGAGGTCATCGCCGGAACGGGGACGGTGGTCGCCGTCGTCACGGTCGAAGATCCGGACTCGGGCCAGAACGGGGACGTGACTTGCTCCAGCATGGAGCCCAATTTTCTTCTCCAGCAACTGGGGCCCGGAGCCTATAAGCTCACGTTGGCTGGACCCCTGGACAGAGAGCGCACCTCAAGCTTCGACGTTACGGTCATGTGCCAGGATCACGGTTCGCCCAGTCTTAACGGTACCGCGTTTATCAACATCCGAGTCTGGGACATAAATGATAATAAGCCCGTTTTGGGAAGAAGCACTTACACTGCCAGTATCATAGAGAATAATTTGAAAGGGGATACGGTGCTTGTGGTGAATGCTCTTGACGCAGATGAAAATGAAAACGCGAGAATCGAATACAGACTTGTGGAAAGTAACGATAGTTTTACTATTGTGCCCAATACAGGAGTAATCAAAGCCAACAGAGTGTTCGATTACGAAGAAGCGACCAAGTACGAATTCAGGGTTCTGGCAATTGACAACGGTAACCCCAGACTGACCGGAAGTGCCAATGTAGTGGTCACCGTAAGGGACGTCAACGACGTCGCCCCGAGATTTTCACAAGAGAGCTATTTTTTCCAACTCTACGAAAACCGAGAGCGCGGAAGCATTGTGGGTAATTTCACCGTTTCCGACCCTGACACGGAAGAAGGTGGGGTCGTATCTCTTTCCTTGCAGCCCAAGCAGGGCTCTGACCAAATGGTGCCATTCACGGTGACCAAAGATGGCCGCATCATCGGGGATGAAAAGTTCGACCGTGAAGTGCGAGACACCTACACGTTTTTCTTGGTGGCTACGGACAACGGTCAGCGCCGACTGACATCGTCAGTCATGGTTACGGTTAAAATTCTGGACGAAAACGATAGCAGACCAGAGTTCATTTTTCCTGGCAATCAGAACTTTTCGGCTTTTGTGGACATCCCTATAGAGGAGGACACGGTCATCTTAAAAGTTGAGGCGCACGATGCGGATGACGGGAAGAACGCCGCGTTGGTCTATAGCCTCACCGAGAGCAACGCCTCCAACCTCTTCAGGATTGCCAGGGTCAGCGGAGAGCTGATGCCGAACAGGAACCTCGCAGCAGGGGACATTGGCACGTACGCCATCACCATCAACGTGTCGGACCAGGGCTACCCACAGCTCTGGTCCACGAGGGTGCTCCTCCTGGTGGTACAGTCGGCGGCGGCTACTTCCTCCGGGAGGGTCATCGCCGATCAGAACGTCCTGATAGTTGCCTGCATCATTTGCTTCACGGTCATCGTGTCCGGCGCTGTGCTGGTGGCGATTTGCGTCCTGAGGAGAATCGACCATCAAAGGAAGTACTCCTCGGCCCGTAGGGACGCCGCCCATGCGAGTCTAGACACCAGACAACAGTACGACTTAGCAGTAAGTAGAATATTTAAAATCTACAATTAAATACATCTCTTAGTCTATATGTCTGGAGAGAAATTTCCTTTAAACACACACGATTAGTTTAATCAACACAAACTCCTATTTTGTATTGCTAGTTTCTTTAGTTCTGGCTAGCATAGATAAATTGGTCCAGCTCTTTTGTTTGAGGGAATCAATAAACAAAAAGTGTCTAATGTTAGACCACGCCATTTCCTCGTATCTCCTAACCACATACACTAATGGGCTCTCTCTCACGAACCACAAAAGTCACAAAAAGTAATCTAATCTAATTTTGTTCTATCTTATGTTTTTCTTAAAGTTTTGTGATTTTAAATAAGCGCTATATATCCTTTGCGGTAATCAAAAATGCTTTTATTGACTAATCTAGCCATAGAGAATTATAGCTACATGTATGTTTTTTGTTGCTTAGTGTTAAATGCGTTCTGAGGTTTACATTATGTTTGATGTCAGCGCTATATAAATAAACGAATTATTATCTAATAAAAAAGATTTACACATATGAAATAGCATTACAGGGTTAAAAAATCTCTAGCATAAATGTAAATGTTTTACACCTTTAAAGATTACTATAGCAGCAGACGGATGTTTCAAATAAACTGGAAGTATAAATATAGGTCAGTGACTTTAACAGACCAAATGGGAACATTTTTAGAACAATTCTGAATCATTTCATTTTTTTTCCAACAATGAAATTGTGTTTTCCTTTTGTTGGCAACTATTGTTTTTAACAAAATATTTTGCAATTAAATTTTATTTTTTTCATATTGCTAAAACTGCTAAGATTTCATATTAATTTTTCTATACGTCTTTTGTGGAGAACAATATTCAAAACAATATAAAAAACAACACACCTAACAAAGGGACGCAATGAAATTTCGATACCGAACAAACCAAAGAGCCTGACCACTATGAGCAGCTAGAAAAACACAACAAACTGTTGATTGTGGCGCCTTCGTTGACCATTGTCCACCACGTTACGGCCCCTCATTCTTTCACCGTCCCCTCATCATTTTACCTGCTGACCGTTTCTTCCCAAACCTTCCTTCTTTTTTTTGTGTATGCGCTAACACACTGACCAGTGGGCAGGGCAGTGGACAAATTTTCAAACAAAGTTTGCCTTTGTCTGGAGCTTGTGCACCGGGCAACTGTGTCAATACACCGCCGAGTCTGGGCACACACTGCCCACAGAACAAATCTGGGAGATTTATGGGAATTTTGTGACTTAAGGCTATTTAACGTGCGTGTGTGTAGTGTTGTGGGGGGGGGGGGTAGCTATGAGACTTGTCCGTTACTATTAAAAACAAAAAGGTTACATGTATACATATCTATTGACGATTCAGTTCATATCATTGTAAAAGAAGCTATTGAAAGTAAATTAAAGTACCCTTCGGACCAAACTGATCATAGGGCCTGTAAAGCAGCGTTCACCAGTTTCTGTGGCCACGGCATACTAGGTGATTGTGTGGCCAGCACAATGCACATCTGCCTTTACTTTACCCCCCACTAATGTCAGGTATCCATCAGAGCTAGGTAGACCCAAAGACACCGTCCAGACCCGGGAAACATTCCTAGCCTTTAACAGGATTCGAACCCATGATCTTCGGTACGCCAGTCGAATGTGCTGCCGCTCGGATCAAGCTTCTTTACTAAGCGAAATCAGCAATAACAATGAGTTTAAATAAGTCTTGCGCAACGTCAAAGTTGTTAGATGCTAGAAATAATGGAACTTGCACACTTTTTTTACGATGTGATATAGATTTAAAAAAAAAAGACATTCATTTACACAGGGTACACAGATAGCCATGTGTACTTTTAGAAAGTTAAGTCTGCTTCTGCCACACAATCTCCTTGTATGTTTTGGCCATCGAAAACGTGTGAACTCACAAGCCGTTTGGACTGGATGCAATACATGGAAAGGATATTGCATGGGATTGCTACTTATCTATTGCAAATGTAACCTTGGTTACATGTAGGCCTATGCAAGGACGTGTATCCTCTTAGTGGACAATGGCCACACGAGACTAATGGCAGTTACTATTTGACTGAGATGAATGCCCACAAAATCACGTGACTTCATTAACTTCTAAAAGACCATCCATTCAATTACGTTGACGTGGCTGTACACGTGTTGGTCGTTAACGGACGGAATATCTCAACATTCTTCTACCTAGTGTCCACTCTCTCTCTCTCTCTGTTGACCGTTCTCCCTTCCCACCCTGCCCCCTCCCCCCCCCCCGATTCGGTGACATACGTGGGGGGACCAAATCCGACACGCGTGTGTTGACCGACGGCCAACAACGTCCGCTGCACTCGAGCTACGAGAGTCTTAAGGGGGGAGAACCCACTACAATAAAAAAAAGAAAGAAATGTAAACTTAGTAGGCCATGCTAAGGTGAAGTAATCTATCACTTAAGTAGGGGTCTCTCATTGACTGGGGTTATTTGCTCCTGTCATTTTATTTCTTTAACACACACACAAGACACATTGGTGTGTGTGTTTGTGTGTGGGAATTCGGGGGGCGAGGGCGTAATATATTAAACAGCGCCCCCCCCCCCTCTCCCACCCCTTGGTGTCGTTTTGTTTGCTGATTTCTTGAAAAACTTTTCCCGTAGAATGGAGAACGGTTCCTTGGGTTTTGTTAGTTTGAGAACACTTGGGCTGTAACAAGGAAAGGAGGGGGGGGGGGGGGGAACCTTAACTCAGGCGACGGCCTCCTTCTCTAAACAAGGGGAAATACTCTGTCAGTGTTCTGAATAGAGAAAAATTGACATGTGATACACTTTGCGGTTGGAGTTCTAGGTACCGTACGTACACTAATAAGGCTTTCTTAGTTTGCGTTCAACAAATTAACATATAATTAGGCCTACTCTCATTTTACATGTAAAAACACGGGTAAATATGGTATGAAAAAATACGACACACCAAACATGAACATATTACTATACAAGAAAAAAATTTCTCCAATCAATATTATTTAAAAAAGAAATCAATTATTCCTTAAGGTTAATGGTTGATACAATTTTTTTTTACCTCTCTCTCTAAATATATAAATATTTTTTTAATGAGAGTCGATAATGCGTTCAAGATTATTTTTTCGGACTACTAGGGTTGATGTCCATTTGTATATCAAATATAAAGATCTTGCGGATATTATTATTAATAAAAGGGCAAAAATGTTTTATTTTATTATTCCTTACTTAAAATAAATTTGGGTTTCATAAAAAGTAAAAATTTTCCTATTGAATAATACTATTCAATCTCAATGAATGAATAAAATTCACGGACTATCACGTCGCATGCCAACTTTTTTTTTCGTAAGTCGATTGGTCAGATTACTCAAGTGGTCAGATAACTCTACTAATAAATTGAATCGTGTCTAATGAAAGTACCACGACGACATTAAATTACCAAAGTTTAATTAAAAGCTAATCCACATCTCCTGACTGAGACCAACTTTCTACTTCAGAAACACTTCACGCTCAAATCTTCCCCACACACCACACAAAACATTAAAAAAATTATCACAATTGGCACCCTCCATAGTCGTCCGCTTGGGAGCTGCGGGGAAGGGGGGGGTTGAGAGAAGGGGGGGGCTTTTTTCCCTTCACCCTTCCCCAATATTGGAACATAATAACAACACTAGCAGTTTGCGTTTGCAGCTTCCCCTTCCCTCCCCCCCTCCCCCACACACCGATGGTTGAAATAGTTACTGTGAATCGTTGTTGCTTAAAGTTGCTTTATATTCAAACTGACGTCGCTCCATTCGCTGAAAAAAATACCCTGCTACGCCCATGGCACCCGCATGTCTCCAAGACGTCCTATTTTTGTGTGTGTGTGTGTCGATAATCCAATATTATTGCCGCCTCTGTTGTTGTTTTTTTCTTGACAGGGATGTTACAAAATTCCGCCGATGCTCCAATCATCACGCCTCTAATTATCATATTTTTTCTCTCTTGTGTTTCAGAGTTTCAGGCAGCGTCTTCGGTTGATTTAATTCTAATTACTTATTGATTCTTTGGGAACTTTTTTATTTTGGCCAAAAATAAAGATGTCAATATTGTGTTAAGATGAAAAGTTGAATCGAACCACGCCATCTAGGGATTACTTTGCACAACTTTCTTCTCTCAGCCCCCCCCCCCTTTCCCCACGCCGCCAGAATTAATTTGACTTAATCTATTCACACTCACGCCCTTAAAGTGTCGTTTATTTAACAGGGTTCATTTGTTATTTTTCCTTTAGAATTTTTTTTATGTTGTTGTTGTCATTTTGGTTACTTGGCCAGCCTTTTCCATAGCCAATGAAAACACAAGCTGATAAAGTGTGCCGGTTAAACTTCCGGTAAGAAAAACAAAGGATATAAGGATAATCCGCATGGCCAGTATTAATAATTAATTTGTAGACTTTGTCAAATTATTATTTTCAAGACAGTAGAGATGAGTAAAGGCTAATGGAAGAGGAGGGAGTATTCGCTCTACTTTCAGCTTTTGGTTCAATTTACACTTGTGAACAGATTTTATCGCACATGAAAGCTGATTTAAGCATAGCCTACAAATAGGTCACTTAAACTTGACCACTCAACTAAAGAAACTAAATATGTACCACGCATTGAACAATTAGCGAAGAGCTCTTATTATTTAATTAGGCATACAAATAATGTATTGTAAAACAAGTATATTTGTTTTATTATTTCATTATATATGTAAGCAGCTTTTTAAAGTAGCATTATGGAGCAAGGTGGGCGAGCGGTAGTGCGTTAGGCTGGCGTTCCTAAGGTCCCGGGTTGGAATCCTGGTGGAGGCTAGGATTTGTTCCCGTGTATGGAGATGTCCCTGAGTCTACCTAGTTCTGATGGGTACCTTAGGCTGGGCTTTGTGCTGGCCACACAATCCCCTAGTATGCCGTTGGCACAAAAGCTGGTGAATGCTGCTTTACCGGCCTATTGATCAATTTAGTCCGACGGGATACTTTACTTTACTATACTAGCATTATATTATAATATTATGCAATTGTTATAATTATTAATGTTTAAAAAAAACTTTTTTAATGGACCAACAATTTAGGCGGGAAATGTTTATTTACCACTGTTTAACGTAAGTTGATGTTTGACCTCTAACAACATCTTGAAATGAGCATCAGAATGCTGGATTTGTATATAAAAAATAACTAAAAAGTAAAATTTGTTATATTACAAAACGGCTTGTTTGTATGGCTAAATCTAAATTTTTAATATAAATTAGGGAAATTTGAATGTAGGGGAGATAATTAATCCGTTTTCTCTGCGTTAAAATGTTTAAATATGTTTCTAATTTGTTCTTTAAAAAAATATGGCTTACAATATATAACTTTAAAATAATCAAACTATATAAGGTAGTTAAAAATTATATAAAATTATATGACTAAATAACTTATATTTACATTTTCAAACATAACATAAACTAATCAATTTGTATGATTACTATGTATCAATTCTGCTTAAATATATTGTTATTGCTGAATTTAATATTGTTGAGTGAAGACGCTTAAAGTACTTAAACTTTAAATATAGAAAATCTCAGTTATGCTGAGATCAAATTTTCATAAGCTTATGATAGGTGTTAAAAATATTTCTTGTCAACTATATAAAAGTTATTAGACACTAACTAACTAAGGGGCACAATGGCCAAGTGATAGAGCGTTCGACTGGCGTACCGAATGTCCCGGGTTCGAATCCTGGTGCAGGCTAGGATTTTTTACCGGGTCTGGAGAGTGTCCCTGAGTCTACCCAGCTCCGATGGGTACCTGACCTTAGTTGGTAAAGTATAGGCACTACTGTACCCATGGGCCTCAAAGACTGGCGTAGTGTGTAAACCGCCGATACATTCACATTAAGAATACACCGGCGGGCGAACGCATGGAGGACAGCCCACGCAGCGGGTCCGATGTTCATTGCACCGTCGAGAGGCCACTGGTCTCGGTGGGGAGGTAGCAATGGACGCTGCAACCCCGTCTCGAAACCCACCCGGTACCTGGATGCCTGTGCCTATAGTATAGGATTTGTGCTACCAGGTGTCAATGCAGGAATACGAGCGAGCCACCACGATAATGATCCTTAGGGAAACTGCAGTGAATGGTCACTGGCCTGCGGAATCCTTCCCTGTTACACGGCACGCGTGGGGTGGCTGGAGCTCGGACAGAGTTATGCTCAAACCTAAGCGTTTCGCCCTGGACACAAGAGCTTCGGCTCGTCTGGGATTCTTTAGAGACTTTTTAATTGGGTGCCTGGATGGTATAGGCGCCTGTGCACAATCACCTAATATGCCCTGGCCACAGAAACTGGTGAACTCTGCTTCATCGGCCACATTATCAATTTGGTTTTGAAGGGTACTTTACTAATGCAATAAAAAGAAGATGAAAATCACAAACACATTAATTTTTAATTAAATATAAAACGCTTTAACGATTTTCCCAAGGAAGCTCCATTACTTTTGGCATTGGTCCTGCTACGGCGCTAACAAAATTGTAGAGCAGGTTAACTTTCGGGCTGTCGGCACGCTGAATGAATTAGAAATCCTAATATGGCACACTATTAGCAAAAGGTTGCTGACCCCTTATCTATATCTATACGGCTACATGAGCTAATGATGAATCTAAACTTGTTTAATGTGCTTTAAAACAGCACACCGAAAGGTCCAGGAAAATTACGAAAATTAAGCCAAAATTATTTTTCTTACGTTGTATTCTTTTAAAACTGATGTGGGTAATAAAACATGATTCAAGTACCCAACACACTTGTGTATTACGATATCTATATAATCCATTAATCAACATGGAATCGAGAATTCCTTTCTTTACACGCTACTTTAGTTTAAGTCATACCAAACTTGCAATATTTTGTAAATTAGCTTTGTGTAATTTCTTGCTCTTTTCTTTACTGGCAATGTTTTCTTTGTCTTGGTTTAGAGATTTGCTCCTTTATAAAAAAAAAAGCTTATCTTTTAAAGACCAAGCCATGTTATAGATAAAATGATCCCACGGGGACGAGAGAGAGAGAGAGAGAGCGAAAGAGAGAGAGAGAGAGCAAACGATTGTTTTGAAACATTGTATCAATGTTTGATTTTCAAAACTCTCTCGGAACTGAGACCCTTAAATTGCAATTTCGTTTCTCTCTATCTGCTGGACCACTTTATATTTTTCTTTCTTGTGTGTGTGTTTTTTTTAATTCTTGGCGACACGGAAAATTTGCCTGGTTCCAGTGTTTGCATTACAGACCCGCTCGGAGTCGGCCCTCCGTGTCGCCGCCGGCCTGGTGTCTTCACTATCAAGGGCAGTAATCCGCATAACGTTACGGCAGATAACAAAATAGTTGCTATGTTCTAGAAAAGAGGGGTGGGGGGGGGGGGGAACGCATTACCTGTCCCTTGGCCAGTAGAGTATCGCCTATGCTAAATTTAATGTCGCCCAAATACAGCTACGTGTGTATTGTAATATATTTTTGTATCATGCTTGTTTAAATAATAATATGGTCAATATAATGTATTTTATCCTTTAGTTTATTTTTAAGCAGTCGCACCAGTTTAGTGAAAATGTTTGCTTTTGGGAGGGGTGGGGGAGCGGTGACTAAAGATTAAAGAGTCTGGTTGAAAGCAAAAAAAAAAAGCTCTCTGAAATGCGTTCCATCATCTAACAGGGCTAGAAACAGTAGTAAAACTACGCAGCCATATAATTTCAAGGTTAATGTTAACTAAAACTCTAACTAATACCGACACCCACCTACCACAGTACATCTGACACATACAACTAATCTCACTTTGATGTAGCAGTTGGACAACCCCATCAGTTGACCGGCGTTACACTATAATACGGTTGTTTCGCCTACCTATTCTCTTTTCATGTTTATCTGATTTCGTTATTTTATGTCGTTTCTTTGTTCAAACTTTTAAAACAGGTGGAAGGGAAACACACACTGTAATTTATTTTTTTATAGTTCTAAGGGTTCAATTAATTTTATGGTCTAAGCGAATTAACCAGCAAATATAGTTTATATAGAATAGTGGCCACGCAATGCTTCAAAGTCTAGATTTAAAAAAAAAAAATCTTTGAAAAAAAAAATTGTTTTGAATCAACTTAATCTTGCAATCTTCAAGATCAATACCATCAAATCCTTTTTTTTACGTTATAACTTATAATATACAAGAGCCAGGACTATTAATCAAAACAATGTATATTATATTTAACAAATTAGTAATATTGGAGTTTCCCTACACAAATCATTGGTAGAATATAACTGATCCTTTTAAAACTATGATAGCACATAGCAATGTCCAAAGGCGGACACATGAAGGTGCAAAAAACTGTAGGTACCCCCACCCTCCCCACTCCTCCTTACATGTTTTTAATGTAAAGGCCCTGATCTATTGTTTACAGACAACAAGAGATGAAGCTCTGGTCCATTTCTAAACCTTCAAATTCTAATTCCGCCGATCGTTGAAACCATTTAAAATGAATGGTTTGCGCCCTCGCTATGTTTACGTACTACTACTAAGACTTATAGGTAACAAAATAACAACATAGGACGTAAGTGCGAATTACGTTGTTATCTTTATCTTTTTTTTCTTCTGCTAGTTTCTATATTCTCTGCGTTCTTAGTTTAGTGACTATTGAAAGACGAGAAACAGTGGAGGGATTGGCGAATGGGGAAAACCAAGAGTTCAATAATATAAAAGAAAAAGTAATAGTTCTGTTAAAGAAAACAGACTGGTAGTTAAATAAGGTGTAGAGTGATACGTTTGTCAATAGGTTTTACAATATTGATTGCAGACATCGACAACACCTGCGCACCTGTTCAAGGTGGGGGGGGGGGGGGAAGTATGACGATAGCTCGTTGGAGATAATACCCGCGGTATTTACAAGGAAGGGACGTTTTTTTGGGGGGTTGGTGGTAGTGGTTGGGCTTGTAGAGGTTACTCCTAACTCTATGGAACATTTGAAGTGTTTAAAGGTTTGGGGTTGAAGCAAGCTTTATTGAGGGTGACAAGTGAAATATTTTTATTTCCTTTTACTTTATATCCGTGCATTGTAGTACGTATCGATACGTTTACTTTATATCCGTGCATTGTAGTACGTATCAATACGTTTCTCTTTTTTTTTTCATCTGCGTATGTTTCGGTGCACAATGTCAAGTGAAGCGTAGTGTGTTCGTTTAGCACAATGTCAAGTGAAGCATAGTGTGTCCGTTTAGCAAGGAAACTCGGGAATCGATCTCGGGGCGCTTGCATAACACAATGACGCCCTTTAGTCTTAATAAAAATAACTTATCATTCATAAAGGTTTTCTAAGGCTTTAATTCCGAGATCAACGCAGCGGTACACACAGCATTGAACTAGTAGACAAGGATGGTTTGATTTATATTGGTTTATCAATTATTAAAGTATATACTAGTCCAATTCGTATATAAAATTAGTTCTATGTATGTTTCTGTTGTTCAGTTTTATAGTCTCTTTGAGTTTATATCATGTTTATTGGAAGCTGGTAGTAAATTTTTAGTATATAATAAACTAAAGAGCACCTCTGGAATTGTGCATGTTTACAAAATGATTCTTGGACGTATGCAGTTTACATTCAAACGATACCTATATCAAAAAATAAGCTAGCTAGACGAGTGGATAGATGATTGTGTGGCTAGAACAATGTCTAGCCAGTTTAATTCTTGTGATATTAAAAACAAAACTGTAAGTCTGCATCGGCTAGTGATACTCTATCATTCACTATCATGGAATATCACAGAGTGATCAGACCTTGGTGTACTGACTGATTAATTTGAATTTATGCATAAATTAATGTTATGTAAATGTAGAAGTGACACTAATTCTGCTCACTCACGTGGGAGGGTATGTTTGGGTGCCACCCTTCCCCTAGTCACTATCACCACCCCCCTCTAATGAAGGTTCCTTGCCCAGGGTCTCAGTGCCTTAAACCGAAACAGATTGTGCCTTTAGTCACCACCCACTAAACAATAAACAACACACATACTCACCCATAGACACACACAAACATATATTATATATATATATATATATATATATATATATTCAATATAGATATATATATATATGTCAGGGTTTTGTCCGCTCTCATTACTCAGTGACACTGTAATACGTTAATCCGTTAATCCCATAGCCTTCTTAGCAAATAAACGAATCGATATCACTGTATTTGTGTGTATCTTTGTTTGTGTGCAGATGTCTTGTCTTATCCCATACCCAACTATTGTGTCATACTTTACATTCACTGCTCTTGAAATTTGTCACACTTTAGACCATGATTATTCATAACTTGTTAATTGGGCGTGAAACGTGTGTGGGTGTGTATGTATGTGTGCCTGCGTCAGTGCATAAAAGATGGGGTGGGAATAGTATTTGCATTAATGCTTATTTTCATTGCTTGTTCACATGCCTATAGATATGTTCTTGTTGTTTAGAAGTATGCCTTGTTTGGGGGTGGGTTTTAGGAAGCAATAGGGTTACTAAAACTAAAAGGTGATGCTTGCTTCAAAGCAGTAGCGTAACTAAAGGGGGTCGGCCACCACAGGCCCCCTATAGTCTGGATATGCGCCAAACTGACACATATTGACCTCTATGTACGTTAGCTACTAATAAATGAAAAACTACGTTTAAAGTTGGCAACAGTTTTGACTTCCGAATGGGTAAACATGTTTCTAGATTGTTTCAATTTGTTTTTTTTTTTATGGGGCACTTAAGTAAAATCCAACTACTCCCTTTTCGTTTCTTTGGGGCGCAAAACACCAATGGAGCCTGGTAGCAGGATTTAGCCAACCCCAATCTCCGTTGATTTTGAGTGCGTGTCAATTTAGCATCTTTTTGTTTTTGGGGCGCCATCATCCAATTTATTTATATATGCAACATTAGTTCTAGCCTACAGCGCTTCAAGTTATCAACGTTATTTGTATTTGCTTAAAACTTAATATTGTTATTTGTTGTTTATCTCTTCAGATAAGTAGCGTGAAGGACAGCACCCCAAGCTTGGATCTGAACTCATCCTTCCATCAGCAGAACTCAACGTCAAAGACAAACAAAGACAATAGCAGGGGCGTGCAGGGCCCATCCATTGGATACGCCAATGAGAAGTCGGTCAACATTCCAGGGTCGTCTGCGGGACAAGTACACCCGAGTCAAAACTCTCTAACCAGGGTAAATGTTTTCATTGGTTGGTTATCTTGACCTTTAAACAAGGGTGTTCACGTGATCAAAATAGATAATTAGAATACGTTTCTAAATCAATAAAAGTTTTACGGAACAAAAGACGAAAATTAAGACTTTCTTAGTCCTTATGGCTAAAGGAGCAGTATTTTTATTTTTCAATTTTTATGGGAATAGAAGGGAACCGTGTGACCATGCAAATTCCATACCGATTTTACTTTAAACACAGCGATTTTACTTTAAACACAGCGATTTTACTTTAAACACAGCGATTTTACTTTAAACACAGCGATTTTACTTTAAACACAGCGTCGTAAAAATAATTCCTGCAGTTTTGTTTTTTTACCTTGGATTGAACTCATGAACTTTGGAATATCTGTTCAGCACTGTGCTCCTGTATTATTGATATTAATGTGTTGCAATTGGACACATACATATAATCGGTAGCAACGTAATAAATGAAAAGACAATAAACACTCTTATAACCATTCTTAATATAAGCACAAAATGACTAACTTATCAGATTTAGTGTATTGGTAATTCCGACAAAACCTTTGACTAATTAAAATACCAAGTAGCTAGTCTCACATGTTTCACTCAAGTAATCAATGAGCAAAGTATAGCGTACGTATTTAATGAAAGTATAGAAAACATTGTTTTTGCTAAGTGATATTATAGATGAAGCCTTAAGAAATATTCACCTTTATGGTCGCTTTAGTATGCAGATATGAAATATTATAATGCAGTTAACTATTCCGTAGATGTATTTTTTTTACTTTTATGATATAACATTGATGAAACAATAAGTATAATATGAAACTATAATTATATGTATTGTGTAAAAGGTTAGAGAATTAGATTTAAGTAAACAAAAAGGTTCAATACTCATTCATGCTTGTCTTGTTTCTATTTTTAGTTGCCGGAAACGAGTGCAGCCAAACACGATGACTTCCATAGCACGAGCTCTACCGAGACCAGCACTGGGGACAGTGGCCACGGGAGTGATGAGGACATGTCCAACAGCATGGAGCAGGCCAATATCCCGTCCATGGTTGTGGAGCACGCTGTCCCGCTAAACATCCAGACGGCGACCAGGCAGAGTGTGGTGCGGGCGAGCTTCCCTCAACAAAACCGCGCCCAGAGGTCTTCTCTCACCAAGTCGCCGGCCAAAGTCAAGAGCCCCACAGTGAGGTTCGATCCCCACGTCAGCTATGACAATATACCTTCGCTACGCTCACCTCCGCCTTCTGCGCCCCCTCAGGGACCCCAAAGCACCCGTGGCGTCAGCGTTAGTAACGGCAGCATCGGCAACATCGGTGCCAACTCCACTTTTGCTCAGAGCAGGCCGCAAAAATACGACCTGGTCGTCCGCCAAAACCAACAGAGCCCGCCCCAGCACCAGTTGCACTCCCCACACCACCAGCTCCCCCCTTACCCGCAGCAGAGGCTCCACCCGTTGGAGCATCCGGCGCCTCCCCACCTCCCGGCACAGAACAGCAAGGCCAGGTTAGCCTCCCCCGTTTACCCCGCGTCTGCCCCCAGACCAGGCCAGTACCGCCCTCCGTCTTCCCTGGGCGATGACCTGGACGATGAAAGTGACTTCAACACGACCACATCCGGGAGCTACAGTATAGCATCGGATGACGTGGCCAGACTCGGCAGCCTTGGAGAAATCAAAGACATGTTCGTATGAGAGCACAATAACATAGCATGCATCCCCCAATCTCTAGTGGAACCCAAGGCATCACATCCTCAATCTCTTGAAATCATTACAATCATCACCATGAGATGCACTTTCTGAAACCTATAGCAGTACAAATGATCTTCCAATGATCTTTGTTTGCTTGGCTGTTTATAGGGAAGAGACATTAGTCACGTGTTTCATATTGTACTATGACATTAGGAGATCATTCTTTGTTTGATGTGAAACATTCCTTGGACTTATTTATTACACTAAGATACAGTACAATATTATACTGTAGAGTAAATCATATAAAGAATACAGGACATACTTTGTATATCTTGGGCAGCTCGTACTATTATTCATGTAATTATTGAATGTATTGCCTTTTCACCAAACAAGACAATGGTTTATCCTTCACAGTGACTAACTTCTCAAAGTTATTCAATGTCACGAAACGGAAATTCCCAGTAAACATTTCACTGTGAAACGGAAATTCCCAGCAAACATTTCACGACTTGCATGCATATACCCACTTGCTAGTCACAAATATTTGACAGTCATGCGCAGCTATGTAAAATAAAAGAAGAGAAAATAACAACATAAACAAGTTTTCTGCAACCACAACTTTCACCAAGTGATAACATTTGGAAAAACATTTGGAATAGATCTTTATTGAACTTATTGGCATGATAAACTTTATGATATAACCTTTTAGCTTGTTCACAAGTTTTCCCACTATTCTCACTTTAATATCTGTTTCAACAATGATTATTTAGCCTTCCGAGTTTGTTTACCAAAATATTTTTACTAGTTTAAAGTGAAACAAATGTTAAACAAAATGAAAGAAGTTATCCTCAATTTAATAGCTATTTTCGATATTATTAATAATGACAGAGACACTATAACCAGATCTAGTGTGTTCAGATTAGGCCTACATCTTGAACATTTCTAAATGGTTTGCATTTACACGTCTCTTGTTTCAAGCATTTTATAAAGGACTTTTACAAGCTAAATTGGTTTTGTTTTTTAATTCACTATTAATGTTGAAAGCTATGAATTATGCCTACTGATGAAGTGAGTTGAATTAATTAAATCTGCGAAGAGTGGTTTAACATGTGTGGCATGTAATATATAAAGTAAGATAAGTAATGTTCAAATATAGATAGAACAAAGAGTGAAGAAAGTGTATTAAGAGAGAATGAAAGAAAGAGAAATAATAATAATAATAATAATAAATAAGTCAGCAGAATTAGCGTATTACTACATATTTCGTTGTCTGTCTGTATTCTGTAACTGTCGTCTGCGCATAGAACTGTCACCAACGGAATATGCCCTATATAAGCACCGCTATTATTATTATTATTATTATTATTATTATTATTAAGAGAGAATGAAAGAAAGAGAAATGAGAGAAAGGAAAACTGACTGTGCGAAAAAGAAAATTGTATATTTATACATAATGTTCAATATTGTAAAAAAAAACATTTCAATCTATTGTCATAATTTATAAATACATATTTTTAATAAAAAATATAAATTAAATTTAAAATTATGTTTTCATTATGTTGTTTTATTCTTGCATATTTCTAATGTGGTTTCCAATGTCTTTTTTTTTTGTTGTTGTTTTTTTTTTTGCTGTTAAGCACACAGACAGACACACGAACAGACCTGTAAACACAAAAATATATACAGGTAGCACACAGACACACCCTGCCTAACTGGCTTTGTCCAGGTTCACAGTTCACATCAGTTAACACTTCAAGTGTATCCATCCGGGCATTATATCCCCTTCAGGCGATTGACGACCTCCACAGTGTACAAGTTTTTTGACCAACCATTTGCTTATATTAATACGAATCAAAAGGTCAGTAAAATAATGTCACACACACACAATACAACAAGAAAAAAGACAAAAAGATGTGTCTTTACTTACTTCTTCCTTACATGGGTCAGGTCCCCCACCCCCTCCTCCCTAAACCATCTCACCCCCGATCACCAATCCAGCGTGTCTTTAAAAGCCAGCACGCATAAACATTAGGTCCAGGCCACACCAAGGGCAGTGTATTTATGTCACGTCCAACTTTAATTCAAAGGGAAGAATCTAAAATCGTGGAGAGCAGGAGTTTGATAAAGGGACTTGATGAGACCAATATGTCAGGACAAAGAATTTTTACGTTTTGATGGTAAATCATCCAGAAAATGAATATTCATAGTGCTTCTCTTCCATTCACGTCTTTCCACGAAATTTGGTCTTAGACGCTTTCATTGACTTGGAGAAGTCAATATTATACAGGTCAGCAAATCAAAGAACTCGACCAGTCGGTTTCGCGTTGTAGAACTGAGTTTCCCAAAAGCAGGGTCGCGGCTTGTTTACCGGGTTACAACATCAAAACTACAGGGTCAAAATACAAAATATAAAGAGAAAATTTATAGAAACTAATATTTGTACGTGCTAATCATACACTAATATATTAGTGAAAAAAACTAACAACGTTTAGTAGATCACAAAGAAAAAATAATTATAAAAAACAACTTGGTCATATATAAGACGATTGGGCAAAGCTAAAGTAGAGAATAGACTTAAATATAGCAATAACAAATATTACATTGTTAGTCTAAAAAAAACGTATTATTTAGCTGGATCGCCAGTACCTATTGAACTGAAAAGATTAGGTTTGAATGTGTTTTAAATGATGTTAAGTTACTGATTTTCCTGGTTTGTTCAGGCAACCCATTCCACGCCCGGATGCCACTAGGGAAGAAAGAGTAATTATATGCATTTTGTTCTCGCATAAAGGATAAGGAAAGTGTTTTTGTCCGTATGTTTCTCTGAGAATTGCAACAGGTTGTCATCTTAAATATTTAAGGTTGTTTGGAAGAAAAAAAGAAATACAGGCATAGAAAAAAAAAAATATTCGCTTGAATTTTGAATTTTATTTACCTCCTAAAACACATGTTTTAATGTTATGCTAATGACGCCTTATTAGCATACTGTGACCTAGGTTTTCAGGTCACGCCTCAAGATAGACATGACTGACATATTCTAGCTTTCAGATTTAAAAAAAGAAGCATTCATTAAAACTTTACAAAATTAAAGGTATATAAAATTGTATATAAACATATCATTTTGTGTTGATTCCTTTATGAATCCGTCGCTTTAGCAAAGGATTAGTCTTCCACGATGTTGTGCAAATTGTAACAAAAATTAAGGTTATTTGCTTTATACCCAAAATTTCACAGGAAATCTATTTGTATTATAGGAGCTGACCTAAAATTTCGGTTGCTGAATCGTTTGATTGAAATAAATAAACGCATATGCCATAAAATTATGCACCTACACATGCATTATGATGAAAATATAAACGAACAATGGGGATAATCAAGGCTATATACAATTGACACAATTCTATGGTTTGGGAGTGTATGCAAATCCAACTTCAACAGAAAATATTACTACAAATAATTTATTATGAGCTAATACAAATCTTAATGCCTTTCCCTTTCTACGACACTCTCTCTCTCTCTATCGCTGTGTGAGTTGGTAGAAATTAAATTATGGGTGTAGCAAATTGTAGTTAATAACAACTTTATATACACTTTATATACACTTTATAACAACTTTATATACACTTTATAACAACTTTATATACACTTTATGTTTAGGCCCAAGGTCCTGGATTCGAGTCATGAGTGACGGCTATGATTTTTAACTGTGTCTGAAGGGTGTACCCGAGTCTACCCATCCCTGATTGGGTACCTGACAATAGTTGGGAAAAAGTAAAGGCCCTTGGGCACTGTGCTATCCACTCAATCTCTTAGTATGCCGTGGTCCACGAAAACTTGTCAACGTTGCTTTATTGTCCCTAGGGATCAATTTGGTTCAACGGGAATACTTTTTGTTTACTCTAATATAGACAAAGTATTAACAGATGTCTCAAATTATATTGATAAAGAAAAAAAGCCACAACAGTTTTGTTCCATGAGCTAACATGTCCGGGTAGGGATTAATTTTCCTCAATGTATTTAAATAGATGTAGGTCAAGAGGTGAGCGGTAATTGATGTATATCACGAGAACTTATAACTCTATACGTCCTTCTAGTCTACCTCAAGCCTTCCATCCGTTTCCTTTCAGTTTCAGTGGCACATCAGATGAATGCAGAGTTTATAAACGACATAAAATGAATCTCAATCTGACACTAGAACATTTTTACCCCCAAATTTAATAGTTTTTTTTTGTAAAATTCCTTTATCCTTTATATTCTAAGCTATTATTTGCGTTTAGAAGAATTTTCCTCAAACAAAAGAGAAGTTCATGTTAAAGGATTTAAACCACGATGTTTGTTTATATGAAGTTGGTAAATACTAGGCCCTATATTATTTTTCTCCATTTTATGTTTTTCATAAATAATTTTTGCTTTTGCGTTCCTCATCACAGCCACTTTTGATAGTTTTCGCTGTGGATGGACACAAGAAGAAGTCATTTGGAGTTCGCTCATTTGAATCGGTCGCGCCTTCTTTGGGGAACAACTTGCCTCAGACACTGTGAGAATCTGGGATAAAAAAAAGTCTTTAAAAACATTGACCTTTTTCTTTTTCATTAACTAGTGGCTGTGTGCCTTATGTGTCCATACAACTGTCATTGCAATTTATACCTTTATAAACTTGTCTAGCTTAGAGAAATGTCAAACAAATTAGTTCTATACTTGTTCTTTGTATCTCAATGTTAAATGCGCTCTGTGCTTACAATATGTTTTTCTTCTTCTTCATATTACAGTGGAGGCCCGAGGAAAAAGTCCACAATTTAACTACATACAAAATTTTATAACATTACAAACAGATAACGGAGTTTCATTTGAGGTATTTAGTTCAACACTTCAGTGAAGATTTGAAAGCAGGTACAGAGGGGGCAGTGATGGAGGCTTGGTCCAGTGTGTTCGACAGTCTAATGGCTGACGGAAAAAAAAAAGAATATTTGTAGACGTCGGTGCGTGCGTGTGGAACATGCATTTTGAGCTGATGACCTCGGGTAGAGCGGGACACCTGTTGGATGCGACCTGGCTGAGTGGACATTCCACGTGGCGGTTCATGATCTTGTACAAAGTGGTGACTTTGTCTACCGTTCAGCGGTGTTATAGGGGCTTAAGTTGGAGTTTGTCCACTAAAGTGGAGGTGCTTGTTTTTAGAACGTAGTCCCGTAGGATAAGACGTGCCTCTCGACATTGGGTCATCTCCAACGTGGATATCACTTATTATTATTATTTATTAAATCAAAAAAATAAATATTATTAGCCTTTATTATGATTAACGTTATTATATTATATTAAGTGCATAAAAACCCCTTTTGATATAAACAACATGATGTTAATTGTGTTGCTTTGGGAGGCTGATTAAATGACCAAATTTCTGTTCGTGATCTATGGTTAGCTAGGAACCTCTGAGCATCGGAATTCAACTGACAGACATTGTATTATTTGTATACTGCACACAAGAACTTCAAGATCATTGCAATTGGACATTTTTAACAATTGAACGTTTATAATAAAATATAAACAACTTTCCAATTCAGAGAACACAGAAGCCTCGCCTTTCCTTTCCTGTAAGCTAAAACAATAAAATATATTGTCCTTTTCTTTTCTGCCTGACTATGCGGAACAAAACTAATCCGCAGAAAAAAATATTTGTGCATTAGTTCTGGCTGAACGCCTTAATTATGCACTATGTGTCATGCACGATGTCGGAGGAATACAATTCACTGTGTGCCGCGTCAATCACATTTGAGAACTCCCTCCGCGCATTTAAAGGATCATGGCTTTAAGATGTCCGTTTATCTTTTTTTCCATTTCCCTCCCCCCACCTCCTTTAATGGCCATTAGCTGGTCACACTGAGTGCGTTCCCCCCTCCTCGCCCCCTACCTCTTTCACCCCATTCCCGGCTTTCCCGTTTTCCTGTTTTGCAAGAAAACCAAGTCACGCGAAGAACGAGTCCGCTGTTAGTGCCCGTCCATAAGGAGACGATGATTACTGCCAAACAAGTTCTTTTTCTCTTGTCAGTTCTAGCGGATAATCCCTGCATTCATGCAGCGGTTTACTGTCATTTATGACGGAAATCTCTCCCCTCCGTACCTCCATCCCCTCCCTACACACACAGACACCATCAATCCAATGCAATCAAGATTCAAGTTATTGTATTCAAGGATTGAGAATGGCCCTGGTATTAAATATGAAACACTCACGCAATCAACAATACAAGCGGGAAAAACAAAAGCCTTTAAAGTTATTAAAAGCACCGGTTCTCAAATGGCGGGTCGTGGCCCTGTGCCGGTCCACGAAAACTAAGTTATCGTGCCACAAAAAGAATTTTTAAAATGTTCAAAATCTAGGTCAGTAAATCAAGATGTACTAGCAGTCGATCCTAAACCAGTATATGGCGCCTTTAGGGGATACTTTCTCACATTTTAACCCAAATTTTAGCTACAAGTCTAAAGTATAGACATCATTACAAATTTTAGCTACAATTCTAAAGTATGGACGTTCTTATAAATTTTAGCTACAAGTCTAAAGTATAGACATCATTAGTCTCGAAACGTGTAAAAAAAATTCATTATTCTTAAATGTTTCGGGGTCACTAAGTAAAAGTATGAGAAAGAAAAAGGTCACAAAAAGAAAAGGCTTGGGAATCACTGCTATAAAGTATTATGCTTAAAGTATTAAAATGTAATACCAGTCGCATAGAATTTTGTTGGGCTTCTTGCATTAAAAACTGTAGGAATTCTTGATGTAACCAAGATGCCACTTAACAAAAACCCTAAGACTTGTACAGTTAAATTTTGGACTTTTATTATCTTTGGCCTAAATCTGCAGTATATACAAAGCTAATATCTCTGATATCAAGTGTATAGTAATCAAATGGTAACATTTCTCACTGTGTAGTTATGTATTATTATTATTCTGGTATTTCTCATTCATATGTAATTTTGGTAAGAAATGCACGTCTTTGCGTTGTTCAAGACACTTACAAAGTGATGTAAATAATTTCCGTTGAAACATGGATTCAAAAGTTATTCCTCATTAGATAAAGGCAATTACTGCATCTAACAAAGACTATAATGAGTTTGACCTCTTGCTCTATTTTTAGAGCCTAAATGTTCTTTTTCCGTGCCCAACAAATAAGACTGTCTTAAATGACTTATATGCTCCTACGTTTGCATTAAAGGTTTCCGCTGAATACAACTTTATATTTATATATTTATTTTTTTATGAGAAAAATCACAGCGATTAAATAAAACGGAAGTGTACTGTACAAAACTTACAAAAGTGAATAGGGAATTCTGAAAAGAAGTCAATCGAGTCACCAAATATCAGAGAAATATTAAAGCACGCGGTCCGTCTCATTATAGTCTTAGCATCTACCTACTCTCTTGGCAAGTATTGGGAAAGAGAGTGAAAGTGGTTGACTACTTAAGGCCAATGTAACTAAAAAGGCCAGAACCAAGTAATGATAATTCAAAAAGCTTTATATTCTAACGTAGAAATACAACACAATATTATAATGCTTAGATAAAAATAAGGACAAACACCCTTTTCTTATTCCATCCTCAAGAACAAATACACATTTCCTTTATTGCTGAGTGGCATCTGGACATGGGATGGGTTGCCTGAACAGCTAATCACTAATCGAAATGCTAGACTAGACTCAAATCAAGGATAAACGTTGCACGCAGTAATCTACTGTATAGAAAAGGTGTCTCTTACATACAAGATAAGTAGTGCTATGGGATTTAAGACTAAAAACAATGTCATGTGGTAATCTAAGATTTATTTAATTCTATTTAACGTATGTTTCCCATCCACTTACTCGATTAATAACATTTTATCTAGTTAATCCACATTTCATTTTCCTTCATCTCTCTCTCTCTCTCTTTCTCTCTCTCTTTCTCTCTTTTTCTCTCTCTTTCTCTCTCTTTCTCTCTTTTTCTCTCTCTTTCTCTCTCTTTCTCTCTCTTTCTCTCTTTTTCTCTCTCTTTCTCTCTCTTTCTCTCTTTCTCTCTCTCTCTTTCTCTCTCTTTTTCTCTCTCTCTCTCTCTTTCTCTCTCTTTCTCTCTCTCTTCTCTCTCTTTCTCTCTCTTTCTCTCTCTTTCTCTCTCTTTCTCACTGTTTTATAGGGATTTTTCAGGCTAGTCTCAATCTCTCTTTTCATCTTTTCCATTCTCCCACCTCCTACAAAAAGTAAAGTATCCTTCGGACCAAACTGATCATAAGGCGAACGCACTGCCGCTCGGACACCGCCCTTCCCCCCCTACAAACAGAACACTTTATAAACAAGTAAACCAACTACTTTCATTGGCAACTGGATCCTTTCATACGTTCACCCATTCCTGTAGTAACATATGTGACTTCATTGGTTACATCGCCCAATAAGCAGGCTATTTCTCTCTCTTTCTCTCTCTTCCTCTCTTACTCTTTCTGTCCATCCAAAACTCCATTGCTGCTTTTTTTTTTCATTTTGAGCATTTTCTCTCACTCTTTTTCAACCTTATTTACTCATCTCTTTCTTTCTGTCTGTTTTTGCCCTTGACTCTGTTTCACAACCTTAGTATTGTCGCTATATTCATGCAGCTTTTCTTTCATTCTCTCTCTCTCTCTCTCTCTCTCTCTCTCTCTCTCACACACACATACACTATTTCTCACATTTACATAACAGTTCTATTAACTTCATTTCACTTATCACCAATTTTCGTAACCACGTGACTATCTCGTCTCCCCTCCACCCCCCTATTTCAACCCTTCCCACAAAACATTTCAGCACTATGAAAGCCTGGACCCAATTATAAGCAGAAGTTTTCGACAAAAATAATATGTGCTGACAGAAAAGAACACTTTAGCAACATATACAATTACGCCCTCCTCCGTACCCGCCCGCACCCTCTCACTTCACTTTCCCAGCAATTTTTCTCTTTGTTGTAAAAAAACGTACAAACAAAGAGTGTTAATAAATCCTGAAATTAAAACCTCCCTATTTCAAACCTATACGCTAAAACCAAACCTTCTAATGTTAATATCCCTTCAGCAATTACACGGATTCCCTTCTTATCCCCATTTAATTCCACCAGGGCAAAATTTCCCTTCCAGTTTTACCTTTACCTGTATATATTTTAAGGGTGATAACCGCAACTCTCAGCCCCCACCCACACCCGTGCCCCCCCCCCCTCTTCCCACGTTTATCTCCACACAGCAAGGGCCGTAATTAATGTCGGTACGAATTGCATTGTTGGTTCTATTCTTTTAAGCCCGTAAGTTTTTAAGGACTTCTAGCACTGGGAAATACTTTGTTTCTTTTTTTCCCCTCAAGAGAATTAACCAATAAAGATAAGAAATCTTACATTTGACTAGAGAAGTAAGGATTAAAGGATTGTTTTTTGGCAAGCTATGCTCTTTAAAAAGAAGGTTTACTCTTGAGTGATCGGCGTTTGTTCTTTTATGGCTTTAAACTCGAATGCCTCCACTGTGCCTGCGTACAGTTTGTGAACACACAGGGAACAAGTGGGGAGCATAGATGACTAATCCTTATATGTTGTTTTTTCTTTCTAAAGCTGAACAATGTTGATATGTTGTGCGAATATCCCGGGTTCAAATTCTGGTTGAAACGGTTTTTCCCGGGTTGTAGGCAAATGTCCCAATTAATGTTCCAATGCACTCACGAAGACAAGGGCACAATCATAATGAAAAAGCGTTGGCGATGGATTGGCCATGTGTTGAGAAGAAAGGAAGGGGACATCTGCAAGACAGCCCTACACCGGACTTCAGAAGAAAAAAGAAAGAGAGGTCGACCTAAAGTAACCTGGCGCAGAACAGTAGAGCAGGAATGAAAGGAATTTGGTCACTCCTGGTGTACGATTGGAATTTTCACACGTGACAGAGAAGTAAGTAAGTACAAAGACATATCAACACTGGCCAGACTTAAACCCCAAGAAAATGCGAGCCGAGAAAAGTCTGTTAGAGCTTGGAGAACGAACTTCTGTATCACACAACATTGATCGGAGAACGAACTTCTGTATCACACAACATTGATCGGAGAACGAACTTCTGTATCACACAACATTGATCGGAGAACGAACTTCTGTATCACACAACATTGATCGGAGAACGAACTTCTGTATCACACAACATTGATACATCACCGTAAAGGTTCGGCACGAACCCTCCACTCCTACCTCCTACACTCAATGCTTCATTTCTGCCTCTTAGTTGCAAATAGAACTGCAAGACCCGGACGACTCTTCTTTTCTTTTGATACCCGCCCCTGGGTAGCCATCAGCTCGAGGGCTCCATACCCACAAAAACTTTGCACAGAAGATATTCTCTATTAAAAAAACACATTTATTTTTTAATTATTTCTCATTATAATAAATATATTCACTATGGAAAAACGTAGGCATACGTATAATCGAATTGACGTATCTGATCGACAATGTCATATTATTATAGATTTCATCTGTAATGTATGACATGACATTACACAATGAAAATATATGACTTTGAAAAATTAAAAAAAAATTCTGTCACAGTTATAACCGTTGGAATTGTATATCTGTGAAATTTAATGACGCATGGTTAGCTGCATATATTATATAGACCTGAAAAAAATACTTGTTATGCGTTTGTTTGCATTTAGCTTTAGGCAAAAAGAAATTTTGACATAGGAGTGAAAAATATTTTATATTTCATACCATGACTCAAACCAAAATTTTGAGCCATGAAAGTCTCAAATACATCTAAACAAGTATGTGGAAATAACTACACACAAATTCGCTGTCAAATGTATACCTCTATAGAGTCCATAATATTCATTTTTCAATTATACAATGAGGCTCTTAAGCTATAATTTTCAGTGGCAATTTTTCTTCTTTTTCATTCATTTAAAAGTAATATCTAAATATTGATTGGCAATTTTTATTAAAAATGTAATTTAAACAAATTTATTTTAGATCTACAATAAAATCTTATGTTTTGTATAAATCTGTTTTTTTCCCCATCTTGCTTGTTTACCAATGATCTGGAGTGTAAGATTCTAAAATACCCATTTAAAAAAACTTATTTTTGTCATAATTCGTTATTTAAGCATAAAGTTTTTTTTTAGAGTTTCAATAATAATCTTTTTGCCTACAGCTAACTCAGTTTATGGTTGTATAATTCCTTTGAAATGTTTCTGTATGTTTATCAATTAAGATCTTTGTTTGGTTTAGTGCGTCACGCTTAAGTTATTCTTTTCTTTATTGCGCATGTACATATTTAAAAAACACATTTATGAAATCAGATAATCCAGTGTAGACGCTAATACATTATTCATTTCGTGTAATGATTAGTATTGAACATCTTATTTATGCTAAACAGTCAGGCTTCGGTAAAGACAGTAACTCTGCATGCTATAAGGGGAGTAGCCATTTCCTATTTGGGAAGTAACATTCTTGCCTTTATCATTTATCAGGACGCACTTTAAAAACATATTAATTTCAACAAAACCAAGACGAAATAGTGTAATTCGTTTACACGAAGTAATACATTTCAAATTAATACCCTGGTTAATGCCTTACCCTCTAGACTATCTGACTATCGCTGTTAATCTGTTGTTTCTTTATACCCTCCAACCTTATTTTGGTATTCAGCTATTGCACAGTATTCTGTTTCTGTTGAAGAATGTTGCGCTAAACAAAATAAACTTAACTGCAGCCCTACTACAAGTAAATGGTATTAACAAATTAATACCGCATAAAAATATGTTAAATTTTGAAGACCAGTTTCGAACGAGAAGTTTAAAAAAAAAACTTGAGGAAAATACTAACTGCCAATTATCAACCCTTTGCATGAAGCTGTTTATGATATTTTGTCAACCAGCCTGCAGAAATGTTTGATCTCATTCAGTTAATGCCAAAAAGATCTTCCTGATGTCTTTTTTTTTAGTTGTTCTGCATCGGTGTAGGGTCAGATGGTTATCGTATATCTGGACTAATTAGGACCCAGGTCAACACAACTGAAAGTAAGAACCGCAAGATACTTTATAGTCTCTTAATATGTTACCGACGCTTCTTGTATACAGAAGAGAATAACATACGAGGCTTTTCTGTGGTTTGAGTCTACCCTTGCATTTTGATTTAATTGATAATGATCCTTTTCTAGTGATTTGACAGAGTTTCAAAATTAAATGTCAGATATAACCATTTTTTTCATGACCAGTTGCAGAAGTATTTCCACCCTTAAATTAAACACGTATATTGTTTACACCTAAGATATATTTGTCGAATAAAAACTTTACAACGTAAATCTTGTATGAGGCAGTAGAACCAATCAAAAATTGTTTTAAAGCAAAAACCTCACCTGTTTTATTATATAATGCACACCTATAAAATAAAGTACATCTGCTAGAGAGTATCACCTGGCTAAGGAGGTATTTGTGAAACTACAGGTACTCAAAGTACTAGAGTAGAAGTACAAATAAAAATACATAATGACTATTTAATTATTTTTTTTCTGTCTTCGAGTACACTTATAATCATTAAAAAAAATGTGTGCGGGATTAGTAGTTGTATTCTTAACTTCCGGAAACAACTTTGTTTAGTTCTTGCTTTTTTCATTAACATTCAACATCTCGAACTAAACAGTCAACGTTAAACTTTTTTTCAAGATATTTTTCTTTTGTTACAAATAGAGAGGGAAGGGCAGAATTTAAACATCTGTCCCCCCCCCCCCTTTCCATGGGTGGACTCTTGGCCCCCCCCCCTCCCACTTGACGAGTCTGCGAGGGGTAGAATGAAGAGGAGAAATGAGGAGGGTTGGCGAAGGTAGTAAAAAAAAAAAAGTCCACTTCCACCCTTTTCAAAATGTCCATCGCATGAAAAAAAAAATGATCCTGGACGTTCGTGGAGTGGCTTATTTGTCTTCGGGTTATTTGTCCAAAACAAAACTGTGAATGGATGCCCGTTTTGAAAAATAAAGATTTGCTACAACTGGTGGTCTTGTGGTCAACGCCTGCCACGCCCCGGTCTTCACCCCCACTCCCCCCTACATACTCACACACAAAAACAGGTCAGAATGACCATTGACGTGCCCCAGGTTTTGAAGAAATGGAGGACGAGAGAGGGGGGTCGTCCTACAAATGCACCTTCATCCGGTGTTTATGGGCGCCGGACAATGCTGCACGCCCTGGGGGTTGTGTTTATAGCAGATTTTCCACAGTTCATCAAATACTGAGGCCCTTATTGTTGAAGACGCAGGACCCCGTGAAATCTGTTGGTATTACATTGTGTGGTCAAGCGTGGCCGGTCAAACTTAAGGAGAAGATGGCCAATCTGGACATCTTGGACTCTCTCAGTCCGTTTTCTTTTAGGGTGTAGGGGGGGGGGGTAAGGCGCAGGGGTAGCGAAATTGGAAAATTAGCCTAGGTATGAACGTCTTCCCCAATTCCATTTTCTTCTTGAAATAGCAACACAATTTAAAGTGTTTTTGACAGGTTAAAAAAAAAGAAAAGAAAAACCCCACACAAGTCTCGGTTGGAGATTCAGTTCACATTATTCCAAAATACCAAACTACAACTGCATTATCTGTGTGATTGTTGTTTGTTGTTGATGATTTCATTGTTGGGGGGGATAATAATTAATTGGCTTCCCTTGTTCCGAATATAGATGAATACCTAATCGGTACTGTAAGTACGGAGTTACTTACCTGCCAATATGAACACTACCGGATGCTGACTCATTTAGTAAGCTATTAATGTATTAGCCCCAGAGCACGATTAAAGGCCATTACAGCATTTAAAAGATTATGATGCCCCTTCCCATAAATATCTTATATGTTATAGACGTTCCTTCTATAAAGATGATTATTGCGTCCCACGATTATCCGTGGTTTGAGTCTTGTTTTGCATTTTGATTAGTGTTTTAAACGATGTCAAATTACTGGTTTTCCTGGTTAGTTCAGGAAACCCATTCCCTGCCCAGATGCCACTCGGGAAGAATGAGTACTTATATGAATTTATTCTTGCATATGAGATACGAAAAGTGTTTTGGACATATTTTTCTGAGCACTGTAATAGATTGTTATTGCGTTGTAATTCTAAGTTAAAATTTAACGACGTGTGTTTTATATATTACTACTTTACTATTTACCCCTCTTTCTTTTAGTGTTTAGTGATTTAACTGTTGACGCTACTCTTGTCAGTTGTGAATATTTCTTTAGATCTATGTTGTGTTTTTCTTCAGTAGATGGAGCCCATTTAGAAATAGTATTTTCTAGTATAGATCATACTAATGTTAGGTTGCATTTTAGCCTTTTGTTTTTATTACATTTGTGGCCCTTATCATAATATAAAATATACACACATATTTTTGTTTAATAATAATAATAATAATAATAATAATGAAGCTTATATAGCGCATATCCCGCAATCAGTTCTATGCGCTTAACAATTACATTTACATTTACAATTACAATTACAATTAACGATGATAACAATAACAGACAAATGTTTAAAAATGTAAGTGGGCTAGGAGTCAATAATAAACAGGTGAGTCTTGAGTCCGGTCTTGAAAATGTTAAAGTTCGAGCTTTGTCGCAGCTGGAGTGGCAGGGTGTTCCATGCGGAGGGGCCGGAGTAGGTGAAGGCCCGCTGACCAGCTGTCACGAGTTTAGTTTGAAGTATTATGTAGGAATAAAAACACAGTTATGCAACTTTGTAAAGATACACTATCTGATTCTGCAGTATTCCACCATATTATTAGCCACACCACATGGATTATGGATATGGATATAGTATAATTCTTTCTTTGGACTCAGTGAATGTGGTGCATCCTTTGTTTGATGCTCTTAACCCTTGCTTATTTCGTTTAATGGTTGATTCAACGCTGTTTAGTACGTTATATGAACAAGGCAGATTCTGCTCTAATGATTTAAAATATATTTATCAATGTATAGTATTAGCTACGTCCAAGTATTGAGTGGTACGAACAATCTTATAGAATAATGTTTTGTTTTTTCTTGTTAAACCTAAATAAAAAAAATATCACTTAAAACAACAACTTGTAAAGATATTTTCAATATTTTTTTCAATGTTCAATTAATAAAGGTTAAATTATGTTCAGCTATAAACTATTTAATTAATACAATTTAGCATGAAACCCATTCGTCTGGTTAACGCCATTCCAAAGCATGCAAGCATATGAAATATATAAATCAGAATGCGCGTCAGTTAAAGGCGACGCTTCACTAGACCTTATTATTAAAAAAATCTATTTAAAACAGTATTAATATCCCCCCGCCCCATTTCCCCTTCTAACCCACTTTCATATATTATTAATTTTCTACCATATTGCCATGTCCAAGAAGAGAAAATGTTCATTTTTATTTTTTTATTTTTTTTCCAAAAGTCGAAAAGAAGTGTAATGCCACCACAGAAATGGCCATTGTGAATTCAAGCTTGAAGTAATGTCTTGAAAGACAAGAAGTCGCCGTGAAAGCCAATTAACGCTGGTCTCATGTTTAGTGCGTCCGCACAAAGCCTTTGATCATTGAACTGGAAAATTTGGTTCCCACTTCTCCCATAGCGGACCGATCCTGGGTGCATGCGTGTGAGAGTGTGTGTGTGTGAATGTGACTTTACCGTGAAGGCTGACTCTGAACAGCACTTCGCAGACTTCAGCTTTTGTTGTTGTTTTTATTTTATTTAAATAAAACGCTAGTCTTTTTTTTCTCCTTCTTGTTCTTTTTAGTTTCTCAAAGTGACTTGAAAAGTAAAGGTTTGATTTAACAAATATAACGGTCGTGGGTTGGGCGTTGAAAGGGGTTCAATATGAACAGAATTATAAAAGAAAGTGATACTTTTGACTTTAAAAAAGAAATAGTTTGGGGTTTAAAGGTCAATACGTTAGAAGCCATGTCGTGTTGCCGTATGAGAAACGATGTGTGGAATTCGAAAATTGTTCAATTTGAGTTAAAGAATATAATATAACAGAAATAATATAATATAACAGAAATATAATATAACAGAAATAATATAATATAACAGAAATATCATATAACAGAAATAATATACTATAACAGAAATAATATAATATAACAGAAATAATATAATATAACAGAGCTATAGTTAAAAGAACGCGTCAAGGTGGCCGATTTCGGCTGGCGTAACGGCTAGGTTCGAATCCTGTCGAAAGCTAGGATTTGCTCACGGGTCTGTAGGGTGTCCCTGAGTCTACCCAACTCCGACTTTAGTATGCCGTGGCCACAGAAACTGGTTAACGCTGCTTCACCGGCCCAATGGTCAATTTGGTCGGAAGGGATACTCTACTTATAGTTAAAATGGAAATATAGTAGTTAGACTATAATATCATTCTTCAAAGATAAAGATTATCTCAGTCACCCAGTTACATAGTAATTAAAAACATCCTAAAATAAATTTTCAAGTTAAAAAAAAACAACCTTGTATTTATCTTTCAACATTGCATATTTTCCTGTTAGCTTGATGTAGTCCTGCATTTAGCCCAAAGTATAGCCTTTAATATTTCATCCTGCTCGCAAAATAAAAAAAATGAAATAAAACAAACTTTGAATAAACTAATGTTCTTCCTATGTATATATAAGCCTATTCATTCAACGGAACACGTATAGTCATTAAATATTGAACAAGACTCTTACAGTTTGCAAAGAAAGAACGGAGAATTCTTTTTATCAATTTGTGTGTATTAGCCCATTGTATTGTATTCATAAAAGGGGCGCGAACTCTCATGACTCAATATTTGAACTTTCCTGCAGATGCATACGCTGACGAACGTTGCCTAGGCTGTATTATTTGAACGAACCAATGGAAAAGATTATTTTACTGGTGTTTAAATAAAAAAGCACGACTAGACCTAAACTCTGGATATTAGTGGGACGTAAGTTTTTACTGTCAGGAATGTACGTTTGTAATGCATAGGTTAAAAAAGATGAATTATATGTTTCATTACAACACGTTTAGTAACTGATGACCGGTAAAGGAAGACTATGTAGCAGAAATATTACGAACAAGAATGTGATGGTAAATTGAATTTGTCATATCTTACAAGACAATTCGATATGGCCCAAGTGATCGCCACAAGGTATAAGAAATATTTATAGTAGTAACAAAATTGACTTTCCTGGTGTTTTAGAATTTATATTTGTCCCAGAATAGTGATTGTGTGATCAGCACAATACATTTCGACATATGTTTCTATATCTTATGATCTGTAATTTATTATTAATGTAGTGTGAGATTGGGAATCCATATTTAAAAAAAAGAAAAGATTTTGGTACTTAGCTTCAATCTCGAATCCAGCCCACTGCTAATATATCAACTCTTGACCGATTCCGAGTGAAGGCTGTAAAAAAGTTAGCTAGAACTCTAAAATAGCAAAAACAAAACAACAATACAAATAGTTTAATTATTTTCTCATTAACTAGATCTAACTTCCATTGTATAGCTGTTAGCTTACTGCCAAGTTATCAGAAAACTTTTAATAAAGTTCATGGCAACATCATTGCCTAGCATCACACTACATTGGTCCCAAAATTGGCCGGACATTTGGCCAAGGTTTAAATATTGGTAGAATCTATTTTTAAACCACTATAAACCACTGTGACTTTATATAATACATTTAATATAATATAGTGGTAAGAACTAGATTTTACAAAATATGCAATATAAAACAAACAAATAAAAAAAAAACGAAATAACAAGAAAAATAGCTAACGACAGTTGTTTAGTTTAGGGGAGACCCAAAGTATATAATATTACGACCCTCCCTATACCGAGCTGTGACATACGCCTCTGCAAACACGGGGCTAAATTATACTAATATTTGCCAGGTAAATACCAGCTGTGTGATCTATATGTGCTTAAATATTTAGCGATGGGTCCTTATATGTCCATGCTTCATGACTCTCAATACAGATTACAGAAAGGGGGGGGGGGGGGACTTGTGAGATGGAGGTTCAGAGATAAATCCTTTATGATGACAGTTAGGCAGAATTTGATGAAACCTGATACTCTTGGATGATCTATCTATCTATCTATCATCTCATATGTTTATTTATCTATCTATATATATCTATGTTTATTTATTTATCTATTTATCTATCTATCTATTATCTATTTATCTATCTGTCTCTCTATCTGTCTATATAATCAGTTATTTATCAATCTTTTTATCTATCTATCTAAACATGCATCTATCTGACTGTCCATGTCTTTCTATCAATCCATCCACTATTCTATCTGCAACAACTATTTATGTATCAATGTATTATCTTTTTTTTTAAAATATATATTTATATGTTTTTATGTTGTATTTTGTTTTGTTTTAGTAGAAGCAATTATTTTATTTGTCTGTCCATTTACCTGTTGGATCTCTTTCTATTTCTCTCTTATCGATTGTCTGTGTGTTCGACTGCCAGTCCATTTATCTTCATATCCCCCATCCCGCCCCAACTCCTTCTATTTTCAGCAAATATTTCAAATTAAAAAAATATAAAAAGAAATCAAGTCTCACAATGAGAGTAATGCCCCCCCCCCCCCCGAATCTTTTGCCCTCCCCCCCCCTTACACACAATGCTCGTGTGCATTCAACCGTATCTAGGTTATCATGGCGGCTGCGTGTGTCGATGCATTCACTTGAGTGTGCGAGTGTGTGTATGTGCGTACAGCTTCTCGGGAGTGTGTGGGGAAGACGAGTTCTCTTTTTTTCTTTAAAAAGGTATAAAATTAATACTATCCAGGGCTTCAAACCTCACGCCAGGTCTAGAAAAGTTCAACTCTGTCTTCAAGAAGTTCAACTCTGTCCCCGAGAGTCTCACCAAATGCAGCGTCCACAAGAAATACAAGCGAGTTTTAGGGTTGGGCAGGTAGGCAAGGGAACTAACCATGGAATTATTATATTTGTTAAAGTTTTTTTTTTTAAAGATTGTATTGTCCCTTTGCTTTAAAGTCTGGTTTTGAACGATAGAAAAGTAAAAAGAAAATATTCTTTTTTGAAGAGTTTTGATGAATGTTTGCAAACAGTTTAGGTGCGTGCGTGTTCGGGTGTCCGCATCGAGGAAAAAATCGCTATTGACATCTGGTTGGTAAAGGGACTTAACTATTTGCCGAATGAAAATGTCAATACGGCGGTTGTGTTGACACACCTTATAAAACGCTATTGTGCCGAGTTCGCTGCGATTTCTTCTCTCTTCGTGCGTGTACTTTATTCATTCATAGTCGCCATAGGCTTTTGTGTATGTGCCGCTGAGCGTGTGTTTGCATTCACGGGGATATAATTTGATCATTGTTGTTTAGAGGAGAATACTTTATATATATTTAGATACACCTGTGAGTTCATTAGATAAAATTGACAAGGTGTGTTTATAGATTATATATAAATATATATATAGGCCTATATATATTTCGAATAGTTGTGTAAATAGCCTATATATAAAAACAGACAGATAGAAGGATAGTTATATAGAATAGATATGAAGACAGACAGACAGTTAGAAGGATAGATATATACTATAGATATATACTATAGATATATAGATATAAAGACAGACAGACAGTCAGAAGGATATATATATACTATAGATATAAAGGTATAAAGATATAAAGGCTGACAGACAGTCAGAAGGATATATATATACTATAGATATAAAGATATAAAGATATAAAGACTGACAGACAGTCAGAAGGATAGATATATACCATAGATATATAGATATATTAATATAAAGACTGACAGACAGTCAGAGGATAGATATATACTATAGATATAAAGATATATAGATATAAAGACAGACAGACAGTCAGAAGGATAGATATATACTATAGATATATACTATAGATATATAGATATAAAGACAGACAGACAGTCAGAAGGATAGATATATACTATAGATATATAGATATATAGATATAAAGACAGACAGACAGTCAGAAGGATAGATATATACTATAGATATAAAGGTATAAAGATATAAAGGCTGACAGACAGTCAGAAGGATATATATATATACTATAGATATAAAGGTATAAAGATATAAAGGCTGACAGACAGTCAGAAGGATATATATATACTATAGATATAAAGATATAAAGATATAAAGACTGACAGACAGTCAGAAGGATAGATATATACCATAGATATATAGATATATTAATATAAAGACTGACAGACAGTCAGAGGATAGATATATACTATAGATATAAAGATATATAGATATAAAGACAGACAGACAGTCAGAAGGATAGATATATACTATAGATATATACTATAGATATATAGATATAAAGACAGACAGACAGTCAGAAGGATAGATATATACTATAGATATATAGATATATAGATATAAAGACAGACAGACAGTCAGAAGGATAGATATATACTATAGATAT
The DNA here is from genome assembly GCA_949126835.1 of Anisus vortex. Classification (NCBI taxonomy): domain Eukaryota; kingdom Metazoa; phylum Mollusca; class Gastropoda; family Planorbidae; genus Anisus; species Anisus vortex. The sequence continues at coordinate 26,435,297 of OX421502.1, read as the reverse complement.
AAAGGTATAAAGATATAAAGGCTGACAGACAGTCAGAAGGATATATATATATACTATAGATATAAAGGTATAAAGATATAAAGGCTGACAGACAGTCAGAAGGATATATATATACTATAGATATAAAGATATAAAGATATAAAGACTGACAGACAGTCAGAAGGATAGATATATACCATAGATATATAGATATATTAATATAAAGACTGACAGACAGTCAGAGGATAGATATATACTATAGATATAAAGATATATAGATATAAAGACAGACAGACAGTCAGAAGGATAGATATATACTATAGATATATACTATAGATATATAGATATAAAGACAGACAGACAGTCAGAAGGATAGATATATACTATAGATATATAGATATATAGATATAAAGACAGACAGACAGTCAGAAGGATAGATATATACTATAGATATAAAGGTATAAAGATATAAAGGCTGACAGACAGTCAGAAGGATATATATATATACTATAGATATAAAGGTATAAAGATATAAAGGCTGACAGACAGTCAGAAGGATATATATATACTATAGATATAAAGATATAAAGATATAAAGACTGACAGACAGTCAGAAGGATAGATATATACCATAGATATATAGATATATTAATATAAAGACTGACAGACAGTCAGAGGATAGATATATACTATAGATATAAAGATATATAGATATAAAGACAGACAGACAGTCAGAAGGATAGATATATACTATAGATATATACTATAGATATATAGATATAAAGACAGACAGACAGTCAGAAGGATAGATATATACTATAGATATATAGATATATAGATATAAAGACAGACAGACAGTCAGAAGGATAGATATATACTATAGATATAAAGGTATAAAGATATAAAGGCTGACAGACAGTCAGAAGGATATATATATATACTATAGATATAAAGGTATAAAGATATAAAGGCTGACAGACAGTCAGAAGGATATATATATACTATAGATATAAAGATATAAAGATATAAAGACTGACAGACAGTCAGAAGGATAGATATATACCATAGATATATAGATATATTAATATAAAGACTGACAGACAGTCAGAGGATAGATATATACTATAGATATATAGATATATAGATATAAAGACAGACAGACAGTCAGAAGGATAGATATATACTATAGATATAAAGGTATAAAGATATAAAGGCTGACAGACAGTCAGAAGGATATATATATAATATAGATATAAAGGTATAAAGATATAAAGGCTGACAGACAGTCAGAAGGATATATATATACTATAGATATAAAGATATAAAGATATAAAGACTGACAGACAGTCAGAAGGATAGATATATGTACTATAGATATAAAGATATAAGGACTGACAGACAGTCAGAATGATAGATATATACTATAGATATAAAGATATAAAGATATAAAAGACTGACAGACAGTCAGAAGGATAGATATATACCATAGATATATAGATATATTAATATAAAGACTGACAGACAGTCAGAGGATAGATATATACTATAGATATAAAGATATAAAGACTGACAGAAGGATATATATATACTATAGATATATACATATATTAATATAAAGACTGACAGACAGTCAGAATGATAGATATATACTATAGATATAAAGATATAAAGACTGACAGACAGTCAGAAGGATAGATATATACTATAGATATATAGATATATTAATATAAAGACTGACAGTCAGAATGATAGATATATACTATAGATATATAGATATAAAGATATAAAGACTGACAGACAGCCAGAAGTATAGATATATTCTATAGATGTAAAGATATAAAGATAAAAAGATATAAAGACTGACAGACCAGAACTAAGAACAATCAAGATTATAGTTTACAGACTTATATTGATATACATATAGACAGATAATTAAAATAGACTGATGTATTGATAGATAGATAGATAGATTGATAGATAGGTGGATAGATAGATGAAAGATAGATAGCTGTATAGATAGATATACTGTAATATTTTTATAAATGGAGCGTCTGTAATGTATAAGATAAGAAGAATGTTGTGCAGCAGAAAATGGAAAGTTAGATATGTAGATAGATATAGTTCTACTCCTTTTATTAGTTGCAGTCCAGTCTTGTACTTTGATACATATTTTAAACATGAGTAAGTTGTTAGTTTACATGGCCAGTTCAGGCAACCCATACCCTATCGGGATGTCGCTGTGGAAGAATTTTTTTTTAAAATCTGAATCACTTCTTGTATATTATCATGTCTACGTCCAACTCAAAATTTTATGACATAATTATATAATTGTGTTATATGTCTAATAAGTAAGAATGTGAATGCCTTATGTATTATTACAGTTTATTTCAGATTCCACAGAGGACTACGGCTATGCAGAATAAATATCTCCAGAGCGTTAAAAAATGCTTTCACAAAGCAATTAATCATCCTAATTTGTCTCTCCTATTTAATCTATTTGTGGCTGATACTTTAAAGTTACGCGTTTTAATTTGCACTGTCTCTTAAATCATTGAAACAAGAGACAACGCTTTTAGCGTGGCATTAACAAAGCAGACGGCCACGGGATGTCATGTCTTCCTGAGTCAATGTCTTCAAACTGACATTTGACGTTGATTAGGAAATTGGAAGGGGTGGGGTGGTGGTGGTGGTGATAAGGAAATGAAAGGCGGGCAGAGTGACCTCGTGATATAAAACACCTTCGTTGGAGAGTAGGAAAGATTCGGAAAATTAGTTATAATTTACGTCATCAAATCAGTGGTCAATGTGTAGCTCGTGTGAGGTTTGTTGTAGACAGCCAATAAGGTTGTTTTTTTCTATATTACATATTTAGTTTTAAACACAATAAGGTTTTTATATGTGTTAAAGATGTGCAAGTAGGCCTATATCTATGTAATTCTAGAACAGTAGATATCTATACCACAGTACAGAAAGATTGGATACAATTAATACGAGAAGACCTCAATGTCCATTATAACCATGTTAATATGGGAAGCTGGTTTTCATCTCTCGGCTACACTGATTTATCTTTTCCTCCCCCCATCCAATTTTCTTTTCCTCCTCCCATTTCAATACAGCGCCCTGGTCAGTGTTATTGTGATTATCCCCGTCATCGCCCTTCCTACTAATTTTTTTTGTCGTTTCCGCCCCCTATCCACCGCCACCACTCACCCTCCCTCCCGAGTCCTCGAGACGCGACAAGCCTTCAATACCCGGCCAATTTCCCCCTTTTCTCAACCGTTAATTATATGGGCCAGTGGTTTGAAGCTGTGGGAGAAAGGGGAGATCAGTCAGGGGAAAAGTGTGTATCGGGTGCAAGGGGAGAGCATTGGCGTTGTTGTTTTTTCAATGCCAAGGGAGGTAAAGGATGCCTTTAGGGGGTAAGGATGCCTGGAGACAGGGAAGTCTATAGCATAAAAAACAACAACGCGAGAGCTCTTCAACTGTTTGCAGGTACCAGCAGGTGGGAATAGAGAAGAAACAAAATATGCCTCGATTTGAGTCTGCTGCGCCATTGTGTGATACTGTTGCTCCAGTGTGCACACAATATTTTTCATCGACACACACACAAAAAAAAAGAAGAAAACTTTCGAGTGGTGACAGATGGCGCTGCGGCTAAACAGAGCTATATGTTGTCTATATATAGATGTCACACTGACACTGAATGCTAGTGCCGAACCATAAGACCTCACAATTTATAATAAAACGTAAAAGAAAGTTGTCCGTGTGCGTTTTAGTTATGAATTAGCCTTTCAAAGATTTGGCTTTTTTGTTATCGACGAAAATTTTTTTTTAAAGTAAAGCTAAAAGATCTATAAACGATTTTAAAAAAAAAAGGGAAATATGTCGTTTAAGTTCGTTCAATAAGGATTTAATATTGTGCACCACAATGTGTTATTATAAAAAGCACAGTTAAAAAAAAAACTGATTTTGTGGTTTCGGAGGTGGTGACTTTTGTCATGGGTCTTGACGTCTATGTGTTTAGTTTCAGCGTACGATTAGAAAATGTGATAGAACGTGAAGAGGAACGGGGCACCAATTTTATGGTTCGCCTACCCGGTCGCAAGTCGCAAAATATCCTTTCTACGCCTCTGACAATTACCATAATAGGCCTATGCTTCTTCTGACTAGAACCCATTTACTTAAAAAGAACACATTTGAAACTTTTTTTTTAATAAGCTGTCCTCTATTGTTGATATTGTTGACCATTATTCATTTGCTCAATCCAAGGAAATATATTTATAATATGTGTAACTTATATTCATCCCCTCTTTTTTTAAAAGCTGTTGCAAGGGACATAACCGAGCATAATATTTTGCAAACAAAATATATTCAGGTTGTATCCCTTGATCGGTAAATTTATTTTCTTATTTTTTATTTGTTCAATGCTTTAATTTAAAAAAAAAAAAAGACACGTGTTAGCTTGCCCTTTTCACCATTCGAACCATCGAACAAATGCATGTAAGTAATCTTACTTCCTGAGTGGCATCCGGACATGGGATGGGTTGCTTGAAAAAAAAAACTGTGAAACCAGTAACTAAACATCAGTTAAAACACTAATAGAAATGCAAGACCAGACTCAAACCACGGATGTGCGTAGGACGCAATGATCTTCTTTATAAAAGGTGCGACTGTAAAGTAAAAGAAAAGAAGATTGAAAAAAACAACAACATAGTTTTTCCCAGTGGCGTAGCTATGGGAGGGGGAGGGAGGGTCCAAATTCGAAAGTCCCCCCGGCCCCCAAAGGAGTGTCCGAATTGTTTTTTTCTCATGTCATAATGTCGAATGTCAAAATACAGGGGCCCCTAAAGAGGCCAAGCCCCCCCCCCCCCCCGGGCCCCCAATTCCCTAGCAACGGCACTGGTTTTTCCATCAGCACCTAAATCGTTTTCTTGTCAAATCTTATAACTGACATCTTACAACAGTGATTTATAACAGTGATTTATAACAGTGATTTATAACAGTGATTTATAACAGTGATTTATAACAGCTCGTTTCTTATTTGGAAGGGAAAAGAGATGGAAGGGGTGGATGGGTTGTGGGTCTGGGAGGGGAGGTGGGGGGGAGGGGGGTGCCGGTAACAGATTTACCGATTCTAGTTCGTTTTGGCTGGAAATGGAAACGCATCAAGGCAGTTGCAGAAGAATCAGCTGTTGTTCCACCCAAAATGCATTCCCTTGTTCTATTTCTGAAAACATTGCGTCTCTATGTTCTATGTTCTAGTTGTTGTTTTTTTGTAAGAGTTAAAAGTTAAAAGACTGCTTAAATTTAAATACTGGTTAGAGTTATATTTCAGCGTTTAAATTTATATCTGTTAAAATGTATTTTATTTGTATATGTATAGTAAGTTTGTACAAAACAGTGTATCTAAATGACTTATAAATTGAAGAGAAAGCGAAGAGTTACATAGTCAACAGCATGCTTACACTCTAGTAATGTCGAAAGACAAGACAAAAGAAATCGACTACAATTTTTACACAATGTATATACCTATATGACTCAGGGGTGCCACTTACTTGAAGCAGTGAATCCTGAAATCCTTTTCTTAAAATTTCTTGAATCCTGAAATCCTTTTCTTAAAATTTCTTGAATCCTGAAATCCTTTTCTTAAAATTTCTTGAATCCTGAAATCCTTTTCTTAAAATTTCTTGAATCCTGAAATCCTTTTCTTAAAATTTCTTGAATCCTGAAATCCTTTTCTTAAAATTTCTTGAATCCTGAAATCCTTTTCTTAAAATTTCTTGAATCCTGAAATCCTTTTCTTAAAATTTCTTGAATCCTGAAACCTACTTTCCAAAATTTTACAAACCCTGAAATTTATGACAACTCCTAAAATTTATATTATTTTTACCATATTTTATATAACGGTATATATATATAATTTAATATAATATAGGCTGCACTAATAAGCATTGTTTTTTTTACAATATGTTTCTGTATATTATAATAGGAAAATTATGTCTTTAAAATGTTTTATGTGATTGTGTTATTGTAAGGCCTAAGCTTACTTTGGTTATTGATAAATGTCTTGAAAAATCTGTAAAAAAAAAACTGGACAAATCTAAAATCATAGTTAAACATACAAAGATGTGTTATTTTAACAATTTAATAGCATCATTCCTATTGATCTTATCATAACCCTTTTGTTTTTTCAAGTTAGGCTAGCCTACTTAAAAAATATAATTATGTGTTTCTTAAATTTATTCCCCATTTACTTTGCTCTGTATATTCTAGGTCAGTTACCAATAGCCTAAATGTAATTAAAATATTGTATCCTAATCCTAGTGACTTTAACTCTTAGGCATATGATACATTAGTTTATTTAGAATAACATGTTAACTAGCAGGGCCGGATTTACCTATAAGCTAGACAAGCTATAGCTTAGGGCCCCCACAGATTTGGGGCCCCCCCAAAAAAATTGTCCGAGTGAGCAATTGTCATAATATACTTAAATATACTGCAGCATTATTTGTCCCAATGCCGCACGTCCGGAACATCCCATACTCTTCACCCAATTGTTTTCAAAAAGATTTAAAATAAGATAAAATTGTGTAGTTTTAAAAATAATGTGTTTTAGTTTTTTCTATTTAGCGTTTGTTTTCGATAGTGGATACCGATATATCTATTATCGATAGCACTTGACATCTCCAAGTTTCTACCAGTGGCGTCTTTAGGCATGTTCCACATGTTCCATTGGAACAGGGGCCCCCACACATCACAAAAAAGAATTTTTTTAGTAACATCCCCATTCTTTCGTTGAAAATTTAATATAAAATTCATTTATTCCCTTACAATTTTAGCGCTCCAGTCCAACAAAGGCCCCCACAATCCTGGTTTCTACTATTTAGCTTGTTTAACCTGAATGGCCCCCTTTTTAAAAAGAAGAACAAAGATGTTAAGGCCTACAAAACTAAAAAAATACTTTTAAATGCTGCCATTGACCTAAATAATTGACTATGTTTCGTTTTAGGCCTATGACTTTGATTAGTTAAAAAAGCAGCATTTTTCGTAAATATTTTCAACAAGACTAAACTTTTAGTGCCAAAATGACAACGATTATAATTGGTATTGATTTCTTCATAGTATTTTCGCGAATGCAACTGAATTAACGCTGTGACTGTATATTCGATTACATTAAGGCAAAATCACATTTAACGGCTTAAGTATAAAGATGATTTAAGAACTACAGGGTACTTCAGTCTCTCTGTAGATTCCACTCCAGACCGGCCCCATATTGATCAGCCCACTGTTATTCAAATTATTGTGAGGTATGTTTCACCAGATGATGGGGTCCCTATTGGACGTTTTCTAACTTTCCCTGAGATAGGTTGCCACACAGGGGAAAGTATGTCTAAGATGGTGAACAACTACCTTACAAGTGAATGCAAAAAAGATTTTAGTAAGTGTCGAGGCCAGTCATATGATAATGATGCCAATATGTCTGGCAAATGCAAGGGAATGCAAGAAATAATATTGAAGATTAACAAGTATGCTATGTATATTCCATGTTTTGGTCAATCCCTGAATCTTGTTGGTAGAACAGCAATAAACTTTTGGGGAATTTTTCAAGAAATATATTTATTTTTTCATCATCTACACATAGATGGGCAGTACTGTTATCATTCTTCAAAGATGATTCAAAATTTCCAAAGTCTTTGTCAAAGACTAGATGGGAAGCACATTCAATGGCCACAAGTGCAATAAGCTTACTTGATAGTTATGATGAAATAATTGCTGCATTACAAAACAAGAAATCAAGCCATAAGCATTTTGAATAAAATGGAGGAGTTTGAATGTATGGTAATGTTATATTTGTGGAGTTACTTGCTGGATGAATTTCACAAGACTAGTCAATCAGTGCAAGTCCCCCAAAATTAGTCTAGAAGTATGTAGGAAATTATACGCTTCACTTGCGGATTTTGTTAAAGGTTCCAGGGATATGTTTGATCATTTTGAAAAGAAAAGCAAAGGAAAAATTGTCTGATGTTGATTACAAGAAAAGCAGATATAGAAGAAGGCGTATCAACGATGATGAAGATGATGCTTTAGAGAACCTTGAGCCAAGAGACAAGTTCAGAATCAAAATATTTATACCAGTGATGGATGCATTAGAGCAGGGGTCGGGAACCTTTTTTCTGAGAGAGCCATGTACACCACATATTATGAAAAGTAATTCTGTAAGAGCCATTAATTATGTTTAAAACAAAAAATTCTAGTAAATGTGTGCATTTTGTGTGATTTTAACACTAAAAGTACAATAATTATGTCTCTGAATTCTTCTGATGCTGAGCTGCAGTAGACTTTAACTCATTTGTAGAATGAAATATTGATTTAAAAAAAACTATGTAGATCACAAAGTCTATAAAAAAACATTTTTTAAATACTCGAACATTTGTCCGCGAGCCAGATGCAGCCATCAAAAGAGCCACATATGGCTCACGAGCCATGGGTTCCCGACCCCTGCATTAGAGTCAAGTCGGGCACAGAGGGCCTCAGTATACAATGATGCTGCGAAAAACGTTTCATTCTTAACCAAATTATTAGAAGCTACAGAAGAAGAGATTCGTGAAGGAATTAGTGCTTTATGCCAAACATACCCTGAAGATGTGGAAATGAATCTTGTTGGAGAAGTCAAGAATTGTCATCAATATGTTAGACATAGTCAAGCCTATGGTTCAGGGTAATATTTATTGATCGTGTCCAATCAGCATTCCCTAATGTAGAAGCGATTTTAAGTGTTTCTTAGTATGATGGTTGCAAATTGCTCTGGAGAAAGATCTTTTTCTCACTTGAAGAGGATAAAAAATGAATTTAGAACAACAATGACTCAAGATAAATTATGTTCCCTCAGTCTCATGTGCATAGAAAGTGACAAACTACGCAGTTTATCATTTGATGATGTCATCAGTGACTTTGCTCTGGCAAAAGCAAGAAAGAAAATATTTTAGATAATAAGTCTTTGTAAATTATTCCTTTTAAAAGAATTTTTGTTTCTTTTTACCAGAGTTTGCATTTTAAGTTTGTTATGAATGAATAAAAATGTAAAAAAAATGTATTATTTCACTAACTATAGGCAATACTTGTTAATTGTATTTCATTTTAACCCTCTATGTATCCAAAAATCATATTTTGCTTTAACATATAATTCTGGACTTATAAAGGGCCCCATATCTCAAATAGCTTAGGGCCCCATCAAGTCTAAATCCGGCCCTGTTAACTAGTAAACTATTGAATCTAGTCTGTAACTTCAAATGCCTAATAACTGAAAAGAGGGGAAAAATAAAAACTGAAGGATTAATACACATTTATTACGGTATATAGTTCAGTGATATGACGTATTTTTATTTTGTTATGAAAATGAGGAAATTCGCGAATGCGCGGCACTAACAATTTAAATTTAAAATTTTAAATAACAATTTAAAACTTCGTTTTGAAATTAATTTAAATCAACATTATTTTATGATTTTCTTGTTATGTCCGATATTGTTAGAAAAAATATGCACCAGCATAAGTGACTGCTAGGACTAGGACTAGTTTTAAACACTACACCGACTGTTTTACTCCATTCATTAGCCTAGGCCTAATAAATAGCCTATGTAGCCTATGACTGCAACGTTATATAGTAATAGGCTATATTAGTAGGCCTATATTTAAACAGTAGGCCTATATTTAAACAGTAGGCCTATATTTAAACAGTAGGCCTAACTGTGACATTGCTCCAATAGATTAATGTATTCTTTTTTCGTCGCCCCTTCATTTAAACGGGTTGATAAAAAACGCATTTTTAATGGAGGAAAAAAAAAGCAGTTTTAATGTTTCCATTGAAATGACAGTAACCTTTCATATTACGGTACAAGCTTATAGTTAGGCCTAGCCTAATATAGGCTACTAACAGTCGCCGAGTCGGGAATTACCAATTACCGATATGACGATAAAAATCTAGGCGGCTAGAAAATTTAGGTAGCCTACCTTATTTTCCAATCATTAAAAAAAATCCAACCACATAGCGTTACATTTCACTAAACTAAGCTTTTAGGCTAATACTGTACCTATCTAGGTATGGTTTACAGTACGCCTACCAGGTCTATTAAGTCTATTTATAGCGGATCCGATTCTCACCGAACCGGGCTTCGTACCGCGATTTCGGACCCGTAGATTTTTTTTTTGTTGGTTAACCCACGAATCCGGAACTAAAGTAAATTCAATCTCGCGAATCTGGAGCCGAAAAATATTTAGACTCGCGAATCCGGATTTCCGGGATAATCCGGAAAAGTGGCACCCCTGATATGACTTTAAGTAACACCAAATGAAAAAAGAACTAAACGAATTATATAATTATATAATGAACTATTTTATTAATTCAATTATTAAAGCAACAAGAAACTTTTTCCCACTTCAAGACTTCAAGACCCATAAAAAAAACTTTAGCACAGCTTAGTTCATGCACTAGCCATTTAGAACCATTTAGAACAATGACAAGAAATTGGTTGTCTTCAAGTGATTAGCACACCTGGTCAGTTTCATTCGTTGTATGCCATGAACAATTTGCATATTTAAATGAATAATTGGGGGGGGGGGATTTGTTTTGGATCCAATTCCATACGAATCTATGCCACTATCGCCTTTTAAGGAGTTTAAACTAATAACCAATATTGATTTCAGGGGTAGTGCAGTGCAAAAAAAAAAGACAAATAAATACAATAATATAGACATAACACAATAGTGCCATTATTTCATATACAGGTATTTAAGGCCTCAAGTTATATTGAAAAACAACAACAAAACACCACCACCAACAACAACATTGCATTAACATATCAATTATAATTACACAAATAATAATAATAATAGAATAAAAGAATTAATTCAATCCATTTCGCACTTTCCGGCTGTTCAAGTAGCGTTCGTTTGTTTCTGTGACAAAGTCATGCTAGGATATTGTGTTGTCAACACAATTCGCAGTCACATTTACTTATATCAGCATCATAACGTTTTATTTTAACCTGGGTGCAAACACTAGTCCTTGGAAATGGCCACACAACACACACTGGGCCACTATGTTCACTCAGTCTGATCTAGTTTTAGGAACATTTGTTCACAAATCTCTAATCTCTATTTCATGTATGCTTAGTGTATTGAAACTGAAACTGTAAAATATTATCAGCCTTTTATTTGTTTAAGGAACTTTGTCCACGCTTCGGAAATGACCTACCCAGTTCTAGAGTGCTAGGTGTGTAGTCGGGACTCGGGACTTTAATTTCCTGCGGCACCACCCTGCATGTTTTAGTCTTTGACAAGTTACATTTTTAGAACTTCAAGCTAGTCCTTATACTCTTTGTGTGTGTGTGTACTTTTGTGTATACTGCATACACTAATGTACATATTCACACAGAATACATAGCTTACAAACTCAACGTTTCAATAATCCTAAGGATTGGCCCTTTTCTGATCAGGCAATGGTTTAGACTTCAGACCAAGATGTCGCAACCAACAATGTTGAAAGTAAAACAAATAAACTGACGCAGCAACCTCAAGGCTGCTTGTTGAAAGCAGATGAAATCAAACTTTACTCACAACACAAACAAACACACTCACTTTCTATCTCACGCACGTGTAAATATACATAATCTAACACATTAACATACTGGATTCCGGCGGGGTCCGGAATTCCGAATTGCAGTCTCTTGAGTGAACCCAAGAATGTGGAAATAAACGCTGCCACTACGAGGCTATGTTGTAGACCAGGGGTCGGCAACCTTTTGATATTAGTGTGCAAAATTAAGATTTCTAATTCATTTAGCATGCCAACAGTCTAAAAGAATCACCCTGCTTTAGCACTCAATTTCTAGTAGAAGATACTTTAAACGTTTTTTTAGGAGTCTTCCGCGTGCCATAGATAATCGTGCCAAGTCTGGCACGAATGCGGTAGGTTGCCGACCCCTGCTGTAGACCATTTGTCATGCCGTGACACATTAAATGTAGACTCCATGTCAATGTCACACAGGAGCGCTGTAGTAGCAAGTCTTAGAGAACATCGTCTGTAACATTTGTTCATTGCTACAAACTAAAACAAAAAGCGTTGCCTTTTGCCATTCTGTTTGTTAACAGTTGTCATTAATACAATTTGTTGTTTGTTTATGGCCTGGAGTTTCCGGAGCAGATGTCCGAAGATGCCCGACAGTTTCCGCTGGCCATCCCTAGAAACACCTTGCCGTTGTCGCAGAGACAGAGCTCGTAGACCGCGGGCGACGGAGAAGAAGGGTTGCCGCCCTGGTATGAAGAGGACGTCGTGGTGACGTCGACAGTGGGGATTCCCGACAGGTAAAGCTCTTTGCCGATCAGGTGCACCTGCAATGAAATCACGTGACGCTGTGTTAGAGGTTGTTGTTGTGTAGGCCTATGACGGTATGTAAGAGATAGTGCTTATGTTATCAACTGTAAACAAAATAGGGATAGTGGTGTGTGAGTGAGCAGCTGGTTGAAAAGCTAGATGAAAGGGGAGGGGGTGGATTTGGAAATTAGTGAATGGGAGGGAACATAAACTTAAAGAAAATATACGTAACTCAAAATAGAAACCATAATGAAATTAAAAAACAGTTAATATGCATCTACAGTGGGAGAATTAAGAGAATATTCTTTACTTCTTTTTTTTCTTTTCCAAAATGTCTACAAGATATGAACAAGTGGTTCTATGTGTTATGGAAAGCAGACCTAAATTTTATTGTATTCCCTAAAGAACTAGCTACTGAAACGCTCACGTTAAAATAACGTATAATAAAATAAACTTAAATTGATTTTTACAGGGGTTAGGTTGTTGTTGTTTTTTTTGCAAAAAGTAAAGTTCTAATCAGGGCCAAAACTAAATTCTTGTTAAATAAAACTAAACCTTTGCCAACTCTTAACAAAAAAAAAAAAAAAAAAAAAAAAAAAAAAAAAAAAAACTACAACAAAGAAATAAAAAAATAAAAAGTTGGAATCTAGATAAAAGGAAGAACAAAAAAGAAGAAACTTATGGAATGACGTCACCGTTCCTTTTTCTTTTTTTGTTTGATAAATAACAGCATCAGTTTCGTATATCCAACAGAAAAAAATACTTGACATATAATATTTTTTTTTGTTTTCAATGATATTAAATGAAAAGAAAAAAAAAGTTATTTTAAACTTTAAAATGTAGAAAAAAAAAATTGGGGATAGCGAGACTGATTGCATCTTTTTTTTGTAACAAAAACGTTACTGCTGTATGGTGAAATATCGCAACCATAAAAGAAGACTTGTCCATTAAATACACGTAGAACATAATGTTGTCAGTTATGTTAGAATACATTGGATATTAGGCCTAATACTTCTTATAAAACAAACTGGTCAGTCTTCTCAATATCTGGCCAGAAAGTATAGAATCTATACTATAATACTATGCTTCTAAAAAGAACATGAAAACACATTATTTTAATATTTAGGCCTACCTCCGTAAATTTCCCCCCCCCCCCCCCCCCCCCCCAACTGCTTTAGTTTTATATTAGGTCGGTTAATTGTTTGCTACATTTATTTGCTTTGTCCTATGTTTGTAAAGTTTTAAGATTGTTAATTGGCTTTATGTTTTTAATCCTAGAGAATTATATCCGTGTTCTTAGTTGTTTGTTGCTCAATGTTAAATGCGCTTTGAGCCTACATTATGTTTGTTGGCAGCGGTATACAAATATAATTATTATTATTATGTTAAAACTCGCAAGCGACCAATTACAACCCTTTAATATATTTATATTCTGCTTAAAAAAACATGTAATTTTTTTTAGTGATGATTATTATATTTTATCAGTGTCGCAATCACGCTGAATTCATATAAATTTTCTACGAAACAATTTTTTTTATATCCATGTTACCCTTATATAAATATCACACCCATTACGAGGGGAACGGTACAGCCAATATTCGCCCGTAATGTATTATACTAAAATAAATATGCACAACTTTGTGGCGTTTAAACATGAAATAATAATAATAATAATAATAATGACATTTGTATAGCGCCGCCAACAAACATAATGTAAGCTCAGAGCGCATTTAACATAACAACTAAGAACACCCGGATACAATCTATAGGCCAAGAGATAAAAAACTAAATGATGATTCAAAACTTTACAAACATAGAACAAATCAAACAACTAAAACAAAATAACCGACCTAACATATAAGTAAGACAGTGGGGCTCTAAAGCATGTTAACTGAGATAAATATTGAAATAATGAGTTTTTAAGTTCTTCTTGAAGGAATCAATGGAGCTTGTTTGCCTGAGTTGAATGGGAAGTAGATTCCACACCTTCGGACCGGATACTGAGAAGGCTCTAAGGCCAACGGTCGTCAGAAGAAATGTAGCAAGGATTCTTATTAGTCAGGTTAATAATGATTTTCACGGTAGTTCACGTCAAACTTTGATCTTATCTTATTATAAGTTTGCAAAAATAAATTTAAGTCAAGCTAAAAATATAGTGGATTTTTTTTCATTCGATTACAATGGAACACTGCTAATATAGGCCTATTGAATTAAGTAGTAGCTTTATATTATACATAAACTTTGATGAAATAATCCTTTTTGTAAACCAAGCTTGAAAAATTAATATTTTATAACATTTGCAAGTCGAAAAAAAAGTAGACTAATACAGAATTATCATTATCAAAATTGATTAGATAAATGTTCATCTTTTCTACCAGTAATATTGGATCGGCTCATGTAATATATAGCTCATTTTATAAGAACAAGACTCATATACCTACACTAAATGTAACAAAGTTATTTTAAGAAACAGCCACTGGAGAATGAATGGTGAGATTTAAGAAAACTATGATTTGCCGTCAGTTTAGCGTTTAGAAAAAAAAACAGCTTTTCTTTCAAATTTATTTCTGGAAATATAAACTATGAACTTACCGCCCCTGAATGAATAAAGATGTTATCATCGGTTTCTATGGAAACGTTTCCAAGCGTGGAGCTCAGCGAGACTCCACCGATAGCTGTAATATGTATGTTACTGTTATCTGAAGAAATTCTGTCAAAAAAAAAAGAAAAGTAGTATTGGAGAATGTTAAAGAGAATGTGGATGTTTGTTTAAATATAAAAAACCTCAAGAATACGATAGACATATTTATACAAAAATACCACTAGCAATTCCCCCCCCCCCCCAAAACAAATTTGTTTCTATCTATCCATCTATCTATTACCTATCATCTATCTATCTATATATCATCTATTTATCATATATCTATCAATCATCTAACTATCAACTATCTGTCTATCTATCTATCTACCTGTCTGTCTGTCTTTTTTTTCTGTTTGGATCTATCTTAAATGATTCCCCCATCCCTCTTTCCAAACATTCATTTTTTACACTCATGTACGAACCCATCCAGCTAACGACAGACCCACTTAGTTAGTTTCACAACGTCTTATATACGTCTATCATATAATATATCTTTCTATATTGATGTATCCATCTTACTGTTTAGCTGTTTAAATGTAACTATTGTATGCATATTGGTTCACGTGCAGTTTAAAGCCTTTCATAGTTTGTCGTCTTTGGTTCACGTCACTGCTATTGAGAGAGAGAAAAAGAGAGAGAGAGAGAGAGAGAGAGAGGGAGAGAGAGAGAGAGAGAGAGAGAGAGAGAGAGAGAGAGAGAGTGAAGAATTGAAATTTGAAATAGTGACATAATAGATATGTTTTTTACATAGCTATTTAAATATATTTAACATGTTTAAATCTTCTATTTTTAATGTACACATAAATATAGATTTCACCAGGGCTATTAAGGGAACCCATGAACATATATGACCGTCTTGTGTGACATACTTACTCGAGGGATGTGTTGACAGGACTCTGGATGGTCGGTGTAAAAATAGCGCCACGGAATGTGATATCACCTGGAAAGTACACACAAAATATCGTATCAGCATTATTTTTTTTACTGCAATGACACTGCAATATTCTTTTTTTTTTATTCAGTAGTGAATAACATGGCGTCAACTAGAGCCATTTTTAGGATTTTCAAGTTATTTTGTATATTCAATATAGAGCACATTCATGTAGGCTCTGCTAAAAAAAAACAACTCCCTAACCACGGGTTTAATACCGGTACCATTAAATTGATGATTCATGGATACCCCGAGGTAAAAAGAAATATCATTTTCAATTATATCATGCCTATTCCATGCAATAACTTACATATGTATGTATATATATAGTCAGACCACTCAATCTATAGGGCAGGTGTAGCAAAGTTCACAAGTGTCAGTGACCACAGCATACTAAAGGATTGTGTGGCCAGCGGAAGATACCCACCTATCAGAGCTGGGTAGATCCAAGGATACCCTTCATAATCCCGGGAACATCCAGGATTTGAACCCTTCGATATGGAAATACGAGCGCTACTGCCAGACCACCATGTTTCAAAGTATGTTATGTACGGAATTCATTTAAAGCTAGCCAACCCTCTCGCCCATTTCTACTTAACCCGCCTCTGGAACTCCATTTATTTATGTATCAAGGTAAAGCTCTACCTGGAACAGTGACGTCACCGTTCCCCAAGACGACCTTCTGGGAAGACAGCAGGAAGTTGACTGTGCCGTTGGAGTCTACCACACGGAACTTGTCACATGTCGCTGTCACATGGTCTTGGTCTATGGAAACAGATGTAGATAGATCCATAGATACATAGATACTTGTACATTTCCAATCATTAATGCATTAATACATGGAAGTGTAGATCAGGGGTCGGTAACCTTTTGATAATAGTTGACCAAAGTAGGATTTCTAATTCATTCGGCATGCCTTGATCCTAAAAGTCATCTTGCTCTGATTCTCAATTTCTTGTTTGAAGAGAATGAATTGCATTTTTGGGGGCTCTTTCGCGTGCTATTGAAAATTGCTTCGCGTGCCTAGTCTGGCACGCGTTCCGTAGGATGCCGACCCCTGGTGTAGATCGATAGTTAGATATGACTGTATTCATACACATACAGATAAATAGATAAATACAAAGATATATAAATACATAGATGAATAGATAGATATACAGATAGGCACCTTGATACGTAATTAGATACATAGGTTAATACTTAGATAGGTTCTTAGATTGATACACAGATAGATACACAGATAGTTACATAGATAGATAGATACACAGATAGTTACATAGATTTATATTATATAGATAGGCACAAAGATGTGTAATTAGATACATAGGTAAATAAATATAAAAAAATACATAGATAGATACATAGATAGATACATAGATGGATACATAGATGGATACATAGATAGATACATAGATAGATACATAGATGGATACATATATAGATAGATAGATAGATAGATAGATAGATACATAGATAGATACATAGATAGATACATAGATAGATACATAGATAGATACATAGATAGATACATAGATGGATACATATATAGATAGATAGATAGATACATAAATAGATAGATAGATAGATACATAGATAGATACATAGATAGATACATAGATAGATACATAGATAGATACATAGATAGATACATAGATAGTTACATAGATAGATATAAAATATAGAATGGGAGAATGTGCCAGATGTGTGTTAAAAATATTTTGATTAAAAGACCAAAACATCATTTATAATACCATAAAACGTTTTAATTTAAAAACATTCTTACACATTTTGAAATATTAAAATGAAATTATGTTGTGCTGAACATGAAAACTGAAACTGTTCTTTACAATAAAGTTTGAACCGAAGAAAAAATGGCAGAGTTAACCTTAGCAGAACGCAAAGTCTTGGGCGAGTGTCATATGAAGGGCCAAAAACCTAATGTGCAAGCCATAATACCTACCTTACCACAACTCCCATAACGCTCACGGGTTTGTATGCCAATAAAGCCGTACACACTCGAATTATTGTTATAAAATGGCACCTACGTATGACTCATAAAGAAAGAAATCGAGTCTTGCATATACTAATATTCTTTAAACACTTCAAAAAATGTAACATGATTTTTTTTGTTTATTAATTTCTATAAGTCATTTTACATTGATAATTTGTTAGAGTAGGCCTAATTAGAATTTCACATCCTGTTTTTTTTATATTAATTTAAAAAACTACAATGCTAGTTGGTCTTTTAAAAACAATAATAATTATAATAATAATAATAACGGGGCTTATATAGCGCATATAAGTGAGCGGGACTGGGTGTAGAGCTCCAGAAAAGTGCAAAGGTAATCCGGGGCACAGTTATTCAGGCACTTATAGCAGAGGGAAGCCAGCTTATATGAGATCCGGTTGTTGATGGGTAGCCAGTGCAGAGATCGGAGCAGAGGAGTGCTATTATTTGACTTCTTCTTCTTGAGAACTAGTCGGGCTGCGCAGTTCTGGATACGTTGGAGTCCTTGAAGGGAGGAGGCCGTGAGACCAGCCAAAAGAGAATTGCAATAGTCCAAGCGGGAAAAGAGGAGAGAGATGATGAGCTTAACACAAGCTTCATTGGTGAGATAACGACGGATGGCGGCAATACGACGCAGATGGAAGAAGCAGATTTTGGTGAGGAAGGAGATGTGGGACTGCATGGACATCGTGGAGTCCAGATAGACACCAAGGCTCTTGACAGTCGGAGAGAAAGGCACAGTTGCATCAGCCAGCTGAAGATCGGACGCAGTGAGGGACACGACACTAACAATAACTAATTAGTATCATTCATTATATTGATTTTCAAACCAAATTTTCGGTTTCGGACGAAAACGAAGCCATACAGAAAGTTACTAAATGACTTTTGGCCGAAACGGACGCAGAGAACGAAAGTTTAATACACCTTCAACCGAAAGATAAACCGAAATTGCCCCCCCCCCCCAAAAAAAAAAGATTTAAAAAGACTGCACGGTAATCCCACACTCCATTTTTCGAAATTCTTCGGGGTGATTAAATAATCCGTTTATTATTAACTTTAATTTTCCACTTCACACAGATTAATTCGCAACAGTTTAACTAAATGAAATTATCAATAAGCGGAGTAATAGGTGAAGCACTAGTGTAGCAGTCTGAATTAAAAATATTCGGTTGATGACAGAAAGACAATATCAGTTTCGGCATAGACCGAAAGCAAACCGAACGCTAAAAATATTATATCTTCGGCTGAAACCGAAACTCCACAGAAATAGGTCATTTGCTAACTTTCGTCGCCGAAACACAAACCGAAACCTAATATCGGTCGGCCTCTAGAAAGACCACAACCTATGTAGTAAGCTTTTGTTATATTTGGCTAAACCGGATGTGGTTTACGTCCCCTGAAGTCACACTCCACTTTCCACCAATCGGTATGCACTTACCTACCACGAGCCGACTTTTGACATTTCTTCTTCTGTCTGTGGCCAAGAGCTGGACAGATTTGCTCGATTCCAGAAACAACGGGTTGCCCTGGTAGAACATTGGGGTGTGGAAGATAAGAGAGTTAGAAAATATCAAGGTGTTTGCCACTTAACGGACTATATCATGGGGCTTAATAAATGTGATGACTTGGCGTTTTCTTTTCACATACCTCTACATGTTATAGAACATGCGGAACCCACAAAATGGTTATGAAATAGTTCAGTTAATTTTCCTTGTTCTAAAAAAAAAATGACCACAGGATTCGAACCCAGGACCTTCGGTACGTCAGCTGAACAGCGCGCCCGCTAATGAAATAAATTATGTTATAATTTACTTAGACTCTCTTTATACAGGAGATTGTGTTTTGATATATATAGATAGATAGATAGAAAGATAAATACAGATTTTACATATTTGATATATATAGATAGATAGAGAGAAAGATAAATACAGATTTTACATATTTGATATATATAGATAGATAGATAGAAAGATAAATACAGATTTTACATATTTGATTTATATATATAGATAGATAGATAGATAGATAGATAAATATATATATAGATAGATAGATAGATAGATAGATACATACATACATAGATAGATAGATAGATAGATAGATAAATACATAGGTACATAGATACATAGATAGATAGATAGATAGATAGATAGATACATAGATAGATAGATAGATAGATAGATAGATAGATAGATAGATAGATAGATAGATAAATACATAGATACATAGATACATAGATAGATAGATAGATAGATAGATACATACATACATAGATAGATAGATAGATAGATAGATAGATAAATACATAGATACATAGATACATAGATAGATAGATAGTTAGATACATACATACATACATAGATAGATAGATAGATAGATAGATAGATAGATAGATAGATAGATAGATAGATAGATAGATAGATAGATAGATAGATAAATAGATAAATACATATTGTAAATATTTGATATTGTCTTACCTCTGATTTTATTTCACTAACGTAAACTGTTTTTAAAAACTCTGCTTCAGCCTTGACCTGAATTCCGTTGGAACCTATCTTCAGGTGACCCATGCCGTCCTTAGCAATGAAAAAACAAACAAAAACATAACCAGTAGAAAGTAAAAACGTATAGAGAATTATATAAGCGTTAAAATTATTTTAAATAGTATTTAAAAAGTATACAATATTATACTAAATTTAAATATCGATATTTATAGTTTCAATTGACAACAGAATACAACTATATATGTAATAACAGGAAAATCTGTTTGAAATTTAAAAAAATTAAAAATATCAATCTGGTCCAAATATTATTATTATTTTATATTTATTAGATGTACCATTCTTTGATGTTATTTGTAAAAGAAAATAATATTTGATTTTAATTTTATCAAGTGAACTCGAAAATGGCATGTATTATTTTCTTTGCAAAGTTTAAAAAAAATAGTAAAAAGCCGTTTACAAGGAATCAGCGTTTACAGACTCTAATGACATGCACACATGAAAGTATGTATGACATTTTAACAAGGATTTCAATCCGAGACCTACACAACAGCTGTAAAACTCAATTGTACTGGTCCTTATAATTTGCTCTGACTTATTAGCCTTATCTCTGACTTATTAGCTGCTAGTATGCACTAACATGGTCAAAGGGAAATGACTCAGTAAATAGTCAAAAGTCAATTGTATAGTACAAGAGTTATGGGGACTGGGAAGATTGTAAATGTCACATTCTAGTTTGTTCTACTGCGTCTTAGCTTTCTAGAGCATGCTTTGCACGTTTTACAGGTCTCAGTCTGATCACGGGGTTTTACATGTCTCAGTCTGATCACGGGGGTAAAGGACCGGAGAATAGTCAGTTGACTTGAATATCCAGCAGCGTATAGACGTATACGCTAGACTCGGAATTATACCACATTTTATCAGAATACTATTTCATTTCTTGGACTTATATTATATTATATGATTGTTGGATGTACTGTGAATAATGTATTGTGAGTAATAATAAATAGATATATATTGCTGCAAAGATTTGAATTATCAAGTGTGTTAAACGTACTGTGAAAATAATATTAGAAACATTTAACTCAACTCAATCAACTCAATCAACTCATGATTCTATTAGCCTACGAAGAACAATAATAATTAAAATAGAATCAATAACATTAGCCTTATCTCTGACTTATTAGCCTTATCTCTGACTTATTAGCCTTATCTCTGACTTATTAGCCTTATCTCTGACTTATTAGCCTTATCTCTGACTTATTAGCCTTATCTCTGACTTATTAGCCTTATCTCTGACTTATTAGCCTTATCTCTGACTTATTAGCCTTATCTCTGACTTATTAGCCTTATCTCTGACTTATTAGCCTTATCTCTGACTTATTAGCCTTATCTCTGACTTATTAGCCTTATCTCTGACTTATTAGCCTTATCTCTGACTTATTAGCCTTATCTCTGACTTATTAGCCTTATCTCTGACTTATTAGCCTTATCTCTGACTTATTAGCCTTATCTCTGACTTATTAGCCTTATCTCTGACTTATTAGCCTTATCTCTGACTTATTAGCCTTATCTCTGACTTATTAGCCTTATCTCTGACTTATTAGCCTTATCTCTGACTTATTAGCCTTATCTCTGACTTATTAGCCTTATCTCTGACTTATTAGCCTTATCTCTGACTTATTAGCCTTATCTCTGACTTATTAGCCTTATCTCTGACTTATTAGCCTTATCTCTGACTTATTAGCCTTATCTCTGACTTATTAGCCTTATCTCTGACTTATTAGCCTTATCTCTGACTTATTAGCCTTATCTCTGACTTATTAGCCTTATCTCTGACTTATTAGCCTTATCTCTGACTTATTAGCCTTATCTCTGACTTATTAGCCTTATCTCTGACTTATTAGCCTTATCTCTGACTTATTAGCCTTATCTCTGACTTATTAGCCTTATCTCTGACTTATTAGCCTTATCTCTGACTTATTAGCCTTATCTCTGACTTATTAGCCTTATCTCTGACTTATTAGCCTTATCTCTGACTTATTAGCCTTATCTCTGACTTATTAGCCTTATCTCTGACTTATTAGCCTTATCTCTGACTTATTAGCCTTATCTCTGACTTATTAGCCTTATCTCTGACTTATTAGCCTTATCTCTGACTTATTAGCCTTATCTCTGACTTATTAGCCTTATCTCTGACTTATTAGCCTTATCTCTGACTTATTAGCCTTATCTCTGACTTATTAGCCTTATCTCTGACTTATTAGCCTTATCTCTGACTTATTAGCCTTATCTCTGACTCATTAGCCTTATCTCTGACTTATTAGCCTTATCTCTGACTTATTAGCCTTATCTCTGACTTATTAGCCTTATCTCTGACTTATTAGCCTTATCTCTGACTTATTAGCCTTATCTCTGACTTATTAGCCTTATCTCTGACTTATTAGCCTTATCTCTGACTTATTAGCCTTATCTCTGACTTATTAGCCTTATCTCTGACTTATTAGCCTTATCTCTGACTTATTAGCCTTATCTCTGACTTATTAGCCTTATCTCTGACTTATTAGCCTTATCTCTGACTTATTAGCCTTATCTCTGACTTATTAGCCTTATCTCTGACTTATTAGCCTTATCTCTGACTTATTAGCCTTATCTCTGACTTATTAGCCTTATCTCTGACTTATTAGCCTTATCTCTGACTTATTAGCCTTATCTCTGACTTATTAGCCTTATCTCTGACTTATTAGCCTTATCTCTGACTTATTAGCCTTATCTGACTTATTAGCCTTATCTCTGACTTATTAGCCTTATCTCTGACTTATTAGCCTTATCTCTGACTTATTAGCCTTATCTCTGACTTATTAGCCTTATCTCTGACTTATTAGCCTTATCTCTGACTTATTAGCCTTATCTCTGACTTATTAGCCTTATCTCTGACTTATTAGCCTTATCTCTGACTTATTAGCCTTATCTCTGACTTATTAGCCTTATCTCTGACTTATTAGCCTTATCTCTGACTTATTAGCCTTATCTCTGACTTATCTGAGTTATTATAAGATAACTGAGTATAAAATTAAAGGAAAGTCTAAAAGTAAAAGAATACTTTCATTATTTTTAGATAGATCTAGATCTACTATTTCGTAGGTATGTTTCAGGTAGACCTAATGATGTAAATTATTCATGTGTGGACTAAACCGCCGAAGCGACAATAGGAATCACATGAATCCCCACCCCCCACTCCCCGAAACACCAGCTATTATATCACTCTAAGAGCTCCTCAAATGTGTTTGGAAACTTCAGAAGCAAATTTTCAAATGTAATAGAGGATGTGACACATTTATTACAATAGTTACACTACACCTTTTAGGTGTGCATCTTGCGAATATTGATATGTAGGTTACAACAAAATGTTTTTAGGTTTCAAGTATTGCAAATACATTTCTTTTCTATAGAGCCTACATTCCTAAGTTAGCGCCATTGAAGGTTTGAACTTTGATCTTTTCTGTGATAACGTTGATTTAGTTCTGCTTAGACAACAATCGACAGTCTCGTATTAGATAACAATTTTAGGTTGCAACCACCATAAGGAGGGGGGATGTGCTTCCTCACAACCACTCCCTCCGCTAGTGAGAATATGGGGGGCACGTCATGCTTGTATATACAGCGCTGAGGGATTAGATAAACTATCTACCACGAGTGCTGTGAACAGAAATATCTACTCAAGGTTTCTTACGGCGTTTTTTTTTTTGGGGGGGGGGGGGGGGGGAGGGGGGCAGGGTTCTAGACAGTGACTTACAAAAAGTAGAAGGCCAGGCTGTTGAATGAGAGAAGACACAGAAAACGTCATATCAGTTGGCATGAAAAACACTAATTGTTAGAGTTGAAATCAATATTTTTTTTTTTATATTTAGGCTACAGTAATTATATTTAGAGATCGGAAACTGGGATACCATGGCTCGTAACAGAAGTAATTGGAGAAGAACCATACACACCGGTACAAATGCTGCAGATGCCAGACTTCGCCTTATAGCGATGGTTAAAAGAGCAGCTAAGAAAAGTAAAGAACATAGGCTGTCCCTGAACAAATTCAACGGTCTCGCTTTCAAGTGCCAGTGATGTGATAGAAGCTGTCTATCAAGGATATGTCTCCACAGACACAGCCAATACTGCAAGTCTGGCGAAATCAGAAGAGCGTGAATTTATTCGTCTCCCGAGACCGGGGAGCCAATGCCAATGATGATGAGTTGTAAATCTATACCCAAAATAATTAGGAGTCTAAAACACTTTAAAAAAAAAAAGCTGTTTTCTTTCTTTCCATTCGTTGTAAATCCACAATATTCGTGACATTAACCATCGATATGCATGTGATTCTAAGTCTGCAAGCCTGTGGTTGCCGATGTCTCGAATTGGCCAATATGAAAAACTGCACAGTATCGAAATAATAAACAAAAGCGCTTAAATTAGTTTTGATTGGCTAGAATTTGGGCCTTACCAATGAAAACCTGAGGATGCGAAGTATCCAGACAGTCAGTGCCAAGTTCATGATGACCACGATCATCAGCACCAACACAAACGCGTACAGACATCGTTTCCTCCAGCCGTATATCCCGACCGGCTGAGGCGGTGGGGGCTGTGGAGGGGAGCTGAAGTCCATCATCCCGTTGGCGTCCTCGTGGTCCATTCTGAGGGAGGGCTTCCTGTTGTTTTCAGATGTTCCTCCTGAAAAAAAAAGGAACATTATTCTGCTGCCATAGATAACAGGAAACTGAACAGGACTTTTCAAAACAATTATCTCTCACCTTATAATTTATAGCCGTGTCTTCTAGTCAGATAGTTTCTTTTACTCCGTATGCATATCCGTGCTTAAGGATTATATATTATGTGTATTTTGTTGAGAGCTAAACTGGTGTTACTTTGTTTTACCGGACTAGATGAGGGCAACCCACTCCGTGCTAAAATGTGCCAAAGCTGAGTAATATGTCAAATGTATTTTATGGGATAAAGAGTAAAGAAAAAAAGATCGCTAGTAATAATTTTATTTAACAAAAAATCAAAATGGTTTTTACAAAGAATGGCCAAACGAAGATATGACTATCTTTCTATTTCGTCATTCTCAACATTTTGGAAAAAGTCACACACACACACAAAGAAATGGATAAACAAAAAAATAATTAGGCTAATTAGACAACCTGTTGCAATGCTTGGATAAACATAAGGACAAAAACACTTTCCTTATTCCTAATGCGAGAACAAATTGCATATTATCTTTCCTCCCAAGTGACATCCGGGCATGGAATGGGTTGCCTGTATAAACCACGAGCACCCAGTAACGTATCATTTAAAACACTAACAGTAATGTAGGACTAGACTTAACGGATGTGCGAAAGAGGCAATAATCTTCTTTATAGAAGGGGCGTCTGTAATGTATAAGATAAGGTGAAACGGTTACCAAATTTGTCTTGACTAAAAATGTGTAAGAACGATGTTGACTTCTAGACTTTTCTAACGAATATAGAACATCCCCTTCATTGACCAACCTTCACTTCTATTGTACAGTAGAGAATCATGAATCTACACATTAACTGTAATTCACCACAACATATTTTACTAGCTTCTTCTTCTTCTTTTTAGCATCTTTTGGCATCTTATGTTTAATGGTATCTATGATCTGCGCCTTAAACAACGGAAGACTGCAGGGTTGGGGTAAATGATGAATATGATTACATTCCGCATCTGACAGGTTGTATCAGCTGACTCAGTGTGTTTGTGTGTGTGTGTGTGTCAGTCTGTATGTACGTCAGTGTGTAGATAGTGGGTGGAAGTAAAAGATTAAAAGAAACTGGTAAAAAAAAACTGTTAAGACATGTGCCCAGCACAATTCATTCTCCAATAAACGATATTGCCTAAAGTGCAAATAATTCGGTACACAATTTTGCAAGAAATCGTTCCGTAGACTTTAGCTAGTTAGTTGTGTAAATCCAGGTTTTCCCATATTTTTGGTTTGTCTTGACCCAGTTATATTTTTGTATATACTTCTCTTTTGTGGCTCACTAACGTTTACATTTATTACAGATATTAATTTCAACACAATTTTCGAGACCACTGACGCATTGGTTAGCTGTGGGCTATATTTGGGATCAGATAAAACTAAATGTCCAGTTGAGAGTAAATATACATTCGAAATGTTGAACTTTGAATGTTTCTTCTTCTTTTTTTTTATTTCGACCAATAATTTAGCTATCTTGGTCAAATACCGTTATTTGGAAAACGCTGACCTAAAGCATATTATTTCTTATGAAGTTCCAAATAAACTTTCTACCTAGATTACTGCACTAGCGTTTTATAAAGCATCGAAATGAATAAAACAAATGATAGTAGTGGCATTATTACAGATAGACATTTCACATAAAAACAGCCAGACAGATAGATAGATAAAGTGACGATATATAGATAGATAGATAAATAGATAGCTAGAGCGATAGATATATAGATAGATAGTATGCTAAATATATAGAAAGAAAGATGGATATTATATATATATATATATATATATATATATATATATATATATATATATATATATATAAATATACTCTCTCTCTCTCTCTCTCTATATATATATATATAGAGAGAGAGATAGATAGATATGTATAGATATATATATATAGGCCTATGTATGTATGTATATATATATATATATATAATATAGATAGATAGATAGATAGATAGACAACAGATAAATTGATAGGCAGACAGACATAGATATAGTTAGTTAGATAGGTAGATAGATAGATTTTTAGACAGAAAAACAGACTGATAGATAGATAGATAGATAGATAGATAGATAGGTAGGTAGACATACAGAGAGATGCATAGATAAATAGATAGATAGATAGACATAACAGATAGATATATATAGATAGATAGATAGATAGGTAGATAGATATATATAGAGATAGATAGATAGATAAATAGATAGATATATTGACCGATAGACAGATAGACAACAGATAAATTGATAGGCAGACTGTCATAGAGATGGATAGATAGATAGATAGGTAGATAGATAGATTTTTAGACAGCACAGACTGATAGATAGATAGATGGATGAATAGATAAACAGACAGAACAGATAGATAGATAAATAGATAGACAGACAGATAGACAGACAAACAGACAGACAGAGAGACATATATATGTATATAGCCCTATATATTGATTTATTGATATATAGATGGATAGACACTAAATAATCTTCTGTATAGAAGGAATGTTTCTAGTATATAAAATAGATAGATTGATAGAAAGAGGGTGTTATACTGAGATTTACGAATAGAAGCACAGACAGACCAACAGGCAGAAAGACAGAAATATAGAGAAACAGATAGATAGACAGACTAGAATAAACAATAAGAGAAGTAGATATGTATTTTTTTTTAAAGTCTGCTTTAAATACACCGTAGAATAAAAAGATATGTTTTCTTGTAGACTGTTCCAGGAGAACAGAACGGGGCGATTGTTAAAACAGGTTCCACGTTGCACGGGTTTGTTTAATCTGGGAACACATTTCGGCCCCCATCAATGACTACCAGCATCAACCATTACTACAGCACCCATCTTAATCTGTAACCTTTGCATGTGGACTATAGTTTTGTCTGCCGCAGAAGGTTATAGAAAGGAATGAAGGACTCAAAGCCTGAGTCGACAAAATTTGGGCTCTGTAGGAGTACAATCAGTCTATTGTTTAGAACAGGGTCGGCAACCTTTTGATAATAGTGTGCCAAAGTGGGATTTCTAATTTATTCAGCGTGCCAACAGCCTAAAAGTCACCCTGCCTTAGTACTCAATTTCTAATAGAAGATACTGGAATAGTTTTTTTAGGAGTCTTCCGCGTGCCTTTGTAAATCGTTCTGCGTGCCAAGTTTGGCACGCGTTCCGTACGTTGCCGACACCTGATGTAGAAAGTAGTTAAGTCAGCTTAAGTAAAACCTGTTGGTCCGTGAGGTAAGTGAAGCAACGTTCACAAGTGTATGTGGCCAATGCATAGAATGAGGATTGTGTGGCCAGCTCAAAGCCCAATCGCATTTAGTTATTCCTAACTCATGTCGGATACCACTCTGACACTTTACAGACCAGGGAAAAGTCATTGCGATTACCAGCATTCGAACCCTGGATCTCCGTTCCGCAATCTTAGCGCGCTGCCACTAAACCCACGAAGAGTAAGCTAAATGAGATTGCCTGGACTAATACGAAATTTTTTTAATGTGTTAATTGTATTTTTTATAAAGATGGGTTAACTCGGGTATAATGTTTTAGACTATTTCGGGTCAATCGGGTCAAACTCAGGTATAATGTTTTAGAATATTTCGGGTCAATCGGGTCAAACTCAGGTATAATGTTTTAGACTATTTTGGGTCAATCGGGTCAAACTCAGGTATAATGTTTTAGACTATTTCGGGTCAATCGGGTCAAACTCAGGTATAATGTTTTAGACTATTTTGGGTCAATCGGGTCAAACTCAGGTATAATGTTTTAGACTATTTCGGGTCAATCGGGTCAAACTCAGGTATAATGTTTTAGACTATTTCGGGTCAATCGGGCTAAAAAAGAGTGCACCGGTTTTATTTTCGCCCATCATTCTAGGGGATTATACGGGTAGCACAACGCCAAGCCACATTTACTGTCCCCAAATAATCTCTAGTACTTGAGTGACTTAGACTCTCAAATACAACATTAAGATATGGTCGTAATTACACAGATTTGAACCCCTTTATGATAAATAGTAACCTAACGTATTATTTATGCTATTGCACGCCCGATACTAGCAGAGAGACGTGAAATATAACAGAGTGAGATGAAAGTTATTCGGGCAAAGTCTACAGATATACTTAAAGCCAAAACATTGTCAAGACCATTCTTTCTTCAGAGGATAACCCTAAAGATATTGATTATTGCTAGTTTGATTAATTGAATATGTAAGTGAGGGAGTAATGTTAAATTAAGTTCTTCTGAAATTTGAATGTGGGCTGCAATATTACATTAACTTTCTTTCATTGAATGGCAGGTGCCGATTCTAGACTTAAGGCTGCTTATTTGATTGAAGCATGAACTTTAAAAAAAAAAAATCATTAAAGTCGAATATAAATGATACATTTTTAGACTGGATATGTCAGAAGTTCAATAGTTTGATAATAAAATGCTAGTGTGTAACGCCTCAATGTGACATGTTGGCATAGCGGCACAGCGTTCGATTGGCGAACCCAAGGTCCTGGGTTCGAATCCTGGTGAAGGCTAGGATTTGTTTCCTGAACTCGGGGGCGTCCCTGAGTCTACCCAGCTCTGATGGGTACCTGACATCAGTTGTGTTAAAGTTAAGGTGGCTAGTCATTGTGCTGGCCTCACATCTCCTAGTTTGCCGTGGCCACAGAAACTGGTAAAAACGCTGCTTCACCGACCTTTTGATCAATTTGTTCGGACGAGTAGTTTACTTTTTATATATAGCCTACTGCCTCACGACCATTAAACTTTGTCAGACCCGCATTGGTCTGCGTTTAAAAAACCTCCTGCTTCACATCTTTGCTAACCCTCTTCTCTCGACGCCACCTTTTGGACGCATCTTTTACAAATAATCTATTAATCTATTACAACCGGCTCTATATAGTCAATATAAAAACTACGTTTAATCTTAAAAGTAAAAATACAAAACCCATCTTTGTTGGTAATAAAAACCCAAAAACTGGGAATAAACACAACTATATTTAAGGTAAAGAAAAAAATGTGTTATTGTTATTATAACAAAGAAATGTCAGAACTTGGTTTATTTTAACTATAACCTTCAATGTTTAAATTTCACCCCCAAGTTGGCATTCTGATCGCATATAACATAAGCCTCCCCCCCCCCCTCCCGCTCGTACAACCAGCTGCCCAGCACCCCCGCACACATCTACCGTTTGCGCAAGTAGACGCCCTCTGCGTGTGTGTGTGTGTGTTTGTGTGAGCACGCTTCAGGGCGAGGCTGAAAACACAGCAAGCTATTCTGTAGTGTGTACGTGCCCCCACTGCCAAAGTAAACATCTGCTCACTCTGTTAGAACAGCGCGATCTACCGGAGTGCGTTACACAGGAATGAGGAGAAGAAAAAAAAAGGAAAAAAAAGTTAAGAAATGACGAGAAGGCGGAAAAAAATAGAATCTATAGTTGAAATCTTTCTCACTCCCAAACTGAAAGACACAAAAAAAAATGTAACAAAGAAATAAAAAAAAAAAAATAATAAAAATAAAACAAAATATATCATTCTACGTTTTCTCATTGCGAAAAATATATCTTGTCCATTTATAAAGATAGATAGTTAGAATTGTAGGAAGGTAGGTAGGAGTATAGGTATGTATGTTTGTAAATAGCGGCTAGGTAGATACGTAGGTTGGAAGGTAGATAAGAAGAGAAGTGGGTAGGTAGGTATATAGGCCTATTTTTGTGTAGGTAGATAGATAGGAAAATAGGTGGGAATGTAGGTATGTAGTAGGTAAGTAATTATATCGTGCACAGAGGTATGGTAGGCTATAATATTATGAACTTGATTTGAATCACCCAAACACTTTATTAGATGTAAGGCAGTTATATGCAACTTACTAAAGAATGGGTGGTCAGAAAATGTCAAGAACATCGAATTGTGCCCCTCCCCCCCTACCCATTGAACAGCAGATTGCCAGGCCTCACGTCCCACGAGGAACACAAGGACTTAAGCAAGTAAGCAATATGCCAGGTTTGTAGCTAAAACCGTCTTTGAAATATCACAAAGTTTTCAATACGCAATATTATTGTTCTATTATTGTTCTATCCATGGTACATTGCAATAATCTGACGCAGGGTTTGACTTTGTTTTCTTTTTAAGACCCAGCAATTTCGCTTTAGTTGCCCGGTGACGGAAGACAACCCGGCATTTGATACAGGTTGCCATAACCCATAAACAAAAACAGATGTTTCTATATACCTACAAATAATACATATGCCATTATGTTTTCTACTGAAATCAATTATTTCACATCACAACTTCCATAATTTATAATTGAATAATTATAGATTTCTTGTTTTCTAGTTCCAAATTGTATCTAAATATTTACTTTTGCAGCTAATTATAGATTTCTAATTGCTTTGCGGCTTTCATAATATTTTTTTAGCTCTATAGTTCAACTTCAAAAATTGCATCCAGGTTTAATTAACTAAATGAGCTTATTACCGTTAAAAAAAAAACTGAACGTTTTATGTTTTATCCGGTAAAACTTAAAAAAAAAAAAACAAAAAAAAAAACAAATGGATCACTTTGACTTTAAGACTGAACTTAGCCATATAATTGCCAATTACCGGACTTCAATCAAGACAAATCACTCACAGGCCAACGTTTTCTACTACCGGTGTGTCTTGATTTAACATTCACAAACAGTTATTGAAGTAAACATTTGAATCTGGATATGTTACCCAGTTAGACTTATAACTAAAAATAAATAAATCGCGAATCGTTTTTGAAGTACCCGTAACCTGGAAGACAACTTGCAAGGATCTATCTATCTTAGGTGAATTTTTCCTTATCTAACCACAAAAGGAGTGCAAGCATGATCTGCTTTGATCAAACAAAATGAACAACACACAAACAAGACACTGACTGATTATCAAAGCATGTACTTCAAAACTAGACGCTTCTTTGAAACTCTGTGTTAAAAGTTGTTTTTTTTTTTGTTTTTATATAAAGAATAACAATCGCCTTCTTTGTTTCGTTAGATTGCTGGTTACCTTGGCCACCAAGAAAAATATAAAGATTAGAAATAGTACAAGAAGAGAGGGCAGAGAGGATGTGTGTAAAGATTGATGAAACGAAAAGATCTTATAAGAAGATAAGACTTCAAATAATATCGGAGTTTAACCTTAAATAGCCATGCAAGGGCTCCTGGAGCGGTGATGTTAATTATTGAAGAAAGTATATTTAAGTTTAGCTTCGTAATCATCACAATAAATAAGTGAACAGATATACTGCACTTTAAAAAACATTTAAGAACGCCCAACACTAATGTACCACAAATACATTGTAAAACACTTGCACACATACAGTACGAGACACCATCAACAAATGAATCAAACACTCACATTAGTGTGTCACGGGAAACTAGCACCAATAACACTGACAAATACACAGGAAGCGCACACGTTTCATAAAATCAAAACACTTTTCTCAACACCTACTACACAAAAGCAAAACATTAGCCTACACAGAACTCACCCTAAGTCACACACACACACACACACACAAAACTTACACACCACACGGAAACGTACGTCACACCGGTCATACAACAACTCAAAAATTAAAAAAACATACCAAATAACAAGAAATCCATCCATAATAAAACAAAGTAATAATATTCACAAATGCAAACGTGTAAAATTATTCTCAGATAACTAATTTCAAGTAGATTAATGCTATCAAACAGATGAACTAAATCTGTATAATATAGTGCGTTGCTAAAATACAATGCCCTTTCACATAACAATGAGAAAACAATGTTGTTGTTTTTTTAACCCTTACAGTCCCGGGCGCGTATATAGCGGAACTGAAGGCACCATAGATAGAAGTAGGTCGGTACGGGAAGGGTTAAATACAACTCCTTACAATGGAAGCGAGTCTCTCATTTCGTCCATATTCCAAAAATAAATTTTGTATAACTTTCTAGATTTTTCTTGTTATAATGAAAGAAACAACTTTGCAGTTTAAAAGTTTAAGAGTAGTTGGTTATTGCGTTAAATAGACACAATTGTGTTTTTGTGGTTTCCGAAGTTGTTCTACTTTTGTTGCTGTGTCAAATACTTAAAATGATTTCTTTTTAAGCCGACTTTATCTTTAATTCATAGCTCATAACAATACAATAAAACTTATACTGAAGAGGCAGGTGTGTTGTATAATGTAGATTTCAATAGTGTTATCGATGGACCCACAAGCAGCCCAATAACAACCTGTTTCAATGCTCAGATAAACATATAGACAAAAACACATTCCTTTTCCCTTATGAGAGAACTAATGCATTCAAGTACTCTTTCTTCCCTAGTGGCATTCGGGCATGGAATGGGTTGCCTGAACAAACCAGGAAAACCAGTAACTTAACATCATTTAAAAGTATTAATAACGATGCAAGACTAGATTCGGACCACGGATGACCGTAGGACGCATTAATCTTATCTAAAGAACGAGCGTCGGTAATATACAAGATAAGATAAGAACTATGACTCTGTATACCATGGCCACAGAAACTGGTGAACGCTGCTTCATCGGACCTATGGATCAATTCGATCCGACGGGAACTTTACGTATAACTTTGTCAGTGGATGGTCTTCATCGAAACCGAGATAAAAATAAAATCTCTAGATTTATTATTGATTGTTATTCAACATTCTAGTACTTTTAATAATGGAAAATATTACATAGTTATGTACACTCTAATGAACATTGTTTAAAACAAAATTCATAGCCTTTTTGTAAAAGCGAAAAAAAAACGCTTAATAAAAGCCAAATAAAATTACATTGAATTTTTTTTTGAAATAACTTTTAGTTTTTTTCTTACCAACACTATTGTCCTGATTGTAGAATGTTCGCTTTCTAAAGTTGATATAACGAATCACTGATTAAAGAAGAAAAACAGATGGAATTATATCGCTCAACGGTTGGATACATTAATCCATTGGATTCACTAGTAAAAGAATCTATAAAGCTGGAGTTTATATCCATGGAATATTGATATCCACAAACAATGTACGGCCTCAGTTGTAATATAATTATCACACATTCAAATGCAATTTAAAATGTGTGTGTTATCTTACAAGAACTGTAATCCGTATAGAAAACACGTATCTTCACACTAAATCATTTGTACAGAAAACTTTTTGTTCTCCTTTTGAAGAAAATACGTATTTGTATTGTAGTTGTTGTTCTAAATTTAAAACACCAACAACTTTTCGGTGCTGCTCTTTTCACTAAACAAAAACCTTTCAAATGATTTCCGGAAACCTTTCGGAAGGTAATGAGTAGCAGGCGATAGACCGCTCAAACACAAGGGCAAAAAACTCTAGCGGGAAAGAAAAAGAGGAGTGCCGAGAAAAAGGGGAAAAAAAGACTTGGAAACGTAAGGTTAATCTAACCCTTACTTCCTTTCTTTCCATCTCTCCCTCTCTATCTCTCTCTCTCTCCTGGTCGCGCGCTCACTCTCTCTATCTTTTACTCACCCACGCACACATACTCTCGAAGCGTGGGGAGGGAAAAAAAACAGAACAAGGAAACAGAAGAGACGGGAAGACGTAGAGAGTAAGTTGAATGAAATCTATGGAATAGGTTGGGGGCTGCCGTGTGGCACGAAGTGATACTACCAGATGTGAGAGTACTCATGAGGCCGGACTATGATGAAATAAGTCGAAAGACGAATCCAATTTTGTGTGCACAAGACATTTTGACTCCATGAAAGATGTCTTATAACTTTAACAATGAAGGCTGCGAGAATAATGTCCCCATAATTTTTACCTCGTTCATTATTATCATTGGCTGTATTTTTTTATTACTAATACGACTACTATCTTCTATAGAATCAACTTTAATATCATAAAACTCCCAATAATGCAATGTGTTTATCGAGGAAATTATGTGATATTCTGTGGTAGTGATGGGCGAAACGCAGCTCCAGGAGCATAAATACACCGACTATACACAGACACATATCAATATATCACACAGACACATATCAATATATCAAATATACATACATCAATATATCCAACGGACACACATCACAGTATATCCTACAAACACACATCAATATATCACATATACATACATCAATATATCATACTGACACACAACCATATATAAAAAAAACACACATCAATATATCCCACGGACACACATCACAGTATATCCTACAAACACACATCAATATATCACATAGACATACATCAATATATCATACTGACACACAACCATATATAAAAAAAACACACATCAATATATCCCACGGACACACATCACAGTATATCCTACAAACACACATCAATATATCACATAGACATACATCAATATATCAAATATACATACATCAATATATCCAACGGACACACAACACAGTATATACTACAAACACACATCAATATATCACATAGACACATATCAATATATCAAATATACATACATCAATATATCCAACGGACTCACAACACAGTATATCCTACAAACACACATCACAGTATATACTACAAACACACATCAATATATCACATAGACAGATATCAATATATCAAATATACATACATCAATATATCCAACGGACACACATCACAGTATATCCTACAAACACACATCAATATATCACATATACATACATCAATATATCATACTGACACACAACCATATATAAAAAAAACACACATCAATATATCCCACGGACACACATCACAGTATATACTACAAACACACATCAATATATCACATAGACACATATCAAGATTATATTTAAAAAAATATATTTAAGTAAACAATATTAAAGTTGCAAGACATATTAATTCTACATAAATTGCTTGTCGATAGATTTTAATTTAAACAACAACAAAATAAAGAAATAAATTTTTTGTTTAAAGTTAAAAAAAATTTTATTCAAATATTTTTACATTTTCCTTCAAAACCAAAATATTAATTAAAAAAAAAAAGCATTGTGATATATTTTGAAGTAAAACACAATTTTTCTGTCGTAATCAGTGTTGGTTATTTTATATTTAAATGTCACGATAATGATAATAAACCGAATTTTCATGACTCAGTGACTTTTGATTTTATAGTGCCTCTTCCACAAGCTCGTCCGTCACATTGACGTTCTTGTAAATCGCACAGAACGTATAGTCTCGTTTTGAAATGGTCCGAAAATACTCGCGTTTATTTTTTGAAGTGTTAAACGAAGGACAAGAAAATGTCTGCTTAAGCTGTTGAAAAATGTTTGCCAAAAAGGAAACAAAGGCAAGAAAGCTGCTTTTCCTTGTTTAAACCCTGTGTCTATAAAAGTAAGAAGCTAGGGTGCTCAAAAACATCTAGTTAGACTACATTGCAGCCATTTTGTTTTATATATGTAAACATGGGCGTTTCCGAATTTTTTTTTTATAGCGAGACAGGGAGAGAGTAAGAGAGAAGTTAAGAGTAAAAGTGGATTAGAGAGAATTTAAAGGAAGAGAATGAGGGGGAGAGAGAGAGAATAAAGAGAGAAATAGAAAGAGAGAAAGAGGGAGATTAAAAGAGAGACAGATAATCGTTCTGTATATTATTCCATATCCTGTGGTCCGCTCAGCACGCATTCCTCCGTTGCCCCTCCTCCAGGCGTCATCCGTACACATGCCTGTGTTTCAGATTCAACAGGTCGTACATGTTCGTATCCTCCGGATCCGTCTGGCCGCTCTCCGCCTCCGATATCTCGCCGTCGTACTCCACGTCAAAGTGTTGCGCCATCACTCTGAGCAACGGACGCAGCTGTGGCAGAAAACAAAATGATGGTAATTTGGAGACCGGATGTGGGTGGGAAGAAAGGAAAAGGAAGTAAAAAATATATCGTTGTTTCTATATTTTGTTGTTAGTACTTTACAGCGGCGGTCGATCTTTTGACGATCTAAGGGAAGTAACCCAAATAAAACTTGATATGAACTTGAAACAGAAGGGTTGTCACCCCTCTCTATGTGCACTGACCACTCTTTGAAAAATATATGGACGAATGTTCTTGTTTTCTTTTTTTTTTATTGCCTGCATTGCTACATGAGCAAAGGATTATGGTAAATTCCTGTTAAGGAACATTTCCATGATGATTCCCCCCCCTCCCCAAGTGATTATGGTAAATTCCTGTTAAGGAACATTTCCTTGATGATTCCCCCCCCCCTCCCCACGTACCCTAGATGACCTAATCTGTGGTTGTTTTCCTCGATCCAGTTCTGGTTAAACCTACATAATATGCAATGAACTGCAAAGTATGTATTCTATAAATTTAACTCATAAAAATGAGCAGTAAGTGTATTTTAAACTTTGTAATGATACAAAGTTAGTTTTTATAATGCTTTTGCGGTGTATCTTAAATGTAAACATGACTTACAGTCAATATGAAATCGCAAGCGTTTCGGAATTTTGTTTTAATGACAAAATAAAGTGATTTCGGGTAGTATTGTCTACGGATCGGGTTAACGCTTACGTCTAGTGGTGGTATCAGCAGTTGCCACTATGGAGCCTTACAAGCGTATGTATACCTAGCCAACCGCTACCCTCCACATTCATTACCTCCCTTGCCCCTACCACGATGTCACACATAGAAAGTCGTAATTATACAGATACAAAATGTAGGCCTACGTGTATTTTTCTTGTAAACTAGACACTGATTTTTTTGTGGTTGAATTGGAAATATGAGATGAAACAGACAGAGAGATGCGCTTGCAATCATCCAACACATTACATCAATTACATCGAAATATGAAAGGAAAAAAAAAAGTAGAACGGTCTGCGACACAGATCCCCTCAAAATCACCTTCATCCACCAATTGTAGGTTGGGATCTTCAAGTCAAAGTCCGTCTCGCAAATAAGTCTGCTGATAGTCTTGAACTTAATGTCTCTCTTGGATACGCACAGGACAACTTTGGCGTTCGGGCTGGGGCTACAGGAAAATCAAACCGAAAGAACAAGATAAAAAGAGAAATACAAACAAAGGTTCTCGCTAAAGGGAAACTAAGTTAAAATTTGAGTCGATAGAATTGTGTAGGGCTCTTTCTAGATGTTGTGTTTAGATAAAACTGAACCAAGGCCTGAAGGATGTACTTGAGAACTTAAGGGTTCATACTCGTAAACAATGCCCTCTGGACTTAAGGGGATGTTGTCAATGTAATTCGTCAGCCATTCTCCGGCCCTGAACCCATGGACGATAGCGTTCTGCCTGTCCAAGGCTGATATGTAGCCTCCTAGATGGACATGTCCCATGACGCCTTTCTTGCAGTGGAAGACGCCTCTGCCTGTGAGAAATCATAAGAAAATCATTTCAGGTGTAGGTAAAATGGCTGGATGCATTGATTAAATGTAAGGATGGCCCGGATGAATAAATATGTAGATTGATGAATGGATGCACGGATGAAATAGCAACAACATTTTCCATCATCACATTCAAACACTATTTTTAAATTACCCAATAGAGCGTTTGCAATCACGTGACAAAAAGCACGTGATTTTTGTTTACTTTGAGTAATGGTGTACAAGTAACAATGGCCGCTGTAATAATAAAGTTTCATATAGGCTCGAGCTTTTTTAAAATGATGTTTTGTGTTTTAAGTCTTGTTAAGATTTAAGCTGTATTATGTCTGTTAAATAAAATAGGCTATTTTTTTATTATCATAGACATAGATCATGGACGATGCGAGCATATTAGTGACTTGACTAGATAGCCTATTCACCAACACTATCACTTGGCATCCCTACTTAGCCATTAGCCTAGCCTACGAAACATTAAAAGTGTAGGCCTATAAAGTGAAATTGAAAGTGTAAATAGGTCTAGCCGGCCCTAGCCTAATCACATTAATCAATTAATCTACAGTACTACTATTTACCTCCTTATTTTTTAGTAGGATAGTCAATATTCAGATGTGAATTTTGTATGATAAAGAAGTACTTCACCATTTTTGTACACCAATAGTGGCTTCTATTTACACAAATACGTCACTAAAAACCTAAGCCACGCCCATTGAGAACGCTCTATAAGGTTAATAAGATGGCGCGTACCTTCCTCTGCGAACAGGCTGTGTACAAAATCTGTGTTGTAGTTTTCATTGGAGTCCTCCCCAATAAGTATCAGCCCATTACGGAATCCATACTCTTGTATCTTTCGTTTGAGGTGATCCGCGTCCTGGTGATGACACACAAATCAGAATTTGAAATGATTTACCTTCTACAGTAAAATTACGTACACGCATCTTGCGTCCATTGACACCATTGTATTTATGTGGCGTTTAAATGAAATGTTTTGTTTCTCTGTTGTAAAAAGTAAAATATTATGTAGGACAAATTTGATCCATGGGACTCGTGAAGCAGCGTTCACCTGTTTCTGTGGCCATGGAATACTAGGAGATTGTATGGCCAGCACAATGCTCATCCGCCTTTACTTTACCCCAACTAAAGACAGGTACCCATCAGAGCCGAGTAGACTCAGGGACACCCTCCAGACCCTGGAAGCAAGTACAAGCCTGCACCAGGATTCGGACCCAAGACCTTAGGTGCCCCAGCACGACGCACTGCCCTCAGCAACCGGGTCCTATTCTGTTGTGGTGTTTTGTTGTTTTTATTGTTTTTTATATAATTTTATTGTCAGGTTGATAAATACCGATAGTTTTTAAAATGCAAGCCTTTTATAATATGTTTGTCCAAAGTAAGGCTGCGATCACCAATTCTACGTTGGAATCTTTCAGTGATTTAAGTCTCACACACACACAAAAAAAAAGGTTTCCTTGGCCAGGTGGCCAGCAAAATGCGCGCCTAATCGTCTTCTTCCTCAACCAGTGTCAGGTGCCCCCTTAAGAGCTGGACCATTATTATCCTGGAAAAACGAACCTGGCGTATATAGCTTGAGGCCTTTAAATTGGTAATCCGTACACACCGCCCCAAGACAATTTGTGGTCCCAAGCGGGATAATCATAAAGCATCTTATCTTAGACGTTCCTTTTAGATAGAAGATGATTACGTCCTATGCCCCCAAAACTCCTGCAAGGCGTCAGAGATTGGTCGGCGGCAGAGGTAGAAGCCGAGTCGTCGTGTTGACAGTTTGGTGCACTAACCACAGGACCAGCCGGCCTTTCAGCGGCCTACGTTGATGATACCGTTTATGTTTTATTATGCACGTTTTGGGAAATCGTTAATTTATTGCATTTTCGTTTTTTTCTTGAGATCATTCATACGATTTATTTCAAGTTAACCCTTCCCGTACCGACCTACTTCTATCTATGCTGCCTTCAGTTCCGCTATTTACGCGCACGGGACTGTAAGGGTTAAAAGGCTGTGTCTTGTATGTATGTGTGTGATTTTGTGAATGTGGTGGAAGGGGGGGGGGCAATACCAGCGTGCGAGCGATTGTGTGTGTGCAGGTGTGTGTAGACGTGTGTGATTTACCTTCAATAGGTCGTCCAGATTAAACGGCTCCAGGCGAATGTACGCCGCGTCCGCCTCAGCGCAGACGGCAGCCAAGGTCGTCAAGTAGCCAGTGTTGTGTGACATTGTCTGGAAATGAAGATATAATAATATTACTATTATGTTTGCGTACCCAGCAAGAGTAGAAAAAAAAGCAAGGGGGAGTTGAAAATGTTGAAACTGGAGACGCAACACTACTAGCATTAGATGATAAAAATAATTATTTGCAGGCAATAACAAACAAAATTTCAAACTAGTTTAGTACGGTCGCAATTCGTTTTATTGTCTACCTTTAATTAAATGTTTAAAGACTAGAGGTCTCCCCACCTTTCTCCCCAAGCCAACCAGTCTCTTACCTTCCACTCACATAAATAATAAAAAAATTTAGCAAAGTTAACATTTTATGTCTTGTAATTAGGGTTCTTGTTAGTCTATTCGGACTTTGTTTTCCACAAAGTCCACTTTGCGTTTTCTTATGTTATCTTATGCAGCAGTGCAGACCCACCAATCTCAATGCCCCCCACCCCCAACCCTCACCTTCATTCCCAGTTTTACGTCTTAGACAAACAGCACACACAGTGTTTTACGGAACATTAGTGTGGAATTACGTCACAAACATGTCTGACATTTCCGCCGCGTCTCACGCCGAGGCCGTCGTTAGAATATGCGATAAACAGTCACACGAACGTGAGATTGTAATACATTAAAACTATGTTACGTCTAATAGAGCGCAACTTATCCTCTTGCTGCCCTGAATGCCTACGGTTGTGAGCTTACCTCTAAGACGTAGACGTAGTTCTTGCTGGCGTGGGCCACTCGGGTCATCTTGTCACAGTAGGTGACAAACTCGTTCAGCGCCGTGTCACTGCCGACGCTGACGTCAGAGCCGGGGATGTTATTCAAGATTCCAGTTGGTACCATACACATAGGTATACCAAGATTCCTACGCATGAAAAAAACACAATGGTACCATACACATTGGTATACCAAGATTCCTACGCATGAAAAAAACACAATGGTACCATACACATTGGTATACCAAGATTCCTACGCATGAAAAAAACACAATGGTACCATACACATTGGTATACCAAGATTCCTACGCATGAAAAAAACACAATGGTACCATACACATTGGTATACCAAGATTCCTACGCATGAAAAAAACACAATGGTACCATACACATTGGTATACCAAGATTCCTACGCATGAAAAAAACACAATGGTACCATACACATTGGTATACCAAGATTCCTACGCATGAAAAAAACACAATGGTACCATACACATTGGTATACCAAGATTCCTACGCATGAAAAAAACACAATGGTACCATACACATTGGTATACCAAGATTCCTACGCATGAAAAAAACACAATGGTACCATACACATAGGTATACCAAGATTCCTACGCATGAAAAAAACACAAGATGGACAAGACAATTTATATATATATAACTAAATAAGATCAAAGAAATTTAGCGAAGCTTTTAGCGAATATAGACTTTGAAAA
The DNA here is from genome assembly GCA_949126835.1 of Anisus vortex. NCBI lineage: Eukaryota > Metazoa > Mollusca > Gastropoda > Planorbidae > Anisus > Anisus vortex. The sequence continues at coordinate 26,393,139 of OX421502.1, read as the reverse complement.
ACAAGATTATCGATGGAATAAAAGTTCGTGATGACCTTTTGAAAATTGACACAAAAAGATATTGTTTTATCGGCCTTGAGAAAAAACATACTTATAGTAATGCTAAGATTGAAGTATAAATCTACTACCAGAAACATACTTATAGTTATGCCAAGAGCAAGTATAAATCTACCAACAGGAATATACTTATAGTTATGCTAAGAGCAATTATAAATCTACCAACAGGAATATACTTATAGTTATGCTAAGATCTAAGTTTAAATCTATCACCAGGAATATACTTATAGTTATACTAAGATCTAAGTTTAAATCTATCACCAGGAATATACTTATAGTTATGCTAAGATGAAAGTATAAATCTACCACCAGGAATATACTTATAGTTATGTTAAGATCTAAGTATAAATCTACCACCAGGAATATACTTATAGTTATGTTAAGATGAAATTATAAATCAACCACTAAGATGAAAGTATAAATTAAAAACATACTTATACTGTAATCTCGCTTCCTGAAGTACATACAAACTTTCATAAGCTGGAAATGAGCCCAGTATGACAAGTCCACTCAAGTTCAATTCCCCAATGACAGTGTCTAATCTCGCTATTGATATAACGTAAAGAAAAAAATGATTTATCACACAAAATACCCCTCACCGCGCTCTTTGTCGGAAATATTCTACCAATTTTTTAAGGTTATTCCGAGTGTCTTCGTACGGCACTTTATCGTCGCATTGGTCCAAGTTTGTATCTAATAAGAACATTGCTTTTAAAAAAGAACACAACTGCTTTATTCGATATTAATCTCGTAACAACTCAATACTTTGCCAGAACAGCTCTAAGAAAATAATTTTATTCAGCTAATACAAGTCTGATCAATAACACGTTGTTATAATGGGAATTCTGGATTATTCAAATTTGAGATAAAGCAAAAAAAAAAAAAAGTGTTCGCCACACTTGAATATTTACAAGGACCTGGCTTTTACTATTTTAAAATTAGACTTAGGCTTATAAGTTTTACAGACGTTCCTTCTAGAAAGAAAATTCATTACGTCCACTAGACCAGGAAATGGGGCATGGTGACCGTGCGGCTGCGCGTTCGGCTGGCGTACCGAAGGTCCTGGGTTCGAATCCTGGTGCAGGCTAATATTTTTTCCCCGGGACTGGGAGGTGTCCCTGAGTCTACCCAGCTCTGATCTGTACCTGATCTTAGTTGGGGTAAAGTAAAGGCGGCTGTGCATAGTGTTAGCCACACAATCACCTAGAATGACGAGGCCACAGGATCTGGTGAACACTGCATTACCAGCCATATGATCAGTTTGGTCCGAATGGTACTTTACTTACTTTACTTATTAGTAATATTAGTGTAGGTTTATTGCTCTTTATGTTAGAGATATACTGGTATAACATAATTTCAAAGAAGCTAAGTCCACCGCTTTACCCATATCGTAGCTTTTGGCTGTCAGTCTGCCGGAACCGAGACTGTCGTTGTCGGATGACCAGTTCTTGACGATGTCCCACGACAGTGGCGTGAATATCTTCTTGGAGAGACCATCAAAGCCGTCTTTTATGCCAAGCACAGCGTAGCTTCTGTGGTGGGCAATAGAGAGATACAATATTATGACGCAATGCGTCGGCAGCTAATTGCGTTTCAATCAAATTGAAATTAAACATCACCTAAAAACTATGTTTTCGTATAAATCCTGTATATGTTAGCTTTACAAATATTTGGCTTTTTTCGACCCATAAAAAAAAATATAAAAAAATCAGAGATTTATAAAAGCAAAGTTAATAGCCTGTCAAAAACAATTCTCCATGGCACGATTTAAGGTTGACGTCGGAGAGACCGTCAGCGGAGATGCTGGTTCGACAAAGTATTGGACATTGCTGCATGTGACTCAACTGTTGACAACCGCTCAAGATGGGTAAAAGTGGAGAAAGTTGACTGCCGAGAGAGTGTCCATTCGTTCCCCCCAACGACCTCAAGGGTCATGGGATTGATGATGATGATTAATAGTTATAGTGACCATCATTTTTAATGATTTAAAAATGCTGAATATGTACCTTCAGATGCCTTCAATCGAGATTCACCATAAAGTGTAAATTAACAAAAAATTGTATAATTGTTAATAAACTAAATCTTGTGGATTGGAGAAGGGGGATGTAAATAAAAAAAGCATGTGTTGCCCGGGGCTTAACGCCCGTGCGCCAAAGATCGATAGGATATAACGGTAAGTGGTTCAATGGGCTTCCAAAGATAGGGTCGGGTTTGTCGCCAGCCAGCTAGAAACAAAGTTTAGCGAAGTTACGATAAACAAGTAAACAAAGAACTAAAACTATCTTTTTTTTTATGAAGACAACTATCGTTTTAAAAAAGTTAAGTTAACTCTCCCAGATATTGTTGGTCCATGGAACTAGCGTTCAACAATGTCCGTGGCGCACAAGGTGTTTGTGTAGCCAGCACAATGCCCAGCCGAGGTATCTATCATTATCGTGTACAACCAGGAAAACACGCCAGGACCGTGAATAAGAATTCTAGCGTTTCAACCTGGATGACTGGGTAGACTTAGTGCGTGTAGCAGTACTAAACTATATGAGAGAGAGAGAGAGAGAGAGAGAGAGAGAGAGATAGATTGACTCAGGAGAGAACTAACCTGCTCTGGCAGTAGCCAACAAAGGCCTTACAGACGATGCAATGTGCCAGGGTGTCCATTCCTACTTGTATTATGCCCACTCGGCGTATACTGGAAATCAAGGACATGGCACTCACGGGGGATGACCTCAGACTGTGTAGCATGACGTACGAGCTTAGAAGACACTGTTCCGTGAGCAGAAAATAAGTGCACGTATTTAGCATTCATTTACACATGGTGTGTTTGACAGACGAAGAAACAACAAAAAATTGATTGAACGATAGCTCGTTACATAAATGGTTCGATAGATTAGGTTAGATATATTATGAGACAAATTATAATAGTTATATTAGATAGATGGGACAATTTGGATAGATTAGATAGATGAAATAGATGAGATAGCTGAGAGTGATAAAATAGATGAGAGTGATAAAATAGATTAGATAGATTAGATAGATTAGATAGATTAGATAGATTAGATAGTTTAGATAGATTAGATAGATTAGATAGATTAGATAGATTAGATAGATTAGATAGATTAGATAGATTAGATAGATTAGATAGATTAGATAGGTTAGATAGATTAGATAGATTAGATAGATTAGATAGATTAGATAGATTAGATAGATTAGATAGATTAGATAGATTAGAAAGATTAGTTAGATTGGATAAATTAGAGAGATTAGAGAGATTTGATAGATTTAATATTTAATAGATTAGATAGATTAGATAGATTAGATAGAGTGGATTGAGTGTAAAGAGTAGATAGAGTAGAGTACGATTATATAAATGAAAATGGATGGATGGATAGCTGACTATAAGGACTGATGTGGATTTATGGATAAAAAGATAGTTTAATTGATGGATAGTGGATAGTTGAATGGCCGGATATATGGTTAAAACGGCCAGACAGAAAAACAGATGAACAGATAATAGCTCTAGACCAAACACTCTAAAAATTTAATAGAAAAAATGTCCACAAGTTCCACAACCGAATCCATCTCACCTGGAATGATTTCCCCTTGTGCCTGACAACGTTACTGTAGTCCTTCTCTGACATGTAACGTTCCAACAGGTTGGTTCGCTCAATGCACTTCTCCAACGGCACGCACTTCATTTCGCTGCCCTTAATGGTTACCACAAGGGCGTCCAGAACGTTCTCTTTCAGGGCCATCAACGCCTCTGATCCCATGCGGACGCCAAGTAACCTGTCGTAGGCCGTCGGCACCCCTCCACTCTTTTTTTTTGGGGTCAAAAAAGAAAGAAGCAGTAGTTACGAACGTTTTATCGTGTTCATTCATTTATTTTTACAGGCACTGTGGCCGATCGTCAGAGCGTTCGGCTGGCGTTCTGGGTTTGAATCCTGGTGAATTCAAGGATTAGTTTCCGGGACTGTGGGGGTGTCCCCGAGTCTACCCAGCTATCATGGGTACCTGACATTAGTCGGGACAAATATAAGGTGTATGGGCATTGTGCCTGGCCACACAATCCCTTAGTATGACGTTGCCACAGAAAATGGTGCACGCTGCTTCTCGGGCCCTATGATCCGTTTCGTCCGAAGGGATACTTTACTTATTATCTTTCATTTATTTACGCATTGTTTCCCTGTATTTAAAGTCATTTAAAGTTCTAGGCCGTAATATAAAAAACACAACAACATTAGACTCAAAACACGGTTAAGCATAGGACGCAATATTCTTCATTCTTCATACAAGTATTTAAAATAGTAAGTCACTTATTTGTACTTTTTTTTAGTACAATTACTGTGATCGTAATCTTTTTTTCCCTACAGATTAAAGGCACATTTAAGATATTGTCCTGTGCGAGTTCTATTTCATATAAGCTCTCATTCTTAGCCAGTGGTACGCGGGAAAAAAAAGGTGTTGTCCGATCTCGTCCGATAAACCAACAACACTTAAAGATCGTATTAAAAAAAAAAAACACGAAGAAAACTTACAAAAAACAAAAACAACCAAAAGGTATACGATAATGCCTTGATCATCTTATTTAGTGGCGGCTACGCCATTTGATTACTATAGTAGTCATCAAGTAACGGTACGCCTTTCTAAATGTGTAGTACCTGAAAATGGCCAAGTACTGTCGTCTGGGCGTAAATCTTCAGATTCTCTTTCAGCACCTGGGCTATTTCCTCGGACGTTATCCTGGCGCCGGTGATGTCCGTTGCGCCCTCAGACTTGATGATCATGATCCCTTGCTGGCGGACGAGCAAATCATCTCTCACCTTAAAGAAGGTGTACAATAATCAATAAGCACATTCTGCTGCAAGTATTTAGGGTAACTTGTCATGCAATAGGCTACAGAAAGTATTGGTACAATATCATAATACTATTGTAAAATCATATCATGTATATTCCTTTACACAGGACCCAGATATTAAAGCTCAAACCTTGACAAAAACAAAAGCTAATGTAGAAACATATCGGCAGCAAATGAAAAGGCTCAATAATCACAGGTCCTTCTTTGATACAAAAAAACAACAACAAAAGTTGGCACTTTAAAAATAAATGCCAAAGAAATCAATATTGTTCATTTAAAAGTTAGCGCATCTTAAAACTATAAGTAAAGGTAGAGTATACATGAGTTATATATGGCTCCTATCTGTCTCGCAAGACAATGGATGCGCCATTGGGGTTTTGTGATTTCAATGAGGGGCAGCGCTTGCTGTGACTGAACTGCCCTATCCTCGAGTGGCAGTCCCTTACTTTTAAAAACATATAATATGATTTTCTTAGGAACATGTATATGCATAGATATTAAATGAATTTCAGTTATTTTTTTTAACAAAGTAGGTCTGAGGTGGGTAAACTACGGCCCTCTGGCCATATGCGGCCCGCCATTTGATATCCGGCCTTCGATGACTTTTACAGATAAAAAAATACTTCATTTTAAAGTTAATTTGTTAAATTTTACAGAATTTCATTTGCTGCTATAGTGGTTTTTACATTCTAGATAAAATTTATTTCTACTTTTCCATTTTTGTAAACAGTCCTGGATTTTTGAAATGCTATGCTCAAATGCTAATTAATCGATTTTTATATCGACTAGATTAATATTTATCGACTACAAATTTAAATCGGGTGATATTTAAAAAAAATGATATTTTCCCAGTAAAATAATGATATATTTTGCAAGAAAATAGTAAATGAAAACTTTATTTTTTGCTGTTATTTCCACATTTGCCATGTTTATAAATTACTTGTTGCAGATGTTTTGAAATAGATCTATTTCGGTAATTTACTTTGAGTTTATTTTATTTTATCTTCACACAGCCGGAAATAGAAAGAAATAAGATGCAAACTAACAATTGTTTTGTTACTTTCTAGCAATGGATATATGTATGCCTACATGTACAATTATTTCAGGCAAAGCTCTTACTGATCTCCAAACAGGCAAGTGAAAAAAAAGGTTTTGTCACTTCTATATGCTAAAACAAGAAACTATTTCAGGTGAAGTGACTGAAAAGTAAAAAGCCCAATTAGATGTATCGACTGAAGAATGTTGAAGGAGATTTCAGGATTTCAAAAAACTTTAGAGCCACATATCAATAATCTCATTCCCCCCGCCCTTTACTGCAGACGCTTATACAGCCCCATAGTACCTACAGTTGGAGCTGCTTGACTTACAAGTAGACCATGACCTAAAAAAAATTACCAAAGAAATTAGCTGGATTTCTAAAGAGCTTTATCAGAAGAATCATTTCTTAACTTTAAAACATCTTATTTTGGATCAACGTTGATTGGCGAACAATCATGTTCTTGCTTGACGATCAACATAATATCTAAGAATATGTCTTTATTGTCGGACTGCGACTTGCGTGCTATCTTACGAATTTCAAGTAAACTTACTCCAGATTTTAATTATACTGTCCAAAATTGCTAGCAGTTATACGTTTAAAATTATAATTGATTAATGGTAGTGAAAATATAGTCGGCTATCGTCCTAATTAAAGCCATTGAAAGATAAGTTTTTTTTCAAGCTATTATAATTTTAAAAAAAATTTAATTCTTGTTAACAACTTAGCAATAATGTATCAGTGTAGGCCAAATAAGTAAAATAAAAATTGCACTAATTGGCTATTTATACTGTTTAATAACCTATAAATACATTATAATAACTTACTGTGATAGGTTGCTGCAAACAAACTGGGTATAATATACATGCGAACCCGGATAGCCTTACATTTGTCAATGTGGCCCTACGCGCAAAATGATTTCCATCCCCTGAAGCAGGCTATTGTTCTAAATGTCTATTGGTTGACTGAAAGATACTTCTGTTCTATTAATACCAGTTTACCTAATGTTTTCACGTAGACATTTCTCTACAAACCAGTGCAACCCAATTCGTTGCTTTACTTATTTTCCAACAATTTGTCCCCCTTCTGAGACAAGACTTAAGCCATACTTTAAAAAAGAAAATGCACTTGGAATACATTCAGAGAATTATCAGTTAATAGGGCTTGCAGTGTTGTCACATACTAATGTAACATAGCTCAATCAATGTAATGTTTATATTTAATAACACCTTTCAAATTTACTATTTACAACAAAAAAAAAAGTGTTTAAGCATGATGTCGTAACTATGGTGATTAAGAATGTTCGTTTTGATTCATTAATAAGCTAAGGTTAAGAAAGTGTCGGTTTAGCTCCTATCATTAGACTCCCTCTAGCGTTCAAATTAAAGGTCCTGGCAAGACACGTCTATTTTAATGACCTTATAGCACAGGTATTACATCTATTTCAATTACCTTATTGCACAGTTCTTCCCTCTAATTCAATTACCTTATTGCACAGTTCTTCCCTCTATTTCAATTAAATTATTGCACAGTTCTCCCCTCTAATTAAATTACCTTATTGCATAGTTCTTCCCTCTATTCCAATTACCTTATTGCACAGTTCTCCCCTCTAATTCAATTACCTTATTGCACAGTTCTTCCCTCTATTTCAATTAAATTATTGCATAGTTCTTCCCTCTAATTAAATTACCTTATTGCACAGTTCTCCCCTCTATTTCAATTACCTTATTGCACAGTTCTCCCCTCTATTTCAATTACCTTATTGCATAGTTCTTCCCTCTATTTCAATTACCTTATTGCATAGTTCTCCCCTCTATTTCAATTACCTTATTGCATAGTTCTTCCCTCTATTTCAATTACCTTATTGCACAGTTCTCCCCTCTATTTCAATTACCTTATTGCATAGTTCTTCCCTCTATTTCAATTACCTTATTGCACAGTTCTTCCCTCTAATTCAATTACCTTATTGCACAGTTCTCCCCTCTATTTCAATTACCTTTTTGCACAGTTCTTCCCTCTAATTCAATTACCTTATTGCACAGTTCTCCCCTCTATTTCAATTACCTTTTTGCATAGTTCTTCCCTCTATTTCAATTACCTTATTGCACAGTTCTCCCCTCTATTTCAATTACCTTATTGCATAGTTCTTCCCTCTATTTCAATTACCTTATTGCACAGTTCTTCCCTCTAATTCAATCACCTTATTGCACAGTTCTCCCCTCTATTTCAATCACCTTATTGCATAGTTCTTCCCTCTTTTTTCAGTTACCTTATTGCACAGTTCTTCCCTCTTTTTTCAGTTACCTTATTGCACAGTTCTTCCCTCCAGTCTCCCTGAGGAGGCCACTCTGGTAGAAAGATCATGCTGGCGTCACAAGCGACTCCCGATGCCAGTGCCAAGTATCCGCTACTTTTTCCCATAACCTACTAGGGGGTGAAATAAAGAAGAGAAGATAATCTAGGCAATGAGTAGGTCAAATGTGTGGTAGGTTTTTTAAACTTTTGACATTTCATCTATAAGTTTTGAAATAGATCCTTGAAATAAACAATGTCCATCAAACTTTTCCATATTTTTGAAAATATACTTTTTAAAATTAAATATGATTTGACGCTAATTGTGAATAACAACACACTGGATGCTTTAAACTATAAATCTATTCACTTAGAAATAGTGACAAGCTTCGCGACAATTTAGCTTACTATAGCTATACGTAACTCATGCTATATCCCCACTAAGCCAGTCATTCACTATTGCTTGCTTCGTGCATATCAATATTGACACCGCCCAGCCACCCGTTCGTTTATTGTATGCACCAACATTTACAATTGCATCAACATCAACAACAACAACAACGAACCTCAACAATGTATGCCGTCTGGGTGCTGCTGGCGTTGGTCAGTATGGCGTCCAGGGCGTCTAGAATCCTCTGGGTGGCCGAGTTCGCTCCGATGGACATGTCCGTTAGCCCCACGTCGTTGACTATGCTAGATACTATCACAACCACACGGAGTTGTCTGGAGCTAATTTTTTAAAAAACCACAACAACAAGATATTGCAATGCAAGACCAATCTGTGGTAAATAATGTGACTATGATTGATACTATGTAGGCATATCTGTCCATCTAATTATCTGTTTAAACATCTTAATATCTATCTATCCATTTAAACATGTATCTTTTATATATATATATATATACCTAATCAGGTATATAACAATTATTTTTCTATCTTTCTAACTGTCTGAACTCTGAACTACAGTTATTGTGTATAATAATATATATATATATATGCATCTATCTATCATCTATCTAGGCTATCTATCCATCTATGGAATTCTATATTTATCTCTATCTGATTACATCTCCTCAATTAAATATATGTCCATGTCTTTAAATAATTGTATCTATAGTATCTCTAACCAGCTATCTATCTCTGTCTCTTTGTCTCTGTCTATTTTACAATACAGACAAAACTGCCAGCTCTTGGAGATCTATTCAATTCATGGTGCCTGTCAATGATTGATAAGGATCCGTCACGACCATGCGCACCCTTTTACACGACAACTACATTAGGTCTAGATTAGTCGAAGCGGACGGCTTCTTTCAATAAGGGCAAGAACAGAGAGATTTAGGAATTCGTTTGAAGTCGCCAGTCAGCCAGAAATACAATAGCTGACACCTAATGAACTTTTATTTGTATGATAATAATTGTATGATAGTTTGCGAGCATGCCTATTTTTAAAAGTATATTTTGTGCGCTTCATTACTAATAGTTCTTTTGTATTGTTTAAAATATACTGAAAAACGGAACATCTGCAATCAAGTCAAATTTTCAATTCTTTGTATAAATCTTATCTTATCTCGCTCTCTCTTTCTATCTCTGTCTTACTTATATATATATATATATATATATATATATATTATTCATGCAGTTGAACGCATACTAGATGAGATGCAGACAAAAAAAAAATCTATCGAGCAATAAGTAAATAAAGAAATCTACTCACACTTGAAGTCGATCTCTACGAACCAATTCTCTGTCGTCCAGCTCTCTCAATAAACCCACCCACTCATTGAACAGAATGGAAATACCTAGTCCACAAAACGACAATTTGAATTCATAGAATTATACAGTGCTCAATCGATGTTAGGGTCTCCAGTCAAGAGAAAGTTCTAAGGATTCACATGTAATGAAATGTCTAACAAATATTAAACAAAATAATGTCGGTTTGGATTGTTTATTAACCCTTCCCGTACCGACCTACTTCGATCTATGCTGCCTTCAGTTCCGCTATATACGCGCCCGGGACTGTAAGGGTTAAATTTATGCATTTCTTCGTGGGGAACGGTGGCCGAGCCGCAGCGCGTTCCGCTGACGTGCAGAAGGACTTGGTTCGAATCCTCTGGTGAAGGTTAGTATTGGTTCCCGGGCCTGGAGGGTGTCCCTGAGTCTACCCAGATCTGATGGTTACCTGACTTTAGTTGGCTTAAAGTATAGGCGGCTGGGCTTTGGCCACACATTCCCCTAGAAACTGATGAACGCTGCTTCACCGGCCCTATAGATCAATTCGGTCCTACGGGATACTGTTACTACTTTCACATGGGCGACGCGAACTTGAGGCAGACACAGATGGGGTACAGCTGGACCCGATTAGAGAAAATGGCTCAGGACAGAGGACTCTGGAAATCTGTGGTTGGCGGCCCATACCCCAGCTGGGGTGACGGGCAATGATGATGAGATCTGTGGTTGGCGGTCCATACCCCAGCTGGGGTGACGGGCAATGATGATGATGATGACGTGAGTGAAAATAAAATTTGTATGCTCGTAATCTTGACTATAGATCTAGTCATCATGTGTTGTTTTCTTGAAGTGGATTAAGCGCAACATTCTACGCGGAGTTATATTAGACGTGCACTTCTGCGCAATGAAAACAAAAAGTACATTACACAGATATACGACAATTAACGAAAAAAAAAAACAACAGTCTATTGTACATTGTACACTGAAGTACTGAAGTGTTCAACAGTTGTTTGAAAATGAGAAAACAAAACCGTAAGGCTTTTGTACATAATATTCTGCTCACCTTTCAGGGTTCCGTCTCCGCCGATGGCAACGAGCCTGGAAATGCCGTGCTCCACGAGATTCTTGGCAGCTCTCAAACGTACGTTGCGGTCCACGAACTCCGGGCATTTGAATCTGTATTCGAGTCAACGGAAAAACAGCAACTAATACAATAAATTTTATTATTATTATTATTTTTTTTTTTTTGCTTTTTTATGGATTAAATAAATTCAATAGGGGTATATTAGTTCTTCAATAAAGTCAACAAAATAAGTTGGTCGTTCTTTTTTTAAAGTCTGGTATTTGATGAAAACAAAATGGTGGAAAGAGAGGGTTTATTGATATTCTAAATTGAACGTATGCATGTACAATTTGGTAAAAAAAAAAAAAGAAGACATTAAATATAGTTTAAGTATAGAGCGATTGCAATCACGTGACAAAAAGCGCGTGCTGTTTTTTTACTTTGTCTAATGGTGATAAATGGCAGCCGTATTACTATAGCCGTAAAAAGGTTTTATTTTTAAATGATCATTTCAACAATATAACGTAAAACATCTATAACACACTGTCAAACGATGTAAATTAACATTCAAAGATAACATTTAAACCATGAAAAATCAATGGAAACGGTTCCGTAAGTGCCGAATATTAATAAAGATGTCGATTGTCGAAAGTTAGCCTATTTAACTTACTATCTAAAAGTAAAGCATAAAGCAAAATGTACAATATTTCAAAAGAGCTATTGAAAAACTATAAAAGCCTAAGATCTTGTTTATTTCGTGGACGGACTACTAAGGACTAGTATCACAGTTAAATATCAAGATTTATGGAAACTAATTCCTTTTATTTTGGGTTTAAAATACACATGGTAAGGAACAATGTTTATTCCCAATTAATTAATGCCATTATCACCAAGATGGCCGCTATGTACACAAGTACGTCACTAAAAAACCTAAGCCACGCCTATTGCAATCGCTCTATTGTAGGTAAAGTATTTTTTTAAAAAACCTAGCGTTTTAATTTAGTTAAGTATTTTATGTTTCTTTGTTTTTGATTTTGGGGGTTTGGGAAGGATTTCATTCTATTACGTTGAGGGGCGGCGGTGGGGGGGGGATGTCGAAACGAGCTTGATCTTATTGTCAAGAAAGGGGGGGGGGTAGAAATGTTAGCATTTGCCGGAAGTTGTTGATACAGTTTTAATAGGCTTTCAGCTTATGGGTAATGTCTTTAACAGTAGGCCTACGTCTTCAGAGTGGTGCCGCCTTTGCCAACGATGTTCACTGTGCTGTGCCACGTGGCCGACACGAAATTGTCTCCGCCCTCGACCATGCCTCGGAAGCCGTTCGTGATGTAGATGACGGAAGCGCCGAAGTAGTACGCCATTTTGACAACAGAGCTGATGGCTGAGTTCATGCCCTGTTGGATAGATGCAAGAAATAAAGAAGATCTAGTGCTCATGGACAGCTGCGTGGGATTGGAACTCAAACTACACACATATCTGGACGTTAATCCTGGGGTTCGAAGATATTCCTTATGCAGAGAATCGCACAGTGTAGTCTGCAAGCAGACAATTTCTTCAAACTTTATAATATCAATGCGAACACTTTTAATTCGTTGCTGACGCAGTATATTCTCAACTATTAGTCTACTAAATAGAGCTATGAATTATGGTTTACTAATTTTGACACAATACGGATGTAATGTTGAGTATTTGTTTGATTGAAATAATGATTCATTTTCATTTATTATATACGTATGCGATTTTTTGCGGCCTACGCTTATCCGTTGTTTCAATCTAGTTTTAATGATTTTCATCGATGATTTGGTATTTTCATCAGCAGTTAAGATGATTCAGCGGCATCGCGTCAAAAACCCTTAATTCGCGCGACGTGAAATTCCGCGTGTCGCGGTAAACTGTGGTTCCTACTAATGTATACAGTATACAGTCACAATAGAGACGTGTGTGCGCTGATTCACTTGCCCATATAGGCCTACGTACTTGTCTGACAGGGATACTTTAATGCTTCATATATCCAGCGTTCGGGTCGCGCACCGAAGGTCCTTTTGTTCCAGTGACTAGGATTTGTTCGTGGGTCTGGATGGTGTCCCTGAGTCTATACAGCTCTGATGGGTACCTGACTTTAGTTGGGGTAAAGTAAAGGCGGCTATGAAATAGTACTGGCTAGACCCCACCCAATAGTATACCGTGGCCACAGTCACTGGTGTAAGCTACTTCACAGACCCTATGCATCAATTTGGAGCGACGAGATCTAGATGCGTTGATCGATAAGGGACAGACATTTATAATATATAAACTTATCAACACACACACACACACACACACATATGTGTATATATATATATTTACGGCTAATAGATAAAAAGATAGATACATTGGGCATCTGACCTGAGCATCGTCACCTGCGGTCACTACGCCGATGACTGTCCCGAGCCAGGAGTTACGCAATGCTTTGGTGTTCTCACTCTTTGGCTGGTAGCTGGACACGTTGAAAATACCCGATGGGTCGGCATTCGCATCGATTCTGACTAACAGCTGAGGATAAGGCGCAAAGACAGTTAGTAAGTGAGCTTGCATGTTAGAAACGGAAATAATTATATCTATAACAAGGCACGCTGGTTAGATTTTGAGAAAGTAATGCAAGCTAATCGGGACTTTAGTAATCTCTAATTTCAGGGGGAAAAAGTAAGTAAGACAGTAAACGATAGAGTGTTACCCTGTAAACAATGGCTGTCAGGCAGTAAACGACGGTGTGATACACAATAAACAATAGTGGTCAGACAGGGGACGATTTTTGTGCGGACGTTTTGGAACGGACGTTTTGGCGCCAAGGAATTAAAAAAATAATTGAAATAATATTCAAAAGTTATACATTATTTGTTTCAGTATAAAATGTTGACATTTGTTTTTATAACACTCTATTTCTCATTGCAAGTTTTCATAAACAATCCGAATAGTCTTGTCGTGAAGCCTAATTGATTCTTCGGAAACTCAGAATTGCAATTTAGAACTTACTGTATTTTTAAGGTGTAACACAGAGTTTAAAAACGAAATCTCCTGTCCAGAGCCCGCGCGAAAAAAAAAAAGGTTCTTGTGCGAGACCTTTTCTGGGCCCTCCTTTCCAACACTAGTCGTATCTAGATTATTTATTTGCATTATATACGTTTGGAGAAATCAGGAATCTTTTTGAAAGGTATGTGGACAATTTTGTGAAACTGTCATAAGAGTTACCATTAGAATGTAATCATATCATTCACAGCTTTACAATCCTATTACAAAAACTTTAATCAAGTACAGTTTTTAGTTTAATTTATTGTAATAGAGTTCTACAGTTAAATTGCCAGCTAACTAGCATTTTAATATGGTATAACTTGAATTTGAAAATTGAGATAGTAAATTCAGAATCTGGGACACAAGTTAAGGTAGGATACATGTAGTTTTCACAGGTACAGGGTTTAATAATTTGGGACACATATCTATGACAGTTGGAACGCTGTAATAAATAAATACATATTATATAAATTAGGTGGGTCTCCCTGGGGCCCCCCTTCCTCCTCCCCCCCCCCTTGACTACACCACCGGAAATCACTGGCAAACCAGTTTTAAAAGATTAACTAACTAGCATCGACTGGCGTACTAGTAATGACTAGTATGCAGCGCCATACAGCTATATAGGCCTACTAAGCTCACAGGTAGGGTTGTAAGCTTGTGTTGTGAGGCTACTATATTTGTTAGGGCCTCTGGAATCAAAAAGAGATATCCAAAATGCTATACCACCGAGCTATATATATACATGCAGTGCTCAATCACAGTTTTACCGTAGTAAGATGGCCGACTTGACACTGACATACATAAAATTAAATTAGAAGGCCTCTACATTAGTGAGCGACTGAAACCTGCCGTATTATTATTACGCATTTATGGTAATTATTACGTGCATGAGTATAACCAGAGTAATAAACTCACTAAAATACACGTGTAAGTGAATATAATACAATACTTACTCAATTTACATTTATATTTTTGGCATTCAACGTATTCAATCGAGAAAGATCAACAACCATTTTGTTGAGTTCATTTTCATGGACGCATTTCCGGGTTAAATCGCCATCTTTGCACGGTAAAACATCTATATATATAAAAGTTTGCATTGTCCCGATTATTTTATGCTTTATTTGAAGTGATTGAGCAATCCATGTATATATAGCTTAGGGTGCTTTACTCGAAAAAATAAGAATATTAAGCATAATTAGCATAATGTTTAAGTACACATTCAAAGAAATCCAAATTTAAGGTTTAAGGACATTTTCTCTCAACTTGATAGCAGAAATAAAAACAATACATTCGTTATTTCTCATTTCGTGTTTGAATGTTGTTTTTTTTCATGGGCCACTAGACTCTTATGAGCCTTGGTGCGGCGTCCCCATTTTTGATTACACCGAAGTTGTCAAGCTGTTTGAACGGTGTTAGTCACATATAGATCTAGTCATGAAGACTTACATTAACAGCTATTAGCGTAGATTTAATCAGCTTTTTCTGTATCATTCATTAGTTTAATTTGCATACAACTAATACAAACACAACTAACGTCAAAACTACCTAGACTCCTAAATGTCGAGCCGCGCCAACATGTTACGCACTGTCATCTTATACACCAGTAAATAGTTTTACAAAATGAGTTTTAATTGTATACAAGCATATGTTGTCCTCTGCATAAGGAGGGGCTGTGTTTTTATTCGTGTATTCGTGTATTCTTCTTTTTCATACGCTAGTGAGCGGCTAGTGTGTGTGAGTGTGTGTGCATGTGTGCCCATGGCCATGTGTATGTGTGTCTGTGTGTGTATCTTTGTCCATGTAAGTTTGTGTGCGCATGCGTTTATCCGTATTTGTGTTAATGCGAGTTTTGGTGGGTGTCGTTGTTGTTGCTGTGTGTCTGTATGTGCATGTATCTGTGTGTCTGTATGTGCATGTATCTGTGTGTATATATGTGCATGTATCTGTGTGTCTGTATGTGCATGTATCTGTGTGTCTGTATGTGCATGTATCTGTGTGTCTGTATGTGCATGTATCTGTGTGTCTGTATGTGCATGTATCTGTGCGTCTGTATGTGCATGTATCTGTGTGTCTGTATGTGCATGTATCTGTGTGTCTGTGACTGTGTGTCTACGGACAGCCTGCTATTTACATTTCACATGAGCACATTGAAATACAGACAAATGAACACACACAATATTATATGGGCTGTGGCTTGAACATATCTCTGTAGGTTTTATAATTCATCCCCATGGGCGATGTGGCCATAAGGCCACTCGAATTACAGTATTGTTGCGGGGGCAGCCGTATATCTCTGTACTAAACACACAGGATTGGGTTGGCCACAATGCAATTAACTTTTAAGTTGACTTTTTTTTTTTCTTTCTAATAGTGAAAACTTTCTTATTGAACTCTAAGAAGACGTGCTGGGCTAAAAATATAGATCAGTGCTAAAGGCACACTGCGCGTGCTAGTTTGAAAAACGAGACTACCAGGAACGACAACTTCCACAAGCTGTAGAAACATCTACCGAAATTCAACTTTTTACATTCGATTTGGATATTACATCAAAATCAAAACACAAATACAATTAATTACAAAAAT
The DNA here is from genome assembly GCA_949126835.1 of Anisus vortex. NCBI lineage: Eukaryota > Metazoa > Mollusca > Gastropoda > Planorbidae > Anisus > Anisus vortex. The sequence continues at coordinate 26,376,476 of OX421502.1, read as the reverse complement.
AGGACTCTAACTGGAGTATTTCTTTCCATCCAAAGGGTTGCCGAATGCTAAAAGAAAGAAACAAATAATTACAACCTACTTCATTCATGGAAAAGACCTAACCCAAACTAAAATTGCAAAGTGCAAAGTAGCAATAAAAGATGATACATTATAATTAGGCTTCATAAAAAGAAACTTTTTACAAATGTGAGCAGAAAATCAAGCTAAAACGCTACCAAACGTTAGTTAGACACTTTACTAACTATTGCAGTCTAACTAAGAAATACAATGTATTACAATGCTCAGATAAACATAAGGCGGAAGGACAAAAACACTTTCCTTATCCCTTATGAGAGATTAATAGCATAAAAGTAAATTTACATTGGAATTTAATGCCTTGTGTATTATTACTACTTTACACTTTGCCCATCTCTCCTCTAGTGTTTCTAGATTTAGTGATTTAACTATTGGTGCTACTCTTGTCAGTTGTGAATATTCGCTAGTAATGAACCTTGCAGCTGTTTCCTGAATTTGTTCTAATTTGTAATGTTCTCTTTAGTCATATACATATTTTGATAATATAGATACTCACTTCCGAATCAAGAAACGTTGGCCCCTTGATGTTTGGACTAGCCATTTTTTCTTAAGTGTAGCCAAGTCAAAACTAAACTTTGAAAAACTAAGCGTTTTAGCAACTTAAATATCTCATTTGTTTTCTATAATGTATATACCTACATTGACAGGAAATAAACCTAAATGACATCACTCAAATGCGGAAGTAGAGAGTTTGAGATTATGTCTTCGTTTCAAGTTTATATCTTATCTCTTATCTTATTAAGATAAGATAAGATAAGATTGCTTTATTGATCCAAATGAATGGAAAATTGACTTGATTACATAAATTCCGTTTTTTCAGCATACCTAAAACAATATTAAAGAACCATTTGTACTCAAACACAATAGACATTCACGCACACTATCATACCATTTATCATACAAGAAAAAAGTAGGCCTATTATTTAGGAGTCAGCTATTGAGCCATCGTATTTCCTGGCTGAAAGGTGATTCTTTTGAAAGAGTCTTACTGACAGTGGAACAAAAGAGTTCTTAAATCTCTCTGTTCTTGCCCTTATAGAAAGAAGCCGACCACTATTATTTTGTTACAGACGCTCTGTTGAGTCTAGTCTTTCATATTGATTAGTGCTTTATTCAATGTTAAGTTGATGGTTTTCCTGGTTGTTCAGGCAACCCATTCCATGCCCAGATGCCACTCGCGAAGAAAACGTACTTATATGTATTTGTTCTTGCATGTGGGATAAGAATACTGCTTTTGTTTATCAGATCATTGTAAAATATTGTTATTGTAATATAGTCTTTGGTATATTTGCTACTTTACTCTTTGCCATTCTAGTGTTTCTATGTTTAGTTATTTAGCTATTGGTGTTACTATTGTCATTAATTTTGTGAATATTCGCTAGTTATGAGCCTTGCAGCTCTTTTCTGAATGAGTTCTAATTTTTTTAATGTTTTCTTCAGGTAATGGGCGGTACAATACTTAGCTTCAATATGGCATTGGGAGCATAGTCTTATTCTATCATTATATTCTATCTTATATTCGATCACTATATTATCTTCTCTTAGATCACTCTATTTTTTTTTACTACGTTTGCTTGCTGTCAGTTTCTTATGGTTTCTCTCTCCATTTCCTCTGTATTCTCTCTCTATTCACTCTTTCTTTTCAGTTCGTTTCTCTATGACTCTCTTTTCTAACTTTCCATTTTCTTAATCTCTATCTAGCACACTTCTCTCACTTCGTTTGTTCTCGTTTTGCTCGCTCTCATCTTTTTTCTCTCTCTCACTCTCATTTATCTTTCTATATTCTCTGTCTCTCATTCTCTCTCTCTTTCTCTCTCTCTCTCTCAAACTACTCAGGGATAGAAAACAAAACCGGGAAAAAAGCCTGAAGTTGTATTTTAATTATTTGAAACATTCTAACGACCAAAATATGTTAAATACTAATTCATTACAGGCTTTGGGCTTTCTCTTGTTGAATACTAATTATACCAGTTCAAGACAGGGTTTAATTGAAAAAACATTTGGCAGTAAATGTTATCAGCGGTGCGTTATTAAAGTAAGAACCCCAGATGGAGTATGGAAAGGGCGGCAGGGACGCAGGTGGAGGGGTTTTGGTGGGTGTTTGTATGAGACATTAAAGTTAAAGGACAATCGTTTCATATATGGAAAAAAAAAACTGTATTATTTGCTTAGAGCCGTTATATTTGAAAATTAGAGTTTATAGACTTAGTATATGGATGAAAGTATATAGAATATAGATCTAAGAAAAATCATAGGCTTACAAAATGAATATGAAAAATGCAGAAGTTTAATATATAAATCAAAGTGAATTCATAGATATATAAAAACAGTAAAAGAGTGTTATATAGCGATGTAAATAGCTTCAAAGTCTGTGGTAATATGGACTGTGTCTGGAAATCCCACAAGCCTTTTGAATTAGCTTTACTCATTGAATTCTAGAAACGCCCATTGTGGACTGAATGAAAACAAGCACTGTTATATACAGCTATTGTGTATTGTACAATAACACTATTATATAACTGCTCCATCTTCCAATTTATATTGCTCAATGATAGATAGATCGAAATATAACGAATCAGATAAATTGATTATGCGACATATAGAGCGTTCCCAGAAGGCGGAGCTTAAGTTTTTTTGTGTAAATTTAGTGACGTATTTGTGTAAATATAGAACCCACTTGAGGTACAAACCTAACGTGGTGAAAGTGAAGTACTTCTTTATCATGCAAAATTCACATCTGAATATTGGCTATCCTACTCAAAAATAAGGAGGTAAATAGTAGTACTGTAGATTAATTGATTAATGTGATTAGGCTAGGGCCGGCTAGACCTATTTACACTTTCAATTTCACTTTATAGGCCTACACTTTTAATGTTTCGTAGGCTAGGCTACGATGTCAAGCGATATTGTTGGTGAATAGGCTATCTAGTCAAGTAACTATTAGGCTCACATCGTCTATGATCTATGTCTATGATAATAATAAAATAGCCTATTTTATTTAACATACATAATACAGCTTAAATCTTAATTAGACTTAAAACACAACACATCATTTAAAAAAAGCTCGATCCTATATGAAACTTTATTAATACAGCGGCCATATTTAATTGTACACCATTACTCAAAGTAAACACAAATCACGTGCTTTTCGTCACGGGATTGCAAACGCCCTATAGGTAGAAATATACATAGATGAATGAATAGATAGTTAGAGAGATGGTTTTTTATTTTTACGTATCTACGGATTGTGTTTTTTTAATAACCAAGGACGCAACTCTTGACAAATTTATATGATAAACAAAGCTAAAATTTTAACTTTAACCGACTAACACTTTGAGTATTAATTGTCACCTACTCATTTTTCGATGTTAAAAACGGATTCCTCTTAACTAATATTGTATACTTTGTATTTATAATAAAACCAGAACTGGCCGTCGATGCTGAAATCAATTGTCAAACATCAGCAAAAGCATGTTCTTTAGTTTGTTTACGTAAATGGCTGGAAAAAGCACCGGAAGTTAATGATCTCTTCCGTTTGAACAGGTCACGCCTCCTCAAACTTGTCAATAGATACATGCATGCATACATTTATACAAACATACAAACATTCAAACATACAAACATACATACACTCGATAGATGATATATAAATAGATAGATAGACAGGTAGGTTGTAGGTAGGTAGATAAAAAGATAGATAAATAGATAATTAGATAGATAGAGAGTAGATAGTAGATAGATAGAGACATACATACATACATACATAAATACATAGATAGATACATAGATTTATACATAGATAGATAGTGAAACGAATGTATGAACATACAGTAGGATGATGGTTGGGAACATTTAAAATCTCATAAACACAAAATCAAATGTTGCACTGACACTTTAGATAAGATCTATATCTAGTCATTACTTGTCATTAATAAACCCTCAAGTATCCAGGAAAACGATTAATTTAGAGTTAAGAAGTTAGCTTATTTGCTTAATTGATGTCATTTAGAGAATATAAAACCACTGCTTTCATCGTCTTAGGCATCAAGACTTCGGAGACACTTTCAGTAAGTAAAACGACAAAAAGATTGTATCGACAATCTTGTTAATGTATATTTCTATACTATTATATCCATCTATCAACATCTATATCTTTTTACTTTCTAAATCTTTTTATATTTCTATCTTTCCTTTTTTCTTTCTGTCATCTTTCAAACGACAAGCACATTGTACAGACAACTTTCTTAGAAGTATATTTTTTTCATCCCGTATCTATGTCATCATCATCAATCCCATGACCCTTGTGGTCGGTGGAGGGGGGGGTGGAGCGAATGGACACTTCGGCCGTCAACTTTCTCCGATTTAGCCTATCTTGAGCGGTTGTCAATAGTTGAGTCAACTGCAGCCTTGTTTTCTTTAGGGCCTGCAATTGAGAATATTCTGTCTAACACATTGTCATATGCATTAGTCCTGTTCTACGTAGGACGTAGGAGAGTATTTTTCTCATGCATTTATTTTCGAAAGCCTGCAACTTGTTTTCAGTTGCTGATAGAAGCGGCTATGTCTAACATCCATACATAACAATAGTTCTGACAAGGGCTCTGTAAAGTCTGAGCTTTGTTGGGAGGCCAATGCTTTTACTGGTCCAAATTATGTTTAAGCGAGCCATTGTCGCCATCGCAGTCCCAATCCTTGCTCGAATAATTTTTTCTGACTCACAGCGTCCGTCTGCGGATATGATTGCTCCTAGATATTTGAAGTTATTTACTTCTTCCAGTTGTTGTTGGTTCATTATGGTGTTTGCACTTCTGGCAGCTGTGCTGTTGATCATTATTTTACAAGCAAAAGAAAACTACATCCTCTCTCCGCCATTTTGCGCACCCTATCTATATATCTACTTGTGTATCTTTCTATCGGTCTATCTTTTATTGTTTCTATTTTTCTATCTTTCTATCTTTCAATTTTCTATCATTCTATCTCTCCATTTCTATTTTTCTACCTTTCTATTGTTCTATTTTTCTATCTTTCTATCGCTCTATCTTTCCATTTTTCTATTTTTTTTTTTTTTATCACCTTTTATAGACCACTATATTGACAGTTGACAGAATACTTTTGATCTATCTATATAATTATTCTTGTGCCTATATTTCTATTATTGTGTAGGATACGTTTTTTTTTTGTTTATTCGTAATTGAATTTATTATTTTACAAATGTTACAAAATATTCCAGTTTTATATTTATTAGCCTAAGCCTACGAGTTTTGAATTGTCAAATAAGAGGTTAGTTATAACTGATTATTTGTCTTAATCATATTACTTACTACACGTTTGTAAATAATACTATTCATTTTTGGTTGACCTATTAGTTGTGTGGTTTATTGACACAGCTCTTGTGAAATTTGTAGTGTTTTGCTTAGCAAACGTCGTGTACAACGACTCTCACTTTTGGGTATTGACCTAGAGCCATCATGTGCTACCAGTAACTTCTTTGTTATCACTTCCTATTCCAGGGTAAAAATATTCTCTTGTCCGCTGTCAACGTCTACAATGACCACTATGTATATCAGTTTCCTCTTCCTGGCTGGGCTGGCACTGACCCAAGCTGGCTGGCCGTGGCTCAACGAATATGACAAGCCGATGATCTTCAGCTGTCCCCGTGGACAGGTGATAATGTACATGTCAAGTATCCATGACAACAATTATGAAGACAGAATCTGGGAGATCTACTGCCGCAGTGTTCCAGCATCCACTACACTCTGCGTAAAATCGGGTGAGAGAAATGCAAATGTCCAAATTTGCTAGATATTATCAACATATTGATTTTAAAAAAATTGAAACTTGCATTTTGATTACACTTTGTAACATGTAGACTTGCGTTATGTATATAAATTGTGTGCATATTTACGCACAGAAAGATACAGTGGTGCCTCGGGTTACGAGCTTAATTCGAACGAAAACTTGGTTTGTAGCCCGAAACATTGAAATCATTGAAATAATTACCATCCATTACAAGATAAAAGAACAGTTTATTTGTTATTAACAGCTGGTCGTTTACCTGATAAAACGTAACAATACCTGTACTTCACGAATTTAAAAAAAAAAGAGAAAGATAAAACAAGCAAATAAATGAACTGTAATGTTATTGATGTTATTAACAAGGAAAATAATTAAAGCTATAAACTGAAGGCAATGCCACTGCTAAGAAATGGTTATACTGCTGTGTAGTAAGGCCAATAAAAAGCGAGGCTGCGCACGCGTGCAAAACTATGCTTCTAAGCTAGCGCTAAGCGACGTTAGTACTCCGTAGTCTTCGTTTGTGGTGTAGGCGATTGCTCTTCCTCAACGTTAAGTCTTTCTCTCTCTGTCTCTATCTTTCTCACTCGCCTTTGTTCGTAAGCCGAGGCACTGTTCGTTGTTCGAGACAACAAAATTTCAAAGTAACCTCGAGGTACAATTGTATTAAATTTTTGTTTTTTAGACGTGCGTTTAAAAATAAAAAACTGTAATCAAGCTTTGGTTCGGTATAATTTATTTTTATACATTTAAATGACTTTGTATGTACCATGGCCAATAACACTGTAACACTGTAACTTCGTATCCCCAGACTGGGTCAATGAATGGGACAAACCTGTAAGCTTCACATGCCCCAACAATAAAGTCCTGACCGGCATTGAGAGTTACCATGACGACAACTACGAAGACCGCAGGTTCAAATACACCTGCTGCACAGCAAGTAGCAGACCACTGTCCAGCTGTTACGTCACGGAATACATGAATGAGTGGGACGAGAAAATGACCTTGTTTGTGCCAGAAGGTCAGGCTGTCAAGTCCGTCTACAGCTACCATGACAATAGCAAAGAAGACAGGCGTTTCAAATATGAAATATGCACATTGTAAATCATGCTAATTACCAAGCTCAAAGTGTACTTCAGGAGGCTCAATTAAAAATAAGCTAATCATACATACTTGATAGTGTTCGGTTTCTTTAATTTACTACATATAAAATGAGTGTTACATGTTAAAATATATGGTATATTTGTGTGCTCTAATTTCTCATAGGTCTAATTGTGAGGTAATAAACATGAATCCACATTGATGTAGCCTATATCGATCTCAACTCTAAACTCGACCAAAAGTTGTCGAAATTAGTTTGACTACTTATTACATATTATGAGTCACATAGTGTCACAGGCTTGCTCTTCCGCCATTTAAGTCGAGTTTTCAGTGTAAGAAAATATAGTCAACGTTCGTTAACTTAGTACAGAACATATTTTATCGACTGCGTGGTCATCTTATCTTATGCATTACAGACGCTCCTTATATAACGAAGATTATTACGTCCTACGCTCATCCGTGTTTTGTGTCTAGTCCTGCATTTCTATTAGTGTTTTAAACTGATGTTAAGTTACTGGTTTTCCTGGTTTGTTCAGGGAACCCATTCCATGCCCGGATGCCACTCGGGAAGAAAGATTACTTATATGCATTTATTCTCGCATAAGGGATAGGCTAAGGAAAGTGTTTACATATATGTAAAAAATAATATATTTACAATGCAACATTGTCATGAGTATATGACATATTTAAAATGTAACTCCCACGGAAAGGATAGTATCGTATTATCGCAGTAGAGATATTGGAATAGATCAGACACTTTATTCGCTTTAAAGATGCATTGCACGTCCTGCGCACTATGTCATGAGTAAATGGCCTATTTATTTACAAAGCGCCTACATGACAATAGCTACATGTATCTAGTTAAGATATTTGGTTCTACTTGTAGTTGTATCCTAATACATTATATTTACCTGTCACTTACAGACAAGATATACAATGAGAGCTAATGGGATTATTATGAAATGTCCATTATTACTAATATTGATATCGCCACAGGTGTATATTTTGCCCTTGTAAGTTCATGTATGTTTCTAATAGATTTAATTTATGATTTAAGTTTGCACTGCGTAAAATAATCCATCCATGGGCCCTCGACCCATCCTCTAACCCCTAATCCTTAGGGACGTTCATCAGTTTCTGTGGCCACGGCATACTAGGGGATAGCATGGCCAGTACAATGCCCAGCCGCCTTTACTTGACACCAGCTAAAGTCAGGTACCCATCAGAGCTGGGTCGACTCGGGTTCACCCCCCAGACCTGGGAACAAACCCTAGTCTTCAACCAGGATTCGAGCGCCAGCCAAACGCTCTACCGCCAGACCACCGTGCTCATATGATGGGTAGTACAATATATTATATACATGAATTAATAAACAAAGATATTATGACTGATACAGGGATAGGGGCTGACGAAGTAAGTAACTAATCGTCCATACCTTTGGCAGGCAAACAGAAAACTGTAACTGATAGATGTTAAACTAAAACTGTTCGATAGATTGATAGTTAGTTGGGTAGATATAGATCGAGGCCGGCTGGTCCTGCAGTTAGTTGACCGGACTGTCAAGGGACACGTCTCGGGTTCTATCCCAGCCGCCGAACGATCCCTGTCGCCCTCAGTGGCGTAGCCAGGTTTTGACGCAAGGGGGAGCGAATTTTTATGAAAAAGGCCCCACTCTTAGCAATTTTTCCAGATTAATAGAAAAACTAAGAATTTGTACGTATCAAGTGTTATAAGACAACCCCGTGCCTTAGGATACACACACTGTATAATTGTGCAGTTTTTATTTAACCATTCACGATTTTTTTTCTATCAGCTAATAGTGATGGGAATTTCTGCAAAATCTACTGCTCATTTTCGGGATGAACATGTAGTATCGAAAAGTATTTATAGAATCAACGCGAATGCTCTATAGCAGGGGTCGGCAACTTATGGCAAGTGTGCCAGACTTGGCACGCAGAAAGATCTTCAGTGGCACGCGTAAGACCTCCAAGAACATTGTTTAATGCAAGTGAAAGCAACATATGTCAGCATAATTAATGGGTGCTGCGTGGCGAACTACATGGGAATCACACTGGACGTCGACTGTTTTAGTTCAGGAATTTTTGTATGCAAAGCTCCCATCATTGGACTTGCAATATGTGATTGATTCTATTGTTAAGATAGTCAATTGTGTAGTTTCTCAAGTTTATTCTAGAAGAAAGTCATATGGAGTATAAAAAGTCTTGGATAATTCCTTTTCTTGTCTGGAAGCAATTAAAAGTAAAGTAAAGTAAATGTTTTGAAATTGATTTCACGGCAAGATATTTTCAGTTTCAATACAAATCCATTCCAGTGGTCCAACACTTTAAGTTCTACTCACTGAAGCGTGTCGACATGTCATTCAGAAACATCGGCTTCAACAGTCAGTTCTCCTTATTCAATACCGGAAATGTTTTTTTCATCAAGAAACACCTTAATTGCTTACAGTCAAGAACCGAACCTATCCAAGACTTTAACTATACTCCGTATCACTTTCTTCCAGGCGAGACTTGATAAACTATAAAATTGACTAGATCTATCTTAACAATCACAGATCGCAAGTCCAATGATAAGAACTTTGCATACAAACATTCATTCCTGTACTAAAACAGTCGATATCCAGTGTAATTCTCATGTAGTTCGCCACGCATCACCCATTAATTATGCTGACATACGTTGTTTTGACTTGCATTAAAAAATATTCCTGGAGGTCTCTCACGTGCCACGGAAAATCGTTATGCGTGTCAAGTCTGGCACGCGTGTCTTAGGTTGCCGACCCCTGATCTACAACACGTTGGAGCGCTCATCATGCTGCTGTTAAACCAGTGAACGATAAGTCTGATGAATGTATTACGGCGATTGAAGCTTCAGTGGCGTAGCGATGGCCATCTGCGCCCGGGGACATGACACAAAGCCTGCGCCCCTTCTCGGACAGACAACGAATAAGACAAAAATGTATTCATGAAAAATAATAAACTGCACTTGAATAGGTGGGTCTTCAGCCGGCTCCCGAAGGTGTCAAAGCTAGGGCTATGTCGAAGCTGTAGTGGGAGGGCATTACATGCGGACGGGCCCACGTATGGGAATGCTCGTTCGCCAGCGGACACCAGTTTCACACGGTGGCCGAGTGTATTCATGAGACTGGCTCCATTTGTTGAAACCATTGGTTAACTCAAATGAAGATCGTGAGTTTGAACTTGATGATGTAAACCAGGGGTCGGCAACCTATGGCACGCGTGCCAAACTTGGCACGCAGACGAGTTTTCAATGGCACGCGAGACACCTGCAAGAGTTGTTTTTGTTTTGATTAAAAATATTAACATTTTCCGGTTCTGAATAAGCAAAACTGACAATGAAGCCGTTGTTTCTGAATGACACAGCGACACATTTAAGTGAGTTGAACTTGCATTTACAAGGTCTACTGGAATGGATTTGCATTGAAACTGGACATATCTTGCCGTGAAATCAATTTCAAAACATTTAACTTCACGTACATCCCTATAAATGCATATATTTTGATAGATAGTTGGGACTTTTTAAGAAGTAAATCGAAGCACTCAAAGCGGAGTTTTTTAATCAAAGGCAAGACTTTCAAATTGATGGACTCATTTTATCATACCACATCAATCCTAACTGGTTTGATATTACTACAGCCTTCTAAGATGTAGATCTTTTTTTAAGTGGAGGGACATTGGCGATTTTAAATGCAGAAAGTTGAATTTAAAAAATGGGCATCCAAATATGCCCATTTGCGGAAACAATCTGGAAGGAAGCTGCTTAGGAAAGTTACCTGCCGTTCTCTACTGCTAGGCATTCGATCTTTTACTTTCAGCTTTTGGTTCAAATTACACTTGTGAACAGATTTTATCGCATATGAAAGCTGTTTTAAACATACAAAAAGGTCACTTATACTCATTAATTGATATAGACTAATTACATTAAAAATAGTTTGTTATGCTCAGCTTCTTTAATTAAACATAAATATAAGCAATTCTAAAACTATTTTTTTTTGTATTTTAATTTAATAAATATAAGAGACTTTTTTAACAACACTATATTATGCAATTTCTGTAATTATTAATATTTAAAATATAAACTCCTTAAATTGACAGTCAATTAATGCAGGAAATGTTTATTTACAACTGTTTAGCGTAAACTATTTTAATCCTCTAATAAATAAATTTTATAATAAATACCATAATGTTGGATTTATATAATGAAATAATAATTAGTCAATAATATGTGTTATCTTACAAAACATAACTGGTTTGCCATCACTATTGATTCAAATGTCTTGAAATGTGGACATGTTTTTAAATAAAGGGAGATAAGTATCCCGTTTTATTTGAGCCAATATTTCTAATAGAGCGTTCTTAGTGGGCGTGGCTTAGGTTTTTAGTGACGTATTTGTGTAAATAAAGAACCCACTTGAGGTACAAATGTAACGTGGTGAAAGTGAAGTACTTCTTTATCATGCAAAATTCACATCTGAATATTGGCTATCCTACTAAAAAATAAGGAGGTAAATAGTAGTACTGTAGATTAATTGATTAATGTGATTAGGCTAGGGCCGGATAGACCTATTTACACTTTCAATTTCACTTTATAGGCCTACACTTTTAATGTTTCGTAGGCTAGGCTACGATGTCAAGTGATAGTGTTGGGTGAATAGGCTGGCTATCTAGTCAAGTCACTAATAGGCTCACATCGTCTATGATCTATGTCTATGACAATAATAAAATAGCCTATTTTATTTAACATACATAATACAGCTTAAATCTTAATAAGACTTAAAACACAACACGTCATTTAAAAAAAGCTCGAGCCTATATGAAACTTTATTAATACAGCGGCCATTATTACTTGTACACCATTACAATTTATAACTTTGAAGTGATAAAAATGTAAAAGAAAATCTGAAAATTATATAAGTATTATATAGGCATATGACTGAATAATGTAAATGTATATTTTAAAACATTTCATTAACTACCCAATTTGTATGATTACAACTTATCTATTCCGCTTAACGATAATACCTCGTGTGTCCTTACGAATATAATGATTATAATCACGTTAAACTACTTCCCAGCTAAACTGAGATTAAAATAGTATACATTTTTACATGTGTTAGATCCTTATCTTCATTAACAAAGGATAATGTTTAGACATTAATTCCCATTGAATGTGAAAGTTTAGTAATAAATTATATAGGCCTATTGTATTTAATGTAAATGCTAATTGAAAAAATGATAATCACAAACTCGTTAATTTTGTATTAAATAAAACGCGCTTGAATAATTTTCTCTATAAATCTCCTTTGCTTTTGGCCTTGGTCTTGCTTAGGAGTTAAATTAATTGTCATATAAAAACAACTAAAAATATATAATAGAGCAGGTTGACTTTTAGGCTGTTGGCACGCTGAATGATTTAGAAATCCTAGTTTGGCACACTGTTAGCAATAGGTTGCCGACCCCTGATGTAAACAATAGACAGCAGAAACAGTAAACAGCTTTATTAATTGGTGAATATAATAGCCACGAGCGATGTACTTCCTCTCCGTTTGCTAGTCGGCGTTTAAACCATGACGCAATAATTGAAAGTTCACCTGCTACTGACGATAGACTGCCTCTATGCTGAAAGGGTATAGATCCGAGAGTTATCAATTCTTGCACTAACGTAAAATCCTATATTCGACTCAAAATTATTCAACCTGTATAATTGTTAAAACCAGATGCCACTTTCAGTATATGAAGAATAATATTTGAACCCGAACTGATCTTTGTTATAAAAAAAAACGCCATCAGCAATTCTACATTGTGGATGTGTTATACACCGGGTGACACCAGCCCTCGGTACGCCACTGATACCTCGATATATACAAAGTCGCTAGTTAGTTTCGTATCAGCACTTCAAAGAACACCCGCGTCGATTCTATGACGAAAACCATTTATTCAAATTAAAACTACCTAATCCTTTTTTAAATACCTTCAATTAGGTCCCGGTAAACACATTATATGTACCAGTTGTTTTTAATAATGTGTGCAGCTTCTATCCGTTTATATATATATATATATATATATATATATATATATATATATATATATTCTATATATATATATACAGATCTATCTTACTATCTATCAAAGTATTTATCTTTCATTGTAACCACATTTTTTATGAACATATGTTACTATAAATATATATATAAATTGATAAATAGACAGAACGACAAAGAGAGAGATAGAGAGAATAATGAACGGGATCTACTGATCGATGCTCTAATAGAATAGATAGAATAGATAGAATAGATAGAATAGATAGAATAGATAGAATAGATAGAATAGATAGAATAGATAGAATAGATAGAATAGATAGAATAGATAGAATAGATAGAATAGATAGAATAGATAGAATAGATAGAATAGAATAGATAGAATAGTTAATATAGATAGATAATATAGATAGATAATATAGATAGATAATATAGATAGATTAAATAAATAGATGGAATAGATAGACAAAATAGATAAATAGATAGTATAGATAGATGGTGATGGAATAGATAGATTAAATAGATAGATAAAATTGATAGTATAGATAGATAGAATCTATTGATAAAATAGATATATACAATAGATAGATAAAATAGATAGATAAATTAGATATTATTGATAGATAAAATAGATAGAATAGATTGATAAAATAGATTGATAAAAGAGTACAAATATAGTACAAATGATATATAGACAGAAAAAAAGATACAGATAGATAAAATGTCTAATAAACAAACGCATATTTTTTTAACAAAACATGTTCCACATTAGCATTTGGGTCATTAACATTACTAAGAACAGCTCTTTAAATTTAACTTACAAGATGCATATTGAAATTTTGGATGTTTTTTTTCCAAAGAGTATAATAAGAGTTGTTGTGCTTGTGTGGAACAACCATAAGGAAAATAGTTCTTTAGTGTCTGTGTAAGTAAAAATCTGGAATAAGTTTATATTCTGTATACTATACTAAAGGCACAGTGGAAGAACGATGTAATTCACACTGTTCATATTTAGGTTTTGAGAACATACTAGCCATAACTATGGACTTTTAGAGATCTATTATTGTAAACTTGGTATATGTCAGGACTTTTTGTAAATTCTTTTTGGCAATGAATCTTTACTTAGCTATGAGCCACATGCATTTACTAAGGGTGTGAGTTAAAGTAGGTAAATTAATCGCGTGGGACCAAATTGATCCATTGGGCAGGTGAATCAGGGTTCACCAGTTTATGTGACCTCGGCATATAAGGGGATTGTGTAAGTTGTACAATGCCCAGCCGCTTTTACCTTGCCCAAACTAAGGTCAGGTACCCATCAGAGCAGGTTAGAATCAGGGACAATTTCCCGGGAACAAATCCTAGCCTACACTAGGATTCGGGCCCAAGATATTCGGTACGCCAGCCGATCGCGCTGCCTAAAGGTGACAACTCAATGAATTTTTTAAATGTTATTTATTTCGTTTTTCCACTGTGCACTTCATTTTTTGGAGATCTTTGTGATAAAAAAACAAGCTAAATGATGGAAGAATTAAAATATATATTATATATATTTATTATTATACTTAAAGCTTTTTTTCTAGTTACTTGTCATTTCCACAGTGTACTCTTTTCAGATTTTCAACATTTCTTCATTGTGCTGAGAATATTCTGCAATGTCCACTGCAGTAGTGAGCTTTGTGTTCCTGGTCAGTCTGCTGCCACTGGTCATCGGGTTCCCTTGGGTCAACGATTACGACAATGTGATGGACTTCACTTGTCCGAGCCGGCAGATATTAATGTACTTGTCGAGTTTCCATGACAACAAGTACGAAGATCGCCGGTGGGAAATGTACTGCCGCAGTGCAAACTTTACCTCTGACTGTGTCCAGTCAAGTAAGTGACTATTGTATCCTGATTTGTTTGGTTTTTGGTGAATTATTTTAAACCTTATTGGTTGTACACAATTTTTTTTATTAAAATATAGACGGTTTGGCATGCAAGAAAATGTCTGACGAGAATGTATAAGTTTAAGACAGATTTTATCTATAGGATCTGTGAACCAAAGTTCACAAGTTTCCAGTAACAAGACACAATATTTGATTGTGTGCCCAGCACAAGGCCCAGCAGCCTTTACTTTCCCACAGATAATTTCAGACACCTATTAGAGAAACCCTTTAGACCCGGAAAGTGATCCGAGACGTCACCAAGATTCATCTGGAGCCACAGGCACACCAGTTAAGCGCGCAGCCGTTAGATCACCTCTCTGATTTTATTTTATTTTAACAGTTTTTTCAAACATTCTCCAGATTATGTCAACGATTGGGAAAAATCAATGAGCTTCTCCTGTCCCGACGACAAGGTCCTGGCTGGCGTTAGCAGTTACCATGAAAACCGTTACGAGGATCGCAGGTTCAAGTTCACCTGCTGCACTGCAGCCGACTGCACCCTCGCAGACTGTTACACCACCGACTACGTGAATGAGTTGGACGGTAAACTGACCATGTTCGTACCTGAGGGCCAAGCCATCAGGTCCGTCTACAGCTACTACCATACTACGCATAAGGACAGGCGCTTTAGATTCGAGTTGTGTACACTCTGAAAGCCTTTGAGTTTTCTAAGAACTGAGTTTTTTTCTGTTTTTTATTAAATCAGTAAAATGTTCAGATACAAGAACTGCGTAAAGAAAACTTTTTTGATTTGCTGCTTTGGGTTGATTGATGTGGAATAAATAAATAACTCCTATAAACAAAGTTTTTAATTGCTTTATATGAATTTGTGTTTGCATTTATTTTTGTTTTTCGGTTAAAAACGTTTGCAATTATTACAAAAACTATTATCAGCCTTCAGAAGATTTTGTCCCACACAAAAGCAATGTTAGTGTCACGTGTTTGATAATGCAAAAAGTGTAACGAAAAACACAAAAAGGGATTGGCTATATCATTTTTGGGGGACAGGTTACGATGAGGGTATGGGACTGAAAATTTGAGAGTAAATGTTGTCATTGACAACGAGACATTGTGCCCAGATTCATCTTAATAGGAATGACGGAAAGTGGGTTAATTAACCTTCGGGACTATACCTGTGGATCTATGGATGAGAATCGAACGCATGTCTCCCGCATGCGTCTAAAATATAATTATTAGATCTTACACACTGAAAACATTTTAGGAAAACTTTAGGCCTAAGTCCTAAAACTCTTTAAAATCTATTTTTAAAAAGTTAAAGTAATGGATTTTTTTGTTAAAGTAGCAAAAGATAAAGAAAGCTATCAGTGGTCAGTGATGAATCGTACCCAGGTCGTCCGCTAGGAGAGCCATTGCCGGAAGCGAGATCGCTAAAGTAAAATATTATACAATAAGGTCACGTGTCTTTAAATGAGCAAATGAAGCTAGGAATACTCACACCCACAGTCTACTGTATATAAGAATATATAGCTATTCATATAAATTGGTAGATAAATCGATAGATAAATAGATAGATTGATAGACAAATAGACAGATACTGAGATACTAGACACTTGTGTTCGCTAGCTATTATTATTTGCTTATAATCAATAAAGTATGTGAATTTATTTACTTTATTATAGTTCAAGCAATATCACTAAGTGAAACAGTAATGTGAACAACTCTCACTAAATAGCAAACTTTGTAATTATTTCAAGTTCATTCTTGGAGCAGCTACAAACTAACTGACCAGTGAATGTTGCCTTTATTGGAAATCATTAATTTCCGCAACTCAAACTAACTGAACAGTGAATGATGCATTTATTGGAAATCATTAATTTCCGCAACTCAAACTAACTGACCAGGGAATGTTGCATTTATTGGAAATCATTAATTTCCGCAACTCAAACTATCTGACCAGTGAAATTTATTGGAAATTAGTCATTTCAGCAACTCAAACTAACTAAGCAATGAAAGTTACATTTAGTTCAAGTCATTTCTTGGATCATTTTTAAAAAACGACCAGTTAATGTTTTATTTATTGTGTACACTGCTTGTTATTTATGCTAATATTCCTTTACCTTTTTCAATGCCCTTGAACAAGTTAGCTCCTCTTATCTGTATCTGACTCCAGCTGATATATGATGGTATCTGGCAATTTGAAAGTCATTAGTGTAGAACTTACATTAAATTGACATTTTCATCCAATGTTGTTATGTGTTTTATGTTTTCTTTTCTGTTCTGTAAGCTTAGAGAAATTTAAAAAATTATCATTATGTTCGTTTGTATTTGTTGTTGTTGTTGAAGTTACTGCGTCGCATAGTGGAATCACAAACTATAATTTTAACTTTTAATAATTTAAGATTTATAGGTCTGTTCACTTATAATGATGTATGTGTAAAACTACTTTATTTGAATAATATATATATATATATATATATATATATATATATATATATAAAAGGTAAGAATTTCGGATCAAAGGTCCCACAAAAAAATAATTAAGCTTTTGTTTTTTTAAAGTATTGTTATGTGTGTATAGCATGGAATAATAGTTTCTATATTATTACAGACCTCCTGTAGTATTAAATTTAAATTAAGTGGTCTCGTTAAAGAGGTTGTAATAAATAACAAACAATATTAATTATTTGTAGCTAACTTAATTAATAAAAATTAAAATAATTTATTTAATAAAACAACCCTTCAGACGATACCAATTTTAAAACAATTTATTTACTAAGTCAAATTAATATCAAAAGAAAAATAGAAAAGAAAAATCAACTCACGAATATCCTTACAACAGAATAAAACAACAATGTAATAATGCGTACAGGTACAAAAAAGATACAATACAGCTCTGCCACTGATGCGCTTACAATATGCTTAAACCAAGACTCAAGAATACTACATCGATGTAAAAACTTCCCTCTATCACGCGAATCTCCTATATTTATACTATACATGTTAGAGATTTCTGGAATAAAAGTAGGCTAAGAATAACTCACAAAAATTGTCAACATCTCTTTCTAACATGTTCCAGACGGTGAAAGAATGATCTAGGTACACTCTAGTAAACAACAATTCTTGACGCGACAGTAGCAGAGTTCAACTAGAGGTCAGGACTAGGGCCCTGGCAGTGGTACAGTTAGTTACATAGGAGGGAAACAAGATATAATCTAAACACATAACACCTCCCTCCTAAAAATAAAAAGTTTACATTTAGTAAGAAATGTAAATCTTTTTACAGCTTAATTAAAAATGTATAAGATACACTAAATATACTGTAGTAGTACATTAAACAGGATGTTACCGGATGTACAATAATAAACATAATAATAAATTATTTTTTTAACAGCGGGATAATGTGTCAGCAATAACATTATCAATGCCTTTGATATGTTGAATATTTAGATTATATTCCTGTAAAAATAAACTCCATCTTAACAATCGTTGATTTTTACAACTCATTTTGTGTAAAAATGTTAAAGGATTATGGTCTGTGAAAACCAGTACAGGTATATTTGAGCCCTTAACATAGAATTCAAATTGTTGAAGGGATAGGATAAGTCCTAAACATTCTTTTTCTACAGTAGAGTAATTTCTTTGATGAGTATTAAACTTCTTAGAAAAAAAACATATTGGATGGTCTATATGAAGATTGTCTTCCTGAAAAAGAACAGCACCTATCCCAATGTCACTGGCATCTACTGCTAATTTAAATTGTTTTTGAAAATTAGGAGCCAATAGAATGGGAGATTGAGATAATACAACTTTAAGTTGTTCAAAGGCTTTTTGACAAGAATCTGTCCATAGAAATTTAACATTCTTTTTCAACAGATTTGTTAAAGGATTGGCAATTATGGAAAAGTTTTGGCAAAACTTTCTATAATAACCAGCCATTCCCAAAAATCTTCTGAGTTGTTTTCTATCAGTGGGAGTAGGGAGTGCTTTAATAGCTTCAACTTTAGCAGTGACAGGTTTTATATGACCCTGTCCCACAACATAACCCAAGTATTCTACATGAGCATGACAAAATTCACTCTTATTCAAATTAACAGTTAAATTGGCTTTTGACAATTTTTCAAAAAGAGATCTTAACTGCTTAACATGATGTAAAAAATCTTTGCTGTAAATAATTACATCATCAATGTAGGCATTGCAATTCTCCTGGTCAGCAATGAGGTTATTAATCATTCTTTGAAAAGTAGCAGGGGCATTTTTCATCCCAAAAGGCATAACCTTATATTGATACAACCCATCTGGTGTAACAAATGCTGATATTTCTTTGGCACGGTCTGATAGAGGTACCTGCCAATATCCTGATAATAAATCAATCTTGGTAATGTAGGTGGCATCACCAATACGATCAATAAGATCATCAATTCTAGGAATTGGAAAGGAATCAGATTTCGTAAAAGTATTTACTTTCCTATAATCTGTACAGAATCTAAATGTTTTGTCTGGTTTAGGGATCAAAACACAAGGTGAGCTCCAATTGCTTGAGCTTGGTTCAATAATGTCATTATCAAGCATATACTTTATTTCAGATCTAAGAACTTCTAACTTTTCAGGATTAACTCTATATGGGTGTTGCTTGACCGGAGTTGCATCACCAACATCAACATCATGTACAATTAAATTAGTCTTATTTGGCACATCAGGAAATATATTACAAAAATCCTTAATTACATTTTCAATTACAATCTTCTCTTTCAGTGGCAGATGTGACAGCTTTTGATCCAAATTTTTAAGTATAAAAGAATTTGGCAATTTGTACTGACCAAATTTCTCCTTTACAATATCAGGAGGAACAACAGGGGTTACATTTAAATTACACTGTACCTGGTCAGATACATTCTTGCTATCTGTTTCTGAATTTCTACTGACATACTTCTTTAACATATTTACATGGCAAAGTTGCCTTTTCTTTCTCCTGTCTGGAGTTTTTATAATATAATTTAAATCATTGACTTTTGATTCTATCTCATATGGACCAAAGTATCTAGCTTGTAATGGTTGACCAGGTAAAGGTAAAAATACCAAAACCTTGTCCCCTGGGGCAAACAATCTAAATCTGGCCTTTTTATCATACCAGTTTTTCATTTTAGACTGGCTTTCCTTTAAATTTGTTTTGGCTAAATTACAGGCATCATAAAGTCTACTTTTAATTTTTAAGACATAGTCTAAAAGTCCCTCAGTGGGTGTCAGAGACATCCACATTTCTTTGAGATATTTTAAAGGACCGCGAACCGTATGGCCAAACACCAATTCAAACGGACTGAAGCCTAAAGACTCCTGGACGGCTTCACGGGCTGCAAACAGTAGCATGTGTATTCCTTCATCCCAGTCCTTCTCATGTTCATGGCAATAGGTTCTTATCATGTTCTTCAGGGTCTGATGGAAGCGTTCAAGGGCTCCCTGCGACTCAGGATGATATGCACTTGACATGCAGTGTTTAATGCCCAATTGGTCCATTACTTGTTTGAAAAGAGTGGCTTTGAAATTAGATCCTTGATCCGACTGTATGGACTTAGGTAGACCAAATAGAGTGAAGAATTTTGTGAGTGCCCTGACAACGTTAGGAGCTTTAATGTTTCTCAAAGGAACTGCCTCCGGAAATCTTGTCGAAGCACACATAATGGTTAGTAGGTATTGATGACCTGCTTTAGTTTTTGGAAGAGGTCCAACGCAGTCAATGATGACTCGACTGAAAGGTTCTTCGAATGCTGGAATCGGCTTGAGAGGAGCTACAGGAATCGTTTGATTTGGCTTGCCAACCATTTGACAAGGGTGACACGATCTGCAGTATTCAATGACGTGCTTCTTTAATCCAGGCCAAAAGAAGTGACTTGTTATCTTCTGATACGTCTTGTTGACGCCTAGATGACCCGACAGTGGAGAATCGTGTGCCATATTCAGAATGTCAGCACGATATTTCTCAGGCACAACAATTTGATGGACAACTCTCCAGTCTTCATCTGCAGATGCGTCTGGTGGTCGAAACTTTCTTAGAAGTACATCATCTTTGACGTAGTAACATATAGGTACTTCTTCAGCTTCTTGTGGTGACAAAGCGTTTTCTCGGAGTTTGTCTAACTCAGGATCCCTTTTCTGTTCCTCGATCAACTGTTCTCGAGTTGATACCGGCTTTTCTGAGATTGATTTCGGATCTTCGTCGAGTTTGGAGAAGAATGTGGTCTCAAGGTCCACTTCAATGTTTGATTTATTTTTGGAAGTACTCCTTTCTTTGGAGATTTGTGAACTCAAGGCTCTAGTTACCGCACATGCTGGATATAATTCTGGATCATCTTCTTCTTCAGGTGCAGATAGTTGAGGTTCATGAGTGACAATGGGTTTGGCGATAACCTTCCCACCAGCTAAGTCATTGCCTAGCAACAACGAGATGCCTTCCAATGGTAATGTTGGTCGGACACCTACAACCACAGGTCCAGAAACAAGATCTGACTTGAGATCAATGAGATGGAGAGGTACATCTAGGCAACCCAGTTCTACGCCTCTTAAGAGTATGCTTTTCCCCGTTGCAGTTGCGTTTGATAAGGGAAGAATGCCTTCAAGCAGTAGCGATTGCGAGGCACCTGTGTCTCTCAAAATTGTTACAGGTCGCAGACTGGTATGATCACCTGGTAGTGATATAAATCCTTCCGAAATGAAAGGCTTGAACTCCTCTAAAACATCAGGGGTGACTGATGTAGGCATCTGGACTTTGTTAGAACTCTCGATGGAGTCTTGAGAACATCTTGGTGATGTAGTTGACAAACTTGTGTTGTAGTCTTGTGAACATCTGGGTGATGTAGTTGATAAACTCGATTCGGAGTCATGAGAACATCTTGATGATGTAGTTGATAAACTCTCTTTGGAGTCGTGAGAACATCTTGATGATGTAGTAGAACACTTTGATGTGTATTGAGGACATCTTGACGATGTAGTGGAACACTCGGATGAGTGTGGAGAACATCTTGACGATGTAGTAGAACACTTTGTTGTGTATTGAGGACATCTTGACGATGTATTAGAACTCTTTGACGAGTATTGAGGACATCTTGACGATGTAGTAGAACACTTTGATGAAAGTGTGGAACATCTTGACGATGTAGAATAACTCTTTGATGAGTATGTTGACGATGTAGTAGAGTCAGTAGAGCTTGGTGTGGCAGGCTTAGTATCATTAGCTTGAGTGTGTAAAAATTGTTCTGTTGTATAGGACACGGCACATAAAGTAGGTTTCGGAGAAGCCTTTTCGTTTTTCCTTTTCAATTTATAGCATTCTTCCACTTTATGTCCTTCTTTCTTGCAGTATGTGCATGAGGCTTTTGGTTGTGTCACCTTCTTTTCATGAGTGTTTTTTATTGAAGTGCTGTTTGTTTCTTCGGGCAGTTTCGGCTGCTTCGGCCTAACATCGGCTGTGGACTTTGCGAACTGATGGGAGATGACGAAGTCGTCGGCCAACACTGCTGCCTTGTACACATCATCTTCGCCACGGTCTGCCATATGTGTTCGGACGTCCAGCCGGACACAATTCTTAAACTCCTCCATCAGAATCAAGTTCTTGAGCTTTGAATAGTCAGTACCAATCTCTTTAGATGTCAGCCAGCGATCTAGCCTTCTCTGCTTTTCTCGTAAGAACTCAACATGGGTCTGGCCATCCAGTTTACGCAGTTCACGGAACTGTTTTCGATAAGCCTCAGGGACAAGTTCAAAAGATTTCAAAATTAGTTGCTTAGCAACTTGGTAGTCCCTTTGTTGTTCCCCAGTGAGTGAGCAGAACACCTCTGCAGCCCTACCAGTCAGAACAGTTTGTAACAGCGAGGACCACAGCGTTTCAGGAATAGCAAAATTTTTGGCAACAAGTTCAAATTGAACAAAATAATTATCCACATTTCCCACAAAACGTGGAATAAGTTTTAAGTATTTAGCTGGGTCCACATTCTGATTGGTGGTAGGAAGATCTGTTGGAGTTTTAGAGCTTATTTCTAATTTCTTTAATTCTATTTCTTTCTCACATCTCATCCGTTCTATTTCTTTTTGTGCTAAGTGTGCTTCTTTTTGTGCTTTAATTTCCAACTGCTTAATTTTTAGCTGTATTTCTAAATCTACAACATTGGGTGTGTTTTCGTTTCCTTCTCTACTAATTGTGGATAACGCCTCTTCTGGCAAAAATTCTTCGTTGACAAAATGTAGGACTATACTATCTCTAATAACTTGTTTTACAGCACTAGATTTGATTTTGAGTCCTAAAAGTTTAGAAATAGCCAACAGATCCTTTCTGCTGCATTGGTCGAGTTCTTGCAAAGATGGATTAGCAATGAAAGCCTGATAATCCATGTTAATGTATAACCTTAATTTAAACAATCAACTAAGAGAGAAAAGTTTTTGGTCAGCACTTACAATGTATAAAACTTGGTATCGTCTAAAGAAAAGTTAAAGAAAATTTTAAATTTCTTTTCTATGAATAAATATTATATAATATTTATATCCGTAGGAAGAGCCCCCAATTTTATTACAGACCTCCTGTAGTATTAAATTTAAATTAAGTGGTCTCGTTAAAGAGGTTGTAATAAATAACAAACAATATTAATTATTTGTAGCTAACTTAATTAATAAAAATTAAAATAATTTATTTAATAAAACAACCCTTCAGACGATACCAATTTTAAAACAATTTATTTACTAAGTCAAATTAATATCAAAAGAAAAATAGAAAAGAAAAATCAACTCACGAATATCCTTACAACAGAATAAAACAACAATGTAATAATGCGTACAGGTACATAAAAGATACAATACAGCTCTGCCACTGATGCGCTTACAATATGCTTAAACCAAGACTCAAGAATACTACATCGATGTAAAAACTTCCCTCTATAAATCTCCTATATTTATACTATACATGTTAGAGATTTCTGGAATAAAAGTAGGCTAAGAATAACTCACAAAAATTGTCAACATCTCTTTCTAACATGTTCCAGACGGTGAAAGAATGATCTAGGTACACTCTAGTAAACAACAATTCTTGACGCGACAGTAGCAGAGTTCAACTAGAGGTCAGGACTAAGGCCCTGGCAGTGGTGCAGTTAGTTACATAGGAGGGAAACAAGATATAATCTAAACACATAACAATATTGATACATTTCCATTTATTCTGGCGTTTGTGATAGTAATTAAAAAATCGATAATTAATTTTAAGAACAGACATTCGATCATTTATTTTAAGAACAGACATTCGATCATTAATTTTAAGAACAGACATTCGATCATTAATTTTAATAACAGAAATTCGATCGTTAATTTTAAGAACAGACACTCGATCATTAATTTTAAGAACAGACATTCGATCATTAATTTTAAGAACAGACATTCGATCATTAATTTTAATAACAGAAATTCGATCGTTAATTTTAAGAACAGACACTCGATCATTAATTTTAAGAACAGACATTCGATCATTAATTTTAAGAAAAGACATTCGATCATTTGTTTTAAGAACAGACATTCGATCATTTGTTTTAAGAACAGACATTCGATCATTAATATTAAGCTTAGACATTTGATCATGTCGGAGGTTTCTCATATGGACAGCTTTTGACGATTTTTTTGTTAAGGTCAAAAAGTCCCACGCGTGTAGAAAAAAAAACACTCGACAACTACTGCACGGTGAACAAGAAAATATACTCAATATTTTTTAAAGGAAATGTTTCATCGTTGAATTTATTACAGTGATTTCTCGAATTTAAAAGAAAAAACCATGCCATATATATATATATATATATAACAATTGGGATGGCGGTGTTGATGTAATATTTGGAAGTATTTTGATTGTTTATATTGTTTATTGTGAATATAATTAACTTCCGGAGAAGGAAAACTCTTATCACAAACCTCCACTGCTTGGTGGCTAAACCCATGCACGGGGAAGGGAGTAAACCCCAAAAACAAATCAGGAGCCGGAGTCCCTAAGGCAGTACGCTTTCTGCTCGTCACGTAGCATACTGGCAACGCAACTGATGCCAAGTTTTATTGGCTACGCCTTTCCCTTGTCTACATCTGATGCGAGTAGAGAGGGGAACTGATGCATGGGCAACATCAGCCTCTCCTCAACACAATGCCCAGGCTTGCGCTCTGGAGATGACACTCCAGCTTTGCTATTTAGCGTCGACAAAACACGAAAAGCGGCAGATACCGACTATAAGCTATCTGCTGCAGAAGGCAGACTTCGTCCTATCCTAAGAGCAGCGAAGAAAAGTAAAGAACATATACTGCCCCTGACCAGCTCCAACGGTTCGCTTTCAAGTGCCAGAGATGCGACAGAGTCCAATGATAGGTCCTCACAGACACAGTTAATGCTGCGGGGCTGACGATGTCACAGGAGCGCAAATCTAATTGTCTTCCGAGACTAAGGCGCCAAAGAAGAAGAAGAAGATATATAACAATTATAAAAATAATAAAAACACATTAAACAAAATTCTTTACCTCCGTGGTTTCCCCACGGGTTTTTTCTAGAAATAAATATGCTTTTCAAAATAATGCACTGTTTTGATTTTTACTATATTCTCTGCATTCGCTCAATTTTGTCCCTGTTTGATTATATATTCTATTTACTATATTTACTATATTCTCTGCATTCGCTCAATTTTGTCCCTGTTTGATTATATATTCTATTTACTATATTTACTCTATTCTCTGCATTCGCTCAATTGTGTCCCTGTTTGATTACAAAGCCCCTGTTTTTTTCTCCTTTTTAAAAAAAAATAATCCTTTTGCTTTCCTTAAATGTTGCCACCTATGCAGCTGTATGGTCTTGCCTAGTGGTTGAAAGGGCACATTCATAGATGGCTAATTGGGTAGTCTAAAATAGAGGGGAAAAGGCAGCAGGTGTTTTCAAACAATTAATATCTAGTTAGTCGTATTTTAAAAATAGAACAACTACTTTTATTGCAATCAGAAACGTAGAGCTAAAATTAAAGTACCATACATATGAATAATATTTATACTTAGAAATGTATATAAAGGCTATATTTTTATGAGTAGAATTTGACACTACCGAGTTTTCACAATTTGCGGTAAGTTCGAGCATTAACAAATTCATCTAGATATCTGTTTGAATGCTTTTTTAACTTGCTTTTATTTCATTCTTTTAGAATGCACTAGCTTCTATCTGCCCCTAACTGTTGCTAAATATTGCTTTTATAATGATATCGAATACAATAAGCGGTGCGATAATGAAGTCTATAAGGTGGTAATATGGAAAGTAAGAAAGCAAGATAAAAGACAAACATATAGGTGATCAATCAGTCAACCATGTCAATTCGATATTTCATTAATAAATATTTCAAGCCAATAAACATTAACAGCTTACATCTTGTCTTTATTGCTTCTTATTGCAAATAATGTTTTATTTTTTTTTGCACAATGGGCCGCTTTGCTGTTGAGAGTTAACACCCTTGCCCCTTATACAAGTCAATATTTTATGACTGACTTGTAAATTACAAGTCAGTCATAAAATATTGACTTGTATAAGGGGCAAGGGTGTTAACTCTCAACAGCAATACGGCCCATTGCCATATCTAGGAGGTAGAGTTTTTCAAAAGCTCTTTTAAACTAGATCCACTTAATTTTCTTCCACCCTTCCGAAGAATAAGGTAAAAAAAAATCGTTTCTGATAATTCTAATTTACTTTTTATCAGAAAATGTTTATCATGAATGAGTACTGCGTTATAGTGTTATTCTTTCCTCTTCAGATCTAGGTCTAAATATCAACGTCTGCAATGAGCACTTTGTATGTCGGTTTCCTCTTTCTGGCTGGGCTGGCACTGACCCAAGCTGGCTGGCCGTGGCTCAACGAATATGACAAGCCAATGATCTTCAACTGTCCCGCTGGACAGGTGATAATGTACATGTCCAGTATCAATGACGACAATTATGAAGACAGAATCTGGGAGATCTACTGCCGCAGTGTTCCGGCGTCCACTTCACTCTGCGTTAGATCGGGTTAGTGTACAATTTAAAAAAAACCCATTATTACTGCATATTTATGCCTGTATACAAACGTATACTTATAGCTGTATACACTATAGTAGACTCTTCTATTAGCAATACAAGTCCATATTTACGGTGTAGTTTTTCTTACATGTATTAAAACAATAAATATAAAATGGTATGTTTAATCTTATCTTTCCTTTAGACTGGGTCAATGAATTTGACAAGCCCGTAAGCTTTTCATGTCCCAACAACAAAGTGTTGACTGGCATAGAAAGTTACCATAACGACGCCTTTGAAGACCGTAGGTTTAAGTACACCTGCTGTGCTGCAACTAAAAGAGTACTTTCCAACTGTTACATCACGGACTACATGAATGAGTGGGACGGAAAAATGACCTTGTTCGTACAAGAAGGTCAAGCCGTAAGGTCCGTCTACAGCTACCATGATGATAACAAAGAAGACAGGCGTTTTAAATATGAAATTTGCACTTTGTAATGAGTAGATACACTTTAACATAACATATTATAAGTAATAGAAATGCAAAGTTGAAATGTCGTGTACTAAATGCAAAGTTGAAATGTCGTGTACTAAATGCAAAGTTGAAATGTCGTGTACTAAATGCAAAGTTGAAATGTCGTGTACTAAACTAACTAGATGAATAAACTGAATATAAACATCCAAACTTCATTAATCCACTTTTTGTTCAGTTCTATGTTAAATATATGGACAATGTTTTAGATTACTGTGTTTAAATACTCTGTTACAGAATTCTTTACACGACCCGCTCTCAAGATTATTGCGTAAACCGTTTTCTGATTCTAGTCTTGCATTTTTATTAATGTTTTCATTGATATTAAGTTACTGTCTTTCTTGGTTTGTTCAGGCAACCCATTCCATGCCCGGATACCATTCGGGAAGAAATATTATTTAAATGCATCTGTTCTCGTACAAGGGATAAGAAAAGTGTTACTGTCCTTATGTTTATCTGAACATTTTTAACATAGTGGCTTGTCATAGTAAACAGTGTAAATATTTTTTAAAACAATCTAATTGAGGAGCACTGATCAACATTTACAAATATGTATTTTATCTTTAAAGATTTCATACTTACATCTTGATGCCTAAACTTTGACAGTTTTCGGATTGAAGTAATGTTTATATCAATTATATAATAGCATCATAATCTTAGTGGGACGGGATAAGTATATGATTGTCCCCATCTTTGCGAACGCCCATATACTCAACCCGTTTTTTAATACTCAATATAATGTCCGGGACTCCTGTCTTCCATCTAGCCTTATATGTTTACAGACGTTCCTTCTAGACAGAAGATTATTACGTCTATTAGGCCCAAAACTCCTCCAGGGCAGCAGGGATTGGTCGGCGGCAGGGCTTGAACCCGTGCCGTTTCATTGACAGTCCGGTGAACTAACGGCAGGACCAGCAGCCGGCCTCGCGGGTCAAGGGCCTGGTTTTCTATGAAATATTACAATTAAGCCAATCGATAAACGTTTTAAAAAATTTAATGGTTGAACCAATTTACAATGTGAACTGATTGATAATTTACAAAAATGCTTGTTCAAGACCTTGCAAAACTACAAGAAGTACATCTACACCACTGCGTATCGTATTAAGGCTTGTATGCAGAAATTGTGTGAATGGTATTTCCCGAATGTGTCAGGAGGAGAAGGAAAATTTAATGCTTACTAGAAATATTTAAAGACTACGAGAAAATGTAACGGTCTACACAAACAATCTCTAAGCCACAAGTAAATGTCAATAAATAGGCCTAACTCTTAAATAAATAAATATATTACAATGCTAAATATACAATTTGAAAACTATTGAATAGTTATACAAATTTAACAATACGTACAATCCCTTTTAACTTACCATTGACCAGTTTATATAAACTTCTCTAGCTCAATGTTCCTACTTTCAATTAGGAACCTCATCCCCTCCCGCCATACACTCTTTTCTTTTCAATCAACTTTACATTGTTTTATTGTTCTTATTGAGCTCTCACCAAGTAATTTTCACTCTGACGTTTGCTTTTATGAATTCAAGCAAGCCACCTAATAATTGTTCAAACAAAACATGGAGGAATCCTCTGGTCGATTCTGTGAGCTCCTAAAATCAACGTATGTTCATTTGAAATGCATACTTTTTTGCCATAAATGTTAAGCAGCGTATTATTTAGGGGACGTCCATAAATGGCGTCACACGTATGTTCGTGGAAAAATGAGGAATGAGGAAAACGAACTGTTGAAGCCGATGTTTCTGAATGAGGAAAACATAATGTTGATGCCGATGTTGCTGAAGGAGGAAAACTGACTGTTAAAGCCGATGTTTCTGAAAAAGAAAAACTGACTGTTGAAGCCGATGTTTCTGACACATTGCAGTGAGTTGAACTTGCATTTACATTTGCACTGTGTTACGAATCTCGGTCATAAATGAATGACGTAGTAAGGCATTGACCTCTTAACAAGTGCGTATCAGAGTCCAAAGCGACCAAGGTTTGACCTTTATGCCCTGAGGGCAGTTTAAATAAAATAATTCGTTCAAATCCCGTGGAAATTGGGGGATAATTCTGGATCGTAGTAATTATAGAGAAAGAGGTTAAAATGCGTATTAAGACCCTGTAGAATCTTCGATGATAGTTTTCTTTGTAAAGTTCCGACCTCCTTAAAGTTAGTTCAGTTTAAACGTTTGTAGAGTGAAGTCGTTATATTCATACATGTACATATAATGCCATTTTATTGATACTTATGTTGCCACCAGTTGAGGAAGTTTATTGATCGTTTATATTGAGTCTACAATTTAAATAAAATTGTTTATTCAACAACTGGAGTTGTTTGATCTATCGTTGTTGAGAAAGGTGTTGAAGATAATTATCACGAATATAACTACATTACTGCATAGACCTGTCAGTCAAGGAACCCCTAGCTTGGGCTACAGATTAGCAGAATCTAGAGACTTCTAATAAAGATACAACTATATTCATTGAATCCGATTTAACGAGTCGTAATAATAGTCAAACCTAAAGAGGTACATAACAATTTGCGGGCTTGCGTCCGATATAGTTGTATAGTGAAGCATATATTCAAGTTGTGTTGTGTTGTGTGTTGGAGCAGTGACCTACTGAGCAAGCCTAAGAACGC
Source organism: Anisus vortex (assembly GCA_949126835.1). NCBI lineage: Eukaryota > Metazoa > Mollusca > Gastropoda > Planorbidae > Anisus > Anisus vortex. The sequence continues at coordinate 26,346,354 of OX421502.1, read as the reverse complement.
TGAAATTATTCTTCCGATTGGAAAAACGTAAGTTGGAAAAATTTACCACTTTATAAATCTCTTAACTAAAGAATGGAATTTATTGAAAATCCAGAAGAAGAAGTTCTGAAAACTTTATCAATAAAGAAGTTAAAAGAGATCGCTGAGATCTTAAAGATAGAAGTTACTGAAACTACACCATCGAGGACTGTGTTGACACAGCAGATAAAAGATGTGTTGATTGCGAGTGGCAAGTTGAAAGTAGAATCAAGCGCGGAGGGATATCAAGTTGAAGGTCAGACGTCGAAATCTATGTCCGAACAGTTTAGATTTCAGTTAGAAATGAAACGGATGGAAATGGAGATGGAACAAAAACGTTTTGATCGTGAGATAGAAGAAAAACGTCTTGAGATGGAAGATAAGAAAAGTCAAAGAGAAATAGAAAGTCAGGAAAGAGATAAGAAAAGTCAAAGAGAAAGTCAGGAAAGAATAGAGCTAGCGAAGATAGGAGCTACTAAAAAAGAATCTCATAATGATGTAGAGATGGCCAGATGGAAAAAGCTAGTCCCTACCTACATTGATAAAGAAAGTGAAATAGCTAATTTCTTCCAGACCTTTGAAATTTCTTGCAGAGATTTTAAGTTCCCAGAAGATAAATGGGGAATATTAGTCAGAACAGCTTTTACTCAGGGAAGGGCAAGAGATTGTGTTCTATTGTTAAAAGAGGAGAATTTAAATGATTATGAAATCATTAAAGATACTGTACTTAAAGCCTATAACCAAATACCGGAAAGTTATCGGAAAAGGTTCCGTCAGTACACAATGTCCCCTTACCAAACACACTTAGACTTCCTTCGAGCAGAAGAAAAGCTAATGGATCAGTGGATAAAATCCAGAAATATCTCCACATTAAAAGAAATGAAAGATATCATTCTCTTAGAGGATTTTATTAACAAAGTGAGGCCGGATATAAGAATGTATTTATCCGAGCGTGATATCACTGACCCACATAAGGCTGCTGATTTAGCTGAACAGTACACATTGTGTCATAGGACAGCTGATGGAAAGAATGTTAATAGGCCACAACGGCCAGCAGAAAACACACAACAACAACATCGTGAAAAAGAGCATTTTGTGAAACAAAATGATGTTAATAAAAAACCTATCAACAAAAACGTCCAATGTACTTTTTGTAAAAGGACAGGACATAGCATAGAAGACTGTTGGAGTATACGAAGCAACAAAAGACCTAACAAAGTGGTCATGTGTGCAAGCCATAAACCAATACAGAATGTACAAGAAAGCGAAAATACAAACGAACTGAATTCGAAGAAAGATTCTTCTAAACCAGAAAAACTGAGGGTGGATTTGCCTGAGAGCAAAAGTCAGAAGGTAGAGAAATCTACAACTGAAGATAATGAGGATAAATATCCTGATTATAAATACAGAATGGCTACTATTGGATTAATTGTCCAAGTCCACAGAGACGAGAAAGTAGACCAAAGTATTTTTGACTCGGAAAAGAGTCTGAAGTCATCGAAAGATGAAACAACACCCGAAAGTCATGGTCAAGGGAAGAATAAAATTGACACAGAGACCCTGTGCAGTTTTCAACCGTTCATTAGTGAAGGTTGTGTGGCCTTACAAAAGGAAGGACCACTGAAGTCCGTAAAAATATTACGAGACACAGGAGCATCATTAACACTGCTGCTTAAAGATGTATTACCATTGAATGATAATACATTGACAGGACAGACTGTCCTATTGAGAGGTTGTGAATGGAAAGAAGAAATACCTCTACATAGGATATACCTCACATCTGACTTGGTGACAGGATATGTGACAGTTGGAGTAATATCAAAACTTCCTGTTGAGGGCATATCTGTTATCCTAGCAAATGATTTGGCGAAAGGGAGGGTGAGACCTGAACTGATTGTGAAGGAAAATCCCGACCCTAGTCCTATGGTGGAGACAGGAAAAGAAAAAGAACTTTATCCTGTAGGTGATGTCATAAATGGTATGACACCACAGAAAAAGAAAGAAGAAATTCTCTCACAAGAAAAGAAAAGGCAAGAAGAAATTCTCCCACGAGAGAAGAAAGAGGAAGAAGAAGTGGAACGTGATACTACTATTTTCTCCATGATTGAAGACTGTCCGAAAGGAAATGAACAATCAAAGAAGTCATCACAAAATGAATTGATTGCTGAGCAGAAAGTAGACCCAGAGTTGCTACAGTTGCATGAGAAAGCTGTCGACGAAAAAGAAAATCCTACTACTGATGTCTATGAGCAGATAGACCACAGCATGCACAAACAACAAAGCAAACCTGCAGTTGCCGGTACAGATCAAGATTTGAGGAGCATCACTGAAGAAACGAGTGCGGAGAGCTGGACCGAAACTACCAAAAGCTATGGGTTACCACAATCCATACCGACAGATCGAAGGACCAACTTCGCCCCGGAACTCTTCAATCCAGTCCTAAAGAACTTATGCCTGGAGCAGGAGATGTCAACTGAATCCCATCCGGAAAGTCGAGGAGCCTATGGACCAATCTTTGGACCCACTGTCCGAGGACCACTCAAACTACTTCCAGAGGAATGGCAGACCGAATTGGACCTCCTTGGGCTGAGCAAGTACCTAGATAAGTACATAAATTTTTTGTCTGACATAACTGTTTTTGTTAGAAAAAAATTGTACACTGCTCACATGCAGATGCCATTGTTGTGTGATGAAAGAAAGGCAAAAATATTATATCATTTGAAAATGATAAAGCCTTACCTTCTGAAAACCATTGGAATAAGCTTGATGTTGTTAACATTGTTACTCTTATTTGTAAAATTTATGCCTGGAGTACAGGATGAATTGAATGACAAATTCACTGATAGTTAGTTACCAAACTTACTATTTTAAAACTAAATCCCTTACTTGTGAAGAAAAAGGAATGAGTAAAAGTATTGTTAGAGTAAATATCATTATAGTGTGATATTTCTAAACAAACTTGTTAGGTAGAGCATTTAAAATAATTGCTATAAGAGAAAAAGATCAGTTTTATCCGCAGAATTGGTTTCTAAATCAGAGGACATTATAAATGTGGACTGATTATAAGATATGTTTGAGAATCTCTGGAAATGATAATTGAAACATTTGGCAGAGAGGATAATTTGATTGAAAAAGATGTAAATGGTTTTAAGAAAAGAGAATTTTTCTATCACTAAAGTATTGAGAAATGTTTTATGATTGTACTATGGAAATTTATTTTATCATGTACTGTTGTGGAAATATTGCACTGAGTCAAGATGCAAATTTCTTCTATGTGAATTTATTCATTTGTTCTATTATCATTGAATGTATGATAATGTAGGGTAAAAATAGTTGCAGCAAGGCAGAACTATGACTAACAAGAATTCCAAGAAATGTATTATATATGATTTTTCACTTTTAGGATACTGTTACATGAAAAGCAGATCAGAAGTTGAAACTAATGTAAAATAAAACTTATCCTTGTTTTGTAAATTTAGGATATGTGAATATGTGCCACTGACTTGACACTGTAAACCAGAATAGTTGAGAATGTCAAGGTTGAGAATTTATAATGTTGACATACCAATGTTCAACAAATGTATTATTAATTAAGGATTTCATGTCAAGATTGTAAAACTAATCTATTTTTTTTCTGTATGAGTTAAAATAGATTGAATGAATTGTACTGAAAATCAAAAGATTGGGTAGACCTGAACACTGTGAAAGTAACAGGAGAATCTATGAATAAGGAATAAAACCTTTATGGAAAATGGAAAAGAGCAATGTACACCACTGAAAAGATTGGAAATGAAATGTTTTACCACACCAGTCAAACCAGCAGTTTGTTTTGTACATAAATTGTTACATTGATTTCGCTATGAAAAAAAAAATTAATAGTAGCCTATGCTTAACTTTTCTACTTCAATAATATTGTATTTAATGTAATCTAAAGAAAATAAGTACTTACTGTGTAGTACTAAGATTGTATGAAGATAATATAACTTGTTTTAATTGATAGTTAATTAAGTAAATTAACCAAATTTGTTTAAGTAAATCCATGATTGTCTGAATGTTTCAATTTAACCTGCTACGATGTGAACTCTTTTAAAAAAGAAAATAATGACGTCGAAAGGTCATGGTAAAATGAAAGATTGAAATATTTTTAATGATTTTTGCTATAAACTATTTTAATTCGTGAACAGACTATGTTTAATGTTCTCAAAATAATATAAATGAATTTGATTTTGAGATGATAGATGTTAAAGAATGCTCATTTAATACGATAACTATTTAATCGCGTAGCAATTTTATTTGACCTCGGCTGTGATGAGGTAGAAATTTGCATAGCGATGTCAACATTGTTAAAATCAATTGAGAATGAGAGAGAGAGAGAGAGAGAGAGAGAGAGAGAAAGGCGGAATTGACCTCAATTTCTGTGTCGCATCACAGACAGTTGTCTAATGTGTTAGTCGGCCTACCAGCATGTAAAAAAAAAAAATACTGTCTACACGAGCAATAATTTTTGTAACGTGTAATTAGGTCAGGTCTAGTAGTATTTTTTTCATCAAGAGCGTTGGTTTTTTTTCTCCTTATGAAAAAATAAGTCGTGTCTGCATAGACATTGAGTGATTTTTTCTTTTGTTGTTTGATTACAAATGTAAAAGATATTAGTTTATAATTAAATGGACGAGAGAGTTTTTATTACAGTGGAATGTTCAATGTAATAGAAGTTATTAACTTGTATTATATTATATCTATTAAGAATGATTATGTATTTTTCTTGTATACAAGATTTAGATAAACAATTTAATTGTCCATTGTTTTGAATTAAAAATGGAATGATTGAATGACTATAGTTAAGCCATTTGATAAGATGAATTTATATTGCATATATTATTATGTTATTGTTATCAGTTCGATTGAATTATTGGGATCGCCAATTGAACTGTATTGTTTTTCCCGGAATATTTTCTTTTATAATTATTCCTTAAAATTAACATTTTTCGTATGGTTAAAATGTAAAGGAAATAATTATAAAGCTTTAGAAGGGGGGGGATGTTACGAATCTCGGTCATAAATGAATGACGTAGTAAGGCATTGACCTCTTAACAAGTGCGTATCAGAGTCCAAAGCGACCAAGGTTTGACCTTTATGCCCTGAGGGCAGTTTAAATAAAATAATTCGTTCAAATCCCGTGGAAATTGGGGGATAATTCTGGATCGTAGTAATTATAGAGAAAGAGGTTAAAATGCGTATTAAGACCCTGTAGAATCTTCGATGATAGTTTTCTTTGTAAAGTTCCGACCTCCTTAAAGTTAGTTCAGTTTAAACGTTTGTAGAGTGAAGTCGTTATATTCATACATGTACATATAATGCCATTTTATTGATACTTATGTTGCCACCAGTTGAGGAAGTTTATTGATCGTTTATATTGAGTCTACAATTTAAATAAAATTGTTTATTCAACAACTGGAGTTGTTTGATCTATCGTTGTTGAGAAAGGTGTTGAAGATAATTATCACGAATATAACTACATTACTGCATAGACCTGTCAGTCAAGGAACCCCTAGCTTGGGCTACAGATTAGCAGAATCTAGAGACTTCTAATAAAGATACAACTATATTCATTGAATCCGATTTAACGAGTCGTAATAATAGTCAAACCTAAAGAGGTACATAACAACTGGAATGGATTTGCATTGAAATTGGACATATATTGCCCTAAATACAATTTCAAAACACTTAACTACATGTAAATTCCTATGTTAAAGAATATATTATTATTAAGATAGATAGTTGGGCTTTTTCAGAAGTACATCGAAGCACTCAAAGCGGAGTTGTCTAATCAAACATCAAAGACAAAACTTTCAAATTGAGGACTCATTTTTTTTAAACCACACCAAGCCTGAATGGTTTGATATTACTACAACCTTCTTGGATGTATATATTTTAAGTTGAATTTTAAACATATAAAAATGGGCATCCAAATGTGCCCATTTGCGGAAAAAATCTGGAAGGAAGCTACTTAGGAAAATCATCTCCTATTCTCAACTGATTGGCATTCGCTCCTTCACTTTCAGCTTTTGGTTCAACTTCAACTTGCACATGTGAACAGATTTAATCGCACATCAAATCTGCATACAAAGAGGTCACCTACACTTGACTGCTCATTAATTGATACAGACTAATTACGTTTAAACGAGTTTTTATGCGCATCTTGTTTAATAAAACATAAATATAATTAATTCTAAAACAATTTTTTTTATTAATTGAGAAATATAAGTGACTTTTTTAATAGCACTATAATATGTAATTTCTGTAATTATTAATGTTTAAAATATAAACTTCTTAAATGGACAAACAATTATTGTAGGAAATGTTTTTTTACAACTGTTTAACGTAAATTATTTTAATCCTCTAATAATTGAATCTTGTTATGAATAACATAATATTTACTTTAAATAAAGAAATAATAACTAGTCAGTAATATTTGTTATATTACAAAACAGAACTTGTTTGGCATCACTATTGACTCAAATGTGGAAATATGTGGGAGATAATAAACCCGTTTTATTTGAGCTAATATTTCTAATTTCTAATGGGTTTTTTTTCTTTTATAAAAAATAAATGGCCTACAATTTATAACTTTGAAATGATCAAACTTTAAAAAAAAAATATTGGAAAATTATATAAATATTATCTGACTTAAGAATTTATAGGTTTATTTTTAAACCTGATATTAACTACTCAGTTTGTATGATTACTACTTATCTATTCCGCTAAACGATAATATGTGCGATAATTTCAAATTTCAAATGCAGTAAAGGACATCTCAGTAAAACTGAGATCAAAATATCATTAGATTATAATTTTGTTTATAACTTGATGAGTCCACGCTACCAGACAATCAAGCTTCACTTTTAGCTTACGATTATATGAGTACAGGGATCGGTCGGCGGCAGGGATAGAACCCGCTACGTGTCCTTTGACAGTCCGATGAACTAACCACAGGACCAGTCCGCCGCACACCATACTTGTCTACTACTGACCCCTACTTCTTCAAAAATTTCATGCGATTCCTATTTCTTATTCGTATAATAATATGTAGGTCTACTGTTGGGGGATATCAGATATTTAGAAGCACGTGTGTACAGCACATTTCATCCAAAAACTAATCGATTCAAGCTGAGGTACTCAAATTATATCATGTATGTGTGTACCGCCCACTTGCCCTTCACCGCCCCCCAATCGCCCCCTGGAACGTCAGCGCCACCCTAAAGCTTCTCACCTCTCCGGGGGGGGGGTGAAAACCTATGTGCTAAATGAATCATGGTTTTTAAATGGATTCAAGTTACAATAAGAACATATACACAACAAACTCATCCAGATGCATTAACTTAAAAAAATAAAATACTACATGGGGGGTGTGGGGGGAGGCAAACATTTGTGACTGGGGGAAGTTGGAATGCTTAAACAATGTGACGTCAGATAACAAAAATTGTATCTTTAAAAGAAATTTTCATTTTAAGAAGTTTTACTTTACTGTAATTATACTATTTTATTCTAATAATTAAAATTAAAAATAAAAATAAATTGATGCATGCTAATTTTGATATTGGAAAAATGGTAAACAAAAAGGCTTACCGTATTTCCGATTGTGATATTTTGATAGGTCGCAGAGCTGTTTGATATGATATGGGATTCACAAAGAACTCATCCCACCATATGTCCCTCAAAGAACACTTCGTTCTGCCAACTCATCGCTTCTGGAAGAGCCCCATTTCTCTCTGACGACCGTTGGCCTTAGAGCCTTCTCAGTATCCGGTCCGAAGGTGTGGAATCTACTTCCCATTCAACTCAGGCAAACAAGCTCCATTGATTCCTTCAAAAAGAACTTACAAACACATTATTTCAATATTTATCTTAATTAACATGCTTTGAGCCCTACTGTCTTACTTATATGTTAGGTCGGTTATTTTGTTTTGGTTGTTTGATTTGATCCATGTTTGTAAAGTTTTGAATCATTATTTAGTTTTTTATCTCTTAGCCTTTATATTGTATCCGTGTTCTGAGTTATATGTTAAATGCGCTCTGAGCTTGCATTATGCTTGTTGGCAGCGCTATACAAATGTCATTATTATTATTATTATTATTATTATTATTGAGGGGGGGGGATACATTCTGTATTACCTTTAGACAATGGGAGTTAAAATTTGCCATAAATCGCTTGACGTGATTTAAGGACTGCCCCATGTGCAAATAATTAATCACTTGCTGATTAATGTTTCTGACATAGAAACAAATAGCCTAACTCAGTGGTTCTCAGCCTGTGGGGGGGGGGGGGGGCGACCCCTTTGGGGGTTTGGATGGCCATTTCACAGGGGTCGTCTAAGACCATCGCAAAACACATGTAGGCTAATTGCTGATCTTATGAAATGAGACACCGTTTATTTATCCGCCCACATGCAGATACATCAACATACGAATTACTGGCGTGATGACATCAACTCGCCAATCCCATCAGATAATCCGCGTACAAATACAGGTGTAAGTGACAGAGTCAGCGCCATAATGTACTCATGTGAACCAGTCACAAATACGTAGAGTGCAGTTACTGTGTAGAGTGCAGTTACTGTGTAGAGTGCAGTTACTGTGTAGAGTGCAGTTACTGTGTAGAGTGCAGTTACTGTGTAGAGTGCAGTTACTGTGTAGAGTGCAGTTACTGTGTAGAGTGCAGTTACTGTGTAGAGTGCAGTTACTGTGTAGAGTGCAGTTACTGTGTAGAGTGCAGTTACTGTGTAGAGTACAGTTACTGTGTAGAGTGCAGTTACTGTGTAGAGTGCAGTTACTGTGTAGAGTGCAGTTACTGTGTAGAGTACAGTTACTGTGTAGAAAGCAACAGTATTGGAAGTAAAATGACACTTCATGACTATATTAAAATTTAGTATGGATGCTGTTCGGTCTATTCATATATTTAACTGTGGTAAATATGAATAGCCTACTGCCCCCATTGTGATACTAATATATATTTTTAAAAACAACAACATAAGAAATGGTAAATAATTAATTAGAAATAAATATTTATAATTAGATTCATTTTTGTGATTAATCACTATGCTTTAAATTGTAACAATGAAAATACATCCTGCTTATTCGATATTTACATTACAATTCATAACAAAAGCAAAGTACAATTATAAGGTTGCAACCAAAATAATTTTACAATTTTGGGTCACCACAAAATGAGAAGCTGTAGGCCTATCAAGGGGTCGCAGCATGAAGAAGGTTGGGAACCACTGGTTATAACTGCTCACACCTGTACTCACTTGACGTCAACTCACATCAGATCTTATCTGGCCACTGGAATGCTATTTGCATATTGCTTACACGAAAATGGCATAATATTCCCCCTTTTTTGTTATGTTGTACGTAGTATCAATAATAATATTATTTTTTTCTTCGAGTTTTCGGCTTATGGTGGATTTCATTTAGTGTAAATAAAAACAACATTCTCACATAGAACCGGGAAAAGAGGCCGACCGAATACCACCTGGAGAAGATCATTGGCCAAATAATTAATTAAAATAAACGGGGGTGAAGTGGCAAGAAGTGAAGATATCGAGTGGAAAACATGGTCAAGGCTCTATGTCCATCTGAGGACCCAAAGCAATTTGATTGCTTAATTGAAGACTACATTCAAAATAAATTTGATAAACTAAAATATTTTAAGCTGAAGACGTTTGACAAAAAAATTATTAGAGGTTTTATAATTTGAACTTCTAAATTTTGGATCAATCTCATTGAAGGAAATTATTTCTAGAAATATTTATTAAAAGTTATAGTGTCAATGTATTAATTGTTTGTTTATTTTTGTAACAGACATTTGTAAATCAAGATAGGTTTATTTTTAAATACATAGAGACCAAGATAAATAGACAGAAATGAGAAATATAGCTGGAGAGAGTTAGCAAGATTAATATATAGATAGACTGATTAGACAGACAGACGAATGGACGGAGAAACGGGCGGACAGAGAGAGAGAGAGAGAGAGAGAGAGAGAGAGCGATGGGTGAATATATAGATATATAGATAGATAGTAAGGTAGATTGATGTAAAGATAGATAGTTTGCTATGTAGAGAGATTGATGAAAGAACTGATAAATTTATAAATAGATGGGTAAATAGATGAGTTGGTGGATGTGTAGATGGATGGGTGATTAGATAGATAAATTGATAAATCGGACTAGATATATAAATAGACAGATAGCCTATAGATAAATAAATAGACATAGATAGAAAAAAAGATAGATATAAACAAATAGTAAAAAAAAGCATAAAGCATAATATTATCATGCAATTATATCTCATCATGCCTATGTAAAAATGGCCACTTAATAGCATAATATATCTAATAATTAAGTGCTGCTCATGAATAAAATATATCTGTGTAGAAATGTATTTTAAAAGTCTGTATTGTTTATCCTTTTTCCACAGACACTGTTTGGCTTCTAAAAGTGCGGTAAGCTCAATGGTCAATCTATCTTTTTGATTCTATTTATATATATTATATAGGCGACTTTTTTTGCTCAGCAGTATGCGAACAGATTAATTTTTTTACTAACGGTAAACGCATTTCGTGTAGCCCGTTGCCACAGGTTTGCAATAGGGTCATTGCTTCCCCCCCCCCTCCCCCCACTTTTCTCACTAAAAACCATTTTAGTTATTTAGTGTCTTTATAAATTAGTTACTTTAAAGCCAGCTATGTAGAATTGACGTATTTTTGTGAAGAATTTATATTCACGTTATTTATTATTTCACAAAAACAATATTCTTTTAGCTCTAGTTTTATTGTCTAAGCTTTTATGAATAGCGATAACTTTGGTTTCCCAAAGACATGTTTTAAAACTAACTTTGCATACACTTGGTCTTGGTGTGTCAGTGCTGTATTCGTTTTTTTAAACTTAGACTAATTATTTAGAATAATTACACATTTAGCTGGATAGTTAGTTACCTTTTCAATTTGCTCAGGGAAAAAAAAGAGAAATTCAAATTATGAAAACATAGATTATTTTTAATTTTTATATTAAGTTTAAATTATTGACAAATATATATACTATTTATGTTTTAATAATTTACATTATTTATAATAAAATGTATTATTGTGCTCTGGCTCAGAATTGGCCTGTTATATGAACCATCTCCTTACCAAAACAAGCACAGTTCCCAAACACATCATCACTAAATGCCCTCATTCGAAGCAGGACGTTTGGGCGCAGACGTTTTGGCGCGACGGACTAAAAACACATCACATCATTTAATCAAATGAACTTAATAACTTCATTTGAGGAAAATAATATTTTTTTTATATAAAAAATTAAGCAAATAGTAAATAAAAACATATTAAAACAATGTATATAAGATAAGATAAGCACGTTGTTGGCTGGACGCGATGACCACTCCTCATTGACCATTCCAATCAAAAAAGTTTCTTTTTATCTTTTTAATACCCACCGAGTATTCTAAAACATCCATTGTTATCCTTAAATCTCGGACCATTTTCTCTACGATTGACTCCGGTTTTAATCACTCCCAACTTTTATTTGAAAGGTATTGCCACTGAGTTACTTCATGAACATGTGTAATTATTATAAAGACTAGCCGCGCAATTTTCGCATATAGGCCTAACGTTTTAGGGGTTGAATAAAAAACAACAACAAACAACTTCCCTATTAAGACGACATATATATAGGAATAGATAAATAGATAGATAAGCATTTTATGCCCATAAATAGATAGTCTTTATGCATAGATACAAAAACTAAGTTTTTAAAGTTTAATATTCCTAAAAATGCATTAAAGAACATCGTTTAAATTTTTTTTTATTTATTATTAGTTTCATTTATTAAACAACAAAAAAATAAATGTTTTCCTCAATTATTTCCTCCCGCCAAAACGTCCCGCGCCAAAACGGCTTGCGCCAAAATTTCCCGCGCCAAAACGGCTGCGCCAAAACGGTTGCGCCAAAACGGCAGCGCCAAAACGTCACGTACCGCCCTCATTCTTGTCTTAAAATCTACCAATTTTTACCTGTTAATAATTTTAAATAATTAATTGTTTTTATAAGTTAATAAGAATTTGGCAAAAAAGATTGCATAATTTTATTAACAGTTATTGTAAATATATATATTTTTTTTTTTAAAGAATAGATTGACAGATATGCATAAAGTGAACAAGAATGATGGAGAGAATGAAAGATAATTGAAGGAGGGGCTTTTCTCGTTGCTCTTTCTAATAAGGCTAATTCTTTTCTTCTAAAGTTCAACTGTATCCTCCTATTTACAATGCAACCTGCGTTCATCAGTTTTCTCTTCCTGGCTGGCCTGGCTTTGACCCAAGCTGACTGGCCGTGGGTCAACGAATATGACAAGCCGATGACCTTCAACTGTCCCACTGGACAGGTGGTAATGTACATGTCAAGCATTTATGACAACGAGTATAAAGACAGAATCTGGGAGATTTACTGCCGAAGTGTTCCAGCATCTACTACAAACTGTATTAAATCGGGTGAGATAAAAAAAACTATACACAATTCCTCTTAACTTCTTATCTTTTACAAGCTACATTGCCCGGCGTTGCCCGGGTGAAAAAAAAAAGGACTGTCTGGGGTGCAGATAACAAATAATAAACTACACTTACTGAATACTTTTAGGAAAGTAAATAAATATTGTAATAGGGTAAAAAAAAAAGGTAAAATATTTTTATTTAACAAAATCTATATTGCCTATAGATTTACATTGTCTTTTGTTTTTAAAAGTTTGAAAAATTAATTGTCGAAAAAAAAAAGTATAGTCTAACTGGAGAATCGAACCCTGGTCGCCCGTATAGCAGTCCACTACGTTTACCACTGAGCTATCGAAGACACATGTCCAATGTGAAAAATTATTAGACGGTATATTGGGCTAGGCCTAGATAGGTCAGTGACACACGTGTTTTCAAATTGACCAATGGGGATCCTCGCGGGGCTTAACACTGTCTTTTTATATATATAGATGTTACAGACGCTCCTTTTATAAAGAAGATTATTGCGTCCTACGCTTTTCTTACATGTTACACTGTCCTTCTATATGCCTTCATAAGAATATTGCGTCCTGTGCTTATCTTATCTTATATGTTACAGACGCTCCTTCTATAAAATAGATTATTGGGTCCTACGCTCATCTTATAGTTTACAGATGCCCCTTCTATAAAGAAGATTATTGCGCCCTTCTCTTATATTATCTTACATATTACAGACGCTCCTTCTATAAAGAAGATTATTGCGCCCTACTCTTATTTTATCTTATATATTACAGACGCTCTTTCTATAAGAAGTCGTGGTTTGAATCTAGTCATTCAATGATTAGTGTTCTAAATGATGTAAAGTTATTTGTTTTTTTTAGGCAACCCATTCCATGCCCGGATGCTACTTGAGAAGAAAGAATACTTATATGCATTTTTTCTTGCATATTGGATAAGAAATGTTTTTTGTCCTCATGTTTATGTGAGCATTGTAATAGATTGTTATTGTGTTGTATTCCTAAACTAATATTTAATGCATTATCACATATAATTACTACTTCACCTTTTTACCTTCTCTCCTTTTAGTGTTTTTAGATCTAGTGATTTAACTATTGGTGTTACTCTGTTATGTTGTGAATATTCGCTAGTAATGAACCTTGCAGCTCTTTTCTAGATGTGTTCAAATGTGTTAATGTTTTCTTTAGTTAGTTACTCATATGCCATAGGTCGTGTAAAAACTTTTCTCTTTCTAAATATATAGACTGGATCAATGATTGGGACAAACCCGTAACCTTAAGTTGTCCTAGAAACAGAGTCGTGACTGGCATAGAAAGTTACCATGAGAACCACCACGAAGACCGCCGGTTCAAGTATACCTGTTGCAGTGCCAGTAACAATACACTTTCCAACTGCTACATGACAGACTATATGAATGGGTGGGGCGGGAAAATGACCTTATTTGTGCCAGAGGGTCAAGCTATCAGATCCGTTTACAGTTACCATGACAATAACAAGAAAGACAGGCGTTTTAGCTATGAAATCTGCACACTGTAAGCTTAGTTGGAATATGCAACTTCAGCTTGCTTATTGTAATTCGTATGTGTCTTTAACAACACCATTTTATCAATATATAGGCCTTCGTGTCATAATAACATTGCTGATAATATATCGTTATCTCCTGCGAAGTAGAAATGAAAAGCTGCAACCTATCATGGGGTGAACTTAAAAAGGCTGCTCAAAATAGAGTGTGCTGGAGAGCTTTTGTGGAGGCTCTATCTTCTACGAGAAACTAGAGGAACTAAGCAACCAAGATAGACTCTATATCGTCTTAATTATAAAAAAAAAACATTTGTCTTTTACTAGTATTTAAAAAAAAAGAAATTCAAAAATTTTCAAGTAAATAGGGTCTGCATTAGGTAGAGATTTTTTTTAAAGTCGTTTTTGGTAAACTTTTGATTATAATAATATTATTTAAAAAAAACAAAAAAAAACTCTGAAGTTTAAAGGTTCTTATGTAGAGTAAATTAAAAAAATAGTGCAACATTTGAAACTTGAAAATGTTTATTTGAGCTTATTACTAGCCTATATCTAATCTAGATCTAATTATATTGGCCTATTGTATAGACCTATGTGTTACCATCACTGAGCTATATATTATAGCTCAGTGGTTACCATTACATGTTAAGAGATGTTCATGTTGTGACATAATACATTATTATTATAAGCCTATTAATTAAAGGGACTTTTTTCTTTTCTATTTATTTCTGTTGGTTTTTATTTAGAAATTGTAATAGTAGCCCAAACCATTCCAGATAACCTTGATCTGTACATAATACGAAAGATACTTCGTTATTAACCCTTCCCCCCCCCCTTCCCCCCATCACTCCACATACACAACGCGGTCCATAATATGGCTTTAACTCCCCGTCAGGTCGACAGGTGTGTTATAGTCTAGTTTTGTCCAATTAAATATTCAGTACACCTCTATTACAGCTAATTAAACACCCATCTATAAGCTTACATATAATCATGAGTGTGTGTGTGTGTGTGTGTGTGTGTGTGTGTGTGCAGGAAGGCGCATTCAGCCTCTTCCGATACCGAGGCTTTTAAAAAAAAAAGAAGTTATAACATTTACAAAGCGATAAACCTAAAGAATTAAAAAAAATAGAATTTTCATTCACTTTATTATAAGCTACGTTTAAAATTATTTTCCTAATAAATTTTACGAATATAAATTTATGCTGTTTTGTTCAGCGAATATAGACCTATCGAATTTAAAAACGTATTTGAGCCCAAGTCAAAAGGTGCTCTTTCAAGGGAAAAAATTTCATATTCACAGAGAGGTGTAAAAATTCACTTAAGTATTGTCAGAATCTTCCTACACATGATTTGAATAGTGGGAAAATAAGTTATACACTGGAAAAGACACAGTGACGAAAAACGCGAAACAATAGTAATTGCTGCTATAGACACATTAGTGTCACTTAGGACAAATGACAAAAAAAAATTGACTTAAAAAAAAACATACTAATTCTTGATGGATTTCTTCAAGAATTTAACACACATATCTCCATAGCCTATATTTATGATATTCAAGAGTATTACAAGCATAGGAGTTGCAAAAGAGGGGGTTTAGGAGCATAAACTCCACTCACTTGAAATGACAACAAACTGTCCTAAGCAACACTATTTCTTTTAAACCCTTGTAAAAAAAATTATCCCTGCATCAATTTGAGCAAACTTTGTGGCAAATAGTTATTTAAGGTCTTCTTGTATTCACCAAATGAGTTTGAGATATATATAAAGCTCCTAGGTTATTCAAATAAAGTCTAGAAAAAGTGCCTGTAATTAGTCACTTAAGAGTCACCGGCAAAAAAAAACTTAATATTTTCATCTAAAATGCGTTTTGAGTCATTTTTTTATCAACCTAGGTCAAAATGCTATCTCATGCTATCTCGTTGTCCATGTTTGGTGTGAACTAAGTCCAAGTTTTAACTATTTCATTGCATTTTGACCCTTTAATAGCGATTTTAAAAATATCAGTTTTGAGGTACGACCTTTTGACTTGGGCTCATATATAGTTTATAGAGTCAATACGTCTCTAGACTTGGTCTACATTTTAATAAATCTCAGTTTCATCTAAGATAGTCTAATCTGATAGTATTTTTTTTTAAATAATATTTAGGATGAACTTTTTATGGAGTTCCGAAATCACCATTGCGTCCCATATATACCGACCTTGCCTTAAATTCTCATCCTTCCCATCAGACTCCCTTCCCCCTCCCCCCCCCCCACAGTTTTTCATTAACTTGCACTACCTCCCCCACCCAGGGCACGATGGGCGAGCTGGCAGCGCATTCGACTGGCGTACCGAAGGTCCTGGGTTCGAATCCTGTTGAAGGCTAGGGGTTGACCTAATTAAAGTTGTTGTTTTTTAGACCACGCTGTTCTATTGTATCTGGCTTGAGCAGCTCTAAATTCAAATAGAAAAGCCCCCTTACCAATATTAGCAAGAAAGATATTAGTACTTTCCTTATTAAAACTATTTAATGTTTGATAAATTCTTTGATAAACTTAAAGGCCAGTTCTTCCCCGTCATTCACCATATCGGCGTTTTGGTAAACTTGGTTTTTACTAATTATTAATGACCTTTATACATTGACTTTGTTTAGTCTTAATTCTTTAACTGTCGCTTTGGTCGTAGGCCTATTTAGTTGTTTTTTTTTTAAAATATAAATGTTGAACCTTTTGTTAAAACAAATAGACACCATTTAAGAACCTTTTGCAGAGATTAATATGCCATTGTTAAATACGTTTACAAAGCCTATTATTTTGTTGTAAATCATTATATAAAAAATTATATTCCTTACTTTACTGATGATAGTGTTCACAGTGGCGTAGCCAGATTTTGACGCTAGGGGGAGCGAACTCTTAGGAAAAAGGTCCCACCTTTTTAGCAATTTTTCCCACAATAATAGAAGAACTGAGAATTCGTACGTATCACATGTTATAAGAATACCCTGTGCCTCAGGATACACACACTGTATAATAGAGCAGTATTTTTTTTAACCATCCACGATTTTTACTAGCAACTATTAGTGATGGGAATTTCTGCTAAATTGATTGCATCTACTGCTCATTTTCGGGATGAACATCTAGTGTCAAAAAGTATTTATATAATCAATGCATTCTTCTATTAATTTTGAAAGACGAGATGAATCGCCAATATAGACATTTTTAAAGATATTTTTTTTAAAAAGAGTATTAACATTTTTATTTACTGTAGCCTATATATGTGTCAATTACATAACACTTTCTCAATGATACGTTATAGGAACGTTCTATTCTTTTCTATTTTTTTTCATCTCAGCTATTAAAACACCCCGCCCGATGGTTATATCCTTAACAAACGGAATTTCTTTTAAAAAAAAGATATTTCTATTCTTTTCTTCTTTCTTTTAAATTCTGTGGGTATCTTATTTTTTTTTTTTTTTGGCGAAGTTCTTGTAACCATGTTTTGATAACTAAGCTTAGGCCTACACGTATACGGCCTAGAAGGAGAAAGCCAGCGCGCTTTAAGTCCCTTTATTACTTTTCGGTGAGTACACCAGACTTGAACCCCACCTTTTTTTTTTAGAATGTGAGCGAGCGTACCCTTTTGGGGCTCGGAGAACTAACTCTGCTGTATCACGCACCACTGATACATCACCGTAAAAGCTAGGCACAAACGGTTGGCCGTTCCTGTCCACTCTACGTTCCTGCTTATGACCTGGTATTCACTAGAGCAGGGATCGTCAACCTAAGGCACGAGAGACCTCCAAGAGGTGTTTTATTATTGATGAAAACAAAAACAACTATATTTTCCAGTAATATTTATAGTGAGTGAAATCAATTTCACAACATTTAATTATATGTACTTCCCTTTACAAAGGCATATATTAAGATAGTTGGGCTTTTTCACAAGCACATCGAAGCACTCAAAGCGGAGTTTCAAGACTTTCAAATTGATTTTTTCATACCTAATCAAGCATAACTTGCTTAATCTTACTACGACCTTCTTAGATGTAGATACTTTTTTTTTTAAGTGTAGGGATATTGGCGATTTTAAAACGTAGCCAGTTGAATTTTAAACCTTTAATGAAATGTGCCAAATTGTTTATAAGATCAACTCGTAAAGGTTGAATGGATAAATAATTAAGGCAGGAAATGTTTACTTACAACTGTTTAACGTAAATTAATTGTATACCTCTAATAATTAAATATTGTAATGAATCAACGCTTGTTTATGTAAAGAAATAATAATTAGTCAGTAATATTTGTTATATTACAAAACATAACTTGTTTGGTATCACTATTGAATCAAATTTAGAATATTTTTTTTAAGGGAGATAATATAGCTACTTTTATTTCCGCTAATTTCTAATATTATGTTTTTTAAATTTTTATTTTATAAAAGACTAAATTATGGTCTACAACTTATAACTTTATAATGACCAAACTGTCAAAAAGTAGTTGAAAATTATATAAATATTATATGACTAATATAATATAGGCCCCCTATGCACATTTTTTTTTAACATTAGGCCTACATTAACTACCCAGTTTGTACGATTACTTTGTATCAATTCCGCTGATTAACAGCACTTTATTAATGTCTGGAATAAATTAAAGAACATCTCAGTTAAACTGAGAAAAAATAGTATAATCAATAATCAATATTAGCAGTTGATAGATATGTATCTTGACAACTAAAATATGTGAATGTTTGGTAATATCATTTTGTATGTGGTATAAATGCTAATAAAAAGGATGATAATCACATACACATTATTTTTTTTGTATGAAATATAAAATTCTTTAACGATTTTCTCTATAGAATTCCTTTGCTTTTGGCCTTTGTCTAGCTACGGATTTAAAATACCTACTTGTCTTATAAGAAAACCAGTAGGCCTATAATAGAGCAGGTTGACTTTAAGACTGTTGGCACGCTGAAAGATTTACAAATCCTAGCTTGGCACACCATTAGCAAAAGGTTGCCGACCCCTGCACTATAGTATGACCTTCACTTTGTATCAAATTAAACTAAAATTAACTAGATCTAACAAGGTTCATTAATCATATCGCAACAAATTAAATTATTAAATTAAAATATTAGAAACAGTATAAATTGTGCTTCATGGCTTGTTCAAATTATTAAATTATTAAAAGGCCTTTTTTTTTCGAAAACGGTCGTAGGGGGAGCGGCCGCTCCCCCTGCTTCCCCCCCCCCCCCCCCCCCTGGCTACGCTACTGAGTGTTCAATATGGTAAATTTAAAATATTTAATTCATTTAAACTATTTGTATTCCTGTTATTATTGAAATTATAAAATCCCGTTCGGGGAAAGCTATTTAATTCTCTGGTCTCTGGTCAAACCAATAGATCAATAGATTAAGTCACAATTACACAGTAGGCATAAGCCTATATAATTGTTGTCTCTTATAGATCATCATTACCATCATTAAAGTCAAAGCAACATCTATATTTTGGAATATTTGTAATTTAAATAGCAGAGGTGTTCAAATTATTTCAAGCAGCCCCCCCCCCCCCCCAAGGCCCCCGAAAACGTCAGCGCCCACCAAGAGCCTCTCACCGCTCCCCCCCCCCCCGAGGGGCGTTCAATTGTTTTTTAATTCGCAAAAAGTTGGCAACAATAATTTACTTTATCTAATTCTGTTTATCGATAAACAAGAGTTCCACTATTCTTTATAGAGTTGGTTTATTGTTTGGATTGCACGAAAATGTCTATCGAGGTAACAATAAATTTATTAAAAACAATTTATGCTGGCAAATTCGAATCATATCGTATTATTTATTATGATTATAATATTATGACACTTATTTTATTTTTGAAGCAGTTTTTATGTCACCCTCTTTCAATTTATTTTACCTGTAATAAGTAACCTTATATCGATAGCCGAAAAAAAAACAACAACCAACGAATGAGATTTGAGAAACAAATCTTAGAGTCTTTGATAAGTATCATTAACTTACCTAGTCTGAGTTCAGGGAGAGACTACTGTGACAATTACATGCTACTTTAAATGCACACATCACACACACACCAATGAGCAAAAACAGAGGATTTGTGTAGAAATAAAAGTTAAAATTTGAGCCTTTGTTGTAACACTTTGTTGTTTGGCATTCATAACATCCCTTTGATAATTTAATGATGACAATGTACTCATACATGAATGTTCAACTGAATAATATTCTTATACCAAAATCATAAAAGAAAATCATAACCTAAAATATAAATAAAAGAACTTTGAACCAATTACAAAGGACTTTTTAAAAACCTTAGAAGTAAACATGGTCATGGTCGATGCAAACTAGAGATTGCTAGGGGCTCAAAAGGTAAACAAAATATTATATGATCATTTATAGAATTAGGGGTGGACATAATGAAAATATCTAGCATTTATGCCTGTCAAAATGACCGAGAAACAAATGACTAGTCCTACAATATACAATATGTTTGGTTAAAAGAATAAAAACAAAGAAAGTAAACAAGAATAAAAAAGTAAATATTTCTCAGTAATGTACATTCCCTAAGAACACTAATTTGAAAGCATTTTTAGAGGGGCATCACTCGGAATATTTGTTAAATTGGGCTCCAGTTAGTAACCTTAGCACAATTAGTAATACGTTTATTAAAAAATAAACGACCAAATTAAGCAATACATTTGATATTATTTATATAAAATTATAATAAAAATTTCTTTTGGGGGTCATTTCCAATTTACGTATTTAACTTTTGTCCCGATCCATTAAACAGCCAAGGAGTCTATCTAATAGAGAAAAATTATATTTAACATATAATATTTAATAAACAAACTCACAGTAATTTTATATTTTGATTGAAGAAATCTAATGTATATATGGCAGGTTTCACAATAAGGATTTCAGGAGTTCCCATTTTTTACGTTTTTTTTTTTGAAATAAATAATTTTAAGCTATAGTATAGTATTATAAACTATTATATGTCATTTTAAAGCCTAAAAGCCCAGAAATCCAAATATGACACTTATAAAGTCAGCTGATATTTCAATATTTTATAATTAATCATTTAAAAATCGGGAAATTCCTTCTATCAAAAAGTTCCTGGGTCTACAAAATGAGTTAGACTAAACATCATCAAAATAGCATTAAAACACACAATATTGTTGAAATTGATACTTTTATGACAAATAAACTCACAAAACATAAATATATCAGTGTTTGTGTTGTGTTTTATTATTATTATTACAACAAGTGATTTCGCACTCGGGCGTCATAATGACTAGAACTACCGAAGTCGCCGCCATTTTGACAAAAACTTGGCTTTCTTGGACGTAAACAAAGCGTGTGTGTTAAAAGCGAAAAAAAGGATTTTTTACGTATAAACCACAATAGTTTGCGTAAATTTAGTTTAAAACTATAAATAATAGTATTTTGTTGCCGTAGATAGTACACAAATAGTCAGAAATCGGAAAATAAATGTGTAAATAGTGTTTTAGAAAATACTTTTTTGACATCGATCGAACGTTCCAAAAAGCGAACGTTTTGCACCGAATGGAGTTAAAAAATTTAAAAAAATAAAAATCCTCTTTTTGCGAACTCAAAAAGTGCATCAAATGTAATTTTTAAGCTATCCGATCGGATTTACATTCTATAATTAGCACGTGTGCATTTAAATTGACCGTAATCTCGAATCTTGTTTTGACAGCGAAGGTTATCTTTGCTAGTCCGAAGCCTTTTTTGTACCAATCGATTTTCATTTATTTACTAATAAAATGAATTCTTCGGCTAAATATTTAAAACAAACTTTGTTTTTATGAAAAGAATTAAATTTCTGGTTAAAATTAAAAGAGTTTTACGAAATTACATAGATAAATCTTATTTTAGATCTAGTTTTAGACTTAGTCTCGGCGGCGAAAAAAATCCACAGATAGGCCGTAAAAATTAGGGCTTTTTAAAACACGTTTTTTTCAAAAGATAAACATTTTTTTGTGCTTCTAATGGTGGCCTAGGGAAAATTAACATGTCTATGAATGTTAAACATTAAAAAAACATAATATTTCGGCTTTATTTATTCCTGGTATGTGATTTTCAAATGTATACAAAAAATCGGGAAATGGGATCGGTGGATTATGTAACGTTTGAGGATGTTTTAATTAATATAAACAACACAATAATATAATTAAAACATACAATACTGATGCAGCTGATACTTTATGGACATATAAACACATACAAGTAAAAAAACAGCATTTTGTATCAACAATTTTTATTTTTTAAATAAACAATAAATCTCCATCATTTGGTGGCCATTTTGTGAAACCTGCCATATGCTTTAAGGATTGTTTATAAAAGTTATAATATTTAATCCAAAATATATCTAGTTTTCACATAATTAAGCTTAAAAAACTCAAACTTAAAAGACCAGAATTTTTTGTTGTTGTTCTGACAGATTTCTTTTTTTACTTCTCTTTTTTATATCTATATGTGTTTGTTTTAAAATTAATATATCTAACTTGTTACTAATCTAAACATAGACATGTTGCATACAAAAATATTGGAAATTGAAATAACTAAATAAGGACATTCAAATAGTTTGATAATTTATTAATTCCTAAAAAGTATAAAAATATTCTAGCAGAGAGAGTAATTTTTTTATTTAAAAATTTTACTAATGAAATTTGATAAAATAATCCATACATCAAATTTGTCCTCATTTTTCACACAGAAAAAATGAATATCCACTTAGAAACATAAATAACGTGTATTAGAAAGACTTTAGACCATTAAATTATTTAGTCTTGCAAATTAAGTTTTAGTAAGACGGCGTTATTTAGGCTTATTTGGGTAACCTTACAAATTAGGTTTTAGTAAAGCGAGGTCATTTAATTATTTGGGTAACGCTCACTTTTTAGAAACATTGCTCCTTCTAAAACTATTATATTTTTATATTTTAAATTACTAAAGTGTTCTTTTGTAAATGAAAACACCTGTCTTTTTTTCCATTTTTAAAACATTTTTAATCCAAAAGAATTTAGAAACATTGATAGTATTTAGTATTCACTTCAACTATACGGTGCCCATCATAGGCCATAAATAATGTAAACAAATACAGCTACATTGGTAAGTTTGCTTTTGCTGCTTGGTACTGGCTCATGACCAGGCATTATCCTTAGGGTAACCTTTTACTATTAAACATAGACCGTTATCATGGGTTGGCATTATGGTTCCTACACACCATCCTCAATACAGTCAAAATTGATGGATCTCGGAATCTGTAATTTTACAATAAAAAATAAATTGTTTTTAACATTATTGAGGATATTTTCACCATTTGGTGTTGGTTTAGATGGAAAGCTAATTAGAAATAACTGTCTGAATAAAGGATGCTGGGTGCTTCTATTTCCTTATTATTTATGAAACATTGTACAAATCAGACACAAGTTTCTATGTATTGTTTGTAGGAAAACTATAAATTAATAAAACAACTGGAAAAAAAACTTGTATTTTTTTTTTAAGAAAGCTTTTTAGGGTTGGGAAAACTCCAGGAGGGCAGTGAAAATTTTGATCAGTTATTCTAACTTAACTGATTCCTCCAATAAAAACCTCTTACTCAGCTTTCAAGCCATTTTAACTGAGACCATTAAAGCTGCATTGAGCATGTTCATTGCTATATATTGTATATCTTTTTTAAATTTATTAAACATGTTGTTTTTTTATTGCCTTTAGTAGAAATGCTGGCAGCTAAGATATTAAAATAGAGTGTAGATTATCTTTTGTATATCATTGCCAAGATAAGTCAAATGTTTTTCTCCCTTACATCTGTAGATTAAAGCTTACTTCTTCATAGGAAACAATACTGCTTAGTTCGGTTAATTTTTTTTAACCATATTCAGATTGTCTCCATTTCAAAGGATATTTTTATACGTTGCTGGTGGGGATATTTTTGAATAAATAACCAAGTTCTGCTTTTGAAAAATGGTAAATTGTTTACAAATAGCAAATTGGAGACCTTGATGTGTATGTGCTATAATAATTTATTTTTGTGCTTGATCTATCTATGATTCACTACTATATTGACATTGTTGTTAATTGTAATATTTTTTTATATTTCACAAGATCACCAGTGCTAAACTTGTTGGTTTTTTCTTGTTACAGGACGTTCAAAAACACTCTGTGCATACTTTAGTGTTCAGATCACTGAAAAGAACACATGACATGTTTTTGTCTGATCAAGGCAACCCACCAATGAAATTTGAAGAAAGGTATTAGTTGTATTACATTTTTACGAAGATATACATATTTTTTGAGTATTATTTATTGCCTATAAAACACCTTGGTCTTTCAACTGGTACACTGAAGGTCTCAGGTTCGACTTCTGGTGAAGACTAGGATTTTAACCCCGGGTCTGGAGGGTGTCTATCTAGCTCTGATGCATACCTGACATTTGTTGGTGAAAATAACATTGGTTGGACATTGTGCTGGTTACACCACCTTTTAGTATGACATGGCCATGGAAACTTGTGAACAGTACTTCACAGGCCCTAATGATTAATTTGGTTATACTGGGATAATTCTTCTTCTTCTTTATTAATAGTAGCTATAACAGAGATTAAAATTTTTTATAAGATGTCTAGGTTTTTCTCCATTCAAAATCTTAGTACCAGTTTTTTAAAACTTTCTTCTTTAAACCTGTGTAACTATAATGTTTTAAAAAGTGAGTTCTTTACTAGCTATGCAAATATGCTGTTTTTTAGAATCTGCAATAAACTTTTTTATTTTGTTGAATTTTGAGGTTTGAAAACATCTCCATTCTAAACAAGGAACACTAGACAAATTAGGAATATTCTTCTTTTTTTGTTCCTTCATGTTTTCTTATTTTAGGCCTAATCAATTTACAAGAATAGTCAGGTGTGATACATGCATACAAACTTTATTTAAGACACAATTACTGTAATTTTGTAGAAAGATGAATATTTTGTAGTATTTTTTAGTTATTATTATCCTTCTTAATAAGGAGAAAAGAAGACACATTATAATCTGTAGACAGGTCCTTGTATATATATTTTAATTACTTAACATGGGAAATACACCTTTTCTGTTTATTTAGTGAAAAATTTAGAAGTCTGGTGAAAGTTCAGGATGAGTTCGGTCCCGTGAAAGAAGCAGCAAGAAGAGAAGTTAGAACTAAACAATTACAGCAAGCCAGCGGCAAGTATTTCAGATTTCTGTGACACTTAACACCTTTTTTTTTAATGTGGTAATACACGAGCTTACAGGTGTTCTTGTTGTGCATATAGAGAGTTAATAAATAATTATATACAGTTTTTTTGTGAAGGCTTGTTATGTTTTCTCTCATTTTAGTGGGAGGATTTTAAAGTTGTTTTTGATTTTTAGAACTTATAAGTATAAAATGGGGAACGTTGGCCGAACAGCAGCACGTTCAACTGGTGCGCCAAAGGTCCTTAGTTTGAATCCTGGTGAAGGTTAGGATTTGGTCCCGGGTCTAGAGGGTGTCCCTGTGTTTACCCAGCACTGATGGGTAGCTGACATTTGTTAGGAAAAAGTAAAGGTGGCTGGGCAATTTCTTAGTATGCCATGGCCACGGCATCTAGTGACTGCTGCTCCACAGGACCAATAGATCAAATAGGTCAGACAGGATACTTAACTTTACTTAGGGTATAATAAAACAAATAAGTTTTTTTTATTCATATACTACTGAAGCTAAAAACAGTAATTCAAAACAGTCAAATAACAACCCCAAGGCCAACTGGAGAAATCTTTCACTTTCCCTGGTGGTCATTTAACTCAACTTTAAAACAATTTATGTGTAATTATACCCTACTGAATTCATATAAAAAAAAGTCCAAAAGATCAATGAGAGCACACTTACAGTTTCATTATTCACAGAAGGTAAAAAAAAAATTACAAGAACAATACAATCTATTTTTTTTTTTTTTTCAATCTAGGAATTGGAGATGTGGTCAATGGAGCAGGTATGTTTGTCACTAGTTAATCTAACATCTTTTTGTTTTACAAGTTCCGTTTTAGCCTTTTCACCTTGTGACAATGAGAAAGAATTAGTTTGTTCATCTTTATTGAGACTTATTAATAGATTTATTACAATGATTAAACATTTCATTTTTTATAATGACACGCTTACTAATTACTATTTTAGTATTTTATTGTAAAGCTTAATTTCTTTTTTTTTATTAACTTTTTAGGTGATGGAGACCATATGAGGTAAGGCATAAAGCATTTTTTAAATTGGTATCTGTACAATAGCCATATTTTAAAATCTTTCATATTAACTGTTACTTTCTTTCATTGTGACCCACTTCCTGTCATCGCGTCAAGCTCAAACTTGGCACATAGACTAGTTTTCATTTTTTTTTTAAACATGGCATAATATTGATGTTTTTTAGAAATGCCTATGACCTGGACAGAGCAGATCCAAACAGTCGGGTAAACATTTTTTTATTATCTTGCTTTGATGAAACTTTATTCATGATTTTAGATATGTTTCTGTTACTTTTTGATATCCTAAGCAAGAATCAGAAGACACCATTAATACATCTATAAGCAAGTTTAAATGTTCATTCTGTTTAGGCTCTGGTAGCAGTCAATATTGGTCAACAACAGATGCTGGTCCCCAAGAAAGCTCCAACAATGCCAAAACCCAACTGGCACCCACCTTGGAAACTCTACAGGGTAATGTTTAAGCCAGTAGAATGAATATTATATATTATATGAATATTATTATATGAATATTATTAGAATGAATATAAATCATTCAGCGTGCCAACAGCCAGCGTGCCAACAGCATGAAGGTCAAACTGATTAACTATATTATTTTCATAAGACAATTTATTTAGTGCCGTAGCAAGACCAAGACCAAAAGAACAGGAGCGTAATAGAGAAAATCATTAAAGCGTTTTATATTTATTCCTTAGTCAACAAATATTTATATAATTTTCAACTATCTTGTGTAATTTGATCATTTTAGAGTTATAAATTGTAAGCCATTAATTTGTTAAAAGAAAACAAAAAAGAAACATATTAGAAATATTAATGTAAAGAAAACGGGTTAATGATCTCCCTTCAATTAAATTATCCAAATTTGATGCTAGTTATACCAAACGAGTTAATTGTTTTAATATAACTAGTGGACTTCTGAAAATGCTCCTTAAATTAGGGAAAGAGTTAAATGTTTTGAAATTTATTTCACGGAAAGATCTACCCAGTTTCAATGCAAATCCATTAGACACTTCAAGTGCTTTCTTGTAAATGGAAGTTTAACTCACTGAAACGCGTCAACATGTCATACAGAAACATTGGCTTCAGCATTAAAAAAAAAATTTCATTGCTTCCAAGAAAAGAATCTATCCAAGACTTTATATATATATACTCCATATAACTTTCTTCTAGAAAGAGACTTGAGAAACTATACAGTTGACTATCTTAACAATAGATTCAATCACAAATTGCAAGTCCAATGATGGTAGCTTTGCATACAAACATTCCTGAACTAAAACAGTCGACGTTCATTGTGATTACCATGTAGTTCGCCATGCAGCACCCACTAATTATGTTGACATACGTTGTTTTCACTTGCATTAAACAATTTTCTTGGAGGTCTTTCGCGTTCCACTGAAAATCGTTCTGCGTGCCAAGTCTGGCATGCGCGCCTTAGGTTGCCAACCCCCGCTATAGAGCATTCACGTTGATTCTATAAATAATTTTCGATACTAGATGTTCATCCCGAAAATGAGCAGTAGATGCAATCAATTTTGCAGAAATTCCCATCATTATTAACTACTAGAAAAAGAATGGTGAAGGGTTAAATAAAAACTGCACTATTATACAGTGTGTGCTGAGGCACAGGGTTTTCTTATAACACTTGATACGTACAAATCCTTAGTTATTCTATTAATCTGGAAAAATTGCTAAAAGTGGGGCCTTTTTACTAAAATTTCGCTCCCCCTAGCGTCAAAACCTGGCTACGCCACTGGTTTAAGCCTAATAGTTTGAAACAATTCCTTAGTGTTTTTTTTTTGATCATTGTATAATATATTTTATATATGTTATTACCAAATAGTTAGAGCACAGCTAATAACAAAAAAGACTAATTAAAAAAAAGTATGCTATCTACTAATCAGTTTAATTAAGTCTGAAAATGTGACATAATATATATTTTTAATCTTTATCTTGTGAAAAACAAATTTAACTAGTTGATGCCTGATTATTTATACACTTTTACTCGATTTTTTTATTTTGCAAGAAGTTTATAATACATTAATCATCCCTTTTATGACATCTGCATGGCTTTTTCATAGAGTAACACCCAACATTCATACTCTGGTTAAGCTCGTGTATGCTTACATACATTTATCATTCTCACAGAGATAATCACAAAAAACTTATCTTTCATAACATGTTTCAAATAATAATATCATTTTTTAATTATAATTTTTTGTAGCATTATAATCTAAAATCCATTGAAGGTTAGCAGAAATTTCTGTTGTGTTTGCTCATGTCACTTCCATTTATGAAAGTATCCTCACATTATTTATAACTGTTCACACATTTTTCTATATTACCAGGTTATCAGTGGTCACATTGGTTGGGTCAGATGTCTGGCCGTAGAACCAGGAAATGAGTGGTTTTGCTCTGGCGCTGCTGATAGGGTCATCAAGGTATGGACCCCCCCTTCCATGCCACTTGTAATAGTTGTTAATGTGGTCGAGTTTTAAGTTGTGTTTTAAACCAAATACATCTTAGTTGTTTGTTAGTCTTCAAGCCGATTGAGGGATTCGGTCTCATCTTAAAAGTGCTAATGCATTTTTTTTTATATAGATCTGGGACTTGGCATCAGGAACTTTAAAACTGACTCTTACTGGCCATGTTAGTACAGTGAGAGGTCTTGCTGTAAGTAGCAGACAGCCCTATTTGTTCTCCTGTGGGGAGGACAAAATGGTGAAATGCTGGGACCTGGAACAAAACAAGGTATTGTGTACTATAAGTCTATAAGAGATTAGTCTTTGATATTTTTTTTAATTTTCTATTGTTTAAAAAATAATAATGAGCTTATTTACAATAGTAATAAAGAATCAAAACATTTTTAATTAATATAATTTTTTTTTCTGTAATGAGTCTTTAGGTCTTCTACTTGAGGCACTATAACCACAACCACTTTTCCGCTCAGTCTAAAATTTTGTCATTCTTAAGATTGTATTGTATTAACATTGCGAATGTTCATTTCTTGACCTTAGGCTATTAGACATTATCACGGTCATCTTAGTGCATGCTATGCCTTGGATCTTCACCCCACCATTGATGTTTTGGTCACTTGTGGCAGAGATGCAACTGTTAGAGTAAGAACTTTAATACATCATTTTCATCATCACTTATTGTTTAAGCTTCTTTGTTCCATTGTAACATTGTTGACCCTTCTTTGTTCCATTGTAACATTGTTGACCCAATTTGCAAGGCTCTAACTAAAGCCAAGATAAAGCTCAATGGCTTTTTTTTATGTTTTGTTCCATTGTATAGATATGGGATATAAGGACCAAAGCTTGTGTTCATACAATGACTGGCCATACCAACACAGTAGCTGAGGTGAAATGCCAAGCTGCTGAACCACAGGTATTTGCTCAATCAAGTTTATAACTTTTATTTATGTTGCCAGTGTGAGGTACAGAAAATTACAGTTACCCTGTATAAAAATATACACAGTAAATAAGTAATCATTTGCATGCTGAAACTGAAATTATATTCTCTCACAGCTCATTTTTATTTATTCAATGCTTGTTCTCTTCCAAGATTATTTCTGGCAGTCATGACTGTACAGTTAGGTTGTGGGACCTGGCCATGGGGAGGACAAGAGTCACATTGACCAACCACAAGAAGAGTGTCAGGGCACTGGCACTTCATCCTGCACAGTGAGTCAGTCATAGCTAACAATAGTTATTAAAACTAGACCTGTGTTCAGGATAACTAGTTTGAAGGAAAAATTAACAATTTTTTTGTATAGGCAATCTGCCTTTCTATGGTGAAATTCCTATCTAAAATGTCCAGTCCATCTGGCCTTTCCAATAGTGAAATCCCTATCAAAAACTTCCAGTCCATCCAGCCATTCCTATAGTGAAAACTATCAAAAACCTCCAGTCCACCTTGTCTTTCCTATAGTGAAATCCCTATCAAAAACCTCCAGTCCACCTTGCCTTTCCTATAGTGAAATCTCTATCAAAAACCTCCACTCCGCCTTGCCTTTCCTATTGTGAAATCTCTATCTAAAACTTCCAGTCCAATGCTTTAATTTTTAATGGAACAAAGAACACAAGCAGATAATGTTAACATTATAATGCCCATTAAGACAGCTGTGTCATTTAAAAGTTACGCAAAGATTTTCAGAGGAAAGTGTTTTTGCATATGCTGCAATTATTTCAATGTAAATATATACTTATAGTTAACTATATTTACCGTAAATCTCAAGTATTGGCCGCACCTGTGTATAAGCCGCAAGTATACAACAGAAGTCAAATTGCAAGTAAAGTTAAAGTTCGTGTGTATAAGCCACACTCAAAATCTATTCGGTATACTTGTATAAATTCTGGGTTTTTATTATTCACTGTTGCTGTTTGTGAATTTTTATTTATTTGTCCTCTAGACGATCAAATATCAGCTATATAATATATATTATTATGTGTCATTTTAAAGCCTGAAAGTCTAGGATTCAAATAAGAAAGTTTGAAAGTAGGCTGACTTTTATATGGTATATTATAATTAGAAATTCCAAGAAAGGAAAATTTCATTTTATTGTTACCGATGCTACTAAATAAATTACTGTAGCTGTAAACTAAACAACAGTTAAATATGCATTAAAAAAAAAATACAATATTGATAAAGTTGCTATTTTTTTACTAAGAAAGTCATAATGTAGGTACTCAAAACTGATTTTAATTTTTCAAGCTATTGAGATTTTTTTATGTTTAATAGAAAGACAAATTGATTCTAAGAACTTTGATACCAATTTTATGACTGTATGTTAATTTTTAAGAAAGTTATGAAATTTTGAAATTTTACATTAGCCACCTCACGAAGTCCTATTTTTAGAAGTCATTATCTCAAAAAGTATATTGGCTATGGCTAAGTTACTTTGTTTACAAAAACAAAAGTTTGTAGAGAAGAGACCCAATTTTTTTCGTGAATGTGGGGCATTTGAAAAATATACAAATATCGATGTAAAAATCATTTTTCATACTTTTTACAGTTTTTTTCAAGGGAGACAAAAAACGCAAATCTGACCTATTTTTAAAAAATCACTAAAAATTACCTAATTTTAGTAGAAGCTTATGTTATATATCAAATTGAAGGTAATTCAATGCTCTATAGAGACCTACTAAATTGGCACTGTTTGAAATTATCAAAATTTAATTATTTTTATTGAAACAAAGTGTTTTAGCAAAAATTTTTGTTTTTTAGCCATTTATAAATATTCGCGAAAATTTAACGAATCTTTGTAAATGTACAAATATTACATCAATTTGAAGTTCATTTAAAGTACACAACTTTTATAGTAAAAAATGTTCTAAAATGTACTGTATAAGTAGTTATACGGACAAAGATTGTCAATCATGTACTTGAAAGTAAAACAAACAAAAGCAGTTTTTATATAGTGTAAGACTCGAGCATTAAACATTAAATAAGGCAAGTTAGTACATTATTTAATAATACACATTTTAAGGTAACAGTTATACATGTTTTATTTTAAAGAGAAAGTTTTCAAATGTTAATTAAAGGTTTAAAATAACAACCATTGACTATTGTTTAGGTTAAGACCATTTATCCTATTGATAGTAGTAACAATAATAATAATAATCAGTTAGTTATATCCCATAACTAAAAACAAAATATATTATTACAATATAAACTTAAAACTGTTCATTATATTACTTGTACATATGATTTGATTTGGTTTCTCTATTTTTTTACATTGGTATAAAGTATAAAGTCCTATATCTAATGGTCCTTAACACTAACCAAGAACGCCTATCACATGCATTATATTCTAAGCTATAGTTTTTTTGTATAGATAAATATTTAAAGAATCACATTTTTAGTTTCACTATTGATATTTCGATAACAGATTAATTGTTCAGTAGTTTATGGGTATATTGTGCATTATTTGAGACTTAGCCCCGTTCGTTCATTATTGCACTTCACCCACCCCCGCACTTTAGGCCTATACTAGTTGTGTTCGCTGTCCACCAATCTTTCCTACTTTTCACTATTTGCCACCCCCACTGCGCTACTAGTAATAATACATTTTTAGCTCATACACTTTTATTTTAATTATACATTAACAATTATGAAACATATCTCTTATATCGACCTAATTTTAACTTTCATCTATTAGTAGTTCGCAAAAATATATTTGTTTTAATATCAGAACAAACCGTCTTTTCAACCTCTTGCCGTGCACGTTTCGCCCTTACCCCCCCCCCCCCCACACACACACACATATAAAGTGGTACGATTCTACCCTATGTTCCCTTCCCAAACCCTCCTATTTTGTTTGCATTTGGTCCAGATCAGAATACAGAGGGTAGGCCTATATGCATATAGGCCACGAAGTTGGCAATGCAGTAAAATCTATGATTTTATTGGCAGGCTGTTGATGAATGAATTAGTATAAACACATGAAAATTTATAAATAAAACGTATTAGCCTATATAAAGTCACTTTATTGACCCCCTTCCCTCCCACATTTCAACAACTGTAAATTTTTTCAATAACCCAGTTTTCTGTATTTTGCTGACATAATTAATATACCACCCCCTATGTAGGCTATTTGATTATGACTGATTGTAATTAGACTTTTTCCTAGGCAATACATAGAAATTCACAAACATAATAAATATATATAATAACCGTCAATAAACGTATAACGAATCGGGGGTATACAATAAACTTTTAATTTCATGCTAGATCTGATAATCTTATTAGAATTATTATTATTAGGCCTACGCATGACAAACCATTATTCAATAAATGTTTAAAAAATGACTTAGCCCTACCGATGAATTATTAAACATATGCCATGGAAGAAATATTCTTCAAGTGCAGATATAATAATAGTATTGTATTATTGTAAAAAGTAAAATATGTCTTTTATTACCCACATTAGACTTGTCGGAGTAGGCCTTAGGGCCTATAGCTATTGCATTTTGTAGGCCTTATGAGTGTAGACTAGACAATATTTTTGTACATTTATGTGCTGAAAATAGCTTCGCTTCCACAAAAACTAAATAAAATACTGTCTGGTTTTATTTAAATGTTATTATAAGTGTGTAAAACTACTTAATTTTATACTTAATTCATAATATTTTCCATAGCTTCGCTAGTCCACCAAAGGTCAAATTTACTATTGTTTACATTGACAACAGATTGAAGATACCTTTTGCATGCCAAATTACATATTATAATATTATTTCCTGGAAATAAAAAGTATCAATTCAATATCTTTAGCATATCTACTTTAAAATAAATGTAATTTTAGTTTATTTTATGACAAGAAAAAAATTAGCCTTATCCTTAAACTTAATAGGGGTTTGGAGACTCGAGAACAAGTGATTTTAGGTGGTAAATCTAAAACAATTTTATTAAAATTAAATAAATATAATAATATATACATACATTTTTTAACATAAAATTAATTTTATATTATTAATCTATGATATTGAATAGTTTTACTTAACTACTAAAGTGATAAAATCCGATACGACGCCTTTATTGGTAACGACCCTTCAAATAGCGGAGATCGCGGCAGACATGTTTTTACGGCAGTAAAATACTATTTCATAGGGTTTATCTTGCGCGTTGGGCAAAATGTGCCATAATATATAGACTAATAATTCTTACATATTTTTACAGGAAAATGGACCAGCTTTTTTATGATGTTTATAAAAAATCTTAAAAATTATTTTTTCTTAAAAAATAAACTATTTTTCTTAGATAATTTAAATATTAAAAATGTTTAACATAAACAATCAATTTTAAATACATATGGTGATAAAGGCCATTTATTCATGTACAATCGAGTGAAAAAATTATCTTTCTATCATGAATGGCACTTTTTGCCTAGACAATTTAGTACAAAAGGGGTCGAAAACTTAAAATCGCGCAAAAAATGGAAGCCAGTTTTGAGTACCTACATAATGATAAAACTTACAAATACCAGTGAATTAGCTGTGTTTTGTAATTTATTACTTTTTTTTACAAAAAAAAAAGTAATGAAAGTTTGTAACCATGACATAGTCCCATAGGTCTAGACATAAATTGAACGCAGATAGAATGGCATCCGGGTCACAAAAAAGAAACGTTTAGGAAACGCAGATCTATCTATGATATAAAGTGTCTGACTGAAGTAACAGTCATTTTGTTGAATTAAAGTATAAAATAAAACACATAGTTCTCAATTTATTTCAACATTCCAATTACATTGCAAGATATTTTAATTATTTAGGACACTTGTCTTTTCAGTGATGTTACTTTAAGGTAGCCTAGATTGACAATATTAGTTGATATTCAAAGCTAAGAAAAAACTATTTTTTATTGATATGCGCATAAATCGAACCCTTTTCTCTGACCTGAAAGTTTAGTAAAGAAGTGTGGCTTATAGTATAGTAACTTATACTTGAGATTTTACATTATTAGATTTTTAATTACATGTTTAACTCTAAGAGAGCAAAGTGTTCAAACTGTATGGGTTTGATAAACTAATAAACTTAATGAAACATTGTGCTTACATTTCTTTTTTCTTCTGCCAGGTATTCCTTTGCCTCTGGCTCACCTGACAACATTAAGCAATGGAGATTTCCAGATGGAACCTTCTTGCAGAATTTATCTGGCCACAATGCCATTGTGAACAGTTTGGCCTGCAATTCAGATGGCGTTTTAGTTTCTGCAGGTATGGTTAGTTCTCTGGTACAGTGAGATTAGGCTCATTAGGTTTCTTCTTTTAAACTCTGACAACCTATCAAATCTGCACTAATACTACTACCGTAATAGTCTGCAATTCAATCTTTCAAAATTTTCATTTCTACAGCTGATAATGGCAGCATGCAATTTTGGGACTGGAAGACAGGCTACAATTTTCAGCGCATCCAAGCATTGGCTCAGCCAGGTTCTATCCATTCTGAGGCTGGTATATTTTCTCTATGTTTTGACCACAGTGGTTCTAGACTCATAACTGGTGAAGCTGATAAAACTATCAAAATTTACAAGGAGGATGAGACAGCGGTAAGTTTTTTTAAGCATGCATTGTTACCCATGTCAGTCATTTTACTGTTAAATGTTTGTGTTCTGTATTGTGGCTGTTTAATTCTGAAAAGTTTAGAATGAGAAAAAACTGATGTTAAGTAACAAGAAATTCTCTGGATAAAAAGCCTAGATAAGCGTAGATTACACGCCTGCATTTTAGGTTAATTTATTACACTTGTCTCATAAGTCCATCTGTTGACTAGAACATAGTTTGTGTTCCTTTTCATTGCAAAGTAATAACAAAATAAATTGTACAGCAGACAAACAATGTTTAAAATATCCAGGATAGTTGGATTAGCAAAAGTGTAAAATATTTAAGATCCCTCCCCATCCCCCTCTTATACATTTTAGTGTGAATTTTAATGCAGTAGTACTATGGTTCTAAAAGGTTTAAGTCTAAGGTTGGCAGATCTGCAGCTTTAAAACAACATGAAGTAACATGCTCTATAGTGTATTATTTCTTGTTTTCTTTCAGACTGAAGAGACACATCCAATCAACTGGAGACCAGACATATATAAAAAGAAGAAATATTAAAGTGTATTTCTTTGTCAATTGTAAATAAATATAGATATATATTTTGTTTTTAGTTTTTGACTTTTATTTGATTTATGCTCTTGTTGAATTCATTTCATGAATTGTCAAATATTTACACACAGAAAATACAGATCTTAATACAGTACTTACTTTCTACAATATAAAATTCTAAACTGTTTTAACTTGTAAGAGACATGGAGGAATAGTTTAGGTCATATAATATTTATGTATAGTTTAAACGTTTTACTTGATTTTCCACCTTTTTGGGTATTACTTAACATTACAAGAAAATGTACTCAGTAAAGTAAAGTCCTATTATTGTTAATAAACACTTCTATTATAATGGTAATTTGTTTTAGTTTTAAAAAGGCACCTAACCAACTTAGTATATCTGAATACTCCACTTGCAAAAAGTTTTAATAAGTTGAGCAAAACTGATTTTTACATAAATTCTAAGAAATTGATCTATTACTTTTACATTATAATTTAGCATTTCTTTTTAATGTGTGTCATATTTTCTATCAAATATACTAAAGTACAGTGTAAAAATCAATTAATTTTCTTGCTGACAGTTGGGATAACCAATTTTGTCTTCAAAAAAGTGGCTTAGCATTTTTTTCAAAGTGGCCCACTTAATTCAACTTAAAAATGGAAAAAAAATACTGAATCACTATTCATGTAATAGAAAGTTTAATCAATATTAAATTCTGATATAAACTAATCTCAACAACATTTATGCAACCAGATTAGTTCTGTTTATATCACATAAATTCTTACTGTCTCTCAGATAAAAAAATAATAATGAACAGTTAAATTAGAAACTATTTTCTTTTGTACATATAATAAAATAAAAAAATTAAAAATTCAGTGGTGGCTCTTGGTTATGAGACTTTCCACTGCCTTAGAGACTTGTTCCTTAGTCATGTTGGTCAAAGGCAGGCTGGATTCTTTGCCTAATTCTGGGAATAAAAAGATTGTTGGAACATATAAATATTCAACTTATAAAAGAGACACAAGATGTGATTTGCTTTTCACAGTGTTTTAAATATTTCTATAGTGTTAGTGTCAAAAGACTATTAAAAATGTATGTGCTGGGGTTTGCCACTGTTAACCCTTCCTGCACTGACCTACTTATCTCAGATGTATACCTTTAGTCCCGGCCATTATTTTACTAATTATTACCTACAGCCCAGACATTATTTGAGAATGGCTGAGACATCGATTGGGTTCCGAAATTAATTTTTTTACTTTTTTGTTGGTAAAAATTGATGATAACATGAACAGAGTAAATTGCTAGAAACATAAAAACTTACCCTATTAAAATAATCTAATTAATAAAGTAATTGTATTCATTTGTAATTAATATTAATCCATAAGAAAAAGCCTCATCTATATGTACTGACATAATAATGGAAGGTAATTCGGTAGCGTCCATGTTAATTTCACAAAAAAAATAATTCGTAATTGGTCAATTTTCATAATTTAAAAAGTGAAATAAAATTCACTATTCAGCTATCAAATAAATATTCTGCACGAGACTATGGTGAAAGGTCAAATCCTATATTTTGATCTTTCAAATAGACACCCCTCCTTGAGGGAAATATAAGCGGCTGGATTCCATGAGATTTCGTATTGGGAGGAAAATATACACATCTGGGTCTGAGGTAAAGAAATAGTTTGATGAAAATATACGTGACCGGGGCTGTAAGGGTTAACAATGGGGAGAAATCCACAAAAGTTTTTGAGATCAAAGTATTCAAAGAAAAAGGCACTTCCTCTCTAAATCCTTTTCATCTGGACAATTTCTCCATAATCTATGCATCCTTTCACTCTTTTCCAATCAATGTCAATCATAAGCCAAAGGGTTGACTATTAAATAAAAGCTTCATAAAAGAGGTAAAATGTAAACTAAATAGGAAACCAGTGAGGCTTACTTACCGTAACGTGCATACACTTTAGGTTGAACATTTGTTGCTTCTCTGACAAGGAAAGGAAAGGCTGGGTTCTGTTTCTTTAGACTGACATAGCTGCTTTCTAAATAATCCCTGTTAGATTCAAAAACAAAAGTATACAGTCTACATTTAAACATTTCTTTTAATGATTGATTTTATGTTCTTGTTGGAATCATAAAAAAACACCTTACAATAGTAAATATCTATATATTATAATTAATTATAAATAAACAGAGTTGCAACAAATGTCAATAAATGTGGGAATGACAGATGGGAATATGACTAACTATGTTGATTGGTCAATAAAAGTTGGAATGACAGTTAGATGGGAATATGACTAAGTCATCTAAGTGGTATATCATAGTTATAGTGCCTAAATAATTAAATAAGTTTATAAGTGTGACAATAATTTATAATGATAATGACATTATAATTATAATTAGTTTCAAATTATAATTAAAATTATTAATTTCATAACCTCTATCAATATTTTTAAGTATTAAGAAACTATTACAAAGCAATTACAGTGTCTTAACGTCTTAATTCAATAACTTAATATTAAAAACCTTATTTATATGTTACTTATGTTGTTATATTGTTTGATACCGAATGTTTACACATTGATTGTCATTGAATTGCCGACATTCATTGTCAACTATAATAATAGTTATACTCGATGCTAAAATATTTATTGTAAGAAATCATGAACTATAGCATTATATTTGAAAAAAGAATGACAATTATTTACCGCACCTTATTCCTTTACTTGACGCTGACTTAAGGCATAAATGAAAGCGTAGTTCTTTCAGATGGGATCCAATTTTAATCGCTGTTGACGCCATTTTGACATTGACAGTCTCAAAAAGTCAATTGTTGCTAAACGAAAGAAAATAAAAACAAAAAAAAACATAACAAACACCTAATCGATGATGTAAATATACAATCAATACAATAGTAGTTATCAATATTCTATTTTTACAATTTCGTTTTTAGTTCTTAATATGGCATATACAAGTATTTTAGATTAAGTACCACTGCTTGCTATTTCCTTTCACTTTTTATAGACTCTTTTTGTAATACTTGAAGGCTAAGGGAACTAACTGTTTAATTATTGTTATTATTATTGTTCCTTTATTTTGATTATATTCTTACCCGAATTTTGACCTATTTTAAACGCAGTTTTATCTAGATATTACGGAGGTTTAAAGTGTGTGCGATGTTGCGATTATTATGACTGTATCTTTTGAAGCGTTTTCATATCTCCATATCATTTACAGATATTAGATCTGTATAGAATGTATACAAATGCATGTCTATCTGTGCATTATAGATTATAATATATACTAATGATAATGACAATGATGTCAGTGAGTCTGTTCACTGTTGATTTGTAAAGTTTGACTTGCCAAGTACTTGCTGTTGCGCCCCAGTTATTTTGAGTTATTGAGAGAGGCCCACAACAAGTAGGCTAGATTATAAGGTAGATATTGAACTTTCTATTTCAAATTTAATATTTATTGGCACTGTGACTTTGTTGACGATATTTATTTCAAACCTCAGTAGACTAGACTAGTAGTAAACTAGTAGTTAGTAGTAAAGTAAGTAGACTTTTATTAAGTCTAAGACAACTTGACTTAGTCGACTTAGGACTTCTAAGACTAAGCAACTAATTCGTTTTAGCTAAGAAAAGCGATTAAAAAGCAAATGCTGTATAATTTAACTTTAAATAATATTTTTTTAAAATCATTTATTATTACATTATTTATATTACCATATAAAGTGAATCTTTATTTTTATAACTTGATATTGATACCAATATTAAATAGGCTATAGTGGCGCTATAGTCGTCTATAGACTTTTTAGACTATAGGCCTACAAATTCAATATAAAAATATTAGAAACAAAGCTGATGTTCTCTCATTCTTTGATTTTTATTATGCTTTTGAACATCTGTAGTTCACCAGTAGACAGTAGGCCTAGGCCAGTTGCAGTAGGCCTACTAATTTTACTTGATGATCTGATCATTCATCGGTAACATATTATCTTTTTTTTTCTGTTAGTAGTTAGTATTTCTTTGTTTCATAGCCCATTAAAAAGCTTTTGACCTATTCATTATTTTTGGTTGCTAGTGAATTCATTCATAAAAGTTTATTAAAACAATAGTAAAAATGCAAGACTAGACTCGGACCACGGATGAGCTTAGGACGCAATAATCTTCTTTATAGAAGGAGCGTCTGTAATGTATAAATAAGATAAGATAAGTTTATTAAAAGACGGAATTTTATGGTGATTTTTAACTAGAACCATTGCCAATCATTTTCTATCATATGTTACCATAGTCATATGTCTCTGCACAAGTTCTTTTCTGCTTGTTTATGATCTGTATTGCCTACATTTGACCTGCATTAAAGGTAGCAGAGGGAGTGCATCTATATACAGTAGCCTATATATATTATTGTTAGTATTGTAATTGCTTATAGAGTTAGCCTACTGTTATTGGTTTTAGTGAATACTTTCTTGTTTAATTTTGGTAAAAGTTTGGACATTTTGAAATGTTTTACTGTAAGAACCCTTACTAAAGTGCATACTTAAGAAAAACATATATTGTAATGCTTAATTAACACTACATAGTTTTATGTTTGCAATATAATATTGCAGGGAGGCCTATGGACAATAACAATCTTTCGTTAACTACTAAAGTTAAGAGCACCTTAAAACTTGAGCATATATATCATTGTAGCTTTTCAAAGACTGGCTCTCTATGTAGTGGTATGCTGGCGTGGGCATTGTTTAAGACATAAAATCTACCATTTCCTGGTCATTGTTTGGTTCACCTGATTTGATTTTCACGAGAGCTGAACTTAAATTCTTTCTATCCACCACTGATCACATCATACGAGCAAACTCTCTTTAAAATGTATAGTCCTTCACCAGACTGTCAACAAAATAGTCCGGATTTTAGCCCTTCCGCTTTCCAATCCCCGATGTCCTGCAGGAGTCTTAGGCCTAGTGGACTTAATAATCTTCTATCTAGAAGGAATGTCTCTAAACTTATAAGTCATTTTTCACTCCAATTTTAGCCTAATTTGTTTCTATGTTGCAGCTTTCTGACATGCCAGCAGCTATGGTTCTAGTCTGTCTGGTTCAGGAGGGATAGTTCCTTTTTAATTTTTTTTTGTTCACAATATTTTGTGGAGTTATTTTTATTAAATGAAGTGTAAGCATTTTTGCTCTGACATTGCAGATGGCAGAAACAACAACTAGAAATCAAGTTGTGGAGTACGTCCCAGCTCTGTGCAGATTCCCAGTGTTGTATCTTGGCTCTATGCCCATGGATCGATTATATTCGCAGACGATGCAGCCCTGGGTTATGGCAGAGATACGCAGGAAAAGGGAAGGCATCAAAGAGGCCACAGTGGAAGTGTCGAGGGATGTCCTGCAAATATTCAACACAAGTCAGGGGCAAAATGTAGTTTTATTGGAGCACCACGTGAAAGGGATTACACGATTTGCAAAGCTTCACCAGGACCCTCTATGTTTTGCCTATTTAACGAGATATCAACTCAATGCAGACTTTGAATGCCATGTCTTTCTTGCGAATTCTGAAGAAATAGTAAGTTTTATTTCAATTGCTTGTGTTTTTAGTGACCTGCTGATTTGCATATATGTGTAGTTTTCTTCCCTGGTTATTAATTAAATATTTGTTATCAGCATTTAGATCAAAGTTTTAATACAAAAAAAAAGCCCCATTTGCATATATTGTGTAGTTTTCTTCTGTGGTAACTTAATTCAATATATTTATTCTGGCATTTAGATGAACGTTTTATGCCCCCCCAAAAAAAGCCAGTTAATTCTTCTCAAAGGTTTTCTTTCTTCAGCTTGCTTATGGAATGTGTTGTAAATGTGTTTTCATTTATGAAACACTTACTTCTTACAATATAATCAGAATAGCCAGTTTGTATCTAGTTTACTATGCACAGTATTTAAAATGTTGGCCTGTTGATTAAAAGATATTAAAAGATGAATGGGGTAACTTAACATCATTTAAAACCCTAATAAAAATGCAAAACTAGACTCAGACCACGGATCAGCATTATAACACAATAATCTTCTTTAAAGAAGGATCGTTTGTAATATATATAAGATAATGGGAGATCAAAGAAAAGAGGAAAAAACAAACAAATAGTAACAGGTCTTATCGTCTTACAGGACAATATAACAATCTTGGACTCCATTGGTCTATCTGCTAAGTGCACAGAGTCCTGTGCCATTGAATGTCCTGGGTATGAGACCTTGTAAATGTTAGGATGTTTTACCAGGTCTGAACTTTTTTTCTGATATAGGCCTAATATATTACCTGACATTAGTTGAAAAATAATTATGGCAACTGGGCTTTGTGCTGGACACACATGGCATGGTTAGCGAAACTTATGAAGGCTGCTTCACTTGTCCCATTGATCGACATGGCCTAAAAGTGATACTTTTTGCTTTTTTAAAGATCTTTAACTTTACACATTCACCCAATTGTTCATGTATAAGAAAGTAGATAATGCTGTTGTCAGCAATGACAGAAATTCCACTAGGATGGTGAATGGCCAGTCACTACACAAATATATATATGCACTAGGTTTGCACCTTGAACCAGAAAGAAAGGTGACATGAAAATAGTTGTGTGTTTCACCTGTGTGGCCTATTGTAAGAGACAGGATTGAGAAGACCTTTGTGACAGCTTCATTCATCATTTATTTTAGGAGTGATCTCCTTGAATCTTTGACCTGGGCAGCGTCAGAGCTTGTAAAATTTTAATTTTTAGATAAAATTTTCCCATAACACAAACTTTGACATCCTTGTTAATACTTTGTTTCCTGTCTATACTGTTGTTTTGAAAATATTCCCAAAGTGCAGGTCTGCAGTACAGTAATTTAACTTTTTTGATGTTTGGAAAACAAAAAAGGATGTCTATAAATGGGCTATGCCATGTGTGGATTTTTCTTTTAATGGTAAAAATAACAGAAGTCGAAATTGTGTTTGTAATTGTCAGTTTTGATACCAAGTGAAAGCCTTTCAAAATACTCTACTTGAAATACTTTAATCCTTTAAAAAAATGGTTTCCTTTATTATTTGAATCGAGTTTGATCATATGCAGGCGCAAAACTTTTATCTGTGCTTGCCTCCCAATTCAAGTTTAATTTACACACGATTGTTGTTATAATAACGTTTAGCCTACACTTTGTGACTATCTCATACACTTGGTATAATAATGTTTGACTTAATTGGCTGGACAATATTATTATTATTTTTTGTTTTTGTGGGGGGCGGGGGGGGGTTGTTGATAGCTTTCATGTGAGCATCAGGTTTCATGGCTAGAAAACAAGCTTCCAACAACATCGCAA
This sequence comes from Anisus vortex, assembly GCA_949126835.1. NCBI lineage: Eukaryota > Metazoa > Mollusca > Gastropoda > Planorbidae > Anisus > Anisus vortex. Next base: position 26,303,054 of record OX421502.1, on the reverse strand, counting down.
ACACACTATAAAACACACACACACACTACACTACATAGATCACATAAGCACACTCTCTGCAAATGTATCGGCCTGGTGGCGGGGAATATTACGGTAGTTTGGTTTATCCAACACTCAAAATATGTAATTGCAATCTTGCAATCTACCGCTCCACTTCAGCCCAAAGTTATGCCAACTATATCCCTGCTGTAGGAAAATTAGTCAATTTCCACTGAACTAAATAGCAACAAATAACACAATATTAACACAATTGGCAGTGATTGGGCGATATTGTGGTTTTAATAACAGTGACTAGGGGATTTGGGTGGGGTGGGGGGGGGGGTTGGTTTCGTTGACAAATAGAGTTGAAGTCATTTAATACTTTAAATAATAGCTCATCAACTAAAAAACCTTTAGAACACGCTTAAAAACGCATAATAAATAATTACTTGTTTTTAAAATAGTCAGTAGTCCCAGCTCCTGGTAAAAAGGCATGCTCCATAGTGAGTCGCCTTAGCTCAGGCCCCACTTTAAAAATCCTCTCTACATTAGGCCCTACCCGTTTCATGTGCGTTTTCTCACTCCACCCCTTCCCACAATTAAATTGTTTTTTTTGTTTGTTGTTGTTTTTAAAGGTTGTGCCTCCAGTTTGGTGACAGTTTGGTCTCACCTTTGGGAAAAACAAAACAAAATCAGACCATAATTTAGTCTCACTTTTGAGAACCACTGATTCTGGACGAACTGACCTACTGACTTATTTGTTAGACCTTAATGTATCTTTAACAGAGGAATGATCTGACTGGCTGAAATCCTTACCTTAATTAACAGAGAACTGTGGGGGGTACGGTGGTCTGGCTGAGCGCGATCACATTGTCACTACTCACTAGATCATAGGTTCTCAACCTTTTTCGGCTTACCGCCCCCTTTTACATTTTTTTTTCCGCTCACCGAACCCCCCCCCCCCCCCCCTACAACTTTCTTTTAGCGCCCACTCTTCTACCCCCTTCCGCCCATCTGGACTATAGTTTCCGCGTTTTTTTAGGCGGACTAGACTTTTTGTGTGATTCATTGTCTTTAAAAAAAACTGAAAAGGAAACATATTGTAAGAATAAATAGATAAAAAAATTGCCTTAACAAAAGGTTTTAATAAATAATTGCTAATCGTTTGCCTGGTGTGTTGCTATAAATTGGTCTATTTTTGTTTCAATTTTGGTTGCAAAAGCCTTAGGTCTAATAATCAGTAATATTTGTTATATTACAAAACAGAACTTGTTCGGCATCACCATTGAATCAAATGTGGAAATTTTTTTTTTGTTAAAGGGAGATAATTAGCTCGTTTTATTTGAGCAAATATTTCTGTTTTTTTTTTCTTTTTTAAAAAATAAATGAATAAATGGCTTACAATTTATAACTTTGAAATGATCAAACTGTAAAAAGTATTTGAAAATTTTATAAATATTATTTGACTAAAGAATTTATATGTATATTTTCAAACATTACAATAACTACCTAGTTTGTATGATTGCTACTTATCTATTCCGTTTAACAATAATGAATCGAATTCAATACAATTTAAAATACATTAAGGACATCTCGGTTAAACTGAGATAAAAAAAATTATTAATTTGAGATCTTAGGGTGACAGTGATCGGTCAGCAAGGTTGACAGTCCGGTGAACCGACCGTAAACTATATTTGCCAAATACAGACCCCTACTTCATCGAAAAGTCACTGCGATTCTTATTTCTTATTAATATAATAATATGTAGGCATACTGTTTGGGATGTCAAATATTTAGCGGTACTTGCGTTTACATCACATTTCATCCTCCAAAAACTAATCGATTCAAATAGCTGAGGTGTTAAAATATATCAAGTACGTTTGTACCGCCCCCCAATCGCCCCCGGGAATGTCAGCGCCCCTCCCCCCAAAGCTTCTCACCGCCCACCGGGGGGGGGGGGGCGATATCGCCCCCGTTGAGAACCTATGCACTAGATGAACTCAGTATCATTAAGAAAATAGCAAGTCCTTTTTTTTTCTTACCGAGGAGTCCTGTTTTTTTTTAGAAATTAGAGGCGGCTGGATATTATGGTGGACCTTTAAACCGTTGGACTCAGTAGGGTTGTCTACTTACATTTAGAAACGGTTCAAAATGCTTTTATTAATTTTTTTACCAATTTTGCTTAGGGCTTGTAAGCCACTAAGAAAATATATTTGCTATAAAGTTTATTACTTCTTATGTCCAAGTTTAGTGTGTAAAGTTGGGTTTTCCTGGATATGTAAGGTGTCCCCCCCACCCCCACCACCTAGTCTAAAGGGGCCTACCCAGTCCTGATTGTTACCTGACAGTTAGGGAAAGTATTGGCGTGCTGGCCAGTCCTGATTGTTACCTGACAGTTAGGGAAAGTATTGCCGTGCTGGCCAGTCCTGATTGTTACCTGACAGTTAGGGAAAGTATTGCCGTGCTGGCCAGTCCTGATTGTTACCTGACAGTTAGGGAAAGTATTGCCGTGCTGGCCAGTCCTGATTGTTACCTGACAGTTAGGGAAAGTATTGCCGTGCTCGCCAGTCCTGATTGTTACCTGACAGTTAGGGAAAGTATTGCCGTGCTGGCCAGTCCTGATTGTTACCTGACAGTTAGGGAAAGTATTGCCGTGCTGGCCAGTCCTGATTGTTACCTGACAGTTAGGGAAAGTATTGCCGTGCTGGCCAGTCCTGATTGTTACCTGACAGTTAGGGAAAGTATTGCCGTGCTGGCCAGTCCTGATTGTTACCTGACAGTTAGGGAAAGTATTGCCGTGCTGGCCAGTCCTGATTGTTACCTGACAGTTAGGGAAAGTATTGCCGTGCTGGCCAGTCCTGATTGTTACCTGACAGTTAGGGAAAGTATTGCCGTGCTGGCCAGTCCTGATTGTTACCTGACAGTTAGGGAAAGTATTGGCGTGCTGGCCAGTCCTGATTGTTACCTGACAGTTAGGGAAAGTATTGCCGTGCTGGCCAGTCCTGATTGTTACCTGACAGTTAGGGAAAGTATTGCCGTGCTGGCCAGTCCTGGTTGTTACCTGACAGTTAGGGAAAGTATTGACGTGCTGGCCAGTCCTGATTGTTACCTGACAGTTAGGGAAAGTATTGCCGTGCTGGCCAGTCCTGATTGTTACCTGACAGTTAGGGAAAGTATTGGCGTGCTGGCCAGTCCTGATTGTTACCTGACATTTAGGGAAAGTATTGGCGTGCTGGCCAGTCCTGATTGTTACCTGACAGTTAGGGAAAGTATTGGCGTGCTGGCCAGTCCTGATTGTTACCTGACAGTTAGGGAAAGTATTGGCGTGCTGGCCAGTCCTGATTGTTACCTGACAGTTAGGGAAAGTGTTGCCGTGCTGGCCAGTCCTGATTGTTACCTGACAGTTAGGGAAAGTATTGCCGTGCTGGCCAGTCCTGATTGTTACCTGACAGTTAGGGAAAGTATTGCCGTGCTGGCCAGTCCTGATTGTTACCTGACAGTTAGGGAAAGTATTGCCGTGCTGGCCAGTCCTGATTGTTACCTGACAGTTAGGGAAAGTATTGCCGTGCTGGCCAGTCCTGATTGTTACCTGACAGTTAGGGAAAGTATTGGCGTGCTGGCCAGTCCTGATTGTTACCTGACAGTTAGGGAAAGTATTGGCGTGCTGGCCAGTCCTGATTGTTACCTGACAGTTAGGGAAAGTATTGGCGTGCTGGCCAGTCCTGATTGTTACCTGACAGTTAGGGAAAGTATTGGCGTGCTGGCCAGTCCTGATTGTTACCTGACAGTTAGGGAAAGTATTGGCGTGCTGGCCAGTCCTGATTGTTACCTGACAGTTAGGGAAAGTATTGGCGTGCTGGCCAGTCCTGATTGTTACCTGACAGTTAGGGAAAGTATTGGCGTGCTGGCCAGTCCTGATTGTTACCTGACAGTTAGGGAAAGTATTGGCGTGCTGGCCAGTCCTGATTGTTACCTGACAGTTAGGGAAAGTATTGGCGTGCTGGCCAGTCCTGATTGTTACCTGACAGTTAGGGAAAGTATTGGCGTGCTGGCCAGTCCTGATTGTTACCTGACAGTTAGGGAAAGTATTGGCGTGCTGGCCACACAGTTCCCTTTGAAGAGTAAGCTGAGAACTTTCAGGTTTCAGTAACAACTCGGTGTTTGTCCCGGTGGCCCCTAACCACAAAAAGACAGACGAAAAGTGGAACTATGAAAGTACGCTGACATCTCATAGTCTAGTCCAGGTGTCGGCAACCTTTTAATAATAGCGTGCCAAACTAGGATTCCTAATTCATTCTGCATGCCAGCATCTTAAAAGTCATACAGCTCTAGCACTCAATTTCTTGTAGAAGAAGGCTGCATTGCCTTTATTGTGTCTTCAGCGTGCCATTGAATATCACTCTGCGTGCCAGGTCTGGTCTAGTCCATCGTTTGTACAAATGCCGGACCACATAAGAAAATGTGTGGGTTCGCAATAAGACAAAAAATCTGTGGAAATTAATATATTATTATGTTACTTGTGGACTAGAATATATTGCTAGTTAGTGGGTCACAAAGTTAAAATAAAAGGACCACGAAAAGAGAAAAGTTTGTGTTACGGTGCTGTAATCTGCTTCTCTTTGCCTTCCTTATATTGTATTTAGTAAATACACAGGGTCCCTTGAACGTTTCTCTTCGGGATAAAATACAGTATGTGCTGGCTGAGAAAGAAAATCAAATTAAGTGTCGGGTGTCTGTTTGTCTGGCGAGCTTATCTGATATCGATCTTTTCTCGTCATTCTTGCCTGTGTTAAATCTGACAGTACGAGGCAAACAACATTCGGACAGACATACATTGGTCAACACTGACCAGCTCCATCAAGCATTTAAATAGAGTCCACACGTTCTTGCTTAATAAGATCGTTTCTATCTTTTTGTAAATGTGTATTATTGATGAAACATATCCACACTTCTTGCTCTCCCTGCATGTGTGTGTCTGTATGTGTGTGTGTGCGTGTGTGTCTGTGTGTGTGCGCGCGCCCATCAATAACCTTCATTAGCTGTAACGTGCATCTTATAGAAACACACGCGTAGATTAGTTGGAGCATACGAGCGTTCATTGAACATATATGTACTGTCATGTTATTTAATCTCTCCTCTGGCTAACTTGATAGATGTGTGTCTTAGTCTTTCTGTGTAGCCTACGTACTACGTACTAGTAGCCTACTAGATACAAAGTCTTTCTCTGTAGCCTACGTACTAGTTACAATGTCTTTTTATGTAGCCTACGTACTAGATACAAAGTCTTTCTCTGTAGCCTACGTACTAGTTACAATGTCTTTTTATGTAGCCTACGTACTAGATACAAAGTCTTTCTATGTAGCCTACGAACTATAATTAAACAAGTCTTAAATTCCTATTTAACTACCGGTACACAGAAGACCATTACGGCCTTTGCCCAAATCCCCTATAAGGCGACAGGGGTTGAACTGAAACGCAGCGGTTGGGTTAGAAGTTAGTTAGAACACGGATCATCGTGTTGATAGTCCGGAGTACTAACAGAGGACCAGCCTGCCGACCCCACGGGTCACTTGCTTCAAGCCTATATATGCACACATATTGTTCGATTTAATTCAACACACACAACCCGCTACCGAATTTCTCTTTTTTCTCCCAGCAGCCTCACCCATAAATTGCTTATAATTTATAATCACGAGGCAACAGGGCTGGGATGTAATTTAAACTTGGGTTAATGACTGAATCCACCTGGCTATGTAGGCCTAGGCAACATTGGCCCGAAACTAATGCGGGCTCAACCGTATTAGTTTATCTTGTACAAGCTACATTGCCCGGCGTTGCCCGGCTGAGAAAAAAAACAGGATTGTATAAGGTGCAGATAAAATTTTTATAAACTACAATTAAAAGAAAGTTATAAATCTAATATTTAATTATTATTTTTTTTACAGAAGACGTTTAGGAAAGTAATTTTAAAAAAATATTGTAATCGGGTAAAAAAAATAGGCAAGTATTTTTATTTAACAAAAATCTAAATTGCCCGTAGATTTATCGCCCGCATAGCAGTCCGCTACGTTAACCCCTGAGCTAAGACACATAATAGGCCCTATGTGATGTGAAAAATTATTAGACAGAAAATATGCCTAGGCCTAAATACGGGTTAGTGACACAAACTCACGTGTTTTCAAATTGACCAATGGGGATCCGTGGGGACACAAACACGATCTTTTTATATAAATAGATTACTGTATTTTACAATGGCATAATGCAGTTGTATTTTAGTTTATTTTCATAATTTTGAAATATTTTTGTTGTTAAAGATCTTTTTTTTTACCGAATCCATCCAGCTTATGGTAGGCCTACACCTCGGTGACTGAGCTGCAGCGCATTCGGCTGGCGGTACCAAATGTCCTGAGCTCGAATCCTGGTGAAGGCTAGGATTTGTTACCGGATTTAGAGGGTGTCCTTGGATCTACCCAGCTCCAGTGCCCTTACAAAGGAGGGGGCAGAGGGGGTAATATGCTTGGAGGCGACATTTCTAGGAGCAGCAAATAGAGTTTCAATGTCTAAATATAGCACTAAACAAAGCAGTTAGGACCTACAGTATGCAAGGGGGCGTCGCTGAAACTTTTGCCCATATGCTTGTGAATGCTCTGCCTAGCTCTGATGGGTACCTGACCTTAGTTGGGCTAAAGTAAAGGCGGCTGGGCATGTGTTGGCCACACAATCCCCTTAGTATGCCGTGGCCACAGAAACTATTGAACGCCAAATGGATCAATTTGGCCCGACGGGATACTTTACTTTTTTTGTATTAGAAGAATCGATAATTGACATTGTTGATATGGTCTGCGAACGTTTTAAAAAAAAAAACTAAGCTGATATTCCAATGGCCCCCTATAGGTTTGTGAGAACTAAGTATTTCAAGATCCTACATCTCTTTGTGTTTCTGGTTATCAGCTTGTCGTGAGGTTTAGACAGTCTTTAAATGTTGGAGACAAAAAAAAAAAAAAAGAAATATGTCTATCACGTTGGAAAATAGAGCAACATAAAAAAAATGTATTTTTTAATTCAACATATTTAATATAAGATTGTTTTGTTGTGCTTTGCTACATTCGTATTGAAGATCGTTTCCGATTACAACAAATTCAGTGCTTGGATCATTGACGAGGTGCGTAGAGCTAAGCCTACCATTTCACTTAGAACTGCGATGCCAAAGTTATCGGAAGTGCATACGCCTGGAGTAGGTATGGTAATTAATTGAATCGGCCCGGCTTTTGGACGTTCGTTTGTTGTTTTCTCTCATATTTTACAGAGTTGGGAAAGATTGGGGCTTTATGTATATATATATATATATATATATATATATATAGTATAGATTTATGCGGGTGCCCGTATGTGCCCTGAAAGTTGGAACATATAATATACAGAAGTCATAGCGTGGTATAAACTATAAGCCTATTTGGCAGACTTTAGTTCACATAGAGATGGGCGTGTGTGTGTGTGTGAGACTTGTGGAAACAGTGAGTCATGTATGATGTGTCCAACGCCTACATAACAGACAGAAAAGAAAAAGTGTGCAACAAGATTACTAGCTGACATCTGACTAAAGGTTACGTTCAATACCAGCGCGTAGGGTGAGTGTTTGCACGTGAGTCTGTGTGTGTTTAGTTTGGGAAGATGGGTGGGTGTGGTTGTGTGAATAGTTATACAGTATTGTCTAGTACAGTGGTTCCCAAACTTTTACCGTTCGCAACGTTATTTTTTTAATGAAATTGTTTTTTTCTTACATGGCGCCCTTCCCCTTTCGTCAAAGTCCTAGATGTTGCAGTTGACAACATTAAATATGAAAAAAGGATTCTGAAAGTTTTTGCAATATTCCTCGTCGCCCCCGCGTAAAGACATCGCGGTGCACGCTTTCAGAACCCCTGGTCTACCATAACTAGCCAATACATTTTCTCATAGAATACAGGCCCACGCGGATATGTATTATAGTGTATTGTCTATATTATAAGCTTAAATGTAAGATTGTCATAAATAGGCAATACCCGTATTTTTTACATATAAAATACGCGTTATACGCTGAGGTTGCTGACGTAGTTATATTATTTATTGATGGTTTGAAAGCCTTTTAAAGCTTGGTTGTTTGTATATAATAATGCGATAGTTGGTGGTGGTGGCCATTGCTATAACGGACAACCTATAGTTTGGCTGGCAACCTGTACAACACTAGTTCTCCCATTATAATTTATTTCTTCAGCATTTTGCTTTTTTTTTTTTGTGGATAGCGCTATGGCTTTTATCGGCAGCGCGCCGCATAGGTACTTCCAAAGGTATTAGGTTGAGCGTTTTATTATGTTTTGCTTACAATGGCAACCATTACGATTAAAAGCAGAGATTTACGCCTTGTTGTTGACTTAACATTCACGGATGTTGAGAAATTCATTGCACTTTCAACTGCAAGTTCAGGCCGACTACAAATAAGTATTATTGTGAGGATTATGTCTTCAATATTAAAAGTGAGTATGCCAGAATTTATAGCAGAAGGCAGCCATTTTTTTAATCCAATTTAGCGAATCGGATCGGAAGTGATGTGTCATCCAAAATTTAGTCAAGTATAAGATTTAAGACTCGTCAATGGGCCTCAAAGTTTGACGAAGTGTGTAAACCATCGATACGCTTAAATCAAGAGCACATCAGAGCACTCCTGCAGGCGAATGCATGGAAGGGGGGGGGGGGGGGCAGCTTCTTTTGCGCGTCCGATGATCATTGCACTGCAGAGAGGCTCCGAGACTCGGCGGAGAAAAAGCAAAGGGCGCAACTGCCCGTCTGAAACCCCCGCCCGATCCACCGATCCACCTCTTTACAGCGTTACGCACTGGACCCAATAGCCGGAAGGCTCGTCCGGTATTTCTTTTAGAGACACTTATAAATCGATGAGGATTGAGGGTGTAAAATGAATTTGGTAAAGATTTGACACAGGCCTCTAGTTTTTAAAAACTGTTTCAAACTAATCGATGCGGCAATAGTTTGCTCACATCTCGGGCGTGTTATGTTTTTAACGCAGTCGCATACCCTCATTGTCACACCACGTGTCACGAAGATTGTCTCTCGCACAAGCAGATCTTTTCCCTCAAGTTGGGTGTTACATATCTGTTGGCTTTTAAGGCGACGAGGGGTTAGTGACACACAAAGTTTAAACCGTGTTTTTGTTTTGTTTTGTTTTTTCTCACCAGTTTGAACTTTAACCCTTTCACTGGGAAACTCAAATTGGAATTACGTGCTTGTCTGTCCTTCCCCCCTCTCCCCCCTCCCCCACCTTACCGCCTATCACTCACTAAATAGTATAACAATTGGGCTAAAGAAAGTACAAACGATGTGTTTACCCCGGTAAGTATGTGGTGCGTAGTTTTTTTTTTTCAATAGCGTATGTTCCCACGAGTGAAACCTATTCGTCCCCACCCTTTTATTCATTGAACCGCCCCTCCCCACCCACGAGGGACTATCCACCTCGACTGTTTATATCCTTAACTTTTGTACACAACATAAAGTAATCCCCCCCCCCCCCCTCCTCAGGTTAGAATAGGTTTCTTGTTGTTTTTGGTTCGCTGGAGCACGACCAGTCCCTGTGTAAAATAACATTGCCCCGCCTCCACTCCCAAATAACTGAATCTACCACAGTGCTATTTCTCCACCTGTTTATTCGTCTTCTTCTTATTATTATTCATGCCGTTGTATTGTTTTGCTTTGATAAACACGATTCATATCTGGCGTTATTTTGGTTCGGGTTTTACGTCTTGAACATTAGCAAATGTGATCTACGACAGCGGTCGACAACCTACGGCACGCATGCCAGACTTGGCACGCAAAGCTATTTTCAACGGCACGCGGAGGACCCCGAAAAAAAGCTATTCCATTCTTTTCTAAAAAAGATACTGAGTGCTAGAGCAGGGTACATTTTCGTCTGCTGGCACGCTGAGTGAATTAGAAATCCTACATTATCAAAAGGTTGCCGACCCCCTGATCTAGGAGAGAAATCATAAATTAGAAATGGCAGCGGTAACAATGGTAAGACCTAAAATAGTCGCACGCAATTTAGCGATGGAAACCTTGAAAAAAAAGAAGAAAGAAAAAAAAAGATCGTATAAAGACAACAGCGAAATGACAATAGTTTATTTATGTTTACTCACAGGAAGTGGATCTTCTTGACTGGGTCAGGGAGGGGAAGGGGAGGCACCAGGAGTGAATTAATCTTCCAGCTAACTGTTCCTGTTCTCTGTATCTACGATTTAATTATCTCCCGCCCCCACCCTCAACGATCCGTTACTTCATGATGTTATTAATATACCATCCCAGCTGGGTCTGTGGGCTCCCTTGTTTGTGGCCTGGCAAATTAACCATACCGCCTGCCGCCTACCCAATTTAATCCATTTTTTCCCAAGCATTTTTTTTTTCTCATTAACTTGACGCCCTTACTTCGAGTTATTCTCTACCTTTCACAAAAGATTCGTGTTGTTTTTGCTTAATATGCCACTATATATACATATAAACATATAAATATAAACCTATACATAAATAAACAGTACGTAGTTTCGTGAATCTCGTGTCATCAATCCAATGTGTCAATGGATATTATGGCCGTGAGGAAGAGTTGATCAGGCTGACAGTAAACCGCTGGCTTGGCTATAGATTCTGTGGTGTGTGGTTATGACTTGTGACCACAGAATAGAAATATTTATGTGACTGCCTTTTACTGTGCGGAAAACTAGGTCAACGATCGTTGCGCCGTCGTTGATATACTCAGGGCCACACAATGGTTATGGACTATAATAAAAAATGATATATATTATATAGGCTTATGTGAGCAAAGATAGTTGCGTGATACTGATACGACCTACTCCTACAGTGTTTTTTTTTGTTTTTAACCATTATTTTGTATTGATCTGAAAAGGCGGGGGGAGGGGGTGTTAGCCTTTATTTTTAAAAAAATATGCCTCGCCAATCTCCCCCCTCCTTTTCTTTTGGAAAAAATGATCCGCAAGTGCAAGTCATTGCATGACTTAATTTTAAAAACATCTTACGGTAATTTTTTTCCCCTTATCTTACACTTTACTTTTTAAGAGAATATTATTATTGGCCCATATGCCGATTAGCGGTTGATGTCTAGCCTAACTTCTTTTCGATAAGGGTTTTAAATGATGTTAACATGTTGATTTTCCAGACTCGCTGGCGAAGTCCATTTTATGTCCTGAATGCCATCAGGGAAGAAAGGAAATGTATATGAATGCATCCGTGCCAATTAAAAATCATTTTTTTTTAATATATATATATGTATAAATATGTTATATAATTTCACACAAGGAAAAGTTGTAAATAAAAATGTTAAAGTCTCAAATTATGTCTCGGGCTGGTTATAGATATAGTAAATTTGTACGCGGGCCTTAACTTTGACAGCCAAAACCGTTGAGAAAAAAAAATAAAAAATATATTATGCACTACTACATTGGTGCATAATAGCTAAGCCAGCTTTCTGTAATTACTTTTTTTACAAAATATTGCACACAACACACTCGGCAATGAGATAGATTTACATGTATGTTACGATTCTTAACCATTCTGAGCAACTTCAATTTATACTAAACAGATACCAAAGATTTTCAAAGCCATTAGAGATGCCACCAAAGATGCCAGTACTCCAAGACCACCAGATTCTCTTTCAGCTGCTGGCGGCAGTCACCCAGAGTCAGGATTTGACTGGGAAGGTGGTGAACAGTCAAGGTCACTTTTTGAGGTCACTACTTTCATTAATAACTTTTTTTTTTTTAAACTTTTTGTGTGTGTTTTACAACTTTTTTTTAGTATGCCAAAATATGAAAAGATTGGCTTTAAAAATTCACTGAAAAAAAACAATCCCAAGAAAAATTTGCAATAGAAATCTCAAACTATTATTGCAAAATCAACTTTAAACAAGTACTATAATCACTGAAAGTGACATAAACATTGTGTAGTTTACTGTTTTTATTACCTGTTATTCTTATCATCACCCCCAAAAATTACTAGTGTCTAAAATTTCTTTTAACAAACATTTCTTTTGTTCATCTATGGAATTGAAATATTTTGCCATTTAATCCATGAATTCCTTTAGTCTTAGGCTCACAGTATTTTAGGAGCCAGTCAGCCCTTGCTTCATACATGTATACAGAACAGCTGTCAGACTATTGTCTTCAGCATGCTAGGTTCACTAAGTTCAAATGCTTCCAAACTTATAATCTGTAAATAAACCTATTTATATGAGGCTTGGGCTAAGACCTGCAGAGATCATGATATTACAAAAGCTATTTTGGGAGGATGATTGAAAACTATTACAAAGTGTCGAATAAATATCATGTGTATTACATAAAATGGGGCACGGTGGCCAAGCGGCAGCGCGTTCAACTGGCGATCCGAAGGTTCTGGGTTCGAATCCTGGTGCAGGCTAGGATTTGTTACATGGACCTGAGGGCGCCCATGAGTCTACCCAGCTCTGATTGGTACCTGACACTAGTTGGGATAAAGTAAAGGCGGCTGGGCATTGTGCTGGCCACACATCCCTTTGTATGCTGCGGCTACAGAAACTGGTGAACGCTGCTCCACCAGCCTATGATCAGTTTGGTCCGAAGGGTACTTTACTTTACTTTACTTATATTACATAAAAGTAAAAAGATAATTTTTTTCCATTTGATGAAATTTTGACATTTTGTGAGAAGGGAATTTTAAATATTTCAGTAACATCATTATTATAAATATATTAAAAAAACAGCGAACATAAGTCTTTGAATGTTTCACATACTACTAGTCTAGTTAAGGAAAAAAACAACAAAATAAACAACTGTAAGTAGTAAGTAGTGTTATGATTAGTTATGATATTTGATTCTTGTTTTTTTTGTCAACAAGCCTTACATGTTGTACAAATGGTTGTGACAGTGTTAGTCAGGGGATGTTTTCTATAAATGTACATAACAGATAGTTTAAGGGATGTTTTATATAAATGTACATAACAGATAGTTTAATTAGACTAGAGTCAATAGACTCACATGATGAACTAATGCCCTTGATACTTGTTCCCCCCCTCCCCCCCCCCCGTCCCACTCACTCCCCATGAGATCCAGTACATACAACTAAACTGTCAAACATTAAAACATTGTTAGTAACTTATAATATTTTGTAAACTTGTGATGATTGTTTTTAGTTGCAATGCTACTAGTAAAAAGTACCTATTTTTAGTCAGTTAAATTGTTCTTTGTCTATAAGCATCCTGTAAGAAATATTTGTTTGATATCTAAATCCCATTTTTGTTGCTGCTTCTATATGTTGTTTTTTTTTTGTATTTTGCTCCTCCTTGTAGGTGAAATACATGGGCAGGGCTAAAGTTGCAAGTAAGCGTGTTACGGCTGAGTACATTGACTGCCTGGTGGAAAAGATGATCGCCAGAGAGGAAGATCAGCTGATGAAGACCCTGGAAGAGAGAGAGAGGACAATGAAGCAGGTATATCTAAAGACACCTGCAATTTTTAACAATACTACCCTATCAAATATAAAAAAGAAAATACATTTTGAGGATTTAGGGGATTTAAAGAATAACATTTCCAAGTCTACTAACTTTATAAATAAATAGAATTTTTGGTCTTGATCATATGCACCAGAGGTTAGGTAAATAAAACTGTTATTTATATATATCTCCATAATATATATAAAGCAAATCCTTCAATGCTACCATTTCTAACCGGTAACTTAAAGTAGGCTCTTAATTTGACCCAAAACTATGGAGCCCTGTCAGAGCTCAAAATCACAGCCCAATCCATCACTGACAATAAGCTTTTTTGGTTTAAATCCCTCAGTTTACAGCTGATAAAGTAGAAAAATGAAGTTTAATGGGCTTTTCAATTCACTTGCTTAATCTACTTTTAACACTTGGAAGGACTTCTTCTTCTATTTGCCAGTTCGCTCTCTTGCAGTCAATTCCAGACAAACATATTTACATGTCCTTTTTTTTTTAGTTGTTGTGTATTGCTGTATAGTGAGTTGGAAATGGTAGGTTGATGGGGGAGTAGTATGTGTCTGTCGTAGGTAGAAAAACCCAATATTGGAAGGTCTTAAAGAAATAAAGGTTTATTAACTTGAAATGCAGTGTCCGGGTTTCATAGAATTATGGGCTTACAAAGATCGCATGAGAATACCCTGTTTGGTATAATTGAGATGTATTTATGAAGCTTAAGCGCAGGTTAAAATATTAAAATGATTTCTCATTTGAATTATTAGAAAATATTGAATGAAAAATCTGTCCTCTAGTTTGAATGCATTAGCTTTAATAACAGCTCAAGACTTCTATATTACCTCCCTTGTTCAGCAGGAGGAAGAAGAGCAAAAATCAACCGGCCATGGCAGTGATACTAGCTCTCTGTCTTACCCTGACTCTACAGACATGGACGTGTTTTTCGATGACCAACGACCCCAACAAAAGCTGTTCATGCGACAAGCATCTCAAGATAGGGGCTCGGCTGGGAAGCCCGATGTGAAAGGGGATTCAGACAATCATTTCGTAGCCTCCGTTTCACTTGCTGCTCCGGCTTTGAAGAGCAGCAATGGTACGAAGTTTAGTTTAGCTTCCTCTGCATCAGACAGTGATTCCAGCAGGGAGTTTCTCAACTCATCCTCCGAGCACCCTCTGACGTCGGCCCCGTCAAACTTGAGCCCGAGACTTCTTCACGCGACCTCCGTGGTGAGTGACCCGCTGGGAGTAATGGGTGCTGCGCCTGATTCAGGGGAAGCCGCCAAGCCTGATCTTAGGGCTGCCACGCCCACCTCGACTGCGAACTCAGACTCGCTGCGCAGGCGACACTCGTCCCATAGGGAGGAAGGGAACATATACTACGTCCCTGAGAGATTCCGCAGGGCTAGCGGCGACTCTGCAGAAAGCATTTGCTCCCTGTATGAGCCCAGCCGTGTGATGGTGCTTCAGATAAGCCACCAGGACCTGTCTCTAATCAGCTTAGATAAGAAAGGGGCCATTCTCCAGTGCAGGTTCCAGGATATTTCCTCACTCTCTCAGGTATGCAATTCACTGGTTTTTCATTCATGGCATAATTTAGCTGTTTCCTGCAAATGCAAGCTTTTGATTAATGCTTCATCATTTTAATTAGCCATCCTATTTTCTTTGTACATCTCCAGTCAGTTATACATTGGGTAGAGAACCTTAGAATTTAAACTTTGTACAGTGCCCGATAATATTTTTTTTTGGGGGGGGGGGGGGGTAAAATTACATTAAATATTTTTTTTACTTTAAGGAATTAGTTTGTATTCATTTATTGAGTGTTCACTTGGTCTTCTGGAAGCACGATGGTGCTCAGTTAAGCTAGACTTGGAAATTGGTGCATGAATTCCATTTAGTATTGGGCTCAAACCCACAATACAAGAGTGCACTGAGCATGCTATCTGTAATATCACTGAGAGCTGCGCTAAATGAATGGCCATTTTTGTCATTATTGTTCCAATCATTAAACTAAAATTTAACAGTTATCATTATTGTATTTGTAATATTTTTTAGTAAGGATAGAATCAACTAATGAATTAAAATATTTGTTAGGAAGCATTGTGGCCAATGATAATATTAATCATTTTATCCAATGCTAGACTTTAGATAGACAATATATATAGTATTTGTTTCTTACATATTGCTGTGAAAAGAAACATGAATCCCAAGCATTAATTGTGACTTTATAAAGTCTGGCTGATCATCATTTCATTTATTTCATTGTAAAGAGCAGAAGGAATTATCTCATAGCAATGTATGTTTTATTTCATTTCTTTGTCTTCATTTATTGATAATAAAATTGATTGCACTAAGCTGATTGATAAAATCGCATTAAGCTATAATGATTAAATTGTAATAATTTTTTTTTAAATTTTCATTTTTAAGCAACAATACATAAAGTTATAGAAGTTCCCAAAATCAGTTTCTTTTGACAATTATTGTCTACAAGTCAGCTGCTGGAATGTGTGAATGGATAGTGTTGCCAAATCAATGTCCAGCCACATTTGACTATTTTTTAGCAGAAGAGTTACAACATAATAAATTGTTGCATATGCTGTTGTCCAAAAACCCCCCACTCTCTGAAAACACAAATATTGCAGAGGTTATTCAGTGTAGATGTGGATTTATTGTAGTCGAGATGTCTATTGTAATTGATGCCATGATTGATGTCTTGCGTCACTTGTAACTTAACCACCCCACTTTATTGCAGGGCAAAGTGAAACAGGACATGTTTGGAGTTGTGGCCAGGGATGGCTCAGTGTTTATTTGCTACGTCTTAAAGTGTCTATCTGACTCAGTGGTATGTTGCTGTTTTTTTGTTTTTGGCCACTCTCTTTAATCAGCATCCAAACACTTGGCTCTTTAATTGCTGATAAAAAACTTAATATGCCCTTCAGCTTTTTGTGGACTCGATCATGTCATTAATAATAAACACTAATAATTAATAACAACAAATTAAATTCAGTTAGAAATATGATAACTCAAATGATAGCAAAATTAAGGAAATTTGTGGTCATTACAGTATAATAAACTTTAGAAAGACAATATTATACAAACTGTAAAATCAGCATGAATGGACAAGTTTGTTTTTATGTTTGTTTATTTGCCATTAACTCATTTTCGTCCTTTATTTGCTGTCTGTACCCTGTCTGTGACTGTTGACAGCGCATAGAACTGTTCCGAACAGGATATGCACTATGCAACTATTATTACAACTATTACTATTATTTATTTATTTATTTATTTGACTGAACGGTACAAAAGTTACACACATCTACTCCAAACTTTCAGGGAAAGATATTTTTATTATGTAATTGTAATGTATGTAGGTGAATCTGTTGATTTTAAATAAATAATTGTAGCCCAGTAAGATAAACTGTAATGAAAATATTAACAATAAATTATGGTCACTATAAAAGAAAGAAAGAAAATATTTCTGTAGCTTTAACTTTCATTCAATGTTTTGAACTTTCTAGGAAACCTGACCTGTTATTTCACTGTCAATCCAACTATTTTCTTTTAATATACATCAGTTTTTGTATGGGACAATGTCTCCATTGGTCAACAAAAAATAAAATAATTGTGATAATTTAGAATACTTAGGCCTAAAATATAGTTGCATTCAAAATGACCATTAAGTAAATTAAATAAGGAATCGTTTCCTAAGTTTAATATTTTTTCTGACAAGTGAAAAAGAAGTTGTTTGTTATTTTGCAGAATTTTTTTTTTAATGTCAGTGAAATAAGATTTAAGAAGTATAACTTTCTTTCTCCCAGGTCTCTGAGATCATGGGCACTCTGCAGACAGCCTTCACTGCGGCCTACAGCAAGAAAACTACAGTTGCTACATGCATCAACAGCATAGCCAACAGCCCTGCCTCAAGCACAACGCAGGTCTGCACCATGTGTCCCTTGCACCAGATGCACAGGATTAGCCAAGAGATCAGCAGTAAGTAGGCGGTGAAAAGTAACATTCGGATATTGTGTCTAATCTCATATTACTCGTTGAAGATGTTTCTTCTGTACAGAAGGTTATTGCATCATTTGCCTTTGTGTGGTTTGAATATAGTCTAGAATTTAAAAAATGTTTTAAAGGATGTTAATTTTAGTGTTTTCTCCGACTTGTTCAGACAACTAATTATATACTTCAATGCTACTGGCAAAGGAAAATAACTTCAATGCATTTCCTCTTACAAATGTATGTAGGTACATTATTACCTGTAATGGAGATATTTAAGTTATCAAGAAAAAGATTTCATATATATATTATATGGGAAAAACATTTCAATGCCTCATTTACAGATGCAGATTCTATGTGTGTTGTGAGGATTACTAATAAAAGTGTTCTAAAAGTGTTATTATTTTTTTTTGAAAAAATTTATAGTGCAAAGATTAAGAAACAAAATTTTATTCATATTTTCTTTCAAAATTTAAAATTTTTTTTGTTTTATTAACCCTTCCCGTACCGACCTACTTCTATCTATGCTGCCTTCAGTTCCGCTATATACGCGCCCAGGACTGTAAGGGTTAAAAGAGCTTAAAACAGAAATGCAAGGGAAATAATAAAAAACAACAATTTATTCATTTTTTAAATGTTGAAATAGTATTATTTCTAGAGCTCTACTCTCTTGACTAATTTATCCATCATTAGTTTTATATTTATACAATTCATATTACAGATTTAACAATAACTTCCTATAAGTTTAGTTAGGAAAAAAAAAATCCTTCAGAAAAATTTTCTAGGGTTTGAAAAAAAACAATTATGGCTGGGAATGAAATGAATGACTTAGAGCTGCTGTAACAAATGTGTCTTTGAGTTGTGTTGAAACAAAGTTAGAGAAGGAATATCAATTTAAATGGCTTCATGTCTTTTGTCTTTCCAAGGTATGTCACCCCAGGCTGGATACGACTACGTCATCAAGAAACTGAAAAATTTGTCAGACAAAGACTACAATGATATTATTCATCAGCTGGAGGCAAGTTGTTTAGTTCACACAAACAATGGGGATTAGATAAACATTGCGTAGATATTAGAAATAAATTGTTTGACTAGTGATAAGAAATCTTTTGGACAAGATTTTTTTACAGATTTATAAAATTCCACAGCAACTTTTTAATAAACAATATATTAACTGTCAATACACTATCCAGTTTTATAAAACTGTTAAAATAAGGGACGTAAAAATATACTGGTTTATTGCTGCTGATTTTTTAATATTTTTTTTTGCTTTTAAAAATATTTAATAAAAAAAATTATTGCACTTTTTATAAGACATCTCTAAGAACTAATGATTAATTTAGTTAAAATAAAGTTTTTCTAAATTTTGTATTTATTAAGGTCCATTACATAGTTGTTATCTATAAAAGACAAAAATTTTGTATTTATTAAGGTCCATTACATAGTTGTTATCTATAAAAGACAAAAAAACATTTCCTGTCGGACAAAATTGATTCACCAGTTTCTGTGACCACTGTATACTTGGGCAGGGGTCGGCAACCTAAGGCCCGTGTGCCAAACTACTTGGCACACAGAGCGATTTTACATGGCACGCGAGAGACCTCCAAAAGGTGTTTTTTATTGATGAAAAAATACACATCATTTTCCGCTTCTGAATGAGAAAAACTGGCTGTTGAAGCCGATGTTTTTAAATGACAGAGTGACACATTTCAGTGAGTTGAACACATTTACAAAGACGAAGTTAAAGTTGTTTTTTTCAAAATTTTCCCACACAAAGGATTGTAACTGTAACTTAACATTTGGTTTCATGTTGTTTTTATCGCAAGCCATAGTTGGTATTTGGAAAAAAGGAAACACAATATCTAAGACTAAATAGTGTTTGCAAGGCAGAAATGTTTTGTGCGAATCCAACATTATTTATTACAAATATTTCCATCAGAACCATAAAAAAAAAAGGCTGTGCTACTTGAAGTAATGATTACCTTCCTACCAACAAAAAGAAATCTGGTTTTGAAAATTAAAACCGTTTTTCGGTTTCAAAACTGGAATCTGGTATTCCGGTTTTCATTTAACATCCCTAATACAGACTAATTATATTTAAAAGATTTTTTATGCTCATCTTCTATAATTAAACATAAATATAGCCTAAGTAATTCTAAAACAAACTTTGTTTTCTATAAGTTAATAAATATAAGAGACTTTTAAGAGCTTAATATTATGCAATAGTTGTAATTATTAATGTTTAAAAGATAAATGGACAAACAATTAATGCAGGAAATGTTTATTTACAACTGTTTAATGTAAATTAATTTTACACCTCTAATAATTTATAATGATAATTAAATCTTGTATTAAATACCATAATGCTGGATTTCTAAAAATAAATAATAATTAGTCTTTAATATTTGTTGTATTACAAAACATAACTTGTTTGGCATCACTATTGAATCAAATTTAGAAACTTAATTTTAATTAAAGGGAGATAATTAGCCCGTTTTATTTTCGGTAAATTTTCTAATATTAAATACTGTTTCTTATTTTTATTTTATAAAAGAATAGACGGTTTACAACTTATAAATGATTAAACTGTAAAAGTAGTTGAAAATTATATAAATACTATATTACTACAAAATTATATGCTCATTTTCTGAACATCACAATAGCTACCTTGTTTGTAAGATTACTACGTATTAATTTCTCTAAAGGACTAAAGCATTCCAATTACCTCGCAGGTTTAAACAAACTTAAGAAAAGCTCAGTTAAACTGAGAACAAAAATAGAATCAAAATTAGAAGATTGACAACCCAATGACAATGTTTACAAAATCGTTACCATAAATTCAATGTGAAAATTTGGTAATAAAATGTTGTATATGGTATAAATGCAAATAAAAAGGTTGATAATCACAAAAACTGTTTTTTTAAAATAAATACAAAAAGCTTTAAAGATTTTCTCTATAGATTTCATTTGGTTTTGGTCTTGCTACAGCGTTAAATTAATTGTCTTATAAAAAATTATTCAAATAAGAAAACAAGTATAATAGAGCTGGTTGACTTTTAGGCTGTTGGCACGCTGAATGATTTAGAAATCCTCATTTGGCACACCATCAGCAAAAGGTAGCCGACCCCTGTAGTAAGGGATTATTGGCCAGTACAATGCTCAGCCGCCTTTACTTTTCCCCAACTAAAGTCAGGCACCCATCACAGCTGGGTACTCAAGGACACCCTCCAGTCCCGGGAACAAATCCTAGCCTTCACCAGGACCCTCTGCTGATGGGTACTCAGGGACACCCTCCAGTCCCGGGAAGAAATCCTACCCTTCACCAGGATCCTCTGCTGCTGGGTACTCAGGGACACCCTCCAGTCCCGGGAAGAAATCCTACCCTTCACCAGGATCCTCTGCTGCTGGGTACTCAGGGACACCCTCCAGTCCCGGGAAGAAATCCTACCCTTCACCAGGACCCTCTGCTGCTGGGTACTCAGGGACACCCTCCAGTCCCGGGAAGAAATCCTACCCTTCACCAGGATCCTCTGCTGCTGGGTACTCAGGGACACCCTCCAGTCCCGGGAAGAAATCCTACCCTTCACCAGGACCCTCTGCTGCTCGGTACTCAGGGACACCCTCCAGTCCCGGGAAGAAATCCTACCCTTCACCAGGACCCTCTGCTGCTGGGTACTCAGGGACACCCTCCAGTCCCGGGAAGAAATCCTACCCTTCACCAGGACCCTCTGCTGCTCGGTACTCAGGGACACCCTCCAGTCCTGGGAAGAAATCCTACCCTTCACCAGGATCCTCTGCTACTGGGTACTCAGGGACACCCTCCAGTCCCGGGAAGAAATCCTGCCCTTCACCAGGACCCTCTGCTGCTGGGTACTCAGGGACACCCTCCAGTCCCGGGAAGAAATCCTACCCTTCACCAGGATCCTCTGCTGCTGGGTACTCAGGGACACCCTCCAGTCCCGGGAAGAAATCCTACCCTTCACCAGGATCCTCTGCTGCTGGGTACTCAGGGACACCCTCCAGTCAGGACCCTCTGCTGCTGGGTACTCAGGGACACCCTCCAGTCCCGGGAAGAAATCCTACCCTTCACCAGGATCCTCTGCTGCTGGGTACTCAGGGACACCCTCCAGTCCCGGGAAGAAATCCTACCCTTCACCAGGACCCTCTGCTGCTCGGTACTCAGGGACACCCTCCAGTCCCGGGAAGAAATCCTACCCTTCACCAGGACCCTCTGCTGCTGGGTACTCAGGGACACCCTCCAGTCCCGGGAAGAAATCCTACCCTTCACCAGGACCCTCTGCTGCTCGGTACTCAGGGACACCCTCCAGTCCCGGGAAGAAATCCTACCCTTCACCAGGACCCTCTGCTGCTGGGTACTCAGGGACACCCTCCAGTCCCGGGAAGAAATCCTACCCTTCACCAGGACCCTCTGCTGCTCGGTACTCAGGGACACCCTCCAGTCCCGGGAAGAAATCCTACCCTTCACCAGGACCCTCTGCTGCTGGGTACTCAGGGACACCCTCCAGTCCCGGGAAGAAATCCTACCCTTCACCAGGACCCTCTGCTGCTGGGTACTCAGGGACACCCTCCAGTCCCGGGAAGAAATCCTACCCTTCACCAAGACCCTCTGCTGCTTGGCAACCCTGCCCCATAGTTGTTATCTATGCTTGAACTGAATCCTTTCTTTTTGTTTTAAAATTTCATTCCTCTATTCTAGGCTGAGTCTCCAGATACAGTAGAAGAGTCTGTTGAAGTCCTGATGATCGGCCTGAGGCAGTTGTGTGAACGAAAGCAAAAAGAGCACACACACATCTCCTCGGAAAGTCACAAACAGGCTTCCACCGAGGTGAGCATTACAGAGGTCAAGGCCGACTAAAACATTTTTTTTTTGTTTGGGCTCAGTTTGCAAACTTTTAAATTATTCAGGTGTCATTTTCCCTGGTAATGAGAAACAACTCTTTTTATAACCTGACCACTAGACAACAAAATATGTTCAAATTAGCTCCCTTTGAAACATAAAAATAAAATAGATTTTAAAAAATTGCAATAAGAGCAATAATAATAAAATAATGATAATAATAAAAAAAAATTCTAATGATAAAAAATGTTTATAAAATAGTACCCGGTAAAACGTTGCATAATTTGAAATGGTAAAAAGTGTAATTTTTTTTTCCAATGATCTAGTAGCAGGAAGGGTATTAAAAAAATATGTGACCTTAAAGGTTTAGGGCTTGTACAGGAGTTCTGACAAGAAACATGATGAAGCTGTAAAACCTTTTTAATTAGGTCAGACAAGTAGCTATGTTATACAGATTGCCATTATGGTTAGTTCAGTAGTCTAGTGTGATTTCAGGCCATTATGGTTAGTTCAGTAGTCTAGTGTGATTTCAGTTATTGGGAGTTATGTCCCTGATGCCTATGCATTCAAAGATGTCACTTAAAGGTCTACCCTGGACCAAATATGCAAACTATAATGTTTATCTTATCTTATATATTACAGACGCTCCTTCTATAAAGAAGATTGTTGCGTCGTACGCTCATCCGTGGTCCGACTCAAGTCTTGCATTTTTATTAATGTTTTAAATGATGTTAAGTTACTGGTTTTCCTGGTTTTGTCCAGACATCCCAATTTCATGCCAGAATGCCACTCGGGAAGAAAGAGTACTTATATGCATTTGTTCTCGCATAAGGGATAAGGAAAGTGTTTTTGTCTTTATGTTTATCTGAGCATTGCAACAGGTTGTTATTGGGTTGTATTTCTAAATTTATAAAGCCACACACACAAATAGATATTAACTTTTTCTTGAAAAGTACAATAATAGTAACATTTGTTACGTTGGTATACCTCAAATTTGATAAGAACCCTCCCTACTCGCCCTCTCATTCCTCCTTCTGCCCCCCTCCAGTTTTCTTACAAGAGACAAAATTTTGTGCTAACACATTTAAAATACTAAAAGCCAAAAACCATGCATTGCATCTTTGCCCTGCAGATCAATCTCCTTGAAGAGAAGACAAAACTGTTTGAAGGCTTTAGGTCCAAGGCAAGGAAGAGCTTGACCACTTCATTTGAGACACTACTAAGGGTGAGCCAACACATTTATTTTTACTTTTATTTGGTCATCAGTGTTGTACAGGGGTTTATTATTCCAGGCCATTTTATGTTTGTGTATGACCATGGAGCAACTTTTTTCTTAAAACCTCTATTTGCCTTTTTTTACACAGTTACATGTTAATGAATTAACCTCTTTAGTGTCTAGTATCCACTACCCTCCTCACCCGATCATCTGACAGACATACATACACTTCCACACACCACACCAATGTTATATTTTGTATTCCACTGTATAATGTTTTGCACATCTCACCAGTAGGCTATGTTAGGTTGCAGGTTGGGCATTCATGAAATGGTTTATGAATTAACTTTGCTGTGATACCTTAATACCTACCCTTACAGTTTTTCAGCAAAACAACCTCAGAAAATTTGGGGAAAAGCGTAAACTAAAAATCAACCAATAGTTTGGAGAAATGGAACCTATTAAAGAAAAAATCCTTTTATAATTTAAAATCAAAGTTAGTAATTTAGTAACTTTAGGTTAATGTCTATGAATCTTGTACATAAAACCAACCAATCTTTTCCATAAAAACAGCATATATTTTCCAGTCAGTCGCCATTAATTGCACAACAGAATGTAGACATTTTAAAGGGATTGACTGCTGAACATTTTTTATTGATGCCTGTTCCAATATCTTGAATGTGTAGATGACATCCTGATTCTAGGATAAAAAACCAAATGGTATTAGCATAAAATCCACTTTCCACAAAAGAGGATGATAAGAATGCAATACTAAAACTGTTGCCAAAACTCACAGACCTAGTGAAAGTGATTGATTTTCTCCCAAAGAATCGCATTTGCTTTTCAAAAACTCGAGCACCGAATCCAAGTCTCATACATTATATTTAAACGGTCATTATATGCTAACCAACCTCTGTGTCTCTGTGTGCAGTTTACATCGCTTGTAGTCCTCGTCAATGAACAATATTTATTTTGCAACATAGTACAAGAGTACAATAAAGGCATAGACATAACAAGAAAAATGATAAAATTGGCAAGCAATAAAAATGTATCTCGAGACAATAATAGTACATATATTAATAATAATAATAATGTAATCTAAATCATGGGTCGGCAACCAAAGGCACGCGTGCCAAACTTGGCATGCAAGGCGATTCTCAATGACACGTGAGAGACCTCCAAGATGTGTTTTTTTATTGATAAAATCAATAACAACATTTTCCGGTTCTAAATGAAGCCGATGTTTTTGAATGTGGAAACTGTTGAAGCCGATGTTTCTGAATGAGTAAAACTGACTGTTGAAGCCGATGTTTCTGAATGAGGAAAACTGACCGTTGAAGCCGATGTTTCTGAATGAGGAAAACTGACTGTTGAAGCCAATGTTTCTGAATGAGGAAACTGTTGAAGCAGATGTTTCTGAATGGGTAAAACTGACTGTTGAAGCCGATGTTTCTGAATGAGGAAGACTGACTGTTGAAGCCGATGTTTCTGAATGAGGAAAACTGACTGTTGTAACCGATGTTTCTGAATGAGGAAACTGTTGAAGCCGATGTTTCTGAATGAGGAAAACTGACCGTTGAAGCCGATGTTTCTGAATGAGGAAAACTGACTGTTGAAGCCAATGTTTCTGAATGAGGAAACTGTTGAAGCCAATGTTTCTGAATGAGGAAACTGTTGAAGCCGATGTTTCTGAATGAGGAAACTGTTGAAGCCGATGTTTCTGAATGAGGAAAACTGACTGTTGAAGCCAATGTTTCTGAATGAGGAAACTGTTGAAGCCGATGTTTCTGAATGAGGAAACTGTTGAAGCTGATGTTTCTGAATGAGGAAAACTGACTGTTGAAGCCGATGTTTCTGAATGAGGAAAACTGACTGTTGAAGCCGATGTTTCTGAATGAGGAAACTGTTGAAGCCGATGTTTCTGAATGAGGAAAACTGACTGTTGAAGCCGATGTTTCTGAATGAGGAAAACTGACTGTTGAAGCTGATGTTTCTGAATGAGGAAAACTGACTGTTGAAGCTGATGTTTCTGAATGAGGAAAACTGACTGTTGAAGCCGATATTTCTGAATGAGGAAAACTGACTGTTGAAACCGTTGAAATTGCATTGAGTTGAACTTGCATTTACATTTGCACTTAAATGGATTTGCATTGAAATTGGACATATATTGCCCTAAAATCAATTTCAAAACACTTAACTACATGTACATCCCTATGTTAAAGACTATAAAATAATATTAGTATTAAGATAGATAGTTGGGCTTTTTCAGAAAAACATTGAAGCACTCAAAGCGGAGTTGTCGAATCAAACATCAAAGGCAAAACTTTCAAATTGATGGACTCATTTTTTTTATACCACACCAAGCCTAACTGGTTTAATATTACTACAACCTTCTTAGATATATATATTTTTTTAAGTGAAGGAATATTGGTGATTTTAAAACGGAGCAAGTTGAATTTTAAACATATAAAAATGGGCATCCAAATGTGCCCATTTGCGGAAAAAATCTTGAAGGAATCTGCTTCTCAACTGATTGGCATTCGCTCCTTTACTTTCAGCTTTTGGTTCAACTTCAACTTGCACCTGTGAACAGATTTTTTCGCACATCAGAGCTGTTTTAAGCATACAAAGAGGTCACCTACACTTGACCGCTCATTAATTGATACAGACTAATTACATTTAGACGAGTTTTTATGCTCATCTAGTTTAATTAAACATAAATATTTTTTTATAAGTTTAATCAATTTTAAAGCAAATTTATTTGTATTATTAATTTAGAATTATAAGAGCCTTTTGTAATAGCACTATAATATGTAATTTCTGTAATTATTAATGTTTAAAATATAAACTCCTTAAATGGACAAACAATTAATGTAGGAAATGTTTATTTACAACTGTTTCACGTAAATTATTTTAATCCTCTAAAAATTAAATCTTGTTATGAATACCATAATGTTAAATTTATACAAAGAAATAATAACTAGTCAGTAATATTTGTTATATTAAAAAACAGAACTTGTTTGGCATCACTATTGAATCAAATGTGGAAAGATTTTTTAATCAAAGGGATATAATTAACCTGTTTCATTTGAGTTAATATTTCTTTTTTTTTTTTTAATAAATAAATAGCTTAAAGTTTATAACTTTGAAATAATCAAACGGTAAAAAAAATTGGAAAATTATATACATATTTTATAACTAAAGAATTTATATGTATATTTTCAAACATTACATTAACTACCCAGTTTGTATGATTACTACGTATCTATTCCGCTTAACAATAATCAGTATCTTAGTGGCAGGTCCTAACGCATTAAAGGACATCCCAGATCTCAGTAAAACTGAGATCAAAATATCTTCAGATTCTAATATTATCACCTAAAGACATCACCATTGTCCACGCGGATGAGTCCACGCTAACATACAATCATAGGCCCCTACTTTACTTTTAGCTTACGATTATTTGAGTAGAGGGATCGGTCGGCGGCAGGGATAGAACCCGCTACGTGTCCTTTGACAGTCCGATGAACTAACCACAGGACCAGCCGGCTGCACACCATACTTGTCTAATACTGAGCCCTACTTCTTCGAAAAGTCCATGCGATTCCTATTTCTTATTAGTATAATAATATGTAGGTCTACTGTTGGAGGAGATCAGATATTTAGAAGCACTTGTGCTTACATCACATTTCATCCAAAAACTAATCGATTCAAATAGTTGAGATGTTCAAATTATATCAGGTATGTGTGTACCGCCCACTTGCCCTTCACCGCCCCCCCCCCCCCCTTAAGGTTCTCACCGCCCCCCTCCCTTCTATATTTCCCCCGTTGAGAAATCCTTTTTTTTTTTCCGAGTGACATTTAAGTATTGAATGGGTTACCTGGACTAGTACATTAACAATGTTTAAAATTATTATCAAAACGTTATTCCAGACTTATACCACGTAGAAGCAGATAAGGAAAAAATATGTAATATGCAAGAAGCTTCTTGTAAGATGACAGCGAAGTATTCAACATCATCGTCTTGTCTTTTATAACAAAACTACGTGACTTTTAAGTTATTGTCGCCTATCTGCTTATTGCCTATAACTACTTCGTCCGCATAAGAGAAACTCTGTGATCCTTGAAGCTACAGCAAAAAAATAAATAAATAAGAATACATAATAATACACAAGTGAAAGAAAGAAAAACACTACACATTCGCAGCCTTTGACAAGCTGGTTGGCTAACTAGACAAGGGCCTGATTTGCTTTAAATTATGTAATCAATAAATCATCAAGCTGATAATCACATTACATTAATTTTACTTTAAATTGTATGCTCATCGCCCCATAAAAAAATGTCTTTAATTCTATGCAAATGAAATGCAAAAATATAAAAGGGTGGAATTTAAATCAAGTTAGGCCAACACAGTATTTTAAGCATTATGCACTTTATACTAGGGGTTGGCAACCTGTGGCATGCGTGCCAGATTTCTGGCACGCGAAACAATTTACAATAATAGCACGCGGAAGACACTAGAAAAACATAATTTAATTTTCTTCCACTAGAGAAGAATAAAATGACTTTTACGTTGCTGGCACGCTGAATAAATTAGAAGTTATACTTTGGCACATTATTATCAAAAGGTTGCCGATTCCTGGTTTAGACATTCGCAAAATATGATGTGATAAATAGATGTATGATATACATATTTATATTCTCAAACATTTGGGACTGAAGAACACATTACTGTGCCATGTAGGCCTATTCATTATAGTTAGGAAATGGTTTTAATTATAGAATATATCGAAACAGCACAAATGGAGAAAAGGTAATTTAGCTTCTTTTTGTATGTATAATAATAATATTCTGATCCGTATTTCTTGTCATATTTGTGTAGAAATTAGAAAAAAAAGCTTTAGTCTAAGTTACCATTTGGTGACAAACCACTCATTCCGTGGTGTGCATAGTCTATAGCCTTTTGACTCCAACTGGATATTGTGGTGTGCGTATAGCCTTTTGACTCCCACTGGATATTGTGGTGTGCGTATAGCCTGCTGACTCCAACTGGATATTGTGGTATGCGTATAGCCTGCTGACTCCAACTGGATATTGTGGTGTGCGTATAGCCTGCTAACTCCCACTGGATATTGTTGTGTGCCTTCTGACTCCCACTGAATATTGTGGTGTGCATATAGCCTTCTTACTCCAGTTGGATATTGTAGTGTGCAAATAGCTTTCTGACTTCCGGTGGATATTTGAACGGCTTAAGTCTTTTCTTGCTTTTTTTTTTTTTTGCAGCTGCTAGATATAGATAAAAATGAAGCGCATTGAGCGAGCGCTCGCTTATTCAAATTTCTATCTGCCCATACTGCTGTCTATCAGCCACCCACACGTTATTCCATAAACGTCTGCTTCATGTCTACATTCACGTCTAAGCATACGATTGGTGTATTAATAAACAATGTCTGGGGTTCCAGTCCAGGGTTGGAGAGAGGGGGTGGACGAGGGTGAGATAAAGACGTGGAGAAAATAAATTGTGTGTGTGTATGAGGGGGTGGGTGTGTAAAATATTGTGTGTTATTCTGCCTTGGTGTTGTTGTTGTTGTTTTTTGAGCTTACTCTGTCCAGAGCCCACGCATATTATTCATACACACGCATTGTAATATTCTCATCGTTTATCTCGCTATTTGTGAGACAGGGAATGGTATATACGTGGTAGCCAATATTATTTGCAGTGAGTGTGGTCCCCATTACCTATCAAGCGTTTTGTAGCATCATATGGGTAAACACATTTTGTCTTTCCCACGCATGCAAGATTGAATGCAAATATTATTTCGCTGTTGCTCTTTTCATGAGCTTTTTTTTTTTTTGAACCAGTCATGAAAACCCACGAGTTAACTTCATCCTATTTAAACATACATTACGTTGCAGAGCGAGACTTAAATCGCGGTTAAGCAGAGTACGTATGTAGTTAACAATATTTACTATTATTTCAGCGTGAAGACTTTAGAGTGAAGAAAACGAAAAAAGGATTTATAATATGTTCTATGTTTATGTGGTAAAACACTTGTGTTGTTTTGGGCGTCACTTGTGTAGAAATGCACGCATTTAACTAGGCGGGCTACATACCGTAGGCCGTACTTTTTTGTTGTTGTTAGTGATTAACGTCACGCCCTCCCCCCCCCCCCCCCCGCCCCCCCAATGTAAATCTAATGAGGAAGTAGATTTATGTCATAGATGCTTGAAACATTTATAAGTCAAATCCAACTGCCACATCGCATTTAATAACTTTAACAAGATTGAAAAAATAAATATTTACGCCATTAGACCGAGTTGACGCTTTAAATGACGTGCACATTTTTAATCTGGGATTGCTGTGAAATATACAGAAACAAATAAAATCTGCTTAGAAAATCATTCGCCCGATTGTTGTGTCTCTGTTTATTACAACCAACAGTATTTGTAAAATAGAGATTTATATTGTTCCTGTCTAGACTTTAGTGGGCGTTAATTATTATCAACATGCATTATTGGTTTAACTTAGCTCAGCTATTGTTAGTTGTTTGTTTTGGTGTTGTTGTTTTTTTTTTGTTGCTTAGGTGTTAATCTTGTTAAATGGAGTTTTGTGGGAGAATTTCCTGGTGGTATCTATTATTTAGTTGAATGCCTCACGTCTGCAAGGACCTCGAGTATGATGTGACATTTACAGCTCTTCAGTCTTCAAAATGTCACTCGGTCCGTGGAAGGTTAAAAAAAAGAAAAGACTGTGGGCCAGATATCCAGAGTCTGATCGATTTATATCTTGCGGCAGTCAAAGACCCGATCAGATATGATTGAATATGACGTTGGAGGCCGATGCTGGAAAGAGAAGGAGGAGAGGGGGTGGGGTAGCAGGTGGGATAGGGTCGGTTTGGCCCAGGTGGATATAGGAAAAATAGACATCAATACAATGATTACGTTTTTTTGTGGTACGTGTAGTAGCTAATGATTCCTTCTATATGAGGTCATTGGTTTCGGCTTGACTAGCCACCGCCATTTTGATTCTAGTCATTAGTGTTATGCTGTTCAAAACGTATCTCACACTACTCACAGAGATCATAAGCTCAACAATTTTACCAATTTTATATACAATAGCCATGTTTCTCCTGACTTTATGTTCTAAAATATCTCACTTCTTTTTTAATCATTAAAGAAAACGCTGTTCTATTAATAGTTTTGTTGTTTGTTTTCCCTACTGTTTGCTTGTACTATGTGACTAAAACTGTTCCCATGCTGTCAACTATGAGGTTTATAAGAATATAAATTTTATTAGAATCGGGGTCTTTTAAAAAAGAGTTTGTTTTTATAATGGTAGGTTAGTTTACACGGGGCAACGCGTTCGGCTGGCGTACCAAAGGTCCTGGGTTCGATTCCCGGTGAAGGCTAGGATTCTTTCCCGAGTCTGGAGGGCGTCCACGAGTCTGCATCAGACTCTGTTGGGTACTTGACTTTAGTTGGGGCTGTGCATTATGCTGGCCACACAATCACATATTATGCCACAGAAACGGGTTAACGCTGCTTCACCAGACCTATGTTCTTTACTTTACTTTTCAAGGTTAGGCTTGACCAAATGATTTAAATATTCTCTACATAAATCAAAGTAAAAATGCTTACAGTGTATTGTTCTGGCCACACACATTCTTGTCATGCTGTGGCTAGGAAAGTTGCAAATTGTTTTATACCGCTCCACCTTTGTTTTGTTTCATTTTCTGCCTACTTGTCTTCACCTGCGTAGGCCGCAGTAGGCTGACAGATTAGAGAAACGTTGTATTCCTGTTTGTCACATTACACTTAATGTCTGCTAATGTTTCATCGATTTATGGCGGGAATTGCGGAAATGTCATTTTTTGTTGTTGTTATTGTTTCGTTGTTGTTTTTAAAATATATTTTTTAAATCTTTATCAAGGCGTTGTATCTTGTTACTGGAGCGTGGGAGGGCAAGAGGAAATGACGTTATAATGTAAATATAGATAACTTCCGAGATGTGGAAGAATTAGAACAGTTAAACTCATACATTATTTAAATATCTCTCTTTCTGTCTCTCTTTGTCTCTCTCCCTGTCTCGTTGTCTCTCTCTCTTTCTTTAACATGTATATATATGTTGAGATAGTAGAGTGTAGTGGTAGAGACAGAGAAAGTGACTGTTAGTTAGGCTGCTTCTTGTGTTTTTTCTTAAATTAAATGCTGTTATTATATACATGTTGATGGACTTGTGTTCAGCGTTTATGTAGTATGTTATGTTGAATTACAGTTATGTTTATTATTCCCGCTGACGTCGTTTCTAAATTGCTTGGATGAAAGTTGGGCGTGAGAGTTAAGGATTCTTCAAGGGTATCAAACAGTCATTGAGATAAACTGTCCACCCTAGACGTAACAAAAACAAATATATGTTGAACTAGATTGTCAATCATTGCTTTTGATAGAGGGCTGCTCTCTTAATTACTGTACCTCGACTCCTGTCATATCTTAGACTTGATCCTGACATGTGCTAGTATTGCAATAAGCATAGAGCGTTTTACAATTGTTGCTCATCGAGGCTCAGTGGCCGAGCGGCAGCGCGTTCGGCTAGCGTACCAAGGGTCCTGAGCTCGAATCTTGAGTCTATCCAGCCCATACATTAGGGCTTAGGGCCTCATTTGGCGAAGTATCGGTAGAGGTAGCGCCGTTAAACGAGTTGTCGTTCGTAGACGTAATGTCGGTAGACCTACTGTTTGTATACGAAGTGTCCAAGACGAAAAATCTGTAGACGAGTTATAATTTAGTTGTATGTTATATAGATTATGCTGCTATTTTGTGTCATAAGTTTACATTGGGCAATTTTCAGAAAAATATTTCAATAGAGTTCGCGTAATGGATAATCTCTATATTCTGTGACCAAGACAATCCAGATATCGTTATGCTGTTCTATACATATTTGAGAAAACAGGCCATTTTAGGTCTTAAAAGTTTTCATTGCTTTTTTTTATAGCTGCCATTTACTGTGTTAAATATTTGAAATGTTTTTTGTTTTTTTCCACAAGTTCCTAGAGGCTATAGTTAGTACTAAGAACTTCCTTATAGAATTATGTCTCGATTTTTGCCAAGCCTCCAAAATGCCCTGGCCCTTTGACCACATTGTCACATTCCTGACGGAGGCGCTACTCATGGTATCAGAACAACCGGATGCGGCGCCGGCGTTTTTGACTCGGGGTTTCCCCCCCCCCCTCCCCTTCCAACCTTGACTCGTTCTCTGGCACTCGATGACGTGAGCGGTGGGCGGTGACCGCTTAAGACGGAAGTCAGCGACACTCCTGTGGCTCGGATAGAAAACAAACTATTGTGTATTTTTGGCTCGATGACGGACAAGTGAAGGTAGGTCAAGGTTAATCCGTATAGTGCTGCTGGGTGAATTGCGGCAATGGCCCAGAGGCCATCCACTTGTTACGTACGCATTTAGTTGGGATTGATTGGTTAGATTAAGGTGATTTTTCATACTGAGTGATGCGTACTTGGAGGGGTTGGGGGGATAGGGATTTGGCAATGTGTACCTACGCACAAATTCATATAGAGCCTGCGTAACATTGTGGCTTTTTTTTTTAAGGAAAGAAAGCCGCTCAGTTAAAAGACAGCTTAAACTCACATATATAAAAGTTAAACGCAAATACGTTTTTTTACGGGCATTGCATTGGATCACGAGAGTTGTTCACTCACTTGCATTCGTTAAAACACAAGACTCGCAAAATACCGATGTGCAATGATTCGTTATAAATGCAAACAAAAAAAATCTGAATTTTTTATTAATTGGAAGTAATTATTAACATTTGAATAAGACCAAACATTGATACATTACTGAAACCCGTACCTAGAACATATTTAGGTCTGATTTATACACTTTTCCATTTCTAGTAGATTTAGTATAAGTGTCTCTTTCGCCTGTAGATTTCCTTTTTCTTTGGCAGAGTTTATAAGACTATGAATGTTGCCTTTCTTTACTAAATGACAACTTTGACTTAAAACTCAAAGCAATCACCATTGGATGTCGGCTTTTTGGCATCGGAAAATTTCTATTGACACCGAACTCTATGAAGACCTGACGTAAGCAGACACTGTAAACTCGCTGTAAAGTAGACATGTAACTCTATGATGACCTGACGTAAGCAGACACTGTAAACTCGCTGTAAAGTAGACATGTAGCTCTATGATGACCTGACGTAAGCAGACACTGTAAACTCGCTGTAAAGTAGACATGTAACTCTATGAAGACCTGACGTAAGCAGACACTGTAAACTCGCTGTAAAGTAGACATGTAACTCTATGAAGACCTGACGTAAGCAGACACTGTAAACTCGCTGTAAAGTAGACATGTAACTCTATGATGACCTGACGTAAGCAGACACTGTAAACTCGCTGTAAAGTAGACATGTAACTCTATGATGACCTGACGTAAGCAGACACTGTAAACTCGCTGTAAAGTAGACATGTAACTCTATGATGACCTGACGTAAGCAGACACTGTAAACTCGCTGTAAAGTAGACATGTAACTCTATGATGACCTGACGTAAGCAGACACTGTAAACTCGCTGTAAAGTAGACATGTAACTCTATGATGACCTGACGTAAGCAGACACTGTAAACTCGCTGTAAAGTAGACATGTAACTCTATGATGACCTGACGTAAGCAGACACTGTAAACTCGCTGTAAAGTAGACATGTAACTCTATGATGACCTGACGTAAGCAGACACTGTAAACTCGCTGTAAAGTAGACATGTAACTCTATGATGACCTGACGTAAGCAGACACTGTAAACTCGCTGTAAAGTAGACATGTAACTCTATGATGACCTGACGTAAGCAGACACTGTAAACTCGCTGTAAAGTAGACATGTAACTCTATGATGACCTGACGTAAGCAGACACTGTAAACTCGCTGTAAAGTAGACATGTAACTCTATGATGACCTGACGTAAGCAGACACTGTAAACTCGCTGTAAAGTAGACATGTAACTCTATGATGACCTGACGTAAGCAGACACTGTAAACTCGCTGTAAAGTAGACATGTAACTCTATGATGACCTGACGTAAGCAGACACTGTAAACTCGCTGTAAAGTAGACATGTAACTCTATGATGACCTGACGTAAGCAGACACTGTAAACTCGCTGTAAAGTAGACATGTAACTCTATGATGACCTGACGTAAGCAGACACTGTAAACTCGCTGTAAAGTAGACATGTAACTCTATGATGACCTGACGTAAGCAGACACTGTAAACTCGCTGTAAAGTAGACATGTAACTCTATGATGACCTGACGTAAGCAGACACTGTAAACTCGCTGTAAAGTAGACATGTAACTCTATGATGACCTGACGTAAGCAGACACTGTAAACTCGCTGTAAAGTAGACATGTAACTCTATGATGACCTGACGTAAGCAGACACTGTAAACTCGCTGTAAAGTAGACATGTAACTCTATGATGACCTGACGTAAGCAGACACTGTAAACTCGCTGTAAAGTAGACATGTAACTCTATGATGACCTGACGTAAGCAGACACTGTAAACTCGCTGTAAAGTAGACATGTAACTCTATGATGACCTGACGTAAGCAGACACTGTAAACTCGCTGTAAAGTAGACATGTAACTCTATGATGACCTGACGTAAGCAGACACTGTGAACTCGCTGTAAAGTAGACATGTAACTCTATGATGACCTGACGTAAGCAGACACTGTAAACTCGCTGTAAAGTAGACATGTAACTCTATGATGACCTGACGTAAGCAGACACTGTGAACTCGCTGTAAAGTAGACATGTAACTCTATGATGACCTGACGTAAGCAGACACTGTAAACTCGCTGTAAAGTAGACATGTAACTCTATGATGACCTGACGTAAGCAGACACTGTAAACTCGCTGTAAAGTAGACATGTAACTCTATAAAGACCTGACGTAAGCAGACACTGTAAACTCGCTGTAAAGTAGACATGTAACTCTATGATGACCTGACGTAAGCAGACACTGTAAACTCGCTGTAAAGTAGACATGTAACTCTATGATGACCTGACGTAAGCAGACACTGTAAACTCGCTGTAAAGTAGACATGTAACTCTATA
The DNA here is from genome assembly GCA_949126835.1 of Anisus vortex. NCBI lineage: Eukaryota > Metazoa > Mollusca > Gastropoda > Planorbidae > Anisus > Anisus vortex. Next base: position 26,267,365 of record OX421502.1, on the reverse strand, counting down.
AAGACCTGACGTAAGCAGACACTGTAAACTCGCTGTAAAGTAGACATGTAACTCTATGATGACCTGACGTAAGCAGACACTGTAAACTCGCTGTAAAGTAGACATGTAACTCTATGATGACCTGACGTAAGCAGACACTGTAAACTCGCTGTAAAGTAGACATGTAACTCTATGATGACCTGACGTAAGCAGACACTGTAAACTCGCTGTAAAGTAGACATGTAACTCTATGATGACCTGACGTAAGCAGACACTGTAAACTCGCTGTAAAGTAGACATGTAACTCTATGATGACCTGACGTAAGCAGACACTGTAAACTCGCTGAAAAGTAGACATGTAACTCTATGATGACCTGACGTAAGCAGACACTGTAAACTCGCTGTAAAGTAGACATGTAACTCTATGAAGACCTGACGTAAGCAGACACTGTAAACTCGCTGTAAAGTAGACATGTAACTCTATGATGACCTGACGTAAGCAGACACTGTAAACTCGATGTAAAGTAGACATGTAACTCTATGAAGACCTGACGTAAGCAGACACTGTAAACTCGATGTAAAGTAGACATGTAACTCTATGAAGACCTGACGTAAGCAGACACTGTAAACTCGCTGTAAAGTAGACATGTAACTCTAAGCAACACTGCCAGAAGTAGATCCATGCCTCAGGATACCTCTGTTGACACAAAAACTGTTGTGCCCTGTCACAAAGTAAGATCTGGCATGTGAATACGTCTATTGGCAGAAATCTCTTATAGGAGGAGCCCTGTCAGAACACCCCTAATGATTGACTGTCAGGGCTCGAAGTCACAGCCCAATTATTCATCAGTGACCTTCCTCTAACTAGTACAGTTAAAACCAAGTAGATGTCATTTCATAAGGAATAAATTGAGTTTTTGTTTCTACTTTCTGCCGGGGTCAATAAGAAGGATGGCTAGCGGACTGCGTCGGAGAAACGCCACCTTCTTGACGTCATAAAAATGATTGTAAACACGCAAGGAATCTTCAAGGAGAAATCCAATGCATTGATTTATATCTCAATCTGCCTGCATCTTATATTGCAGGGTTATGAGATCATACACATCTAAGTCTCTCTCTCTCTCTCTCCCTCTCTCTCTCTCTCTCTCTCTCTCTCTCTCCCTCTCTCTCTCTCTCCCTCTCTCTCGCTCTCTGTCTGACTCACTCCGCCCACTCTATTTCTCTATCTCTCACTATCCCATACGTCACACTACTCCCCCCATCTCATTCTGTTTGTCTATTTCTCCATTGCGCAACATTACTAATATTGCTAATTACTGCCATTAACATGTAGTTTATCAGCTGTTTTATGTGAAGGTTTTGTGTGAGCTTACATCGGTAGTTATAGATTCGAGAACACAGGCGGGGGGAGTTATAGGGCGTTTGGCCTATATCAGTATATATAGAGAGCTTAATCACACAGTTAAAGATTTGCACCAGTTGCATGATTGTACAAGTGACCGTTAGGACCCCCCCCCCCCTTACAACAATCACAATGCCTAACATAATACTTAATCATACTCCGGATTGATTTCTTAGAAACAGAGGTTTGGGATCAGATTCTTGTCTCAGAGATAGATATTATAATGTGTCTCACATTCACCTTAGAGAACCAGAGCTAGACCTATATCTTAGATTCACGTGTTACATTTAGATCTTTTTCTCAGATTCAAGTCATAGTTTTATCTCAGATAATTCAGATGCATTTCTAGCATTTATATTTTTTAATTTCATATTCATGTTTTTAGAATTAGATCTAGATCTACATCTCAGATTCCTGTTTAACATTTAGAGCCCCATTCTAGGTATTTAAGTTGTGATTTTTTTATCGCGTAAGACAATTGGGTCTCATAATTTGTACATGTTTAACATTTAGAGCCCCATTCTAGGTATTTAAGTTGTGATTTTTTTATCGCGTAAGACAATTGGGTCTCATAATTTGTACTTGGTTAACATTTAGAGCCCCATTCTAGGTATTTAAGTTGTGATTTTTTTATCGCGTAAGACAATTGGGTCTCATAATTTGTACTTGTTTAACATTTAGAGCCCAATGCTAGGTATTTAAGTTGTGATTTTTTTATCGCGCAAGACAATTGGGTCTCATAATTTGTACTTGTTTAACATTTAGAGCCCAATGCTAGGTATTTAAGTTGTGATTTTTTTTTATCGCGTAAGACAAATAGGTCTCATAATTTTTTCATTGCTTTAGCAGATAGGTTCTCAACCTTTTTCGGCTCACCGCCCCCTTTTACAATTTTTTTCCGCTCGCCGTCCCCAACTTAATTTTTATTAAACATAAATATAATTAATTCTAAAACAAATTTATTTGTATTATTATTTAGATATATAAGAGACTTATTAAATAGCACTATATCATATAATTTCTGCAATTATTAATGTTTAACATATAAACTCATTAAATGGACAAAACAATTAATGCAGGAAAGGTTTTTTTAACAACTGTTTAACATAAATTAATTTAATCCTCTAATAATTAAATCTTGTTATGAATACCATAATGTGGAATGCATATAAAGAACAAATATCATTAATATAAGCATATTATTATGTTAGGGCGACAGTTCGGTGAACCAACAATAGGACCAGCCAGCCGCACACCATATTTGCCAAATACTGACCCCTACTTCATCGAAAAGTCATTGCGATTCATATTTCTTCTTAATTTAATAATATAATGTATTTTTGTGGGATATCAGATTTAACAGCACTTGCGTTTACATCATATTTCATCCAAAAACTAATAGATTCATATATCTGAGGTGTTTAAATTATATCAAGTACGTTTGTACCGCCCACTTCCCTTTCACCACCCCCCCCAATCGCCCCCGGGAATGTTAGCGCCCCCCTACAGCCTCTCACAACCCCCCCTCCCCGAGGGGGGGGGGGCGATATCGCCCCTGTTGAGAACCTATGCTTTATCAGATATTTAGACACTATTGTCACAGATTCACAGTGTGAATTTCATACAAATAAGCCCACGAATCTGGTCTGGCTTCATTCTTGGTCATCAAGCCTTGATCCGCGATGAAATGACAACTACACCAACCACAACTCACCTGGCACCTCTCAACTCTCAGCGGCCATTAGCCTCGACTTTGTCAAATTATAGATATAATTTGTCTTTTCATTACGCAGGAGTAATCTCTCCTCCCCCTCCCCCCTCAACCCCCAATCACGCACCCGCCCCTGCCCTGTCATCAGACACACGCCACCACTCATGCCCCTCTCTTTCTCCCTCACCCCCTTCCGATTCTCTTCGGGTTAACCGTCTGAGACTAATGCAAATGGTTTTCAGAGAGCTTCTTGCAGTGTCTTTCCATATATTGTTTTTATTGATTGCAAGTTGATTTTTTTTAAAATCATTTCCTGCGAGAGATTTTTTGTCTTTGCACGCGTGCTTGTAAATAGTCTGTGTGAGTGTGTATATATTGTCATGTATATTGTTTTTCCAAGAATTGGAACACGCAATGTTTATTCTCCTCTCTCTCTCTTTTCTTACTACACGCGATATTAGGACGTTTAGTAGGAAAACGAAAGGTTCTAGGTAATGCTGGGATTCTGTGTTGATCTCAAATTCTCAGAGTCTGGGAACGACTCATTATTTAATAGGGGAAGTTCATATCGTTTTGTTATGAGTTTTGTAATGTTACCATGATTTTCACCCCTACTGGTAGTGGGTCTGTCCCTTGCACCACTCGGATAGTATTTAATGATTTGTTTTGTCTGAAAGACAGAGAGTTTCAAAATATGTTCCTTTGAACGTTTGTGTTTGCACTATTTTATTCTAACTGTACATAATAGATATATTGTATATATTGAACATACCACCTGAAATAAACTATCAACAACAGTTACACTGAAGCTTCTTTGTCAAGTTACTATCCTATTGTGTTGTATACATTACTATAAGATTTATCTACTACCATAATTTACAAGAAAGGAAATGTTGGAATACAAATACTGAATTTGTGCCCAGGACTATAAGAAGAGTTCGTGTAATACTGAAACATAAATACTAATAATTAAAGTCTCCCCTAGGACTAACGAGAATTATCAGCAAGATCTACACAGCTCTGGCCACAAGGGGATTGTGGACGTAACAAAATTTGGTGGTCTCGCCCGGTATATTTGAGTTCTACTTTTCCTGACCTAGGATTGACAAGATTTGGTAGTCTCGTTCGGTAGATTTGAGTTCTACTTTTCTTGATCTAGGATTGAAAAAAATTTGTTGATCTCGTCTGGAAAATTTGAGTTATATTTTTTCCTGACCTATAAATATTTTGTGACATTAGTAGTACTGAGAGCGGCATATTTGTGTTTCGTTTTCAGGACTGTGAAACTATTCTTTTTAAAAAGAGGAGAGAACTGGTTTGCGTTTTTATTCCTGGGGAAGTGTGAAGATTCCACGAAGTGTTTAATATTATATTGTGCAAATTTCTGGACAAATCGTAAGTTGGAACTTTATATTTTATTATACAATATATACTACTCTACTATAACAAATATTTCGAACGCTATACTATGGCTTCGAATATATCAAGTGAGGAACTTAATGCCATGTCATTTGCTGAACTAAAAGAATTAGCTGAGTCCTTTGGGATTGAGGCAGGACAGGCAAGACCTAATCGTAATCGTTTGACCAAAGAAATTATGACATGTTTGAACGGGCAGAATGCCATGAACACTGGTAGTGTAGTTGAAGTGGGACAGAACGATATCAATGAAGGTTATGTAGCTCCCAGTGGGGGCGAGGTAATTGCCCACGGAGACGAGGTAAGAAATATGTCATCTAGATCATCAAACAATGATGAAGATGAAGGGTTGAGTGAAAACCTAAAATTCCAATTAGCTATGAAGAGAATGGAATTGGAAAGAATTAGGATAGAAAATGAAAGAATTAGGATTGAAAGCAGAGAAAGGATAGAGATGGCACGCATGAACAGACCTGACCATCGTAGGGACAGCAATGGTATGGATATTAGCGCAATGAAGCAACACTTGCCTATATTCAGAGAAGAAGATGTTCAAGATTTCTTTTTGCTTTTTGAGAGGATAGCTGTAGATTATCAGTTCCCTGATGATAAGATGGCTTTATTGTTAAGGTCAACTCTCAACAAAGGAAAAGCATTGGACGTAGTGTTGAGTTTAACACCCGAGGAAATAAATGACTATGAAGTAATCAAAGATAGGGTGCTAAAAAGTTATTCCCTGACACCAGAAAAATATAGAAAGCTATTTAGAGACAGAAAGAAGGCATATGATCAAACTCATGTAGACTTTTTGAGACAAAAGGAGAAAATGTTAGAACAGTGGCTAAGGTCACAGAATGTAAGTGAGTTTGATAAACTCAAGAACCTAATATTGTTTGAGGAATTCAATGATTGTATTCGAGTGGATATTAAAACTCACATCTCAGACCGAGGGGTTGAAGATGTGCATGAAGCTGCTAGATTGGCAGATAACTATGCCATAATTCACGCCAGCATAAAGCCATATTATGCTGACAAACCCAAAGTGCACAAACCAGAGTCCAAGGAGGCTAGTAAACCAAAAGAGACAAGTGAAAACAATAATAAGAACAGTGGTGTAAATAATAATAGTAACTTAGTTCATTTCAGGAAGCAGACAGATGTAAATAAAGCAAAGGTGGTATGTTTCAATTGCAAGAAAGAGGGCCACATGAAGAAAGATTGTTGGATCCTTACCAAGAAGCAAGGTGCTATTCTACACTGTGCCAGAGTGCAGAAAGATAGCAAGCAGACAGAAGAAGTGTGCAACACAGGGTCAAGAAACTCAAAAGAAATGCGGCCGGCATCGCCCATAGTTGTGGAGTCGATGGTTTTTGAGAACAGTCTATCTAAGGTAAAAGAGAATAGCTGTACTCAATCTATTATGCTTTCAGAAGGCCGTGAGGAACAGATGGTTCCTGAAGTCCCGGAAGAGGACGACCTATCCGATTTTCGACCCTTTGTCTACGAGGGGACAGTGTCGACAGAAGTCGATGTACTCAGCAAGAAGAAAATACAGATATTACGTGACACGGGTTCTGCTGTCAGCGTGATCCTGGAGGGCAGTGTGCCGTTAACGGATGCCACCAGTACCGGTGAGTCTGTTGTGCTGAGAGGTGCTAGTATGGAGGCTGTGGAAGCTCCACTGCACAGAATAAAACTCGAGTCGGATATTTTTACAGGTAACATCGTAGTGGGAGTGTGGCGCGCACTACCCGTCAAAGGCGTTTCCATGATATTAGGAAATGACATTATGGGCGGCAGAGTCACTGTCGAGCCCATGGTTAAAGTGTTGGAGACAAAGATGGCGGAGGACAAAAACCTACGTCCTGCCAATGAACGCCCAACATGTGCACTGACAAGAGCAATGCAGAAAAAGAAGTCGGTAAAGACTCCTGCTACGCCGTGTAGTGCAACGAAAGATGTGCTTGTCTGTTCTGAAGACACACATGCGAATGAAACAGTGATAACAGAAACACCTGACATCGATTTAAGTGCTACGTTCTTTGCTGAACTAACAACTGGTGATGCAACCGAGAACGATAACATTTTGTCACCAAAGCAGAAATTGGTGAAAGAACAATTGAATGACGAAGTAATAATGCAACTCAGAATGAAAGCTGTTGATGAAAAGACTGCAGATGCAATGGCGGAATGTTTCTACATAAAAGATGAAGTGTTGATGAGAAAGTCGAAACCGCTCAACTCAGGTACAAACGAGTGGGACAGTATTCACCAGATTGTAATACCTAAGTGCTATCGTCAAGATATACTGCGTATGGCGCATGATCTTCCTTTCGCTGGTCACATGGGAGTCCGAAAAACGCACCACCGTATCCTCCTTTACTTCTACTGGCCAGGACTGAGAAGAGACGTCGAACAATACTGCAAGACTTGCCACGTATGCCAAATGGTAGGACGTCCTAACCAACGAATTCCTGTCGCTCCACTCCAGCCGATACCAGCGTTGGACGAACCATTCAGTCATATACTCATTGATTGCGTGGGCCCGTTGCCGAAAACAAAAGCCGGTTTTCAATACCTGCTCACAGTCATGTGTTCATCCACTCGCTTCCCGGAAGCCATTCCGTTGCGGAACATAACAACAGTGAAGGTGGTAGACGCCCTGACAAATTTCTTCACACGTTATGGCCTACCGAAGACAGTACAGTCCGACCAGGGGACTAACTTTACTTCGAACATTTTCAAACAAGTCATGGAACAATTAGGGATAAGCCATAGGCTATCAAGTGCCTATCATCCTGAGAGCCAGGGAGCTCTGGAAAGGTTTCATCAGACATTAAAATCGATGCTTAAAAAGTACTGTTATGAAAACGAGAAAGACTGGGATAAGGGTGTGCCTTATGTACTGTTCGCTGCAAGGGAGGCCACTCAGGAATCCCTGGGGTTTAGCCCATTCGAACTTGTGTATGGACACTCAGTCAGAGGTCCGTTGAAACTTCTACATGAAACTTGGCTAACGGACAGTGAACCGATTGGACTTTTGTCATATGTAGATAAATTTAAAAATAGGCTTTATCATGCTTTTAACCATGTGAAGATTCATTTTCCACAGATGCAGGAGCGTATGAGACAGAACTATGACCGTAAAGCTACAGCTAGAACTTTTGCACCAGGTGACAAAGTTCTTGTGTTTCTACCTTTGCAAAATCAGCCTTTAAGTGCAAAGTTTAGTGGACCCTATGAGATAGAGTCAAAGCTTGGCGAGGTCAATTATTTGATAAAGACTCCTGACCGGAGACAAAAGCAGAGGGTATGCCATATTAATTTGCTTAAGCCCTATGTTTCCAGGGAAAAGAGTAAACCACGGGAGGTCCCCATGATTTCATTAGCTAGGGTCCCGACGGATTTATCTAGGATAGAATATAAGTTTGCAGAAAGTAAACTTAATAATACAGATGCCCTTAAGAGTTTAGATACAAGGCTAGAACATCTTCCGGTAGAAGATAAGGAGAAGATTATTGAGCTGGTACATGAATATAAGTCACTGTTTACAGATGTTCCCAGGAGGACACATCTAATAGAACACGATGTAGTATTAACTGAGGGTGCCAGGCCAATTAAACAGCATCCATATAGAGTTAACCCCATCAGACTTGAACATATTAGAGCAGAGGTGAAGTATATGTTAGAAAATGACATAGTGGAAGAATGTGATAGCGAATGGTCTTCACCCTGTGTGTTGGTACCAAAAGCCGACAACACATTGCGGTTTTGTACAGACTTTAGGAAATTAAATAATTTGACAAAGACTGACTCGTATCCCATTCCTCGTATTGATGACCTCATTGATAAGATAGGTGATGCGACGTATGTGACAAAAATTGATATTCTCTCCGCGTACTTTCAGATTCCTTTGACGCCACGGGCACAGGAAGTATCCGCGTTTGTGACACCTGACGGACTTTACAGGTATAAGGTCATGCCATTCGGACTCCGTAATGCCCCTGCGACGTTTCAAAGGCTTATAAACACCCTCACTCGCGGTATCTTCCAGTGTAATGCCTACCTCGACGACATAGTGGTGTATAGTACAGATTTCAAGACACATGTCAGTCAACTACGACACTTGTTTGAACGACTGAATAACGCCAATTTGACAATAAACCTGGCTAAGAGTCAGTTTGGACATGCCACTATCGAGTATCTTGGACATGTAGTGGGTGGTGGAAAGGTTAAACCAGTAAATGCTAAAATAGAAGCTATTCAGAATGTCCCAGTGCCACAGACAAGGAAACAACTCCGTAGTTACCTTGGAATGGCCGGGTATTATCGTAAGTTTTGCCAGGACTTTTCTACGGTAGCTTGCCCCTTAACTGACCTACTAAAGAAGAACAATCGCTTTGTTTGGTCTGACAAGTGCCAAAAGGCGTTTGATGAGTTGAAGTTAAGATTATCCAGGGCACCTATTTTGGTGACCCCGCGTTTTGATAGACCCTTTAAAATTGCAGTAGACGCGTGCGATACTGGGATGGGAGCGGTGCTGACTCAGCAGGATGACCACGGAGAGGAGCACCCGGTGTGCTACCACTCACAGAAATTCAATATCCATGAACGTAATTATAATACAAGTGAGAAGGAACTTTTAGGGTTGATCCTAGCGTTAAAACAGTTTGATTTCTATGTAAACAGCTCTGGGTACCCGATAGAAATACTGACCGACCACAACCCTCTGACTTTTCTCTCCAGGGTCAAGCAAAACCAGAGGCTTGTTAGATGGAGCTTATTCCTCCAAGCCTATGACTTAAACATAAAACACCTGAGGGGTAGGGACAACGTCACAGCTGATACTCTATCTCGGGTGCTACATGATTGACTGAATAACCCATACTTCTTTTTCAGATCATCTCACTTATTCATTAAGAATGTGTCATGATAACCTATCATTCGTTTGAATTTTGATCATGGAATACCTATAGAATACTTGTATCATACAGAAGTCAAGTCTTTTGAAAGTATTAATAATTCTTATAATCATGTATAATATTGATGTTCTGATATATTTTAAATTCATTTGATTATGGAAAAGAAATTCCATTTAAATGTTGATGCATGATGCAATAAATATATAATATGCACGTATTTACTTGATATGGATGGATAAAAGTAATTGTCATCACATGCAATTAAGTGGGAAAACTTTGAGCTAGTTGATTTATTATCTTGTTTTATTTTAGTTAATGAATGGAACTAAATAATAATATGTACAATTTTTATCTTAGAAAGAGATGTAATATCAATTGGTATAAATTAATAGATAATATTGGAAATCTATTGCTAAATTGTTATATCATGGTAATAGAATGGGAAAAACTAGTGGATATTCACTATGTTGTATAGGATGTTATATATTCCATATATCCGGGAATGGAGGGAAACAAAGGTACCTAAAGGTGGGCACTCATTCAACCCTGAACAATCTTTTATATTAAACTTTTAAATTTGCCAAAAACGCATAATAGTGGATTACATTTTAATATTTAGATTACTGTAGTAATCGTAACTAGAGTGTATTTTCTCCTCGTATTTGAGAAAAGGGGAAGTATCATCATCTTAGGTATGAACCCTGTTAATGTCAAGTTGACACTGTAATTTAAAGGGGAAGTAACCTATAGTTTGATTCGAGTTATGTATTACTTATCTTTTGGTTTGTATATTAGAAGTAAACTGTTGAAAATTGACAGAGTTTGAGCAATGTTATATTTGTTTAAATAGATTAAGACTTTTTGCAAATTTTGGTGGAAATCCACACAACTGTACATAGTTAAAATAAGAATGACTAGAATATTTTTGAATTATTTGTACTTGTTGAGACATTAGTTAATATTAATACTAACGGGGAAATATTTGTCCATCACGTTATAATCACAATTACCATTGGGTAGTGACACTTTTTATAATTTAGTTGTGCCAGTGAGCCATGTTTGCTTAAATTGTCTTATAATCTTCCATTGATTGTTGGTTATTAAAACGATAGTGTTAAGTACGAAAAATGTACCATGTTGAGTATTACTTGGGTAATTATGGTACATTATTTCTTTCATTGGGTGGGGGCGTGTCATGTATATTGTTTTTCCAAGAATTGGAACACGCAATGTTTATTCTCCTCTCTCTCTCTTTTCTTACTACACGCGATATTAGGACGTTTAGTAGGAAAACGAAAGGTTCTAGGTAATGCTGGGATTCTGTGTTGATCTCAAATTCTCAGAGTCTGGGAACGACTCATTATTTAATAGGGGAAGTTCATATCGTTTTGTTATGAGTTTTGTAATGTTACCATGATTTTCACCCCTACTGGTAGTGGGTCTGTCCCTTGCACCACTCGGATAGTATTTAATGATTTGTTTTGTCTGAAAGACAGAGAGTTTCAAAATATGTTCCTTTGAACGTTTGTGTTTGCACTATTTTATTCTAACTGTACATAATAGATATATTGTATATATTGAACATACCACCTGAAATAAACTATCAACAACAGTTACACTGAAGCTTCTTTGTCAAGTTACTATCCTATTGTGTTGTATACATTACTATAAGATTTATCTACTACCATAATTTACAAGAAAGGAAATGTTGGAATACAAATACTGAATTTGTGCCCAGGACTATAAGAAGAGTTCGTGTAATACTGAAACATAAATACTAATAATTAAAGTCTCCCCTAGGACTAACGAGAATTATCAGCAAGATCTACACAGATTGTGGACGTAACAATATATACTCATATTATGAATGTGTTTGTGTGTATGTGTCAAAGAGAGTCTCTACCCAGCTATTTGTTGTCTAAAACAAAATCAGCAGCAAGCTATTGTCCGTGTGAGACGGTTTTAACGCCATGAATGAACAGGGGGTGTTGTGGGGTGAAAATGTGCTAACCGAATTACTTTAACTGTGATGAATGGTCTGGGAAATTGAAGGAATAAAGAAGCAAGCAAAGCGGTTAATTAAGGAAGATTATGGACACAATAGTTTTAGCATCTACAATTCTATAATGGAATGAGTTAGTTGTTTATTGTCTTTATGGGTCTTGTGTTTTTATAATTCATGCATTGTTACTTGCTTTTTTATTTCATTTTTTTATATATATATTTTTTTTTTTTTGTTAGTGGCGATAAGACCTGTGGTAAAGTAATGGGAAAAAATATATTAGTTTTATGTTTGCTTGTAATTCTCTCTCTCTCTCTCTTTCTCTTTCTCTTACTCTCTCCCTCTTTCTCTCTCACTTTCTTACACACACTCACTTTCACACACCCGTGTTCCCTTTCTATATAGATGAAAGCCGTCCTCGCTTACAACAGTAAAAACACAAATGAATTTCACAATGCCGTTAAAGCGATTTTAATTAGTCATTACAACTGGCCTTTATTATGCCAATCCCGTAATTACTTCATTCTATTACAACATTCGTTTTGAAAAAAAATATTCGCATTTCCATTTACTGAAACGCATTAGAAATTAAACCTAAACAAACCACAGATAGAACTAAAAAGGTTCGCTGTAGAGAAATCGTGTCAATTGTTGTATTTCAACAGTTGTTGGTGAATCAAATGAATGCTATTCATCATTTTGTTCTAGGGAAATACTTCGAGAAAACATCTTTTGTGATGAGATTTAAAATTCGCTGATTGGAAATTCACAATTCTATGCTTAGTTTTGAGCACCTTAAAACCAGCGATTCTTTAAGGCCGGGCAGCTAACCTGGGCAGGAAAGCAAAGTTACCCGGCTCGCAAAATAAAGGGGGAAAAAAAGTCTAAATCCAGGTCTAGATTAGAAAAATATGCTGTAAGTCAGGGGTCGGGAGTCGGGAACCTTTTTGTATGAGAGAGCCATGGACATCACATATTTTGAAAAGTAATTCTGTGAGAGCCATACATTATGTTTAAAACTAAAAATTCAAGTACATGTGTGCATTTTCTGTAATTTCAACACTAAAAGTACAATAATTAATTATGTCTCTGAATTCTTTTTAATAACACTGTTTTGCTGTTGCTAATCAATAATGAGTATTTCTTACCATTAATCCTACTTCTGGTGCTGCAATGCAATTAATATGTAGATCATAGGAATCTAAAGTCTAAACTTAGACTCTAAAGAAACATTTTTTTTATAATCGAACATTTGTCTGCGAGCCAGATGCAGCCATCAATAGAGCCACATCTGGCTCGCGAGCCATAGGTTCCCCACCCCTGCTATAAGTGGATCTATTATCTATCTACATGTATAGATTTATACAATTTATATTTTGCATCATGCGGACAGTTTGTGAGATTTTTTAAAACCCGATTTTAGCTACTGTAGGAAACACACATCACATTCATTGAGTATAGACGACTATAATCATGGAACTAATGTTTATATTTATAGCTGCTATCTCTTACTTAATGGCCAGTATGGGCAAATACGCATTTCACTAGGCAAGCTCTTGTATAGGAACAACATGGCCTAGACAAAAGAGGTTGACCCAAGAACACATGGTGCAGTGAAGTAGAAATGATTTTCAGCTGACTGGGAAGAGTTGGAAAAAAAGGTTAGAGAAGATAGCTAGAGACAGGCGGAAGTGGAAAGAAACTGTTGATTTCATGTGATAATGGCGAAGAAAAACAATGGGTGTTAAGAATGCTTTAAGGGCCACAAAGTGAGCAGTATAAAAATGATCGGTTGAAGTATTATTTGTGTTTGTGAAACGGTAAACATGTGCATAGAAAATATTAGAAGTCGAAATGTGAATAGAAAAACATCAAGAAAAAAGTCCTGAGTAATGTTACAGAAATTTACTTACCGTTATGCCGATTGAAATGTGGCTCATAATTCTTTTTGGTTTTCCCATCAAACAACAGTGTGTGTGTTTGTGCGACAGTGTGCGAGAGTGTGTGTGTGTGTGTGTGTCTCGGGTGGAATCCTCTATCTCTTTTTCTCTGCTTCTTCTTTGAGTGGATTGATGTCCGAATTGTGACCCGTGGGCCAAGGATTAGCCAGACAAGTTGATGTCACGTGACGTGAATACGTTTATTATACCAGGGCAAATGTATTCCTCCCATCGGTTGAGATTGAATTTGTTTTTTTTTGTTGCTTTTTATGACGTGTGTTGATTCCGTGAACTCGAGAAAATCTACAAATTTGATTCCGGCGCATTCATTTTTTTTCTACTCTTGTTTTTTTGTGTTAGTTTCTAATAAAGAAATCTTTGTACAGCTAAAAGGATTTCCATTTGGATAACTTTTAGAAATATATTTATTTTAAAAATCTTTCTACGTTTGAAAAGTTTGAGGGAATTAACTTAAGTGTATCTTGTTATGGTGTCACGTCTGCCGCTTGCATTTCAATATTTGAATATGGGATATGGGGAGATATTTTGAATACAATATGGATAAAGGTTACGCAAATTTCTCCCTCATTATGCTTTTCGCTGTATATCTTGTTATCATAATGAGATGTGTAATTTATTCAAATAAAGAGAGAGAAAAACAACAACAAGAAGGCGAAATGACATTGGCTTCATCCGGATGGAAAGAAAGACTGTGCATATGTAAATGTTAGACACGATCTCTCTGGTCATGTGATGTAGAGCTATGGTGTTGTCTTCAACGGCGTCTGCACATTTTTAAGTTTTGAATACATTTTCAGCTAAAGACTTAATAATCCTAGTGTAAGGGTTCATACCGATTTGGGGGGAGGGGAAAGACCTATTCGAACTCTTTTTTTTTTTTTTGGACAGGGAAAAACTGACTTGATTTGTTACATTTTAGAGAAAAATAACTTCATTCTTCAGGTTTGGGAACAAAACTGACTTGACATTTAAAAGTTTGTGAAAGTTTTGAAAAACTGTGCTTCCCATTCTGGTCGATCTATCATCTGTCCATTGTATCAGTATCATTATCTGGGCAGTTCGTTTGTAATGGAATGTCCCGCTGCGATGGATGAAACGCATTAAAAACACGACACTGTAATCATTGAGCAAACTGTACACGTCTGAGAGGAACAGCTGACAGTAAACGAGTGGAGGTGCCGTCCATAAATGACGTCACGCAAATAAGGGAAGGGTCTCATAGATTAAAAAAGGATTTGCGACGCGCTGGAGGGAAAGGGTTTTAACAATGTGAGGTCACATACTAATAACATTTCCAATTTTACAAGGTTCACATAATGAACTCTTAGACTTGTGTGTTGTTATTATTTTATTGGGAGGAGGGTGCAGAGGTTTGTGCCGTTATATTACAGGAGGGGTCCGACTTTTTGTGACGATTTTGTAATAATGGGCCCAAATAGCGTGACGTCATTTATGGACAGCTCCATCAATCCGATAACTTCCTTTGAACACATGTTGATGGCGATGGATCTAGATTCTATTATGTTTTCATATAATATAGTCTGGTCTTTCAGGTAGCAGGAATATTTTATGTAATTCAAATTTTAATGAAAATAAATACATTATTTTTCATCTGTTTGTTTTTCTTTTATTGTCATTATTCTTTAAAGGTTTCGTTGAAGCGTTCTATCCTTCTATCTATATTATACTATCGATGTGCGTAAGAAAAAATTGACACTGCCAGTTTTCTCGGTGCTTTCAGCATTTCTTTGATGCCTGTTTGAATGCGCATTTAAAAAATACATGAAAAGATATTTACCTTGAAATGGAAGAAGACAAAAACAAACCCTTACTAAACTCGATAGGTTGAAAATCTGTGCAGTCGGAAGCAAATGTCATGTCAATATGTCTGGCTCATTTGTGATGTTTTCAGTTCAGTAAATATTCAAACTTAGGTCAAGAGTTTTTTTTGTTGTTTTTTTTTTGTGGTTTGTTTCTTTGTGCTTTATTTTAGTTTCTGTTTTGTTGCTTTTCAGAATTCTTTAACTGGGCACTTGGTTAATAAAATTAAATAGCATGGCACAATACAACGGTAGCATACGGCATTATTAACACGGTCTAAACACTACACCAGTTACAGAGAATGGATTGTATTTATAAAAAAGCAGACAACAAACTTGAAGGACGCGTCCCACAATGCATTTACTTTTTTCTTGTTATTTTCTTCTTCATGTTCTTGAATTCATCTAATGTTATTTCCTGTTCAAAACTCTTTAAGCCCTGGCAGTTTTCTCTGATGATGAAGTCAATTTGTCCATGCTTGCTTTCTACTGATGTCTGTCAAGCGTACCAATATTTTTAGTTTTTTTGTTGTTGTTGTTTTTTTTTGTTGTTTTTTGACATGTCGTCATAGTGACATTTGACAATTTTCATAATAATAAACCTCTTTTTGTAATATTCTTCTGCTATTCTGTTGTTGTCGTTTTGTTGTTGTTTGCTTTAAAATGATTCCATGATTTCATTCTTTTTTCCTTGTCTTGTAACTCTTAGAAGCCTTTTGTGTTTGTCTAGTTTCAGTTGGAACTAACGATCTTTATGTTAAAAAACAAATAACCATGATCTATACTTACGGTGTACTGAAACGACCTTCTGTATCACAACGCCATGGAACTTTCTTAACAATTTATTCTTGGTTTACACGTTCGTACAAACTTTCTGTTAACCCATTTGGCACTTTAAATATCTGATTATTATGCATTACAATCTTGTGGAAAGTATTTTTTGAAAAAAAACATGTATGTTTCTTGCAGTTGGTTGTTCCATTAATAAGCTGTGTTCTGAAAAAAAAAAACAACTTAAAACAAGTAGATTATTTCCTGTAAGAAGGGATTTTGTCGACGACGAATTGTCTCACAGCTTAGCATGCAATGCTCGGGATAAAAGACAACTCTTCAAGTGGTGGTCTATTCAAGAGATTCCATGTTCTATACATTTCAATCTGTTGAATACTTGTAACGTCATGAGTTCTTGTTCTCAGAACGTTATCACTGTGCTATATACAGTATAATTTGCTGGGCTCACATGGGTTGGGAACGTTTGGGAAAAAACAAAAGTTATCTTTTAATCAAAGTCGGGAACATTTGGAAAAGTTTGTTATTTTGTATATAATGAACGAAGCAGCGCAATAAAGAATATTAAAAAAAAAATAGTTTATCAAAAAGGAATCCTATCTTATATCAAGAAATTACTTCATATATTATTATATATGTTTAACATGTTTTCAGTAGCTGTTTTTATGAGTTCACTGAATCCACATGGATTTCGGAATAATTTTGGAATTTTTGTATTGATTTTGGAGTCAGAACTTACTTAACTTAAGCTAAAACTTTATATGAAATGTAGAGAATTAAGGATAAGGACTTGACGCAATTGCGTCTTCCGTAAGTCACTGACGAAGATTACTACTGTAATACGGCCGACGTGAAAGTTTCTGTTTCATTTCTGTTTAGTTTTAATTCTTTTTGTTATTTTTTTTAATAAACATTAAAAAATATATATATTTAACGATCTTTTAGGCACCAGAGAGAAAAAAAAAGAGTAATTAAACTCAGATTGGTAGAGAATGTACCTTAGAAGAATATAGATTACTAGTGGTTATGCCCGTCAAAATGACGGAGAAACGAATGACTACAATGTGTTTTGTTAAGAGAGAAAGAAAAGAGACTATTACAATAAAGACAATATTGATTATAGATTGATCTTTGCATGTTTTCAGTTTAATATTACACGGCGAAGTATTTTTTTAGGTTTAAAGTATAAAGTCTATATCTTGATGTGTAGTTTCAATGATGTGTAGTTTTTTTTAGTGCCTTATTTTCTTTTTTTTTTAGTTAAATTTTAATAAAAAAAAAAACAATGAATAAAAAAGTGCTATAAAAACATAAGGAGAAAAATACAATGAAGTCTTAAAAACAAGACCAGAAATAGACATACATCTAGTTGTGAATGTTTGTGTATTTGCCTTTGGGTATGTGTGTGTGTGTCTGAATGTGTGCATTTGGGTATTTGTGTGTGTGTCTGAATGTGTGCATTTGGGTATATGTGTGTGTGTCTGAATGCGTGCCTTAGGGTGTGTGTGTGTGTCTGAATGCGTGCCTTAGGGTGTGTGTGTGTGTCTGAATGCGTGCCTTAGGGTGTGTGTGTGTGTCTGAATGTGTGCCTTAGGGTGTGTGTGTGTGTCTGAATGCGTGCCTTAGGGTGTGTGTGTGTGTCTGAATGCGTGCCTTAGGGTGTGTGTGTGTGTCTGAATGCGTGCCTTAGGGTGTGTGTGTGTGTCTGAATGCGTGCCTTAGGGTGTGTGTGTGTGTCTGAATGCGTGCCTTAGGGTGTGTGTGTGTGTCTGAATGCGTGCCTTAGGGTGTGTGTGTGTGTCTGAATGCGTGCCTTAGGGTGTGTGTGTGTGTCTGAATGCGTGCCTTAGAAACAAAAACAAAAAAGATGATGAAAAGTGTCTAGAAATTAAAAATATAATCTTGGTGAACAGGAAACAAAACCACTGACGACGCGAGACAGTCTGTTGACACTTGGTCTGACACATTCATTTCCGGAATTTTGTACACGGAATTTTATTGCTGCTATATTAGGATTGAAAAATCTAAATGAATAAAGAAGCGGGATTTTTTTTTGTAATTGACGTCTCCATGACGGTTAGCTGTTCTATAGGGTTTCTGTGTTGGAGGGGAAAGGGGACTTAACACAATGTGGGTTTTATCAGTTTTATCTGAATAGGTCTGTGTAAATATTGATTGATATATTATAGCGAAGGAGGAATTGCCATCGGATTTTTATTTTTATTAACAAATGTTTTACGAAGCCCTTTTTTTTATTGTAGTTCTTGTATTAATATATGTTGTAACCGTTGCATTAGGCAGCCCTGACCTAGTAAGTAAAGTAAGTAACGTATTCAGACCATTTCGATCCATAGCATCTTTCACAGGTTCGTGCCATACAAGAGGTTGCCCAGCCGTATTACTTATACTGTCAGGTATCACAACTGGGTAAACTCACCCTCCACACACAGAAACAAATATTAGCCATTATCGGGATTCGAACCGGGACCTTTGGTATGCTAGCCCAACACCCAGCCGCTAGGCCACTGTGCCCTTCAGCCGTGGTGTCCATGTGCTGCTTCCCTTTTTCATTTTCTTTTCTTTCAAAAAACATGCTTCTGGGGGTCGACATTAGACAGGGGTGATGTGAAATTGAATAAGTTCCGCACTACAATCACCGACTATCTCTTCCTGGGTCTGGACCAACAACTACAGAGCACATTTACCAATACCCCTTCTAAATGATAAAGGAAAGAAAATCTCCCCGATGTATATGTTTTATTTATGCAATCGCTTATGTCTAGACCCGTTTGTTTTCGTATACACTGTATTAACAATTCTGATCAGCACCCCATAGTCTACCCAGCTCTAGCTTAGGGCTAACTATTCATGTATGCCCGCAGAGCATCCATAGCCAGCTCCAATAATGGAGATTTGTTTTTTTCTCTGGTATGCTTTCTCGATCCCTGAAGCCACCCTTCAACCACATATATTGATCCTCTTTAATTTCTAATTATGCCCTGAGCTAACCTACCTCAGATACACTCTTCCCCCCCCCCCCCCCACCAAAACCTACCATTACCAACACACTATGTAGCAATATGGAACAACTGAAAAAGACATGTAAATAAGTTTGTCTGGCATTGACTGCAAGAGAGCAAACAGCTCTGACTCTGAAGACTGAGTAACAGAAGACGTGGAAGAATCTTCTTGGATTTAGATTTTAGCGATCGCACTTTTTGTAACATTTAGTAAACTAGCCGTTTATTTTGGCAATTCAGTTATTTAGGTATTTTCCTCCAACATATTTTGCTTTTTACTCCCCTATTTTGTGGATCCTAGGGTTGGCTGGGAGAATATTCCATACAACTTTCAGACTGTTTGCATCGATGCTGGTTGTTGGGGTGGGAGCCAAAAGAACCAATTTAGAGATTTGCGTAGATCTTCAACCCGAGCCAGTTTGATGACGTGAAAAATTAAGAAAAAGGCAGCACACCACCAATCCCTGTGGATCAAGCTCCCAAGGAAGTTGTGGACATATGGCGTTTGTATCCTTCCTATGCTAGTTTCGAAGCGGTGAAAGAAGAAACTGGGCTTAGCATTACGTATAGTTTTGAAGTATTAAAAAAAAAGTGTTATTTATACATTACTCATTGCTTTTTAAATGTCTGTAACAAAAAATGTGGTCTTTACATTACTCAACGCCATTGTGTCTTCTTTGGTTAGAAGTTTAGCATGAAATAATAGGTTTTAAAATACACATAAATTATATAATTCTCTTGTGACTAAGAGTGCTGTCTCATTTTTACTTTCTTTCTGGTCCAGTCTACCGGCTGGTTAAAGTGACATTTGACATGTATGCATTAAAAACTTTCAAGTCTCTTACACTTTTAACTAATATGTCTGAGCTCTCTCCGCACTAAAATATGTTGTTGTTTGTGGTTGTTGTTTTTTTGTTGTTGTTTTTTTTTGGGGGGGAGTTATGTCACAAACTAATTCGTTTACCTTATTGTAGTTTAAATTTTGATGCTTCGTAAAAATGTTAAAGTAGTCTTGCTGCCTTGCCATGTCACGTTGTTTTTCCACCCATAAATTGGTGGTTCCCTATATATTCAACTCTTAAAGCCGTTTTGGAAGTTGTTTCACACGGCGCCCTTTGTTTGACTTAAATTCTTCATTAAGTGTCGCAGTTCATAACATTAAAGCAAAAAGGCTGGAAATAATAATAATGAAATTCCTGGCAACTCTATTTGGCACTCCATGTGAAAGACACTGTGACACACAGTTTTGGAACCACTTACTTGAAATTGAAATCCCTGTTGTTTTTTTTCTCTTTTGTTGTCAATTTTGTTCATTCTAACCCCCCTTCCCCCCCCCCCCCCCCACTACCTTTTCGTTGTTCTTATTTCTACTATTTTCTTGCTACGCGCCTTCAAAAGATATGTTCTCATACTAATCACACTATGTCTGCCGTCATAAGACAAGTACAGGAGGCTATTGCAAAATTCCAACTTTACATATTTCATCTTGTTGTTTTTTTCATGCCGCCAGCTCTTGCCATTAATCGATGGAAATAGTAAGAATAATGAAATAGCCGTCTGTTGGTGGATCTTATTATAGGCGACTTAAAACCAAAGAGAAACTGAGTTTAAATAAGTAAGAGAAATAGAACCACTATTAGACTCTAGAAGCATTTCTAATGACCTCTGGGCTTTGACTTGTTGACGCTGAAGATAATTTCTGGAGGCTGTTTACTTTAATTATATCTCATGGGTGTCTGGTGGAACTCTGTATAGATATATATATATATATAGAGAGAGAGAGAGAGAGACTAACACTAATTTATTAAACTAGAACATTGTTTATGGTATTAATATACTATATCAGGGGTCGCCAACCTTTTGAAAACAGTGTGCCAATGTAGAATTCATAATTCAGCGTGCCAACAGCCTTGAAGTCATCCTACTCTTTTCTTGCAGAAGAGACTTGATTGCTCTTTTTTTTGGTAGACTTCGGTGTGCCATTGAAAATCTATCCGCGTGCCAAGTGTGGCACGCGTATAGTAGGTTGCCGTCCCCTGAACTATATCATTTACCAGTAATTAAAAGTCTGTGTACTCCCACGCCGGGCGTTTATATCGCAAATTCTGTGCGTGTACTTGGAATGAAATTGTGTTTGAAAAAAAGCTTAGGAAAATCTATAATTCACACACAACTTTCAGATTTGTCATGTAACGTAGAGAGTTCATTATTTTATATAGTCAAGTTTTTTGCCCAGGTAGTATATTTAGAATACAACGCTAAATAACGAACAAAGGTTGATTATACTGTTACATTGCTACACACACATATACATGTTATAACCACATATAAGCACACGCACGCACATAGAGACACACACGCAAGCACACACAGAAATACACACAAGCACACACAGACACACACACAGACACACACACTGACATACACAGACACACACGTAAGGACACTCAGACACACACATAAGGACATACAGACACACGCACACACATATAGTCACAAACATGAACACACATACACTGACACACGCCCACCTACAAATACAACTTTTGACTACACCTGTTGATGCCAAAACAAGAACTAACCGACTGACTGTCTAGCAAAGACTCCACTGACTGGACCCGCCGTTTAAAACGCCACCAAAATTGAACAACGTGTACCATGTGACACTAATGTAAAAAAGACCTATACACCCCGGACAAAAAAAGTGTCCATGATAATGATGCGGCTAGAAACTAGAAACTGTAATTGGGTTGACTGTGGGCGGTGTCAGGGGTTCACATTTAATACAAAGTCGATAGAAGCGTGAGGACACAAACAAACAAAAAATAAGCTCACTGACTGAGCTGTGACACGAATGTTTTCTCTAGGTGAGTGCAATAATTATCAGTAATTATGGGTTATGTTTTCATTTGTCTAGGCGTGATGGTTTTAACGTGGTCATCAATTGTTTGTCAGTTTGCTCTCTTTTTACCTCTCTCTCTCTCTATTTTTTCCTCTCTCTCTCCATCGATCTCTCTCTCTCTCCATCGCTATCTCTCTTTCTCCATCGATCTCTCTCTCTCTCCATCGATCTCTCTCTCTCTCCATCGATCTCTCTCTCTCTCCATCGCTATCTCTCTCTCTCCATCGATCTCTCTCTCTCTCCATCGCTATCTCTCTCTCTCTCCATCGATCTCTCTCTCTCTCCATCGATCTCTCTCTCTCCATCGCTATCTCTCTCTCTCCATCGATCTCTCTCTCTCTCTCCATCGCTATCTCTCTCTCTCCATCGATCTCTCTCTCTCCATCGCTATCTCTCTCTCTCTCCATCGATCTCTCTCTCTCCATCGATCTCTCTCCATCGATCTCTCGCTCTCCATCGATCTCTCTCTCTCTCCATCGCTATCTCTCTCTCCATCGATCTCTCTCTCCATCGCTATCTCTCTCTCTCCATCGATCTCTCTCTCTCCATCGATCTCTCTCTCTCTCCATCGATCTCTCTCTCTCTCTCCATCGCTCTCTCTCTCTCCCCATCGCTATCTCTCTCTCTCCATCGCTCTCTCTCTCTCTCTCCATCGATCTCTCTCTCTCTCCATCGCTCTCTCTCTCCCCATCGCTATCTCTCTCTCTCCATCGCTCTCTCTCTCTCTCCATCGATCTCTCTCTCTCCATCGCTCTCTCTCTCTCCATCGCTATCTCTCTCTCTCCATCGCTCTCTCTCTCTCTCTCTCTCTCTCTCGGTCTCTCCCTCCCTCTTTTTTACTTTTTATGTATCTCTTTCTCTCAATTTCTTTCACTCTCACCATCTCGTTCTCCCAATTTCTGTTGTTCTGCGCTATATTCCTCGACGTCCTATTGTCGCCTGTTCGGGCGTTTTTGTCACCCACTTTCTCTCTCCCTGAATAGCTTTTTATCTTATTTGTTTCCGTTTTCTCTCAATAACTTTGTCTTTTTCTCGTTTCCACCCTCCTTCCTTCCCTCAATACCTCTGATTATATGCTTAATATCTAACACTTTCACTCTCTTTGTTGTTTCCAAGTATTCAAACTAGCTCACTCTTTTTTTTTCTTCTTACTCTCTCTCTCTGTCTCTGTCTCTCTCTCTCTCTCTGTCTCTCTCTCTCTGTCTGTATCTCTCTCTCTCTTTGTCTCTCTCTGTGTCTCTCTCTCTCTCTCTCTGTGTGTGTCTCTCTCTCTGTCTCTCTCTCTCTCTCTGTGTGTCTCTCTCTCTGTCTCTCTCTCTCTCGGCATTCATCTTGGCACAGTACATTCATTATGATATATAGTAAGCGGCTCACACACAGACCTACATTAGCTGTGACCCACCTACGGAGACAGAAGGGCGTTGGACATGAATGGAGGAGAGGGGAGTGGGGCTGAGGGGGGACAGGCTTCGACAACAAGACGGCGAGGGCCAGAGATTTATTCCGAACTCCTGTGCGCGTTAAAAGAAAGAGGGAGAGAAAGGGGGGGGGTGATGGGGCAAGAGAGAGAGAGAAGGGGGGATGGTGCGAGAGAGAGTGGTGGGGAGTGAGGGGACGAGTGGTAATAGAGCAAATAGCGAGACGACTCGTAATGGTCGATTCTGATGGTGAGCGGATTAACTCACGCGTTTCGTCACTCGTGTACTAAAAGGGGGAGAGAACTTCACTTCTGGATTTGTTTTCTACCGCTTCAAATGAGTTGTGTGGATTTTAACATTTTAGAAGTTTATATTTACCGTCATGCTTTCATTTCGTAAAAAAAAAGTGAACATTCGGATGAGTTGTGTTGTTTTTAAATTTCAAGGATTCTATAAATAGCTACTGTAGCTAATGTACCAATAATTCTATACGTATTTCAACGAGTTTGTTGTATGGCTTAAAGAAAGAAAAAGTAATTTTAAAATTAAACACATACCTTAACCGTAAGAAAAAATGTAACAATGCTCTAATTTTGGTTTGACTTGTGTAATTTACGGAGGTGGTATCGTCCCTTTTATGTTTTTTATACTGGTATAATTTACGGACGTGTCGGCCTATCGTCATTTCTAAGAGGCGTGCAATATATTTAACAAATTTAAGAAATCTGTTGCAGTTGTTTTGTTTTTTTAATGCTCATATAAAGTCCGTGAGTAATTGTTTGTGCTCGCTTGTATACGCACAAACACATACACACACACACTTACGTGTCCTTATGGCACTGTGTGGGCGTGATGAATGAATGCTGCGTGGACCTCGACACGGCTATGACGTCATATTATAAAGCGCGAATATTATGGAGTTTGTGCGCGTGTGTGTGTGTGGCTGGGAGGTGGGATTTGAACGAGGACTGGGGCATACGATTGTGCTTTCTGCGTACCTCCCCCCCCCCCCCCAAACAGTTTAACATTTTGCATTTATTCATAGATACAAGTGTTGTTGTTTTTTTTAAGATATATTTCCTTATGCTATGCCTACTTACACTTATTATGGATGGACAGTTGATGCGTGATGTATTTAACTGCTGGGTTTGTATTGGTCAGGGGCACGGTAGCCGAGCGGCAGCGCGTTCGAAGGTCCCGGGTTCGAATCTTGGTGCAGGCTAGGATTTTTTCCCGGGACTGGAGGGTGCCACTGAGTCTACCCAGCTCTGATGGGTACCTGACCTTAGTTGGGGTAAAGTAAAGGCGGCTGTGCATAGTACTGGCCACACAATCACCTAGTATGCCGTGGCCACAGGAACTGGTGAACGCTGCTTCATCGGACCTATGGATCAGTTCGATCCGACGGGTACTTTTTTTTATACGATGATTTGTTTTGTTCGAGTTTGAACAAAGCAGCACAAATAATTATTGAGCTTTTTAAAAACTCCATTAACTATATCGTTAATCAATCAGGCTATTTTTAGTTCAGGGGGTGGGGAGATTATTTAATATTTGTTTTTATGAGTTCTATATGCACAGAACAGATATCTACAAAATAAAATGTTCTTTTTGAACTAATGTACCAATATCAAGTTATCGAGATTACGACAATTTACACTATAAAATCGGTCTTGTGAAAAGTTTGGAAATTGTGAAATAATTTTAGAATTGTAGTTGCCGAGCGGTAGCGCGTACGGTTAGCGAACCGAAGGTCCTGGTTCGAATCCTGGTGAAGGCTACTTTTAATAGCGGCTTTAAAAAAAAAATCAAGCCTCTCAATATCCCATTCGTTTAGTTAAACTTTTGATTAACTTTCAAACCGCCTTGTGGGGCATGGTGGTCTAGCTGTGATTGTCACACCGAAGGTCCCGGGTTCGAATCCTGGTAAAGGATAGAAATTCCTTTTTTATACCGGTTCTTGGGTGTTCCTGAGTTTTTCCAGATGTGACGGATACTTGACATTTGTTTGTGAAAATGTAAAAAAAAAAAGCCAAGCATTGTGCTGACCACTTAATCCTCGAGTATGCCGTGCGCAGGGAAAGTTGTGAACGCTGCATCACTAACCCTACAGATCAAAGAAATCTGACCAGAGTTACGTTTACCGACATTTTCAAATCGCGATGCTTGTTCCATTTTTTTAGATATATTTCTCTAAATGTAAACTGATGGATTCCAGAATCTCCTTAAGTAAGGGAACCGTTCAGTGCTGTTTGGATATTTAGAAACTAGGTAGTGGAATAGAGCAGGTAGTTTTTGGGAAGCTCCAGCTCTAGTCTTGTCAAATTTTAGTCAGCTCCGTTCCATACATCTAGTTCATTTTCGTGATATCCTCACTCTGCATCCTGAAAATCTCGTTTAGCTCCGTCCTAGCTGCACTCCAGAAATCTATCCCAGCTCCGTCGTAATACCGCTCCACAAATCTATCCCAGCTCCGTCGTAGAACCGCTCCACAAATCTATCCAATCTCCGCCGTAGCCCCACTCCACAAATCTAGCCCCGCGCCTTCCTATCCCCACTCCACAAATCTAACCCCGCTCCTTCCCCACGCCACAACACTTTAATGTGTGTTTGTATGTTTGAAACTGACGTGAAAGAGAAACGTCTAAAAGAGAAAAGCCGGTGAAATGGATTGTAATGACGCAGCACGGCCCACTGGCCAACGGTTCTCCTAGTCGTCGCACACAAGTGTGAGCCATGCACTGTCAATGATGACGTATGCTAATCATGTGTCCGATGCCACTAGCGGCGTCTGCAATGGGATGAGGGTTGGGTGTGGGTGAAAGGGGCAACGTCATCACTAGCCGGCCACACACGACAAGGAACAGTATCATTCTGTGTCTAAACAAATTGAGAACCGGTTAAAAGGACGCGCTGATGCGTTCACCGTGTGAGCGGATTTAACGGTTTTCTGTTGGGCCTCCAGATGGTGCAAAGTTGAAAACCCAAATACCACCAACCTCTTCCCCCCCCCCCTCCCCCCAACCAGCGGACCTATTTTCATGATAGATTTTGGTGCTCTGTCCTAGAAGTGTGTTTCGCTCTACCCCGCCTTTATTCACAGCTGTACATTAGTTGTCCGCAGCCGCAGTGATTGAAGAGAGAGAAAAAAAAAAAGGTTATTGATTGATTGTCGGTTTTCTTTCAGTTTGTCTGTTGTACCGTCCCGTCCTCCATTACAAAAAATGGATAGTAGGATTTACTAGATCTAATGGCTGTATGAGATGTCTTGCTGTGTCGGTTAGGAATGTCTTTCTGCCAAGACTTTGACCCTCGATAAAGCCCAGAAATGGCTAATCACTAAGAAACGCGTCATGGCATTTAAAAAAAAAAAGCAACGTTAAGAAGAAAGTGTCCTGATTCGGTAAAGCAGTTTCAGAGACGTATAGTGGTTTATTGGGTGAGTAAAGTGGTCAAACGATTGTTTCTTTTTTTCCCAAATGTGAGGATGGGTGGTCCAGCAGTTAGTACACCGAACTGTCAAAAAATAAAAACAGCCCGGGTTCTATCCCTGGCACTGACCAATTCCTGCATCCCTGTAGGAATTTTGGGTCTAGGACGTAATAATCGTCTATGTAGAAGGAACGTCTCTAAACGTACAAGTCAATGCATGGAGCGCCCCAGATTTTCCCCCAATAGTTGTATGGAATTCCCCCTCCCCTCCCCCCTTAGCTTTGAATAACTGATAACGTACTGTCAGAAATATAACCGAAACAAATGTTATCTTAGTCAGGATTTAAACTTGCGACACAGAAATCTTTCTTGTTATGAATTGTGACAAAAGATCAATTTGAAAAGATCCAGTTGCCCACTAGGGACAGTGTCAAAAGATCAATTTGAAAAGATCCACTTGCCCACTAGGAACAGTGTCAAAAGATCAATTTGAAAAGATCCACTTGCCCACTAGGAACAGTGTCAAAAGATCAATTTGAAAAAATCCACTTGCCCACTAGGAACAGTGTCAAAAGATCAATTTGAAAAGATCCACTTGCCCACTAGGAACAGTGTCAAAAGATCAATTTGAAAAGATCCACTTGCCCACTAGGGACAGTGTCAAAAGGTTATTTTCCCCTTTTTTCTTTTGCGTATACTTCTGTTTCCGCCACCGGAGTCCCCGGTGTAGGTCGTAAAGCTACTGCTTTGGGTGAAATAATCATTGTCTCCCGCGGCGAGTCCAATGCCAGAGGGAGTTGGGTTCATTTCCAGTTTAAGAGTAAAACTTTTCTTTTATGATTGTGGACTTGATTTGTGTTCCTGAATGTGCGATGTGTCGTACAGCACACGAGGCAGCACTTCACCATTTTATTGGTTTACAGAATAGCTTTCTTTTTAGTCCCCATGTTTGTCACGGTGATTTTATCAACTTTTGACATTCAGCGTGTTCTAATGGTTCTCTTGTGTGTCTTTCGATTTGGACCAAGTCCAATAAAATCTCCGGACTCAGAGAAGCAAACAACACTTATATCTGGCTCCGAACCACTAAATAGTGAGGGTGGTGATATGTTTCCCCCCCTCTCTCTCTCTTTCTCTCTCACCATTTTTGTCTCTCTTTCTCTCTCACTGTCTTTCTCTTTTCTCTCTCGCTTTCTATCTTTCTTGTTCTTTTCTCTCTTATCTTTCTCACTCCCTCGCTCTCTGCATGTATCT
Source organism: Anisus vortex (assembly GCA_949126835.1). NCBI lineage: Eukaryota > Metazoa > Mollusca > Gastropoda > Planorbidae > Anisus > Anisus vortex. The sequence continues at coordinate 26,239,334 of OX421502.1, read as the reverse complement.
CTCTCTCTCTCTCTCTTTCTTTTTTCTCGATCTCACCTATCTCTCTTTTATTCCATATTAGTTTTAAACATCTCTCTCTCCCTCTCTCTCTCTCTTTCTAGGGTATGGAGGTATTAACGGTTACAGATCACATACATGTCATTGCTTACAGATTGTAAAATGTACACGATTAACTAAGCATGAGAGAAAAAATAAAAGAAACATCTAATAAGTGTATTTGTTGGCGATATTCTACACTCAATCCTCCGTGGCAGTTACATAATCTTCATGGTTTATAGATTTGGTTATGATAGTTTCAATGGAGGGCATAGCAATATTCTACACCAGGGATCGGCAACCTAAGGTACGCGTGCCAGACTTGCTGCGTGGCACCTATTAATTATGCTGACGTACGTTGTTTTGACTTTCTTAAAAAAAAAATATTCTTGGAGTTCTCTCGCGTGCAACTGAAAATCGTTCTGTATGCCAAGTCTTGGATAGATTCGTTTGTCTGGAAGAAATAAAGGTGTATCTTGAATTCTTGATTAAAAAAGAAATTTCCGGTATTAATTAAATGAGGAAATTTGATTGTTGAAGCCGGTGTTTCTGAATGACATGGCGACACATTTCAGTGAGTTGAACTTGCATTTACAATGACGGGGTCGAAAAGCACTTTAAGTGTTGGACCACTGTAATGGATTTGCATTGAAACTGGACATCAATTTCAAAACATTTAACTCTTTCCCTAATTTAAGGCAAATTAAGATAGATTAGCGTTTTCAGAAGTACACTGTTCCCTTTAGTTGATGGGTCCCAAACAGGAGATGCATATTCTAGTATAGGTCTAACTAATGTGAGATAGCATTTTAGTTTTTAGTTCTTATTAAATTTGTAGAAGTTCTTTTTTTATGAAGCCTAATGTTTTGTTGGATTTTTAATTACTACATCAATATGTAGATTCCAAGATAACTATAATTTACTATTGTTCCCATGTACTTTGCATTTTTAGTTTGAATTAGGTCTTTACTATGGATAAAATAGTTTATAATTTGTTTTGTTTCTTCTTCTTGGATACTCTTAACAGTTTGCTTTTTTCTGGGTGAAAAGACATTACTCCAGTTAGATTCCCATTTTTGTAACTCATCTAGGTCTTTTTAAGAGTTCACTATCTTTTTCTTTCTTTATTGTTCTATAAATTACACAATCATCTGCAAATAACCTTACTTGTGTTCCTATGTTGATGCAATTTGGTAAGTAATTAATACAAATTAGAAACAGTAGTTGTTCAAGGACAGATCCTTATGAAACTACTGAGTTGACAGATATTGGTGATTTGGTGATGATTTTGAGCCATAAATTATTACAATTTGCTTACTACCTATAGGAAGTCCTGATTTCACTGATGTAAGGGACCAGAGGTCAGAGCCTTTACAAGCTTATGTATTTAAGGAATATCTGCTTAGGACAGTCATATGTTGTCAACTGCAAGGCATTCGCTCTACTTTCAGCTTTTGGTTTAATTTACACTAGTGAACATATTTTATCGCACATGAAAAGCTCTTTTATGCATACCAAGAGGTCACTTAAACTTGACCACTCAGAAGTGACTAAACATATACCTGAAATTGAACAATTAGCCAAGAGCATTCAAGGAAAAGGCGCTAATTACATTCAAAAGAGTTTGTATGCTCATCTCTCTTAATTAAGCATAGGCTACATATATTTTTTTTCTAAAACGAATTTGTTGGTATTATTATTGTTATAGATATAACAGGCTTATATACTAGCATTATATTCTGTAATTGTTGTAATTATTAATGTTCAAATATCCCCTCCTTAAATTGACTATATTAATGCAGAAAATGTTTAGTAAATTTATTTTAAATATCTAATTATATTTTGAAAAAGAGCATAATGCTGAATTAGTACAACGAAAATATAATTTAAAAGCAACACTAATTATATTTTTTTAAAGTTAACTCGTTAGGCAGTTGGCATCACTAGCATCAAATTTGGAGAATTTAATTAAAGGGAGATAATTAACCCGTTTGCTTTGCGTTAATATTTTTAATATGTTTCTTTTTTATTTCCTTTTAAAACAATAAATGGTTTACAATTTATTACGTTAAATGATCAAAATATAAAAGATGGTTGAAAAATATATAAATACTATATGACTAATAATTTATATGTATATTTTCAAACATTACATTAACTACCCAGTTTGTATGATTACTACGTGCACTGTAAAGTTTTGTTTGCTAGAAAAAAAAAAATTAAATTATATTAGTGGAAATCTCAGTTATGCTGAGATCAAACAATGATGAATGTTTAGCTATTACATGATGAATATCCTGACAACTAAATTCACATTTTCATGAATTAACCATTAATGAATTGAACCAATAATGAGGTTTAGAATTGAAATTTTTTGAAATTGTGTCTTAGCTATAAATGGATTAAAAAAATGATAAAAACAAACAGGTTAATATGTTATTAAATATAAAACGATTGAATGATTTTCTCTATAACGCTCCTTTTTTTGGGGGGAAGGGGGGGGGGGGCTTGGTCTTGCTGCGGCACTAAATAGACCTACATTATCTTAACAAAAATAAATATAGCTGAGCAGTTTGACTTTCACGCTGTTGGCACGCTTAATGATTAAAATCATTGTTTGGCACACTTTAAGCAAAAGTTTGTCGACCCCTTTTCTACACTCAAGCCTCCCTGGCAGTTCACAACTTAGTGGCTAATAGGTTATTCTAGTTCCAATAGAGGCCATAGCAATGTTCTACACTCAATCCTCCGTGGGAGTTTAACTCTTGAAGGTTAATAGAGTTGCTTACTATTCTAGTTCCAATAGAGGTAGTAATTTGAGCATTGGTGAGCAACTGTTATGTTATGTTTCATTACATACAGCATGTGACTAATAACGACATAATATAATATATAGTCAATCAACACCATAGTACAGCATACTGTGATTAAAATAAAAGACACGCCGTCGACCTGACAATAGTCTAAATACACTGGACTTTCTTTCTCTTTTTCAAAATGTCTGATACCTTTGCGGTTTATTATTTATATGCTTTTTATCGGGAATTTAAACCCCAACCTTCTTCACCTCGACTCGATCTCAGGACCTTCGATACGCCAGCCGAACGCGCCGCCACCGCTCAGATCGCATTTTAAACAAAGTATTAAAAACATACATATAACTAGTTTTACACATGATCTAAAATTCTTTAGGCTTCATAATTCTACAAAAAAAAAAAAAAAAAAAAAAAAAAAAAAAAAAAAAAAAAAACAGCACGTAATTAGGCGACATCACAAAATGTAGTCGATCCACATTTGAATAACACAAACAAATACGAACAACAAAACCGTACGATGGAAAAAAATACAATAGTTTTATCAACTTATCCTAACTATAAAAAGGTAAAACAGAGGAGGATATCAAAATGCGTAAGCGTTATAGATTACATTATATTAATGACTAGAATAATGACTAAAGATTTTATTTATTAATAGAATGACGAATAAATGACTAGATTTATTATATTATAGTGATTACATTAATGAATAGAATAATGATCTCAATAACGGCTAGATCAATGACTTGATTAAAGAGCGGAATAATGACAATATAGAATGACTTTAATAAAGCCTACTATATATGGCTACAATAAGGACTAGATAATTGATTAAATTAATGACTAGATTAATGATTAAAATAGTGATTCCATTGGTAGTTATATTAATGAGTAGATTAATTACTAAATCATCGACTGGACAAGAATAACGACTAGAATAATTAACAGATTAACGATTAGATTCACGACTAGCGTAATCATTAAAATAATGCATTTCGCCATTTAAAAAAAGAAAACCATAAAAACGAATTTTTTATTATACTCCCTTTATTTGCAAACTAAGTTTACCATCATGTAATTAAATAATTGATTGACTACTGCAAATGAAACGTACAGAAAAATATCTGTGTCGCAAATCTCAAAAATATCTCCTTACTCCGTATGAATTGTTCTAAAAATAATCTTAGCGCATAATTTTTTTTTCTATTATTCTCAACATACGCTTTTATGGTGGAGGGTTTTTCTTTTCGTGGATATCGGTACACACAACCAAATCGAGACTTTCACTTGACTAAATCGGTAGAATCGATACACACAACCAAATCGGTACTAAGTATCTGCTTAGAAATCAAAGTACTGTTGTGCAGCCTGCACGCATCCCCCCCCCCCCCACCCCATTCGTATACAGGAAGATTTTAGCAGTTCGATTTCTCACTAAGCGATTGGTTAGATTCATTGTAAGGGTTGCCTCAATCTTAAAAATTCATGCTAAGCGCTTTGAGTTCTGGAGTGGTGGGGGGGGGGGGGGGAAGGCTACACCATGATATAATTTTGCAGAGAAAGTGCCATATTACGCACCTCCCTTCTGCTTTCTTTTTCAGCCTCACATTGCCCACTATCTTTTTATTTTAACGAGGAATCTTACAGTTGCTAAAACTGGAATCGTCACACACACACATACAGACAACTCCCCCCCCCCCCCTCCTCCTTCCACACAAACAATGGCAATTTGTGTCACCTAGAATAGGAGCTGAACACATTCCAACGTCTGTGACATGTAAATCATGCTAAGAAAGCAGACTATTACACCCTCCCTCAACCCCCCCCCCCCTCCACCCACCCCAAGCCATCAAACACGGTTTCCATTCCCCAACAAAGAAAATGTGACAGACAACAAACGAACAACAACAACAAATAAAATCATTTGCCTTTAAGAACACAATTTTTGAATGTCATCTTTCTAACACCAACCCACAACTCTCTTTATGTTTCCTCCAAGTTTTTTCGCTCTGGGCAAGCAAGTTTTTTTTTTTTTTGGTTTGTTTTTTTTTCGAGAAAATAACTGTGATGAGAAAAAAAGATGTCTTCGTCATTATGATAAATTTTTTTAGCGGCAATCTGCTGATTTTGCTGCCAGTCCTGTATTCCGAAGTTTTGTTTTATTATTATTTTTTTTTTTTCAATTACAGATCATCGCCTCTAGTGTTTTGTGGCATATATTTTTCAATTATTCAACTGCAGATTTTGTTATATCGTATACTGTTGTATTGTTTTGGTAGACCATATAGTCTCTAGCTGTATACCGCAATGTAATTTAGTTTGTTTAATATTGTATTTTCATTAGTTGTATATATATATTGGGTTTGTGTGTGAGTGTAGTGGTGACCTATGGTTTGTAGTAATAAGATTTACTATAAAGGGGCATAATTGATAGGTGATGTATTTTGCCTACTGAGTTATTTGGTATAAAGAGGTATAATAATGTCCGACTCCCTGCGAGTATCTAGGGCTATTGATGTCATATTTAATTGGAAAATGTGCGATCCCCTTTGAACTTTGAGCATCTGATGTAAGCGAGCCACTGGTAAAAAAAATACAGCGATAAATAAAGAATATATTGCACACAAAAAAACAGTTGACCAAAGGCGATCTGTAATTTTATGCTGATCTGATAATAATGATTTATTGTCCTTCTTTTTTTTTGTATGGGACCAGATGACAAGGCCAAATATTATTTCATTATATCATATTCATCAAACGAATTCCACTGTGTGCCGGGCGAATAAGCAAACTCGTTCTCGATATCTGTCCTTAGTACGGTGCTCCTGCAAATATGTTGGGTTGTTTTAAGGACTAAGACAAATGAGTGTTTATTGTCAAATCATAGACCCCCCCCCCTATTTTTACGTAGTGAAAGAATTGAACATAGTGGATCTATATGATTGTGCGTGTGCATAGAAGTAAACAGTCGGAACTTTTTTTGCGGAAGAGTGTCTTCGTGATAAAGTTAGGTCGTGCATGGAGACTGGCTTGTCGCTTGGTTTTGCATATTTTTTTTCCTCTCAAATTTCAAGAATAATTCACTTTAAATAGGATTGGATACTAAAGCTAGGACGAGATTTCAAATGTGGTGCCGGCCCAGCGAGTTCCGGTCCGTCGACTCCGTGATGTTCCGGTTAAACTGAAAATCCCTGTCACGACTGGTCATTGTTTTCCCATGTTGCATTAGTCGGTCCGTCGTGGATGTTGGGATGTGAACACACCGGAAGTCGCCCGCCATGGAGCTCGGGAAATTTCTGGAAGGTAACGTGACCCTGCTCTTTGACCGCATTCAGGATCGGATCGGCGGCAAGATCTCCCACAGCACCCCGAACTCCCCCGTGAGGCACGCGGCCTTCCCGGTGCCCGGGCAGACGTCCCCCAGGCCGGTGCCTCGCCATGCCCCCACTGGCGCCCCGCATGGCGTCCAGGGCGCAGGAAACGGGCCGTCGTCGTTCTTCCGACACGCCAACACGACGCCCAGCTCTCCCGTGAGACGCGTCCGTCAGACCACATCCAGCGGTGTCAGTAAGGCTGGGGCTGTCAGAACTCAGGATAAGCTCGTCTTGGCTCACAAGGTATGGAGGGTTGACGTTAACTTATTCAAAATTGTATTGGCTTTAGTCCCAATTCTTGAAATATGAAACTATTTTTTTTTATTAGGTTAGCGATTATAGTATACACGAAACAAAATATAAAATGTCCAAAATATAATTATTAGAAATTTTAAACATTAAACATTTTAAGGAAAGCTTTAAGTTCTGAAACACTTTGCAATCTTTAAAAAAAAATGTTATATAAATGGACAATTAAAAAAAGCCTGCCTGTTGATGTGAAAGAAAAAAAGTTATCAGTTAAAAAGTTATAAATATATATCCCCTACACCGTCACAAAAACAGAACGGCAAGACTTGTGAAATGAATTAAACAGCACAATAAGCAGTACTATTAAATATTTTTTGTGATATTTTTATTGTTGGTCTCTTTGTTCTGAATGTTTGTGGGTCTGTTTAAAACTTTATGACCTTGCTACCATTAATATGTTTAATCGTATACCTTTCCTCCGTATAGGCGTGATCATTATACATTCCCTATTCCCGTTATAGTTTTGCATACACAATGTCTTTATACTATCATGCTGTTGTTTTTGTCTGTTTGCTAGTTCGCTTTCGTTTTGTTTCATTTATTTCATTGTATTTTGCAAAATAATTGTAAAACGAATACTATTTTTTATATCATTGTTATAAAATGAAGTATTGATTTCATTACAAGGACATGGAAACCAAATCTGTTGTAATAAATCAATGCTTTAAAAAATTCATATGAATCTTTGCTTGCTTGTTGTTGTTTTTTTCTATGGGCAACACTACAGAAGTCCTTTTTTTTAAAAAAAATATAACAATCGTAATATCTCTACGGGTACATTGCTAGTATTAATTAAGTATTCTACTAACACAACACACATAGACAAAAGGCCGAAAAAAAAAGGCATTCAGCAGAAATGTGACTGTCTACAAAGAGTGAGTTAATTGTTCATCATTATATCACTGATTTTTTTTTTTAGTTGTACATATCATCTATATTAATTTTGAAACTAGACTCTATCAGCACCAGTTCCTTTAAACACAGATATTCTTCCAGGCCACACTATACATCTGTTGACAGCGTTTGCTCAGTTATAATTATAAAGCCAACCTTAACCCATTTCTTTTTACCACAAATGAAAATAGATGCTGCTGACCAAAATAGATATCATGCGATTCTCCCCACCCCCACCCCCTCCCCATGTTTCCTTCTTTTTTATGTTCAAATAGTAGATAACATTTCAAGACCATGTTATCAGAATTTCTCATTTATTAGCAATTTTTCCTTGGAGGCAATGTTGAGTTACGATTGCCCTTATTCAATTGGTTCAATTTGGATCAAATTTTGCTTCAATGCTTTTTTTTTTTAAAGGGTGTTCCTGAGTCTACCCAGCTAGCTCAGACATTAGTTGGAAGGGGGGGGGGAGGGGAGTAAAACCCCACTGGGTATTTTTCTGGCCACACTATCCCTTTTGTGTCGTGTCCAGGGAAACTTGTGAACACTGTTTCATTCGTTTATAGACAGACTTTATCTTAAAATGTTACTCTTTTACTAACCTTGATTGTTTTTACAATTCATATACTAGACCAACCTTCTAAATAAATAATGTTTTTATGTACAGTATACTCTGTTGTATTTACTAACCTTGATTGTTTTTACAATTCATATACCAGACCTACCTTCTAAATAAATAATGTTTTTATGTACAGTATACTCTGTTGTATTTACTAACCTTGATTGTTTTTACAATTCATATACCAGACCAACCTTCTAAATAAATAATGTTTTTATGTACAGTATACTCTGTTGTATTTACTAACCTTGATTGTTTTTACAATTCATATACCAGACCTACCTTCTAAATAAATAATGTTTTTATGTACAGTATACTCTGTTGTATTTACTAACCTTGATTGTTTTTACAATTCATATACTAGACCAACCTTCTAAATAAATAATGTTTTTATGTACAGTATACTCTGTTGTATTTACTAACCTTGATTGTTTTTACAATTCATATACTAGACCAACCTTCTAAATAAATAATGTTTTTATGTACAGTATACTCTGTTGTATTTACTAACCTTGATTGTTTTTACAATTCATATACCAGACCTACCTTCTAAATAAATAATGTTTTTATGTACAGTATACTCTGTTGTATTTACTAACCTTGATTGTTTTTACAATTCATATACCAGACCAACCTTCTAAATAAATAATGTTTTTATGTACAGTATACTCTGTTGTATTTACTAACCTTGATTGTTTTTACAATTCATATACCAGACCTACCTTCTAAATAAATAATGTTTTTATGTACAGTATACTCTGTTGTATTTACTAACCTTGATTGTTTTTACAATTCATATACTAGACCAACCTTCTAAATAAATAATGTTTTTATGTACAGTATACTCTGTTGTATTTACTAACCTTGATTGTTTTTACAATTCATATACTAGACCTACCTTCTAAAAGAATAATGTTTTTATGTACAGTATACTCTGTTGTATTTACTAACCTTGATTGTTTTTACAATTCATATACCAGACCTACCTTCTAAATAAATAATGTTTTTATGTACAGTATACTCTGTTGTATTTACTAACCTTGATTGTTTTTACAATTCATATACCAGACCTACCTTCTAAAAGAATAATGTTTTTATGTACAGTATACTCTGTTGTATTTACTAACCTTGATTGTTTTTACAATTCATATACCAGACCTACCTTCTAAAAGAATAATGTTTTTATGTACAGTATACTCTGTTGTATTTACTAACCTTGATTGTTTTTACAATTCATATACCAGACCAACCTTCTAAATAAATAATGTTTTTATGTACAGTATACTCTGTTGTATTTACTAACCTTGATTGTTTTTACAATTCATATACCAGACCTACCTTCTAAATAAATAATGTTTTTATGTACAGTATACTCTGTTGTATTTACTAACCTTGATTGTTTTTACAATTCATATACTAGACCAACCTTCTAAATAAATAATGTTTTTATGTACAGTATACTCTGTTGTATTTACTAACCTTGATTGTTTTTACAATTCATATACTAGACCTACCTTCTAAAAGAATAATGTTTTTATGTACAGTATACTCTGTTGTATTTACTAACCTTGATTGTTTTTACAATTCATATACCAGACCTACCTTCTAAATAAATAATGTTTTTATGTACAGTATACTCTGTTGTATTTACTAACCTTGATTGTTTTTACAATTCATATACCAGACCTACCTTCTAAAAGAATAATGTTTTTATGTACAGTATACTCTGTTGTATTTACTAACCTTGATTGTTTTTACAATTCATATACCAGACCTACCTTCTAAAAGAATAATGTTTTTATGTACAGTATACTCTGTTGTATTTACTAACCTTGATTGTTTTTACAATTCATATACCAGACCTACCTTCTAAATAAATAATGTTTTTATGTACAGTATACTCTGTTGTATTTACTAACCTTGATTGTTTTTACAATTCATATACCAGACCTACCTTCTAAAAGAATAATGTTTTTATGTACAGTATACTCTGTTGTATTTACTAACCTTGATTGTTTTTACAATTCATATACCAGACCTACCTTCTAAAAGAATAATGTTTTTATGTACAGTATACTCTGTTGTATTTACTAACCTTGATTGTTTTTACAATTCATATACCAGACCTACCTTCTAAAAGAATAATGTTTTTATGTACAGTATACTCTGTTGTATTTACTAACCTTGATTGTTTTTACAATTCATATACCAGACCTACCTTCTAAAAGAATAATGTTTTTATGTACAGTATACTCTGTTGTATTTACTAACCTTGATTGTTTTTACAATTCATATACCAGACCTACCTTCTAAATAAATAATGTTTTTATGTACAGTATACTCTGTTGTATTTACTAACCTTGATTGTTTTTACAATTCATATACCAGACCTACCTTCTAAAAGAATAATGTTTTTATGTACAGTATACTCTGTTGTATTTACTAACCTTGATTGTTTTTACAATTCATATACCAGACCTACCTTCTAAAAGAATAATGTTTTTATGTACAGTATACTCTGTTGTATTTACTAACCTTGATTGTTTTTACAATTCATATACCAGACCTACCTTCTAAAAGAATAATGTTTTTATGTACAGTATACTCTGTTGTATTTACTAACCTTGATTGTTTTTACAATTCATATACCAGACCTACCTTCTAAAAGAATAATGTTTTTATGTACAGTATACTCTGTTGTATTTACTAACCTTGATTGTTTTTACAATTCATATACCAGACCTACCTTCTAAATAAATAATGTTTTTATGTACAGTATACTCTGTTGTATTTACTAACCTTGATTGTTTTTACAATTCATATACCAGACCTACCTTCTAAAAGAATAATGTTTTTATGTACAGTATACTCTGTTGTATTTACTAACCTTGATTGTTTTTACAATTCATATACCAGACCTACCTTCTAAATAAATAATGTTTTTATGTACAGTATACTCTGTTGTATTTACTAACCTTCATTGTTTTTACAATTCATATACCAGACCTACCTTCTAAATAAATAATGTTTTTATGTACAGTATACTCTGTTGTATTTACTAACCTTCATTGTTTTTACAATTCATATACCAGACCTACCTTCTAAATAAATAATGTTTTTATGTACAGTATACTCTGTTGTTTGTTTGTTGTTTTTTTAACCATAGAAAACATGGACTAGCTTTCGCTAGATATTTTTTTTCTAGTTATCTGATTGACATTGGCTACGAAAAAAATGATAATAACAACACGGATTTTTGAAATTATTTTAGATAGATCTATTTTTTTTTTAATACATTTGTATAGAGGGCGTGATCTATCATAACGATATATCCAGGACAGATTAATGTTTGTGTGGAGAGGAGGGGGGAGATGTCATAATTACGATATGTCATCAATGACGTTTTCCCTTTTTGATGTGTGTGTGTGTGTGTGATGTCTCCTGCTTCCCCAGTATTGATTGTGCTCTTCTCTGTGTGTAATATTCTGGGGTTTTAATGAGTTTCTTTCACAAGCTGCTGGGTTTATATCTCTGTTGATCTATATATGCATCCGTCCATTCAACTTTCTCCACGAACTGATCATCCAATCTAAAACCTCTTTTCACTTTTACACTTTTATTTTGATAGATTTTAAAAAAACAGCAACATGTTTTATGAATAATTTAAACATTCACTTTTGTTTTAATGAAGTATTTTAAAAATGCCATTGCTATTTAGATGTATTTTAAAATGCCATTGCTATTTAGATGTATTTAAAAATGCCATTGCTATTTAGATGTATTTAAAAATGCCATTGCTATTTAGATGTATTTAAAAATGCCATTGCTATTTAGATGTATTTAAAAATGCCATTGCTATTTAGATGTATTTAAAAATGCCATTGCTATTTAGATGTATTTAAAAATGCCATTGCTATTTAGATGTATTTAAAAATGCCATTGCTATTTAGATGTATTTAAAAATGCCATTGCTATTTACATGTATTTTTATTCTTTTTAATACCACACGCCTATCTTTTTTAAAATATGTATTATAACTTTCATTTGTTTCAAAGAATCCATTATACACAGATGGTGTGACCTTTTTTCTCTTTATACATGTCGAAGACATATAGGCCTAACCAAACATAGAAGACGAATTGTTAGGGAGATGAAAGAGTTTCATTCTGATAATTGACTGATATATAAATGGATTGTATTATCCTTAAAAAAAAAAAAGAATAAGCAGAATTGTTGATGTATTGAGGTTACTGTTTGTATTGAGAGTTATGTTTGCGTGTGTATGTTTGTATGTGTGTAACTGTGCCTGGGGGGCGCCTCCTTGTGACGGCAGCCACCAGGATAGAATAGCTTTGATATCTCACGTGCTCTTGTTTTGTTTCTTTTTCCCCCTCCAGGGCAAGAAAAAGGAGGACGCCAAGGATGGCATGAGACAGAGGAGCTGGACAACGGACAGCGAGGCCAGTTGGGCATCCAAGGTAAATACATATGTAGCAAGATTAGTTGGATACATGGATAGATAGATGTAGTTAGACAGACAGAGAGAGAGATTGATATATTAGTGAGATACATGGATAGATAAAGGTGGTTAGACAGATAGAGAGAGATTGATAGGCTAGATTAGTTAGATACATGGATAGATAAAGGTAGTTAGACAGATAGAGAGAGAGAGATTTATAGATTAGTTAGATACATGGATAGATAGAGGTAGTTAGACAGATAGAGAGACATTGATAGATAGATAGATAGATGAATAGATAGAGGGATACATAGAGAAATAGACACATAAATAGATTATAGATTGATAGATGATAGATACATAAATTATTAATAGATAATAGTTAGATACTTGGATTGAGGTAGTTAGATAGAGAGAGGGGGAGATTGATAGATAAATAGATTGATAGACAGATTAATAGATATAGTGATACATAGAGAAATAGATAGATTATAGATAGATGACAGATAGATATAGTATTGATAGATAATAGATAGAAAAATTGTACATAGATAGAAGTAAGGAAGACAGAAAGATATCTAGATGATAGATAGACGGACAAATAAAGAGATATACATATAGATAGATAGATTGATATAAACAAATAAAGAAAGTCTTCAGGGTATACAACTTATACAACCCTCATTTACATCCAAGCCTCCCTCGCTATTCAATCCTCTGCTGGCTTCCATTAGTTGAAAATTTGTGTTGCCTGAATATGCGCGTGAGGTGTGCACGTGATGCATGTGTGTGCGAGTGTGTATTTTGTTTCTGATTCAAACAAATATATCTGAGTAGATGTGTCTGAAAAAGAAAATTTCAGACAAAATGAGCATACGGCTAACAAAATCAATGAATTGCATCTGTTGAGAAAAAAAAAATATATAGGGCTATTTCGTTGAATGCCGAATGCGTGCGTGGAATTCTTCAGGTCCATATTTGGTTCAGGATCTCTGAAATAATCAATCAATCATAAACTATAAACTTTGAATATTCGCTGGGAGGAGGGAATGGGCGCAACAACACCCGTCTCGCCTTTCTTGGTTCTTGTATGTTATTTGTTATACCGGGCGAAATTGTAGCTTAACGACCAGTGCCGCCTCGTTGATGATCGAAGGAGAACTCCGCAGGGGGTGGAGTGTAGTACCTACGGGAAACTTAGCCTGTGCGGCGACACCCATCGACATGCTGGAATGCCCCCCCCCCCGCCCCATACCTTTAAACACCCCTTCAACGTTACGCCCAAGACTTTAAGAGCCGGAAGCTTCACCTGCTCTACGGATCGATTTTGTCCGTCGGAACTACTTTTTGAAGCGTAAACATTATTATTTATCAACTTTTTTCCTTATTTATTCGTACAGTAGAGTTGTTTTAATCGATTTTAGCTAGCTTACTATCTCTGACTTTTCTTTTCTTTCGCCGCTGGTGAAATCGAAATTGAATTTTCACCCCATTTCCCGTCATCCCGTCGAGTTAAAACGTCGATCATAGACGCGAAACTCTCTGGGCAACACATTGTATCAAATTCTAATTTTCAGCCACCCCAAACCCACTTTTAATTCGTATTTCAACTTTTTGTTTGGACACCTTATGTGAATTAAATCGTGGCCGCTTGTGTTACAACAAGCTTGTTTGGGCAATATTATTAAATTAATTTCAGTCTTTGTATGGTGGATCTAGGTCTATCTAGATCTAGATCTTATTGCCGTTAGAATCCGCAAACCATTGAATTACTTGCATTGCTCGTCCTATTGAACACATTGTCACTTAGCACTTTGATGAAATGTTTACCACCAGTAGATGAACGGTGGCCTAGCGGCTGTGCGTTCGGCTGGCGTACCGAAGGTACCGGGCTCCGATCCCGGTGAAGGCTAGGGCTTGTTCCCGGGTCTGGAGGATGTACCTGAGTCTACCGAGCCCTGATGGGTACCTGACTTTACTTGGGGTAGAGTAAAGGCAGGTGGGCATTGTGCTGACCATACAATACCCTAGTATGCCAAGCTTACAGAAACTGGTGAACGCTGTTTCACCGGCCCTATGGATCCATTTAGTCCGACAGGATACTTTACGTTTTTACTTGTACCAATAGAAGTAGATCTTTACGTTTTTACTTGTACCAATAGAAGTAGATCTTTACGTTTTTACTTGTACCAATAGAAGTAGATCTTTACGTTTTTACTTGTACCAATAGAAGTAGATCTTTGCGTTTTTACTTGTACCAATAGAAGTAGATCTTTACGTTTTTACTTGTACCAATAGAAGTAGATCTTTACGTTTTTACTTGTACCAATAGAAGTAGATCTTTACGTTTTTACTTGTACCAATAGAAGTAGATCTTTGCGTTTTTACTTGTACCAATAGAAGTAGATCTTTACGTTTTTACTTGTACCAATAGAAGTAGATCTTTGCGTTTTTACTTGTACCAATAGAAGTAGATCTTTACGTTTTTACTTGTACCAATAGAAGTAGATCTTTACGTTTTTACTTGTACCAATAGAAGTAGATCTTTACGTTTTTACTTGTACCAATAGAAGTAGATCTTTGCGTTTTTACTTGTACCAATAGAAGTAGATCTTTACGTTTTTACTTGTACCAATAGAAGTAGATCTTTGCGTCCACGATTTAAATCTTTTCTCAACAAATTTGACAATTTTCATTTTTTTTATTTTTTTTTTATTTTTAGTTCTCTTTTAAAATACAATAATAATGTTAACAATTTTTTTTAATATATATTTTTTTTATAACTTATTATTGATAAAATCCTTAATTTATGCTAAACTTTTTGTGACAATGTTTTATTATGATATTTTATTATTTTATTTTACTATTGTTTTTCCACGAACTCCTTGCGTTATTTACTTCCGGTAATAAAAGCTGTAAAATTGTGAAATTTGATAAACCAGGTCTGAATTTTTCGCATTTTTGTTGTATTTCTGTTTGCAATCTGTTCGATTAATGAACTTTTTTTTTTTCAATTTCATGTAATTAATTCTGCTTTAGAATCTGGCACGCATTCGCTAGAATGAGTTTATAGATAATAAAAAAGAAGGCAACACAATTTCTTGTCAAAAATATTTAAAAAAAACAACAACCCTATTGATCATTGGTGTTGAATAGGATAGGCAACCTACGGCACGAGTGCCACGCTTGGCACACAGAACGACTTTCAACGGCACGCGGAGTACCCCGAAAATTCAAGTCTTTTCTACAAGAAATTGAGTGCTAGAGCAGGGTTCAGTTTAGGCTGTTGGCACGCTGAATGAATTAGAAATCCTACACTGGCACACAATTAGCATAAGGTTGCCGGCCCCTGGTGTAGAAGATGAAATATGCTGTTATTTAGGAGAAAATTATATTTTAAAAATGTGATTGTTATAGAGGTAACCTCTGAACTATATATACATGGGGTGATCAATTATTTAAATTTTGGCGGGAAAATGCAGACTTTTATATATAGGTAAATGGTGCAGATGATATTCATTGACACTGACTGCTAAATCATAAACATGTTATAAAAGGCATTTTTAAGCGACGGAAACCTACCATATGTTATTATTACGACTTTATGGCATTTTTTTCGTGTCGAAGTATAACCTGATTTTATGAACTAAATAAAATAATTGTATAAGCGTGCATTATACAATACTTACTCAGATAATATTTATATTTTTGGTATTCAACGTATTCAATCGAGATAGATCAACAGCCATTTCGTTGAGTTTATTATAATGGCCGCATTTCCGGAAAGTGTTAAAACAAAATCATAATGTACATATTTAATTGTATGTATGTCAGTTTCTAAAATCGGCCATAAGCATATGCACCACTTATCTATATATTTTATATAAAAGCATACATTTTCCAGACATTTTTTTTTTGCTTTATTTTCAGTGATTGAGTACTCTGTGTATATATATAGCTCATTCCAGATCATTGTTATCGTTACCCACAATCACATGTAGATCTCACGTTCTTGTTCCATAAATAGACGCTTCCGGTAGCGCGCGTGCGAGTTGTCGTAAACTATTGATATTTTTTTTTAGCGTTAGCTTATTATTTTTTAAACGCGTGTAAACATCCGGTAGGGGTGGAATTGTCAAAGAAAGACTTTTAAAATTGTTTAATGTCAGCGTTTTTTGTTTTGCTTGTTTGTTTGTTGTTTTTTTTTTGTGACCGGGTTATGTTTGTATAGATCAACCTCGTACATGGTCAAGCTCCCCCCCCCCCCAGTACATTAGATCCATGGTCGAGCTACACACATCAGAGAAAAGAGGACTACGTTCAAACCAAATCCATCTGCAGCTCAAGGTGCCAAGTGTGAAAAGAGAAATATTTGCAGCTCGCTCCCACAGCGTCGTAGCACCTCTGAGGTGGAATGAACTTCCGAACACAATTAAACATGCTGACAATCTAGACATTTTTAAAACAAAATTAAAGACACACTTTTTCGATTTATTTTAATAACGGATGGTAAATGTAAAGCGAATTCGAGGACTTTGTTATGAATAGCGCTATATAAATATGTAATTTGTAACACACTAACATTTCGCCATTACTCTAGCCTATATATGTAAGATATAAAATATATGCATTCGCAGTGAAAGTTCATAAACTTATAATACAGCGACGTCTCTTGTCAAAGAGCTACTGCTCAAATTGGAGTCAAATATTACACACTCTTTAAAGAAATAATAAATTCTACAGCTCATAGAAAGTCACGACAACCTGATAATGTATAAATATAAAATAAGACTGTTTGTCCGCATACGAATCCACATTGGTTAATTTGAAATCACGTGAGTTTGTGTCACTGACCTATTTAGGAATAGGCCTAGATACTAAGAGATCTAAAAGACCAGAACTGGCTGTCCATGTTGAAATTGAAATCAATAATAGTCAAACAGCACCAAAAGCATGGTTTTGTTTACGAAAATGGCGGTAAATTTCACCGAAAGTTCACGATCATTCCAGTTTAAAAGGTCACATCTAATTAAGACTTGTCAATTAGTGTCGATAATGATATTTATTTGTGTAGACACATCTCTTCGTGCTATCACATTCAGTATGCTCTCTATTTTCCACAAACCCTTGGCGGGAGTTCGAGCGCAGTTCGGGAGAGGAATGGGGTACACATTGACGAGGATGGTCTTTTGAACACCTCTCGAAAAGAGCCACATTTGTTTGCGACTAAATTCTCAATTATAATTATAGGCAAAGTGTTTCACAGCTCATGCGACAGACATTCATAACTCGACAGTTAATGGGTGTGAATACTGCATAGATGCCGAAAGTGACAATGGTATCGATTTGAACGATAAGAGAGCCGCAACTTAAGGATTGCGTAAGAGTTAAGCTATTGTTGTATATATGTATTCGGTTAACGCAGTGGCGTAGCCATGTTTTGACTCTAGGGGGAGCGAACTTTTAGAAAAAGGCCCAATTTTTAGCAATTTTTCCAGATTAATAAGAGAACTAAGAATTCATACGTATCAAGTGTAATAAGAATATCCTGTCCCTAAGGATACACACACTGTATAATAGTGCAGTATTTTTTTTAGCCATCCACGATTTTTACTAGCAGCTATTAGTGATGGGTATTTCTGCAAAATTGATTGCATTTACTGCTCATTTTCGGGATAAACATCTAGTGTCGGAAAGTATTTATAGAATCAATGCGAATGCTTCTACTTCTATAGGACTGAATTCTTCTTCGTTTTAATTTTGATAGACGAGATAAAACGCCAATATAGACATTTTTAAAGAGATTTTAAAAAAATAGAGTTTCAACATTTTTATTTACTGTCGTCGTCGGCATCCGTCCGTCTCGACAGACGATGGTGTAGCTTCATGGTTGAGGTGACCAGCTGCAACGCCGAGAATGGCTGTGTAGACCAACTCGGGAGTGGCAATCCCTGCCGCACTTGAGTACAGTATTTACTGTATCTATATGTCAATTACAAAACACTGTCTCTATGATACGTTATAAGACCGCTCTATTCTTTTCCAATTTTTTCCTCTCAGCTATTAAAACACCACGGCCGACGATTATATCCTTAACAAACGGGATTTCTTTTTAAAAAGTTATTTCTCTTTTTTTCTTCTTTCTTTTAAATTCTGAGGGTATCTCTTTTGTAGCGAAGTTCATGTAACCATGTTTTCGATCACTACACGTATACGGCCGAGAAGGAGAAAGCCAGCGCGCTTTAAGTCACATTAGTACTTTTCGGTGAGTACACCAGACTTAAACCCCAACTTTTTTTGAGACTGCGAGCGAGAACTAACTCTGCTGTGTCCACGCACCACTGATACATCACCGTAAAGGTTAGGTACAAACGGTTGGCCGTTCCTGTCCACTCTAAGTTCCTGCTTATGACCTGGTATCCACTAGAGCAGAAGTCGGCAACCTAAGAAAAGCGTGCGAAACTTGGCACGCAGAGCGAATTTCAATGGCACGCGAGAGACCTCCAAGAGGTGTTTCATTATTGATGAAAACAAAAACAACCATATTTTTCAGTGAGTGAAATCAATTTCACCACATTTAACTATATGTACTTCCCTTTACAAAGGCATATATTAAGATAGATAGTTGGGCTTTTTCAGAAGCACATCGAAGCACTCAAAGCGGATTTTCAAGACTTTCAAATTGATTTTTTTCATACCTAATCAAGCTTAACTGGCTTAATCTTACTACGACCTTCTTAGATGTAGCCTAAATAGTTTTACAAAAATTAAATGTGGGGATATTGGCGATTTTAAAACGTAACCAGTTGAATTTTATATCTTGAATGAAATGGGCATAGAAATGTGCCCAATTGTCTAAGAGATAAACTCCTTAAAGTTTAATGGACAAATAATTAATGCAGGAAATGTATACTTACAACTGTTTAACGTAAATTAATTTTATACCTCTAATAATTCAATCTTGTGTTACCACCACAATCCCCTTGTGGTCAGAGCCGTGTAAATGTTGATAATTCTCGTTCGTTCTAGGGTAGACTTTGGTTATTATTACTTATATTTCAGTATTACACGAACTCTCCTTATTGTCGTGGTCACAAACTCAGGATTTGCGTTCTAACAGTTCCTTTCCTTGACGTTATAGTTGGAAATAAATAAATATATTATAATATGGTAAACAATGAAACAAAAATAGTAACTTGACGAGGGACTGAGTGTAGCCATAAAAAATGACCTAGTTGACAAAACTAAAATATTCAGATGTGACAATAATGAAATGATTTGGCTACAAATAGGAGCAGAAAACAATCCTTTATTAATTCTAATTATTTATACCCCACCCGAGAATTCCCCATGTGCCCAACCTGATGTTTTCAATATCCTAGAAATTAGGAAATAATCGATAAAAGATATATCAGTAACAATATAATCATAATGGGTGATTTTAACGCTCATACCAAAGAAAGAGAAGATTACATAATAAACTCCATAACAAGTCCCCACGAACTCTATGTAGAAATAAGTGTCCAGACAGAAGAAACGCTTAAAAGAAAAAGACATTCCACTCAAACGTATAAATCCAGATATGACAATACCGAATAACTGGGGACGCAAACTAATCGAAACATGTAAAAACACAAACATGTTAATAATGAATGGAAGGAAGGGGTTACTGTCACATAAACCTACGACTACATTTAGCACGGTAATCGATTACGTACTAGTAGGCAATGGCCTTTTTCACAAAATTAGGAATCTAATAATCCACGACTTTGATCACCTATTTTCAGATATCCATTGTTTAATATCATGTGAATATGAGATTGAGATTGGTGGAGCAAATAAACCTGGAAATGCGAGTAGACGATTAAATAATACACCAGTGGTAGAGATCATTAAACCGTGGGTGCCAACTAAATCTAAGAACTACTTTGAAATGGTAGAAAAACAAAACAAAAACAGTATAAATCTGAAACTAGACGAATTACTAGAAAGAAGTGACTTTTGTAACTCCCCTGAAAACAAAAAAAAAAACAAGAAATAAATTACATAGTAGAGGAAATATATAAAATATTAATACAATCTGCAAGTGAAACATTTAGCACAAAACGATACCCTAATGATAAAAATAACCTAAAAAAAAAATTAAAAAAAATAAACCCTGGTTTACACTTATATGTAGATAAAAACGAAGATTATACCTTAAAGCAAGAAGAATGAATAGTACCCTCAAAACCAAAGGCTCACTTGGAAGATTAAAAACACACAGTAAACACACACCGAAACGCCCTTACAGTAAATGCGACTTATTGACCTGCTAAATATATTAACATGTTTTAGCAGCTTTCCTTTAGAACACCTTTTATTAAATTATAATTGTTTTCATGAACTATGTTACTTTGTCTATACTGTATTTCTATGTTGGTAGTCTCTTTTCTTGATACCTTAAAATGAATCTATTATTATTAATTTTATTATTTCGGTAACTTTTACTATTGTTTACTAATGTTAGAATATTCTAATTATGTCTTTGATTATGTCTTTATGGTACTGATGTACTTTGTGGCAAATAAATATTGTTCATTGTTCATTGAGGAAGCTTCAGTGTAAATGTTGTTGATAATTTGATTCAGGTGATAAAGTATATACAATATGAAGATTATATACAGTTAAGTTAAAAGAAAATAGTGCCAACACAAGCGTCCACTCTGTACAAAACTCTGCACAGGACTTAGCCTTAAATACTAACGTGTGGGGGGGGGGTAGAGCGGGGAACAGACCTATTACTAGGAGGGGTGAAAATAATGGTATCATTACAAAACTCATAATAAAAATGATAGTTTTAATATAAACTTCCCTGTACGAGAAATAATAGACTATATCTAGCCATTCCGATAATTTGAGGTCTGCATGAGAGTGGATTCTTAGAACAGTCTAGGCTTTAGGCCCACAAAACTCGCGTTGAGAGAGAGCTGTTAATACATGACACTTGTAATGAATACCACAATGCTAGTTTATGTAAATAACTAATAACTAGTCAGTTATATTTGTTATATTACAAAACATAACCTGTTTGACATCACTATTGATAAATTGAATGAAATGTATAATCTTTTTTTTAATTAAAGGGAGATAATTAGCTAGATCTACTTTTAATTCTATTAATATTTCTAATATTATGTTTTTTAATTTTTATTTTATAAAAGACTAAATGATCTACAAATTATAACTTTATAATTTCCAAACTGTCAAAAGTAGTTTAAAATTTTATAAATATTATTTGACTAATATAATTTTTGCACATTTTCTGAACATTACATTAACTACCCAGTTGGTATGATTACTTTGTATCATTTCCGCTTAATTGTACTAGCAGGGTAGTTACAGTGGAATATTAAATTAGTGTACATCTTCTCCGACAAGCTTGTTGGTTGACATTAAAATATATACTCCAAAGGGATAGAACAATTGAAACGAAATGTACATAATTTCTACCAAACTTTGGTTTATCTTTCTCCATATTATGTTGTTTTAAATATATATTACAGTTAATAATGGATGGTTACGTTTAATATATGTTTAAATATGCTAAGCATGAATTTCAAATAAAAAGAATGAATGAATTTAAATTTAAAGTTAGTTAGAAAACTCTTTGTCTCGTAAAACATTTTGTCTTCTATCCCCTTAAAAGTGTATGAACTGTTCTTCTATTTCCTTTTCTTCGTGTAAAAGTATATGAGATTGTGCATGTAAACTAAGTATTTAAATATTCTCTGCTGTCTTCTATCTCCTTGGAATTGTAAAAATGCAATAAATGTCTCCTATCCTTTTTTTCTCTGTGTAAAATAATAATTTTGGTAATGTAAATGCAATTTTTCATGAATAAACATTTTTGGAAAAAAAAAAAGTACATCTTCTCCGATTAGATTGATCACACATGTGTGGGGGGGGGGGTCCTAGTCACCCCCCCCCCTCGAGCCCTGGATCTCATCAAAACCATACCCACAGGAGGGCCATACCCCACAGATAGGGCAAAGAGGTATAACTCTGACGCGCCTCCTAATGGAAAAAAAAGAGAACAAAATATTATTATCAATAGTAGCAAATGATAGATATATATATTTTGTAACATTATTATCAATAGTAGCAAATGATAGATATATATATCTTGTAACATTATTATCAATAGTAGCAAATGATAGATATATATATCTTGTAACATTATTATCAATAGTAGCAAATGATAGATATATATATATCTTGTAACATTATTATCAATAGTAGCAAATGATAGATATATATATCTTGTAACATTATTATCAATAGTAGCAAATGATAGATGTCACAATTCTGGATTTAATAGTGACTATTAGCACTTAGATAGATAGCAGTGTATAACTAGAACCTTAGATTAGCTTAAGTTAGCTAGAATAGAGAGAAGGTTAGTCTGACGTCACTATCTTCTCCCTCCCTTACGCAATTACATCTCCCCATCTCTCTTTCTCACCTGTTTCTCTACCCTTCACTATCCTCTTGTACTACGCCCAAATTCAGAGTCTACTGACTAATACGATTCAACTTGGTACTACATCTTGGCTGAATGGGTACGAATGTGTTAGTTAGAATGTATATATTTTATCCTATGCTATATTAATGTATTCATATCATGTCTTAATGTATTTATATCTTGTGCTATTTTAACGCATGTGTAGACAGTCATTACTCGATCCCTCACTCACCCCCCCCCTCTTCGCGCCCCCGCCACTCCCACCCCCTTTTATATCCCCTCAGCTTAGCGGCATGTTATGCAATTGCTTTGAGACGGTCGTTCCCTGAGCGTTGACCAAAGAACCCAGTTCGCACACATATAACTAATTCTCGTCCGAACCCCCCCCCCCCCCCAGCCACTTGAGTTAACTACTTAAAATTCTACCAAAGGGAGATAAATTCCCCCACTCAGCATGACGCCTGTATAAATTGTCTTTCATCTAGACCTCTCCCCCCCCCCCCTTTCCGCCCTCGCAACCCCGACCCCCAATCCATTTTTGGCTCCAATAAGCTTTCTTATGCAAATGTATATTCAATCTAGCCAATGAGAATAGGATGTAATTAAATGTAAGCCAACCAAATTAACCTTGGGTCAGGTGACTAGTGTCCACGAAAAAGCCCGCCCAACTAAACTAAAGCAGATCTCCCCCAGCTCCCGAGCTAGACACATCGTTTTGGTCTAGCTCCCGAATTGTTACTTGGACTTGCAGATACTTAGCCAGTAATCGTAATTCCCTCATTATAGTTACGTAGCCTAAACTTGGATTCCGCAACAACACAGTATATTGAGTGTTAGACGTTCCTGTGCATATATCTCAAGCATTGTATCTCCCCTGCATGTTAGTATGTGTATTTCATCATTGGATATTGAATTTGAATCATAAATAAACACCTGAAACGTAACCAGAAACTTGCTTGCCTAACTTAGAACTGTCTGTTTGTGTGTGTTTAACAACATCTAAGCGAGCCAGTAGAGAACAAATAAATATTCCAGGTCAACCACAGCATCGGCACCTCATATCTCTAAGACAACCAGCCATTATTACCCCCCCCCCTCTCTCAATTGCCACGTCGTGACAAAGTGGGACCTCGTATCCGGGATTATCTGAACTTCAAGCCGTTCAGCGCACTGTCAACAGCAACAACCCGAGGACTACGCCGATTCTGCTGAAACCGACCCTGGATGGGGGCTCATCTCTCTACAACACAAAGACTCTAAGCCAGCAACCAGACCCGTCATCCCAACGCCAGCAACCAGATCCATCAACCCAGCAAACCAGGCTCGCCACTTTACACAGCCTACGACACCCCAGCCTACGCTTACGCCACCCCAGCCTACGCCTACGACACCCCAGCCTACGCTTACGCCACCCCAGCCTACGCCTACGACACCCCAGCCTACGCTTACGCCACCCCAGCCTACGCTTACGACACCCCAGCCTACGCTTACGCCACCCCAGCCTACGCCTACGTCACCCCAGCCTACGCACCCCAGATACGCCAACCTAAGCCACCCCAGATTCGCCACTCCGAGCAATCTACGCCACCCCAGCCAACTCACCCCATTAAGCCAGGCTCGCCACACTACGCCAGCCTACGTCACCCCAGACATACCAGCAACCAAATTTGCCACCCCATTACGCCAGATTTGCCGCCCCAACCGCCAGATCGCCACCCTCTGGCCCCGCATCAACATACCGGCACCCGAGACGTCAGCAGAGAGACCCACCGCCGCCGCATCAGCCTGCCCGACAACTAGAGACCGCCGAGAACCCGACAACTGCCCTGTCAACCTCCCCGTAGGAACCCGCCGTAGTTCCCGGTATCCAAACCCGGGAAAATAGACACTAACATTAAACGCTAATCCAGTCCCGGCACGGGGAAAGAGAATTCCTAACCAGCCCGAAGATCTGCACCAACAGCGCCGAGCGCCATATAAACGATAACTTTATGATTGGATATACGTGTGTTAGTGTATGTGTGTAAAATTCTGGAATTGCTGTCTGGTGAGTACCATTTTGAGTTGTATTACGTTAGCTAAACTCTGAACCCCAACACCCCTCCTATATTTTCCTTTCCTATCTCGCTATATCTCTGTCCGCCTCTAGTATCTTAATCTCGCCTCACTCTGTTACCATGGCGGAAGGTGTACTATTGCGTAAGCAGTTGAGAGAAGAGGCTATAGCTATAGGCTACATTGACTCAGACATCACTAAATACGTAGTAGAGCAGGTAGCGGCCCATGAGGCCAAGACAGAGAGAGCAGAACAGGTAGCTAGAGAGGAGAGAGCAAAGCAATTAGAAAGAGAAGATAGGCTTAGAGCAGAACAATTAGCTAGAGAGGAGAGAGAGAAACATAGGTTAGACGAGGAAGCACGCAGGGCACACGAATTCAGATTAGCTGAATTAGCAGCAAGTGTTAGGGCCCCCGATAACAACGACAACCCAAACTCCCCCTCATCATTTAGTTCAGCCACCCCCAACCATCCCCTCCCCAGACATGCTTCTCTATGGACCGACGTCCACGACCCCCGTTTAGAACAGTTTGACATCTACCTCCGGCGGTTTAGCGACTGCATGGAGCTGAATGAGGTCCCCCCAGAATTGCATTGTAGGATCCTCGTCTCCACTCTGAGAGGAGAGGACTACGAGGCTTACTGTAAACTGGCCCCAGAAGACAGGGAGTCATGCGCTGCACTGAAGAACGCGCTCTTAAACCGGCACCAGTTGCACGCGTCCCACTACCAGAAAAAGTTTCGGTCGTCCACGCTACGACCAGGGGAGAATTACACCCGATTCGCGGAACGAATCCAATCCTACCTTCTTAAGTGGGTTGAGTTGGGAAATATCGAGCAGTCATTCGACGGCATGGTCACCCTCCTAATGACTGAGCAGGTAGAGTCACAAATGACACCTAAACTCAAGGCCTTCCTGATACAACACGGAATCGAAGGGTTACCCTCCTCCCTACAAAGCGCAGATAGATTCCTGCAAGCCAACAAGGTAGAATCGTCCCACCCCCGGGAGAAATATCTCGCACATCCCGCTTCCCGGCAGGAAAATGGGAGGTCGACACGGCCACCGGGCCATCTGTATCGCCCGGGTCACCCACAGTCACCCTGGAATAACTGGGACAACCACCGCACCAACCCTCCCCCACTAATCAGTCAAACCAGCTTCCCGTCGTCCCGACCGGGTCCACCCCAACCCAGACCCCCCCCCCCGCCCCCTCAAGACTCCCGACGTGCGGGCCAACCATACCAACCGACCAGGGCACAAACCGGCACCGGGCAAACCCAATCGACTTGACAAGGTAACTCCACTGGGCAACAGCCTAATGCACATACCGGCCCTAATCACTCCCAGAACCCCCCCCCCCCCCGAGGAGTATACACCATCACCCTTTGCCCTGCGGACACCCCCCGGGCGCAGGACCCAGAAACCGACACCCCCCCCCCCCCGCTTGCACCCTCCGACAAACCGGAAACCAAGACAGAAAGAAATATAGAGATCAACTCTAAAAGAGCCAGGGCCCTTCTCGACTCGGGATGCCAGATCGATGGGTTCGCTAAGACCTCCTTCGGCGAATCAATCCAATATAGAGTGGTAACGGGAGAGGTTGAGTCCCTCCCAACCGCCAAGGTTCACATCAAGTCACAACCATACACTGGCACGGCTACCTTAGCAGTCCGAGCCAAATTACCCTATGACGTCATCCTGGGGGAACGATACGTCAACCTTGCCGATGTCCCCCTCCCTCCCCTAGCCTCAGTGGCCACACGCGCGCACCCTGACCCTGTTCCCCACCCTCTCGAGGAATCCCCCACGGCCCACGAATTCCTGCGGGCCCAACAGGAAGACTCGACCCTGGCCCCACTGTTCGCTAAGGTCGGTCAAAACCCAGACCCCCCGAAAACCCACTCGTTTATTCAAAAAGGGAAACGACTGTTCCGACGGTCCAGCCTCCCTGACGGGTCGATCAGAGACCAGCTCATCATTCCCGGTCCCTACCGTAGACAAGTAATGGAGGCGGCCCACGACTCAACCCTGGGTGGTCACCAAGGGCAAGGGTCCACAATCAACAAAATCACCCATTATTTCCACTGGCCCGGCATGCACAATGAGATCAAACGATTTGTAGCGTCATGCCACCAATGCCAGCTCATGTCCAAGGCCCACCACACTAGACCAGTACCGTTAGGTAAACACCCGGTGACCGACACGCCCTTTCAGCGGGTGTCAGTAGACCTCGTCGGGCCACTTTCCATAACACGTAAGAAGAACAGGTTCATACTCTGCGTGATATGTCAGGCCACCAATTGGCCGGAAGCGGTAGCGTTGCCGAAAGAGGACGCGAAACACGTGGCCGAGGCACTGTTTACCATTTTCACGAGAGTGGGGTTTCCCGAAGTCCTACTCTCCGATAACGGGCCCCAATTCACCGGTACACTGATGAGAGAAGCGTTGCACATAATGAACACCACCCACATCCGATCCTCCCCCTACCACCCTCAATGCAATGGGCTGGTCGAACGTTTTAACCAAACTTTAATCGGGCTGTTAAAGAAAACCGTCGATGGCCCTCTGGATGAGTGGGACACACTCCTCCCCACAGCCTTATTCACATATCGGTCCACCCCCCATTCTACTCTAGGCTACACCCCCTATGAGATGATATTCGGTTCCCAACCCCGTGGGCCTCTAGAACTCCTCAAGCGCGCCTGGACTAATCCTTCCCCGCATCCCGAAGAACTCTCCGTCCACGCCTACATCAACAACTTAAAGGCTAGGCTTAACACTGTCCACACTATCGCCTCAAAACACTTAGCCAAGGAGAGGGAGAAACAGGAGAAACTATACAATCGGCGGGCCAAAGAACGCTCTCTGGCTCCGGGCGATAAGGCACTACTGCTCCTCCCCTCCTCTTACAACAAACTCCAGTTAGCATGGAGGGGCCCCTACCCAGTTACAAAAAAGCTCTCAGGCACTAACTACCTCATCAAAGTCGGAAACAAAGACAAACTGTTCCACATCAACCTGCTAAAACAATACCTCGAACGCCCACTCGACGATACGCCCCTTGTAGCAACCGCCATAGCGGAAGAAACAGAAGCCGATGACTCACTGACCGCGTTTCCCTTACA
The DNA here is from genome assembly GCA_949126835.1 of Anisus vortex. NCBI lineage: Eukaryota > Metazoa > Mollusca > Gastropoda > Planorbidae > Anisus > Anisus vortex. Next base: position 26,211,138 of record OX421502.1, on the reverse strand, counting down.
TAAGGGAGAAACCATGGATGACGTAGGAATCTGTCCCCTCTTAACCCCTGAACAGATCAAAACAGTCAAAAACTTACTTTCCTCACACTCAGATGTGCTAACTGACACCCCAGGACGTACTAACTTAGAGACGTTCACCATGAAAGTCACGGACCCGCGACCCATTACGGTCAAGCCATATGCTATGCCCCACGCCAAACTGGACGTCATTGAGAAAGAAATCAATTATCTGTTAGCCCATAACATCATCGCGAGTTCAACCTCCCCATACAATGCGCCAATAGTATTAGTAAAGAAATCAGACGGATCTCACCGCATGTGCGTAGATTTCCGCCGGTTAAACGCAGTCACTGAATTTCAAGTCGAGCCCATGCCAGACCCTGATTTACTATTTTCAAAACTGAGCAACGCTCAATACTTTTCCAAGTTTGACCTTAGCAAGGGGTTCTTCCAAATAGAAGTGGAAGAGAAGTGCCGCCCTTACCTCGCCTTTACCACCGACCAAGGGCACTTCGAATTGCAAACCGTCCCCTTTGGCCTAAACAATTCCCCCTCCGTGTTCACTCGCATGATGCGAAAACTGATTCAGCCAATTGACCGACCTGGGATCACCCACTTCGTGGATGACATCTTGATAGCCACGCCCACCTGGGCAGAACATGTGGAAACGATAACCGCTCTACTAGCTAGACTCCGCGAAACCGGCCTAACCGCCAGGCCGTCGAAATACATGGTAGGTTTCAATAAACTGAAATTCTTAGGTCACATGATCGAAAAGAACAAAATAATGCCAGACGAAACCAAAGTAGAGAAAATTAAGTTAGCCCCTCACCCCACCACCAAATCAGGTATAAGGGCCCTCCTAGGACTAACAGGGTATTACCAAAGGTTCATACCGCAATACAATAGCATCGCGGCCCCTTTAACAGACTTGACGCGGAAAAACCTCCCGGAAAAAGTCACCTGGTCAACAGAATGCCAGCTAGCGTTCGACCAGCTGAAGGCTGCTCTCACTAGTAAACCCATACTCCGTCTGCCTGACCCGACCCGCCCCTACGTATTGAAGTGCGACGCTAGTGGACGCGCCGTCGGCGCGGCCCTGCTACAACCCGACCCGGAGCACGATAATATGCTGTTTCCCGTAGCATATGCCTCGCGTAAGCTCAATGCCACCCAGATGAATTACAGTACTTCTGAGCTAGAATGTTGGGCTCTTGTGTTTGGAATTGAGAAGTTCCACGTATACCTTTACGGTCGCCATTTTATCCTCCACACAGACCACCAACCCCTCACGTTTCTCGCATGCGCAAAAAACCTAAACAGAAGGTTAATGAGGTACTCCCTCACCTTGTCACAGTACAGCTTCCAGACCATCTACCAGTCCGGGAAGGAACACCATCTCGCAGATTTCCTGTCCCGGTACTCTGACTCAGATCCCGCCCCTGACTCAGGCCCCACCGACACCACTCAAACCCCGGCCTCAGACTCAGTAAATTAGGTGTGAATCCACTCTCACGTGTATTCCAAATTGGCCCGGAGGGATGTCACAATTCTGGATTTAATAGTGACTATTAGCACTTAGATAGATTGCAGTGTATAACTAGAACCTTAGATTAGCTTAAGTTAGCTAGAATAGAGAGAAGGTTAGTCTGACGTCACTATCTTCTCCCTCCCTTACGCAATTACATCTCCCCATCACTCTTTCTCACCTGTTTCTCTACCCTTCACTATCCTCTTGTACTACGCCCAAATTCAGAGTCTACTGACTAATACGATTCAACTTGGTACTACATCTTGGCTGAATGGGTACGAATGTGTTAGTTAGAATGTATATATTTTATCCTATGCTATATTAATGTATTCATATCATGTCTTAATGTATTTATATCTTGTGCTATTTTAACGCATGTGTAGACAGTCATTACTGGTCGTTCCCTGAGCGTTGACCAAAGAACCCAGTTCGCACACATATAACTAATTCTCGTCCGAACCCCCCCCCCCAGCCACTTGAGTTAACTACTTAAAATTCTACCAAAGGGAGATAAATTTCCCCACTCAGCATGACGCCTGTATAAATTGTCTTTCATCTAGACCTCTCCCCCCCCCTTTCCGCCCTCGCAACCCCGACCCCCAATCCATTTTTGGCTCCAATAAGCTTTCTTATGCAAATGTATATTCAATCTAGCCAATGAGAATAGGATGTAATTAAATGTAAGCCAACCAAATTAACCTTGGGTCAGGTGACTAGTGTCCACGAAAAAGCCCGCCCAACTAAACTAAAGCAGATCTCCCCCAGCTCCCGAGCTAGACACATCGTTTTGGTCTAGCTCCCGAATTGTTAATTGGACTTGCAGATACTTAGCCAGTAATCGTAATTCCCTCATTATAGTTACGTAGCCTAAACTTGGATTCCGCAACAACACAGTATATTGAGTGTTAGACGTTCCTGTGCATATATCTCAAGCATTGTATCTCCCCTGCATGTTAGTATGTGTATTTCATCATTGGATATTGAATTTGAATCATAAATAAACACCTGAAACGTAACCAGAAACTTGCTTGCCTAACTTAGAACTGTCTGTTTGTGTGTGTTTAACAACATCTAAGCGAGCCAGTAGAGAACAAATAAATATTCCAGGTCAACCACAGCATCGGCACCTCATATCTCTAAGACAACCAGCCATTATTACCCCCCCTCTCAATTGCCACGTCGTGACAATAGATATATATATCTTGTAACATTATTATCAATAGTAGCAAATGATAGATATATATATCTTGTAACATTATTATCAATAGTAGCAAATGATAGATATATATATCTTGTAACATTATTATCAATAGTAGCAAATGATAGATATATATATCTTGTAACATTATTATCAATAGTATCAAATGATAGATATATATATCTTGTAACATTATTATCAATAGTAGCAAATGATAGATATATATATCTTGTAACATTATTATCAATAGTAGCAAATGATAGATATATATATCTTGTAACATTATTATCAATAGTAGCAAATGATAGATATATAGATCTTGTAACATTATTATCAATAGTAGCAAATGATAGATATATATATCTTGTAACATTATTATCAATAGTAGCAAATGATAGATATATATATCTTGTAACATTATTATCAATAGTAGCAAATGATAGATAGATATATCTTGTAACATTATTATCAATAGTAGCAAATGATAGATATATATATCTTGTAACATTATTATCAATAGTAGCAAATGATAGATATATATATCTTGTAACATTATTATCAATAGTAGCAAATGATAGATATATATATCTTGTAACATTATTATCAATAGTAGCAAATGATAGATATATATATCTTGTAACATTATTATCAATAGTAGCAAATGATAGATATATATATCTTGTAACATTATTATCAATAGTAGCAAATGATAGATATATATATCTTGTAACATTATTATCAATAGTAGCAAATGATAGATATATATATCTTGTAACATTATTATCAATAGTATCAAATGATAGATATATATATCTTGTAACATTATTATCAATAGTATCAAATGATAGATATATATATCTTGTAACATTATTATCAATAGTAGCAAATGATAGATATATATATCTTGTAACATTATTATCAATAGTAGCAAATGATAGATATATATATCTTGTAACATTATTATCAATAGTAGCAAATGATAGATAGATATATCTTGTAAACTAAATGATAACCTTTACAAAATTGTTACCGTAAATGTGAAAGTTTGGTAATATAATTTGTATTTGGTATAGATATAGATTTAAATGCTAATGAAAAGGATGATAATCACATACACATTATTTTTTTAAATTAACGCTTTAACGATTTTCTCTAAAGAGTTCCTTTGCTTTTGGCCTTTGTCTAGCTACGGATTTAAATTACCTACTTGTCTTATAAGAAAACAAGTATAATAGAGCAGGTTGACTTTTAGGACTTTGGCGCGCTGAATGATTTAGAAATCCTAGCTTGGCACACCATTGGCAAAAGGTTGCTGACCCCTGCACTAGAGTGTGACCTTCACTTCGTATCAAATTTAATTAAATTTAAATTAACTACCGGTAGATCTAACAAGGTTCATCAATCATAGTGTAATAATTATATTGTTTAAATGCAATTTAAATTTTTTTTAAATATTAGAAACAGTATTAATTGTGCTTCATGACTTGTAAAAATTACTAGTCTAAATTATTTTTCCCGAAAAGGCCCTTTTTTTTTCGAAAATGGTCGTAGGGGGAGCGGCCTCTCCCCCGGCTCCCCCACTGGCTACGCTACTGGGTTAACGATTTTCGTCACAAATTCTTTCAGGGTGAGTCAGGGGTAAGCGCTCAAGACGACCGTGCACAGAGACACACATACACAGGGACACACTGATGCGCTCACGCTCAAACATAAGCCATCACACTTTACAGTTTAGGGCTGTGTTTGTTTCTCTCTCTCTCTCTCTCTCTCTCTCTCTCTCTCTCTCTCTCTCTCTCTCTCTCTCTCTCTCTCTCTTCTCTTCTCTACTTTATTACTTATGGCTGCAGAAATCTTCATTGATCCGCCTCTATTTCTCTTATTATTAAGGTTTACAATGTTCGTAATGTCGATTATGACGAAAGGTGGCAACGTGTAAAGCGTAGAGAGAGGGTGCGGGATGGGGCGGGGTATGTCATTGTGCACAAAAATAGAAACTCGCGTGGGCGGCTTCAATTGTGAGCTCTTTCCCTTCTTTTCGTCATCTTGGTGGGTCAAAAAGATTCCGTGGTGTGGTGTGGGGCGTACAACGATCAATACGATTGGTGGCCTAGAACGTTTCCAGTTTAATGGCGATGATGGTGGTGGTGTTTTTGTGTGTGTCTCCCCTTTCCTTTTCTCGCCGCTGCCGTGGCTGAATCTGAAAGAGATTCTATCCAAACTTAATCTGATCCGCGTCTTAGAGATTCACTAAGACGTTACAATTGTATTTCTCCAGGAAGGTGTTTGTTTGTTTGTTTGTAGGTTTGTTGATGATGATGATGCTTTGTTCTATGTATTGGACACCCAGCCAGTGGAGATTTGATTAGAATTTCAAACGAAGAAGACGTTACAACGCGTGTTTCAAAGCTGGAGAAGTTTCCTAGAACAAATTTTTGTTGTATTGTGTTTGTTTGCTGATTGTGTCATTGTGTTGTCTTTTCTTTTTCTCTCTCTGCATTCATCTCGGGTTGAACGAATGTAAAATTTCTCCATGCACGAGTCTCATCTAACTGGCAAATCCTTGCCTTGTTGTTTTCGACATTTTCATTTAATGTAGTGTTCTTACATAAACTTTTTCCTAGCAGTCAGCAAACAGACAAACGTCTTAAAACATTAATTGTAATTACATTGTAATTTTCCTTTTAAAACATGTACAAAACGGAATAACTGTTGTAGCGTGGCGGGCACTCTACGTGGTTATTTGGCTCGTGTAGAGGCTGATTATTGCGATGTCACAGTGAAGTTTGGGCCTTAGAATTATTGATATTTTAGTCCGTTATCCCGCTTGGCTGGCGCGGGTGCTGTAAGCCTATTGGTTAGAGTAATTCTACCACAAGACACGAATACTACACATAAGCAGGTACAAGAACAAAGATTGATTCAATGTCGGGATGAATTTCAAATACTGTTTATTGAGGCATAAGCGATAGAGAGCAGAAGTAGTCCACAATACAAATTTACAGAGTATCAGTATATAATTGGACCGGCCGACAGACACGACTGGCGTGTTCTGTGTCTAACGACCACAATGCCGCCGTTTTTCATGCTATCTTAGCTAAAGTGCCCTCTGTATGGGAGGAGGGGGGCGGGAGAGGAGGGGGCGATTGTCCACGTGTCTTTAACGGTGAGTCACGGGTAGGGGGAATGGGGGTGTAAAGGGAGGGGTGAGTCTTTGATATCCCCTGGTCGGCGTAGGGAGGAGGAATACATATCTGTCAGTTTAGCCACCTGCGCCGGCCATGGTCTAACAGGTAAATGTTATCTACAAGACCTGGCCGGTGGAGGTGGGGGGGGGAATCAAAGGGAGGGGTTACTCTTGACGAGGGGAGGGGTCGGGAAGTACAGACATGGGGAGGGGTAAATGGAAGCATTTTGAATTATACAAGACTGTGTGTGTGTAATAATGTATATATCTACACATGTAAAACAGTAATAATAGAGAAAGTAAATACATTCATATATATTCATTAATGAAAAGATACAAATACAATCATACATCCTTCATTCATTTGTGAGAACCGCAATGAGCCAGGATTAATTGTAGTTTATAGGTTGGAGCCATTGTGAGTAATTGCCATGGCGCCAGACTGAGCGGTTGCGCCTCCAGTAAATTTACCACAACTGTAATGTTTTACTGAGAATCATGTTTCTACGAACGTGTCGAGTATGTCTCCATGAAATGTTTCATTTCTAAACGTCTGTGTATGTTCTCATTTGTGGCCGAGCGCGTTCGACTGGCGTACTAAAGGTCCATGGTTCGAATCCTGGTGAAGGTCAGGACCTGTTCCCGGGACTCGATGGTGTCCCAGCTCTGATGGTTACCTGACTTTGGTTGGGGTAAAGAAAAGGCGGCTGGGCATTGTGCTGGCCACACATCCCCTAGTATGCCGCGGCCACTGAATCTGGTGAAACAACTTGGTCCGACGGTTACTTTACTCACTTACTTACTTTATGTTCTCAAATAAACAAACAAGTCGTGTTACTGTTCTGGGTTACTTTTTTATGTATTTCTTTCTTTGCTTCGGCTAAAGCTGTTTTATGGACATAGAAACAAGATCGATTTAATTTAGGAAAACAAATTCAATTCAAACAACTTTATGTAATGTTTTTGTTGTAGCAGAAACGGGACAACTTTATTTCTCTTTAAATAAAATACACTTTTATTTCTCCTTAAACAATGTTGATGAACATTCTGGAGTTTTTCCTTTCTCTCAAAAACAAATTTTGTAGTTTTATTTGTTGTTGTTGTTTTTTTCATAACATAATCCTGAAAGTTTCTCTTTTTTTTTTCTTCATTTCAATACACACACAAGCACATTAGGTTTCCAATTTTCATCTTTTCCCATCAGATAGTTTCCCTCTCTATCATATAATTGTCTCTTCTACCACTCTCTACCCTTCCTTGCGTTGTTTTCTTCTTTTATTTCTCTTCTTTCTTCCCCCAATTTCGCTTCCCGTACTCATGAATGGCCAAAGATTTTTGAAACCATCGACGAACCACATCAAGTATTCTGGGTGGATTCTTTTTGTTTTTTTTTTTTTTTTTTTTTTTTACAACGAACGACACTTTACACCGCTGTCCCCTCTTGTGGGACTAAACCCAGATCGTTAACAGTCTCCTGACCCATAAACCATCCATTCTAAACACACTCATACGTACATACAAATAGAGTCATTGGAATTATTTTTTTTTGCTCGTGTTCTCTAATGGCCGTCTGGTTCGATGTCGTTCTGTCAAAAACACGTTTTTTTTGAAGTCGTATGATTGAGTATGATATAATTATATTTATTCTTAATGTAGAGTCTCGTCTTTGTATTATGTTATCCTGCCTCAGCCTTGTTCCATAATTTAGTCATGTCGGTTAATTCATATTTCTTTTTAATGCGACCGTAAAGCCCAATATAATAATAATGATAATAATTATATCTGTATAGCGCAGCCAACAAATAAATAATGTAAGCTCAGGGCGCATTTAACAGTGAGCAACAAACAACCAAGAACACGGATATAATTCTCTAGGCTAAAAAAGGATATAAGCTAATTATTATTCTCAAAAAAACTTTACACAAACATACGACAAAGCAAATAGATGTGGCATTAACCGACTTAATATATAAGCAAAACAGTAGGGGTCTAAACATGTTACTGTGCCATGTTACTGTTCTGTCCCAGTGGTAAAGACGAACTTCACACATGTTGAAATACGAAACAGTATAGTGGCGTTTTACCAGAAAATACAGACAGGTGGCGCTCTAAATATCACACGCGGACAATTGAAGTCAATAGCAACACAACTAGTGTGATTTATGGAATTCGCCCCCACTAAAAATGTATAAATCTGTATGTAGATCTACTAATAAAACTAAATGTTTAAAAGTATATTTTAAAATGCATTAAGTCTATAATATGTGTTTAAATGTATGTTAAATATATATGTGTTTAAATGTGTGTGTTTAAATGAATGTATTTATATGTATGTGAAAACAGATCTTGGTAGTTATATGGTCTACCAGAGATTTTGTTGAACACCTTGTTAATAAGAACGTATTTCCATTCATTCATTTGTTCTAGAATATACTATTGGGAAATATCTTATTTTTAAACTTAACACCCCCCCCCCCCTTGCTTTTCTCCCTCTTCCCTAACAAAAATGTGGCTAACGTATCTAATTTAGTAGCTGAATTGGTCTCTATATGACGTTCATTGTAATAGATGAAATAATAAGCTTCCTCATTATTCGCACAACAGTATATCCAGTTGTCTCGAAAGGTCTACAAGAAAAGCAATGCATGCCATCTTTGGCGCGTGCCCCCCCCCCCCCCCCAGAGCATACGCGTGCCTTAGGTTGACCATCTCTCTTCTAGGCTGTCAACTTTAAAACTTTAAAGTAATAATAACTTTATTATAATAATTATCAGAAAGGTTTTTAATGCGTTTTTCATGAATTTCTCTTATATCTATATTGAGAATGTAAGCGAGGAGGTATACGAGGAAAATAACCCGGATTACGACATCGAATATTAAGCTCCCATGTTTACTATACACTAACATTCCTTGAATGACATTAGGCTAGGCTACTTCATTCAGTGGTCTGTTGAGACATCCCAATATCCCAATTCTCCCCAAGTCGTTGCTGATTTCTAACAATTGCCCAAGTCTCTCTCTCTTTCCCTCTCTCTAATTCTCTCTCTCTTTCTCTGTCTCCCCCGGGACATTGATTGAAACGGATGACGTCTGGGAGTGCGGAAGACGTTTTTTTCTCTCTTTGCCCAGATGCACGATGTTGTTTATTGCGATGCGAGTTGCCGTACGGGTTACATACGAGTCTCCGCCACGAGCCGCCTACCAGCCCGTACCCAGCTTCCCATCACCCACCCACCCCCAGCCCCCCTTTGTCAATATTTCGAAGAACTCTGGAATGGAAGCGCACTGAGAACACTGTCTATAGTCTGTAGCTAAGGGCTGTCTGTCATGAACGCCCCAACTGAAAACTGGGCCACTGGGGCGCCATAGAGTCATTAAAAAATGGATTTCGGGCGCACGCTCAACAGTTGCTACATTAGATATAGTCTACGTGTGGTCTTTAGGGAGTTTGCGCTGTTTGCGGAAACTTGGGATGGAAGTGTGTGTGTGGGAGGTGTGATATGTAATCGTATCCACTGTTATCGCACTGTTATCGCACTCCATGCATTATATATGGTAATATAGTAGACGGGCTTTGCGTTTAAATATGAAAGATGGTAATGTATCCGTCCACCGTGACATCCCCCGACCCGCTTTAGGAAGAAGATGCTGACCTCACATATCGGTACTAAGATGTAAAAGCAACATTTCATATTCATAAGCTGTGTACTTCGGTGCTTTTGTAGTTCGTCACCCTACATTCCTACATCAACGTTAATCGCCGGGTCCCGAACCGATGGAAATTCGAAGTCTAGGTCAGAATTTTTGCATTTTGTATTACTAAAATCGTAAAATGTTCCATCAGCTGCGGCGGAAAAGTTTGCATCATCAATTATAAAGGTCTTATGTCACTTAAAGCAGTATTAGATTGTGGATAACATGTCAGAATTATTAAAAAAAATAACACACAACTTAATAGGCTTGCCAAGTTCATAACCATTGAAAAATAAATGTTTGAAATTGCCCCAAAATAATTTATAAAATGATTAGTTTAGTACAGGTCATATGGTTTAAAGAAGTGAAAAAAATGAAAACATTAAACATTTCTATATCCCTTTTCAGCTTTGGTTTGGTTTTTTATGCAAAATCTTGTCAAGTCGTTTAGTTCTGACAAAGCATAAGGAAAAATTTCTTTTTACTATGGTCAAACAAGTTATAGCCCCAGATATGTCCATTGTCCCCTCTACCCCCCCCCCTTCCCAATCCATTTGTCAAAGTGGACAATTCATTCTTTTATTTTGAATTTTTTTCTTCTCCGTTCTCTCTCTCTTTTTCTCTGTCGACTATCTCTCGCTCTCTGTCTCGTTCATTGACTTTCTTTCTTCTCTTCTCCCTTTCTCCCTCCCTCCCGCACGCACTTCCTGGTTTTTGTTGGTCTCAACGTGTACATGAAATCCCGTTCTTGTTCTGTTATGTCTAGTTCCTAACGGGTTTAAGACAATAGCCGTATTATGGAAAGATCTTTCCCAAGAGGAATTAGCAGTTTTTCTGCCCTTGTTATTTGAAACCAACGTTGAACACCAAAACAAGCAAAAAAACGGTAATTGTTTGACAAGAATGACTGCGCTTTTAAAACTCCCAAAAGTCCCTCTTTACAAATTCCTAGCTTATAGAAATGTCCATATCTGTGAGTTTTCGCATTCATAATCTGCATGGATCTAGTTAACTCGACTGTTGGTGTGTATGTTCCTTGGATTTGTGATCAGGGGCGAAGCCAGGACTTTAGTGGGGAAAAAAGGGGGAGACGGCTGAAATAATTTCTTCTGACATAGACAAACATTTACCGACTGTTTCTCAAATTTAGTAAAGTTATTTTTTTTTTAAGAATAGTGCACAAAAAAAAAACTATTTTACCACTATGTCAGATAAGGGGTTTTATCCCCCTCAGTCACCTTACGTGGATTCACCCCTGCTCGCGATACCATAAACGTGATTAGCAAGCAAGAAATTGACCTATGCGATGAATTCAGGGCTGACGCCTTGTTCCTTAACAATTTAGTTAATCGAGATAGGCAGTTAGGACCACACGGGAATTCTTTGACACTTGTTATTGTCTCGTCCTGACGAAAATGTCCGGGCATTTGACAATAGTGAATGTTTATTGTTGTTTGTTTCATGTAGTAATTTGTTTTTTTTTCTTCAACGCAGTCGTTGGTCAGTTTACAGTGGGGAGTTAATGTGTATGGATGTCTGATTGTTGTATAGAGAGTCGCCGTAGCCTCCACTACTGGGAGTAATGAGGCAATGGCCTCCGAATTCAAACATTCCCTCGGGGTGATGGAGACACTGGTTGCTGTTTTGTGGTTGTTGTTTTCCACTTACTAATGAATTGAACTCCAATAAAGTACTTGCCAAACTCATCGCTGAAAAGGTTATAATAATATAATGATTTTAAGAAAAACTTGATGTACAAAGAAAACATGTCTCGGTTTTAAGTAGTTGTTGTGTTATCGCATTAACTCTGGGTATTTATTAGTTCACTTGTTTTTTCATTTGTATGTGCGGGAAAATATTGAGAATAATAATCCGAAAGTTTAAAGCTGGATATTTATATGTGTTTATTGTCATTTTGTTAAATTAAGATATGACAGATGACACCCTATTGGCGTGCCGCGGGGTGGCTAGCCACGGCCAGGACCTTGGTGTGCTCCCCCTTGATACACCCCTTTACACGTTACGCCCTGGACTAAAGAGCCGAGAAGGCTGGTCCGGTATTTTAAACAGAATTATAAGAGAGGGTCTGCAATAGTAGACGTGCATACTAACAACTAAAGAAAGCAAAACAATGAAATTGTACGTGTGCGTCCAGCAAGTGTAGCAAATCGATGTCCAGCAAGTGTAGCAAATCGATGTCCAGCAAGTGTAGCAAATCGATGTCCAGCAAGTGTAACAAATCGATGTCCAGCAAGTGTAGCAAATCGACGTCCAGCAAGTGTAGCAAATCGATGTCCAGCTGATCATTGCCTACTGAACATTGCCTACTGAACACTACCTACTGAACATTGCCTACTGAACATTACCTACTGAACATTGCCTACTGAACATCGCGTTACGTCTCTTGTGAAATCCTTGGCCACGCCCAATAGTGCATTAATATATTTCTATGGGAAAGGGACGGGGGGGGGGGGGGGGGGGGAAGTGGGGTTGATAATTTAGTACAGCTATTGCGAAAGATTGGCGTTTTTTTTTCTTTTTTAGCTGTGTTAAAATGTGAAAGACATTAATTACAAATGAAAGACTTCATTATGATTTCCTTATTTTATTCCTTTAAAAAAAACAACAACGAAAAAGCTAAAGAAATCACCACCACCAGATATAGCCACATAACAAGGTTTGTCATAAGTAGAGTCACGGCCCCCGGTACAGGGACACGAAAGTTTAATTACCGGATCGCGAAATGTAAAGGAAAACGAAATGTGGGGTGGGGTGGGGGCAGTGGCGTAGCTAGGGGGAGGGGGGGGTCCAAATTCGAAAATCCCCCCGGGCCCCTACTTCAGGGGGGGGGCCCACAGGAGTGTCCGAATTTTTTTTCTCATGTCATAATGTCCAATGTCAAAATGCAGGGGCCCCTAAAGAGGCCAAGCCCCCCGGGCCCCCAAATCCCTAGCAACGCCACTGGTAGTGGGGATTCACATTCTAGATCAGATTACACTGATATACCTATAACATTATATCTCTAACTATACCCATAAATATACCCCTAACAGTTAATTTCGCCCCAAATGGAAAACTTTCAGCTATTTGAACTCCCGACCTTTAGCTACAGTCATGGAGTACAGAGACACAACTGCGTGATCATATATACAATTGTAAAAACTGTGTGGAGGTATATAGTATTTGGTATATGCTACTCATATGTTAATACGACAGTTAGTGGGTCGTGACGTAAACATTACAAATTAAAAAAATTCCACGATCAAAAAAGAACGTTTTGGAAACGCTGACATGTGTTGCAAATAACTCCGGTTATTTCCCTTGTCATACAATACACACTTATGACAATCCCAGTGGATTCACTGACTGGTATTAGCCTACGCGCGTTGTTTTCCTCAATATGCCTATCTTGTTATCACCGTCAGAATGAGATCCATGATTTTTTTTTCAAATTCGCTACCGTCCTGGGTATTGAATGTCCAGCATGACCCGGAGGCTATCTCACTCGACCACTGGGAAATTCGTCGTGAAATTTTCTTCAATCAAGTTCGATCTAGACGTCGTTCCAATCATTATCAAATTGGTGGAAGATAGATTCTGACTCCATGCCATTATAGAGAATTGTATTTATATATATATAATATATATATTTTTCATTAAAGGGAGATAATTCTAATTCACCCGTTTTATTTGCTCTAATGTTTCCAATATGTTTTTTTTTTTTTTTATAAAACAAAAACGTCTTACAATTTATAGATTAGTTTTTAAATGATCAAACGGTAAAAAAAAGTATTTGAAAATTATAAAAATATTATATGACTAAAGAATGTATATCTTCAAATATTACATTAACTACCCAGTTTGTATGATTACTACGTAATTATTCCACTGAACTACAGTAAATTTCCAACGTAATTAGAAAATTATGTTTATAAAACATATTAATGGTAATGGTAATTTATATAGCGCTTCTATCCATGCTATTTTAGCATGCTCAGTGCGCTCTAGAAGACTATTAATCTGTGAGAGGTTTCACTGCTGCCGGTTAAGCGCATGTGATAACAACTCAATATTAACGTCATCTAGTCCCAAAACTCCTGTAGGGCGACAGGGATCTGCCGGTGGCGGGGCTCGAACCCGCGACGTGTCAATTGGTTTTTTGGTTGACAGTCTGGTGAGCTAACCGCTAGGCCAGCCGGTTTCTCAGTCAAATTGAGATCATAATATAATTGATATATTATGCTATTTTCAGGTGATAGATACTCATCTTGACTAACAAATGATAATGTTAAAACAATAATTACCATAAATGTGAAAGTTTAGTAATATAATATTGTATTTGATGTAAATGCAAATAAAGAGAGGATGATAATCACATTCACGTTAATTGTGTATTAAATATAAAACGCTTTAACGATTCTCTCTATAAATAATCTCTTTTGCTTTCAGCCGTTGGTCTTGCCAAGGAGTTTGATTAATTCATTGTCCTATAAAATTATAATTTTTTTAAGTATAATAGAGCAGGTTGACTTTTAGGCTGTAGGCACGCTGAATAATTTAGATAGTTTGGCACCCTGTTAGCCTAGCTTGCCGACCCCTGCAATAGGTTTCTAGGTTTAGTAATGTAACCATTGGTGTTGCTCTTGTCAATCTTCACTAGAAACTTGTAACTCTTTTTTTTTATTCAAATTCTGAGACGTTTTCTATTACCCTAGTACGTTTTTGTTTTTAAAGACATCAGAATCCATATTGAGTCTATATACATTCATCAGCATTATCATCATCTGTCCTTTGTGTTCCTTGTGGAACATAGGGCCTCTGTCAAAGCACGCCACTCTCTACGGTCTCTTGCCAGTCGCTTCAATTCTTCCCAGCTCTTTCCAGTTTATCCAGTTTTATTCAATATGCTTCGTATCCATGTTCGCTTGGGTCTTCCTCTATGCCGTTTACCCTGGGGATTCCACTCTAAGGCCTGTCTAGCTCTGTTGTTGTTATCTTTCCTGAGGGTGTGTCCAATCCATCTCCACTTCCTTTCCATGATTTGTTGTTCTACTTTTCTTTGTCCACACCTCTCCCACAGCTTGGAGTTTTCTACCTTGTCGAACCATTTCTTTTTCAGTATATTTCTTAGGCGTCTGTCGAATCAATAAAATGGTATAAAGTATCCCGTTGGACCAAATTGATCCATAGGGCCAGTGAAGCAGCGTTTTTCTGTCGCCACGGCATACTAGGAGATTTTGTGGACAGCACAACGCCCAGCCGTTTACCCCAACTAAAGTTAGGTACCCCCATCAGAGCTGGATAGACTCAGGGACATCCTCTAGAGTCTAGACCCTGGAACAAATCCTACCCTTCACCAGGATTGGAACCCAGTACCTTCCGTACGCTAGCTGAACGCGGTTCTGCTCGGACATAAAATGGTGCTTTTTTTTTTTTTTATTGTTTGCGTCGATTAATTTTCTTTTTCTTTGTAAACAAGTTATTTGTACTTAGGTTTATTGATGAGCAACTCATTTAAATTATGACGCTATTGAAGTTGGCATGACCTTATGAATATTCATAAGTGGCTTGTCAGCAACAACAAAATTATTGTTCTTAATGTGTGCAAATAATTTTATTCTCTCCAACTCCCCCTCTCTCTTTATCTCTCCCTCCCCCCTCCCCCTCTCTCTCTCTCTTTCTCTCTCCCTCCCTCTCTTTCTTGACATCTTTGTCTCCGTGAGGTATAAAGGAAATCATCAGTGTACAGTATTTGGACTTAATAGTTGGACCCATATTATTTTCAATTCCTCTTCAAATTGAGACATTGATGTATGATGGGGGGGGGGGGGGTAGCGAGCGTTGGGGGACCATGGGAAGTCTTTGGTTCTTTGTCGTTGGTGTTGTTGTTGTTTTAAACTTTGTTTTAAGAAAAATCAATTGCCGGTTTCTGTCTTTGATTTAGCGATGATTGGCACGCGCAAGCAAAGAGAAACACAAACATTAAAACTAAAATTTTTGTCGTTGTTGGTGGTGAAATGTCCACCCGTTGATGTTCAGTGGTGGTGAAATGTCCACCCGTTGATGTTCAGTGGTGGTGAAATGTCCACCCGTTGATGTTCAGTGGTGGTGAAATGTCCACCCGTTGATGTTCAGTGGTGGTGAAATATCCACCCGTTGATGTTCAGTGGTGGTGAAATGTCCACCCGTTGATGTTCAGTGGTGGTGAAATGTCCACCCGTTGATGTTCAGTGGTGGTGAAATGTCCACCCGTTGATGTTCAGTGGTGACGAAATTTCCACCCGTTGATGTTCAGTGGTGGTGAAATGTCCACCCGTTGATGTTCAGTGGTGGTGAAATGTCCACCCGTTGATGTTCAGTGGTGGTGAAATGTCCACCCGTTGATGTTCAGTGGTGACGAAATGTCCACCCGTTGATGTTCAGTGGTGGTGAAATGTCCACCCGTTGATATTCAGTGGTGGTGAAATGTCCACCCGTTGATGTTCAGTGGTGGTGAAATGTCCACCCGTTGATGTTCAGTGGTGGTGAAATGTCCACCCGTTGATGTTCAGTGGTGGTGAAATGTCCACCCGTTGATGTTCAGTGGTGGTGAAATGTCCACCCGTTGATGTTCAGTGGTGGTGAAATGTCCACCCGTTGATGTTCAGTGGTGGTGAAATGTCCACCCGTTGATGTTCAGTGGTGGTGAAATGTCCACCCGTTGATGTTCAGTGGTGGTGAAATGTCCACCCGATGATGTTCAGTGGTGGTGAAATGTCCACCCGTTGATGTTCAGTGGTGGTGAAATGTCCACCCGTTGATGTTCAGTGGTGGTGAAATGTCCACCCGTTGATGTTCAGTGGTGGTGAAATGTCCACCCGTTGATGTTCAGTGGTGACGAAATGTCCACCCGTTGATGTTCAGTGGTGGTGAAATGTCCACCCGTTGATGTTCAGTGGTGGTGAAATGTCCACCCGTTGATGTTCAGTGGTGGTGAAATGTCCACCCGTTGATGTTCAGTGGTGGTGAAATGTCCACCCGTTGATGTTCAGTGGTGGTGAAATGTCCACCCGTTGATGTTCAGTGGTGGTGAAATGTCCACCCGTTGATGTTCAGTGGTGGTGAAATGTCCACCCGTTGATGTTCAGTGGTGGTGAAATGTCCACCCGTTGATCTTCAGTGGTGGTGAAATGTCCACCCGTTGATCTTCAGTGGTGTTTTTGTTTTTCTACCGAGTAAGCTGCGTATGCAATGGGGACACAGTGGCAGAGCGGCAGCGCGTTCGACTGGCGATCCGAAGGTCCTGGGATGTTTTCCAGGGACTTGATAGTTTCCCTGAGTCTACTTTAATAATAATGACATTTGTAGAGCGCTGCCAACAAGCATAATGCAAGCTCAGAGCGAATTTAACATAACAACTAAGAACACGGATACAATCTATAGGCCCAGAGATAAAAAACTAAATGATGATTCAAAACTTTACAAACATGGAACAAATCAAACAACTAAAACAAAATGACCGACCTAACATATAAGTAAGACAGTAAGGCTCAAAGCATGTTAATTAAAATAAATATTGAAATAATGAGTTTTTAAGTTCTTTTTGAATTAATCAATGGAGCTTGGTTGTCTGAGTTGAATGGGAAGTAGATTCCACACCTTCGGACCGGATACTGAGAAGGCTCTAAGGCCAACGGTCGTCAGATAGAAACAAGGCTCTTCCAGAAGCGATGAGTTGGCCCCCCTCGTGTTATAGGAGTACACAGTACTGGTGACCAAGTTTTGAACCCGAAATGGTACTGCAACGCTCAATCGTCAGAACACCGCATTGTGAGAAAATGGAACGGTCTCTCAGCGTTCTGTCATTCATTGAAAAAAGGTCTCTGTGTGTGTTTTAGATTTAGAATGGCCAAGGATTGTGTGTAGAATAGCCAAGGATTGTGTGTAGAATGGCCAAGGATTGTGTGTAGAATGGCCAAGGATTGTGTGTAGAATGGCCAAGGATTGTGTGTAGAATGGCCAAGGATTGTGTGTAGAATGGCCAAGGATTGTGTGTAGAATGGCCAAGGATTGTGTGTAGAATGGCCAAGGATTGTGTGTAGAATGGCCAAGGATTGTGTGTAGAATGGCCAAGGATTGTGTGTAGAATGGCCAAGGATACGTGAGCCGAAGAACAAACATCGCAGAAAACAATTATTGACTTGATCTGTAGTATTTCAATGTGGTGTTCGGTGTTTTAAGGTGGTGTTCGGTGTTTCGATGTGGTGTTCTGTGTTTTAAGGAGGTATTGACTGTTTTCAGTAATAACAAAATATAAAATGAATAATCACCTTTTTTTTTGTTACTTTTTGCTTCTTTTTTTTTTTCTTTTTTTTTTTTTTGTTGTGTTTGGTTTTTTAATTATTGTTGGCTGGCCTTGGTGAGAACAATTTCTCGTATTGACCGAATCCGTCCTTCGCCGATGTCTGGCATCGGGTGTGGCGGCAGGGCGCCGGTGTGGCTTGTGTTAATGGGGTCTGGAGAGGCCCGTTATTGATAAACTGTTCTACACTGACTGACACTGCATTTGTGAGATAATGGAGTCAACAAAGATGGGAGTATCGGGCAGGGGAGAGGGTGGGGTGGGGTGTAGGGAAGTGGGGAGCGAGGGTGGGGTAGATTGTTCTTAATAGGGCATCCATATACTGGGGTGGGGTGAGCGCAAGTTGCTTGATGACGTCACTTGCCGCTTAGGCCAGTCGCTCAATGCCTGTCTTAAGGAGGGCGCGAGAGTGAGTGGATTCTCCTAACTGATGCCAATTATTCCTACTCTTGACTCGGGGATTGTGTGGCCTCGGGGGAATCAATTATACTCGATAAACTCCGGAATGAGTTTATAAATAGATTTGTCAAGAAAAGGTTTCAACGTCACCTGTTGTATACAGCCGTACCAAAACAAATAATAAAAACTGGAAGTGAACTCAGGTCAGCAGCAACCATTGTTTGGTTTCACATTGTTTGGTTTCACATGGAAATTTCTTGAACATTAAAATGTTAAAAGCCATCTGGCTTTACATAATGCAACTATTGCATCAAGGGACAAGCTTTGGTTAAACGAACTCTATATTTATATACAAAACAGGCGAAATAGTATTCGTTAAGTTTGTGAAAACCTACTTGTTTTTTGTATGTGTGTTTATTGTCAAGCTTGGGAAAAACTGACCAAATTTTTAGAACTTTTCTAATTTCACTGTAGACCCTTATGTACAAATTCGCATTAACAATATTTATAGAACATTTAATAAGAAGTAACAATGTCATTAACTAGTCCTTAACTCATAGACTATACATTTTTTAAAATCTTTTCGTAAACTTTGTTTAAGAGCTGTTTTTATGAGTTCTATTAACACTGTTAATTTGGGCTTCCTATATACACTGCTTGTTAACATGTTGCAAGACAATTTAATCATACGATTAAAGGGACTATAATATATTTTGTATTCTGAATTCACTGGCATTGTTTGTGTTTGTCTAGTGGTAACGCGTTCGGATTGTCAATGAAGTCATTTGGCAGATCTCTAGCTTGAATCCGGGTACGATGTCTTTTTTTTTTTTTTGCCCCTGTACTTAAAAGTGCTCATGGATCTACCCAGCCCTGATGGCTACCTGACATTACTTCAACAAAGTAATGGCGACTTAACAGTGTAAAATAGTGTACCCTTTGGACCAAATTGATCATAGGGCCGGGAAAGCAGTGTTCCCCAGTTTCTGTGGCCACGGAATGATATGGGAATGTGTGGCCAGCACAAAGACCAACCGCCTTTACCTTACCCGAACTAATGTCAGGTACCCATCAGAGAGGGGTAGACTCGGTGGGTACCCTCAGTCCCTGGAACAAATTCTAGCCTTCACCAGTATTTGAACCTAGGGAACAAATTCTAGCCTTCACCAGTATTTGAACCTAGGGAACAAATTCTAGCCTTCACCAGTATTTGAACCTAGGGAACAAATTCTAGCCTTCACCAGTATTTGAACCTAGGGAACAAATTCTAGCCTTCACCAGTATTTGAACCTAGGGAACAAATTCTAGCCTTCACCAGTATTTGAACCAAGGTAACAAATTCTAGCCTTCACCAGTATTTGAACCTAGGGAACAAATTCTAGCCTTCACCAGTATTTGAACCCAGGTAACAAATTCTAGCCTTCACCAGTATTTGAACCTAGGTAACAAATTCTAGCCTTCACCAGTATTTGAACCTAGGTAACAAATTCTAGCCTTCACCAGTATTTGAACCTAGGGAACAAATTCTAGCCTTCACCAGTATTTGAACCAAGGTAACAAATTCTAGCCTTCACCAGTATTTGAACCTAGGGAACAAATTCTAGCCTTCACCAGTATTTTAACCAAGGGAACAAATTCTAGCCTTCACCAGTATTTGAACCAAGGGAACAAATTCTAGCCTTCACCAGTATTTGAACCAAGGTAACAAATTCTAGCCTTCACCAGTATTTGAACCCAGGTAACAAATTCTAGCCTTCACCAGTATTTGAACCTAGGGAACAAATTCTAGCCTTCACC
Source organism: Anisus vortex (assembly GCA_949126835.1). NCBI lineage: Eukaryota > Metazoa > Mollusca > Gastropoda > Planorbidae > Anisus > Anisus vortex. Next base: position 26,190,995 of record OX421502.1, on the reverse strand, counting down.
AGTATTTTAACCAAGGGAACAAATTCTAGCCTTCACCAGTATTTGAACCAAGGTAACAAATTCTAGCCTTCACCAGTATTTGAACCAAGGTAACAAATTCTAGCCTTCACCAGTATTTGAACCCAGGTAACAAATTCTACCCTTCACCAGTATTTGAACCAAGGGAACAAATTCTAGCCTTCACCAGTATTTGAACCAAGGGAACAAATTCTAGCCTTCACCAGTATTTGAACCAAGGTAACAAATTCTACCCTTCACCAGTATTTGTACCAAGGGAACAAATTCTAGCCTTCACCAGTATTTGAACCAAGGTAACAAATTCTAGCCTTCACCAGTATTTGAACCAAGGTACCAAATTCTAGCCTTCACCAGTATTTGTACCAAGGGAACAAATTCTAGCCTTCACCAGTATTTGAACCAAGGGAACAAATTCTAGCCTTCACCAGTATTTGTACCAAGGGAACAAATTCTAGCCTTCACCAGTATTTGAACCTAGGGAACAAATTCTAGCCTTCACCAGTATTTGAACCAAGGTAACAAATTCTAGCCTTCACCAGTATTTGAACCTAGGGAACAAATTCTAGCCTTCACCAGTATTTGAACCCAGGGAACAAATTCTAGCCTTCACCAGTATTTGAACCAAGGTAACAAATTCTAGCCTTCACCAGTATTTGAACCTAGGGAACAAATTCTAGCCTTCACCAGTATTTGAACCAAGGGAACAAATTCTAGCCTTCACCAGTATTTGAACCTAGGGAACAAATTCTAGCCTTCACCAGTATTTGAACCCAGGGAACAAATTCTAGCCTTCACCAGTATTTGAACCAAGGGAACAAATTCTAGCCTTCACCAGTATTTGAACCTAGGGAACAAATTCTAGCCTTCACCAGTATTTGAACCTAGGGAACAAATTCTAGCCTTCACCAGTATTTGAACCCAGGGAACAAATTCTAGCCTTCACCAGTATTTGAACCTAGGGAACAAATTCTAGCCTTCACCAGTATTTGAACCTAGGGAACAAATTCTAGCCTTCACCAGTATTTGAACCTAGGGAACAAATTCTAGCCTTCACCAGTATTTGAACCTAGGGAACAAATTCTAGCCTTCACCAGTATTTGAACCTAGGGAACAAATTCTAGCCTTCACCAGTATTTGAACCTAGGGAACAAATTCTAGCCTTCACCAGTATTTGAACCAAGGGAACAAATTCTAGCCTATGTCACCGTATGTCAGCATAACTAATGGGTGCTGAGACGAACTACATGGGAATCACACTGGACGTCGACTGTTTTAGTTCAGGAATGTTTGTATGCAAAGCTCTCATGATTGGACATGCCATCTGTGATTGAATCTATTGTTAAGATAGTCAATTTTATAGTTTATCAAGTCTCTTCTAGACCAAAGTGTTACGAGATATAGGTAAAGTATTCGATAGATTCGGTTCTTGACTGGAAGCAATTAAGGTGTATCTTGATGAAACAAATATTTCCGGTATTGAATGAGGAGAACTGACTGTTGAAGCCGATGTTTCTGAATGACATGTCGACACATTTCAATGAGTTGAACTTGCATTTACAAGGACGGGGTCGAAAAGCACGTGAAGTGTTGGACCACTGGAATGGATTTGAATTGAAACTGGAAATATCTTGCCGTGAAATCAATTTAAAACGTTTAACTCTTTCCCTAATTTAAGGCAAATCAAGATAGATTAGCATTTTCATAAGTACACTAGTTATATTAAAACAATTTACTCGTTTGGCATCACTAGCATCAAATTTGGAGAAATTAATTGAAGGGAGATAATTAACCCGTTTTCTTTGCATTTATATTTCTAATATGTTTTTGTTTTTTTTTTGTTTCGTTTGAAAACATGGCTTACAATTTATAACTTTAAAATTATCAAATATAAAAGATAGTTGAAAATAATATAAATATTATATGACTAAATAATTTATATGTACATTTTTAAACATTACATTAACTACCCAGTTCGTATGATTACAACGTACCTATTCCACTTAACTATAATAGGACGGATGGTACGCTATATGGTCTTAAATAATATTTAATCTCAATTATGCTGAGATCGAACTATAAAGTATAAAGAATTTTTAAGCGTTACTGTTTTTACTAGAATAATATCTTGACAACTAAATTCAAATGTTGATACGATAACCATTAATGTGTAAGTTGAGTAATGAAATTGTGTATTGGTTATGAATGGATTTTTTTTAAAGATGATAATAACAAACGGGTTAATTTTTCATTTAATTAAAAACGCTTTAATGATTTTCTCAAAAACGCTACTTTTCTTTTGGTCTTGGTCTTGCTGCGGCACTAAATAAATTCTTTTAATATTAAAGTGATATTATATAGTTGAGTAGTTTGACTTTCACGCTGTTGGCACGCTGAATGATTTCGATATCCTAGGTTGGCGCACTATAAGGAAAAGGTTGCCGACCACTGTACTAGACTTCACACTGTGTTATATTATAGACCTTTTGGTTTGTAAGAAGAAATATTAACGCCATCCTTAGTTTGTTTTTCTTATTAGTATATTATGCTCAAAAGTCTACATGAACAAATTGGACTCCTTACTCTGGTTATAAAATAAGAACATTCGGTTATTTTCATAAACAAACATAGTTAAGTTCAGGGGTGGGGGGGGGGGGTATAGCTCTAGGCATTGATTATTGATTGGATGCAAAGCAGGTGGATAGAGAGAAAGAGAGAGAGAGAGAGAACCAGAAAGATCTATTGATATAGGAGAGAGAGAGAGAGAACCAGAAAGATCTATTGATATAGGAGAGAGAGAGAGAAAGAAAGAAAATCTAGAGAGTGTGGGAAGATGCGCGTGATAGGGAAAAAAAAGGAAAGAAACTTGGAATATTTCCATATGACAGTGTCTCATTGTCGGTGGCCCTCGTACTTTTTGATGGTTGCGTGTTCAGCTATTTAAGGGGGGAAGAGGGGGGGGGGGGTACTCAAGCACCATACAGTTCAGACTGAAATAAATCTGTATGTTGTTCAGGTATTTTAACTTTAAGAGTAGATTAAAAAAAGAATCATAATTTCAATGTGTGGAGACTGTAGCCGTAAAGCGGCAGTTGTTTTTTTTTAAGCTGGTAACAAATACTTCTACGCGCTGCATAAATTAAATTAGTGAATTATTATTCATTCATTTTTTTTTTGTACATTTTTTACTCATGGAGATTTTTTTTTTTACTTGATTATCCAATAACTCTGAGAGAGCCATGGACGCCACATATTTTGAAAAGTAATTCTGTGAGAGCCATACATTATGCTTAAAACTAAAAATTCAAGTTAATGTGTGCATTTTGTGTAATTTCAACACTAAAAGTACACTTATTAGGTCTCTGAATTCTTCTGATGCTGAGCTGCAGTAGACTTTAGCTCATTTTTAGAATGAAATATTGATATGCAATTAATATGTAGATCAAAAAGTCTAAAAAAAAACATTTTTTTAATGATCGAGCATTTGTCTGCGAGCCAGATGCAGCCATCAAAAGAGCCACATCTGGCTCGCGAGCCATGGGTTCCCGACCCCTGCAATAACTATTCACAATCATGTTTCCTAGCCTCCCCTCTCTCTCCTCCCCACACTCACACCGTCACACACGTCACACCGTCACACCACTATTACAACTGCTGTTTGAATCTTTACTGTTTCGTCGCTCGTAAAGTAAAGTACCCGTCGGGCCAAATTGATTTCTGTGGCCACGGTATACTAGGGGATGTGTGGCCAGCACAATGCCCAGCTGCCATTACTTTACCCCAACTAATGTCAGGTAACTATCAGAGTTGGGTAGACTCAGTGACACCCTCGAGTCCAGGGAAAAAATCCTAGCCTTCACTAGTGTAAATATTATGCCCGTAGTAGTAATATTATTCAGCTGATGCTGGGGGGGGGGGGGTGCGGAGATCCGGCACCAATTTTATTGAAGTGTAGCTGGAAACCTAGCCAAAACCATGACCTCAACAAATAATAAATCCACAAGGCATTGTTGAACCGTTAAAATGTTGACCACTGCTGACCTTGTTTGTATAGACGTACACGTCACATGACAGACGAACTGGGCTTTTAGACCTCATCCTCTCTTTATATACTCCCCTCCTTTCACCATTTAGCAACTATCCTTCCTTCCTCCCTTCACCATCACCCACCCACTCATTTAGGTTTGACAGTAAACACACACACACAAAATATAGATAATCGAACTTCTTCTCCCATTTGATTGATTAAGCATTTCTTCTTTTAACTTCTAACTGGAAGTTGGGTTGGTTTTCCCCACAACCTAGTCTCTTCCAGATCTTTTGTGCAGCGTTTTCCTTAATAAATACCAGTTCGTCAGCCAGTTCCAGACCACAAGCAAAGAGTTATAAGGGTCGCAAAATAAAAGTTTCACAAACTACAACATCTGGTATAGACTATCTTGGTGTACTAGCAAAAAGACCTCTGACATTGAATGTTTGCCTTAAGCGAACATTTGTGTGTGCTACTTTTTCTACAGTTCTTGTGTATAGAGTATAGACCAAGGGTGTGCAACAGGCGGCCCGCGGGCCACAAAACGGCCCGCCAAGCTTTTTAGTTTGGCCCCTCGAAGAGCTTCAAACGCCATTTTTTTTTATTCGTTGCATTGATAATGCAAATAATTTTTCCCACTGTGTGGCCCGTCTTGTATAATATTTTTATATGCGGCCCAAAACAGAAAAAATGTTGCACACTACAGGTATAGACGGAGGGTGTGTAAGTGTTGTCAGGCGGGAGGGGTGGGATATCGTTACCCTCAATCCTGGACAAGATTTCAACCCGAGTCTTTGGGTATGGTAAGCCTCCAGACCTGCGTCGAAATCTCCGAGACTGAAATTGTCTTTTAAGAGTAAGAAATGTTACATTAACATTTCCAACCAGAAACTTCTATTGACTGAATGTTAACTCTAGCAATGTTGACAATTGAAATGGAATAATGTGTCAATCGTTATTGCTTTAACAAAATAGTCACACACAAAGTTTTGACTTATTACAGTGCATGCTTTCAGCTTTTGAGAATGAATGTACTCAATGCTTGAAGGCGTTTGTTCGTGTGGAGGGAATATAAAGCCTTCTGAAGGTATGTGGGTTTCTGTGCATTGATTACTTGTTGGTCCAGCCTAGACCATATTGATAGCATCTTAACGAAACCTTTTTGATGCATGGTCTCGGTGTCTCTTGGTTTTATGTTATTTTCCTCTCCAGTTTTTGTGGTATTGTTGACAATGTAGTTCTATTGTTGACGGTATTGTTGTATTTATGACAGTGTTGTTGACAATGTAGTTCTATTGTTGACGGTATTTTTGTATTTATGACAGTGTTGATGACAATGTAGTTCTATTGTTGACGGCATTGTTGTATTTATGACAGTGTTGTTGACAATGTAGTTCTATTGTTGACGGTATTGTTGTATTTATGACAGTGTTGTTGACAATGTTGTATTGTTGACAGCGTTCTATTTTTGTACGTTACAGTATTAGGTTTTTAGCTTTTGATTGATGTTTGTGATTAGTATGTATTGCTAATCTGATCTCTTGTTGTTCTGATTGATCGACGCACACCGTTTTCCTAACTTTCGTTTTTGTTTCGTGACCAGGTCATTTATTTTGTTTACTGTGTGACTCACCTTTGTATCGTTTATACTGTCCTATAAGTTACATGTAATAACAAACAGTTATAGATATTGTATAGCCTACTGACATCAACATACTTGAGACCTGTTGGAAAATCCAAATTGGGTTATTAAAATTCAAAAAGCCTCAAAATGTATACTAGACTTTTACTAAAGTGTGAAATAGACTGTTATAGGTCTATTGTTTGTACATCGTGATAATCTGAACTAGTGAAATAGACTTATAGGTCTATTAGTCTATTGTTTGTACATCGTGAGTCTGAACCTTTTCAGGTACCTCTGGAAGTTATAAAGAAAAGTTATAAAAGATCACTACTTAGTGACTACTTTAGGCATGGCTCAAGTTACCGTAAATGCCCCACTGTCTCCCTCCAAATCTTACAACACCAACTCAAAACTACTCTGGCCTTAATTAAAGCCCATGACGAGAGAAAACATTTGCTTGCTGATATCTTTCATTTCTTTCTTTCTTTTTGTTGTTGTTGTTGTGTCAATGATGACAGAAGATGTCGTTGTTGTTGTTTTTAAACGGGTTGGGGTGGGTGGGGACTGTTGGCAAGTTCAAGTAAGGGAGATAACAGTGAAATCATAGAAAGTAGCTCCCCTTGATTGGCGCGTCTAGTGTTTGTGGTGTCATTGGCTTTTGAAGCCTCACCTGTTGTGACTTCTTTTTTTTTCCCCTTGCTACATAAAGCCCAGTCAGTAGAGTGACGCGTTGATCGTGTGGTATTACTTTAATTGGTGACGGCTAGGATTTCACGTCTGGCTTTTCTAGGGACATCTTTGCATTTCTTTTTTGTCTAAACACAAAACTTTCATTTAAAACGGCATCGAAAAGGGAACAAACCGCGAGCAAAAACATATGTTAAGTGCAAAACGTAGTTTCATCTTATTAATAAGGTCATTAGTTTTCATTGGAATTGTGTTATTGGCTCGTAAAAGAAATCTGAATACTAAATAAAATAGTATGATTGAAATACCGGTAATAGTATCAATAAGATCATCGATACAATATTATATACTTATGGACATGTGAAAACGACAAGTAGAAAAACATTATCACTATGTGAATAACAAAAAGTATTCTTGACGGACTATTTTCTTTTGTCAATGGGAGGAGGGGGGCAGGGCATAACTGTAAGTCAAAACAGTTGAGTTGACATGGACGCCCTAAGGCTGAGATTTGTGTAATTTCGTCATCATTCTTCTAGTTCGTATAATGTGCGTGTTTGTATAGCTTATGCAGGCCAAGGTTTGTTTTTTTTTTATTTATATTTTTTTTTATTTTGCTTTAATCTCTCGACATAACGTTACAGCGTTACGTTGCTTATAGAGGATTAGCGTTGGTTGTTCGTGAAAAGCTGTGCAGTAGTTGTTGTAGTTGGGTTTTTTTATTTCTTGCATGAGCAGTGTGTTTCATCAGGATTAAAAATTAGACTGCAATACTTCTGTTCTGGAGTTTAATTTTGTTTTGTTTTTTGTTTTGCTTATGTTTTTCAATAACAGGAGTTATCAGAACAGATTTGTTAAAACATGTAAGTTTTTCTTTTTATATCTTATCTTATATATTACAGACGCTCCTTCTATAAAGAAGATTATTGAGTCCTACGCTCATATGTGGTCAGAGTCTAGTCTTGCGTTTTTAATAGTGTTTTAAATGACGTTAAGTTACTGGTTTACCTGGTTTGTTCAGGCAACCCATTTCATGCCCTGATGCCACTCGGGGAGAAAGAGTACTACTAATGTGCATTTGTTCTCCAATAATGGATTAGTAAAGTGATTTTGTCCGTGTGTTTATCTGAGAATTGCGACTGGTTGTTATTGTATTGTATTTCTAAATTATAGTCTAGGGCCTTACGTATTTTTTTTAGTGGATGTGGAATTAATAATTAAGGTTTATTTTATTTATCCTACTTGTTATACTCTTGTCTTTTTGGGGGGCACATTAATGCAGAGCTTCCCAAAATACCGGCTTGCGGATCGGTATCTTGCCACAAAAGCTAACTTACCTGGTCACACACGAACAACATCTACTTGAGATGAAAGGGATTGCTGGCGATAGATTATAGCAGGCCTTTTGTGTGTGTGATATTTTAATCCGGTTTCAGCCTACAGCCCTCGGGTTTAAGCATCGCCATATTAAGTGTTAAATGACATAGCATGTGGAAATGTATATATTGTATATGTTACAGGGGTGGCTATAATAGTGTGTAGATCAAGAAATCAACCTTTTTTTTTTTTTTTTTTTTTTTTTTTTTGTAAAGTTCTTTTGCATTTTATTTTGTTTGGCCTGTACAGAAAATTTTTACCCTTTTCACTCACTAGCCAAAAGAAAAAAAAAGCAAATTTAATAAATCTGTAAATGATTTTATTGATAATTCAATATCACGTGGAAATGTCCAACAGCCAGGTCTCGCATCCAACAGGTCCCTGGTGTCCCGCTCTACCCGATGTCATCAGCTCAAACTACATGTCCCACACGCACGCACCGACGTCTAAATTTTTTTAAATTTTCCGTCAGCCATTATACTGTGGAACACACTCCATCACTGCTCCCTCTGTGCCGGCTTTCAAATCTTCACTGAAGGCTTGGACTAAATACTTCAAATTTCAAATGAAACTCCGTCATCTGTTTGTAATTCTTGTTTGTGATGTTATAAAATTGTGTGTGTAGTTTGTTGGTTTTTCTCTGGCCTAACGGGGTGTCCACGGTAATATGAAGAAGAAGAAAACTAGATCTATGGGACAATATGTCATTCAATTGCGTTTAATAAAGGATGTTACCAATGCGCGACAAGAAGGTTTAATAAAAGAAAACCCATTCAAAACGAATGCATTGCGAATCTTAGTGGGTTGGGGTCGGGGAAATGTAACTGAAAACTTGATAGAATGTGTAGGCCTACCCCCTTATGTGCCAGGTTTCGGATCGATGGGATGACGGGGAAGTGGGGCAAGAAGCCATCCGAAAACCCGGTCCGCCCCCTCCAGCGAAAAAAACATACCTGCAACATTTTACGAAGTTAATATAAATGATTTTAAATGTTTAAGAAACACTGTACGTGTATTGTTGAATGTGCTAATATAAACTCATTAACACTGCTGGCAGAGTTTGGGGAGGGGAGAGCTCCGATTTTTTTATTTTTTTTTTTTAATTTACCCACTTACAATTTTGTAATATTTTAATAAAAAATGAATTTCGCCCCCCCCCCCCCCAACCTGGAAAGTAATGTTGACATACTCCCCCCTCTCCTAACCTTGTCACCCCCGCCCCTCCCTTTTATTTAAAAAAAAAATGTGCCAATTACGTCAAAAGCTATATAATCTTAATCTATCCATATGTTGTGTGTTGATTCGAATCGTGTGCGTGGGAAAACACAACCAAAACAAAGATTTACTTCCCACAATGAGGATCTTTGTTTCTTTCTCAAAACAAACAACAAAATATATCTATCATTTCTTAATGTATGCGTAAACTATTGACTGCATTACATTGCAACACTTGCATGGGGCCGTTCACAAATGACGTCACGCACCTAAGGTGTTAAGTTCATAATTATAAGTTCTCCCTTTTGGTTCCTTGAAAACCTGGAGCCGCTGTCCTTGCACGCCATACGTCACGGTCTCCTGCCAGACTCTTGAAGTTCTTTCCAATTTTTTTTTCCACTACAGCCTTATGAGAGAAGATGTTGGCGTTGCATATTATAAAAACAAAGTAATTCTATCTACCCTTCGAATCTCCTACTTAGAACACATGACTAATGAGTATGTCTGGGACAGAATATCCTCAATTTCGGGCCCTCAAGAAACCATTATGGCAACAATCAAGCGGCGCAAGCTGACATGGTTCGGCCATGTGTTGCGGCATAATAACCTGTCAAAAAAAACATCCTCCAAGGCACCATAGAAGGTGGACGTCAGCGGAAATGCTGGTTCGACTATATTAAAGATCGGACAAAGTTGCAAACGACTGAACTATTGACAGCCGCTCAATTTAAGCCCAAAAAAAATGGAGAAAGATAACTGCGGAGGTGTCCATTAGCCCCCCCCCCCCCCCCCCCCCTCCAAACGACTATAACGTTCAAGGGTTCGATGAAGATGGTGATCTATCCTCTGAAGTCTAGTCGAAGAATACCGGTAAATTACGGTAAATATCAAGAGATCACCGAGAAATAGACACAGGATATGACAAATGTTTCTGAATTCTAAGAAATATATCCTATCTAATATGTTACAGACGCTTCTTCCATACAAGGGCATAATTGTGTCCTACGCGTGTTCTTGATTTGAGTCTACGTAGTCTTGCATTTGATTAAGGTATGACGTTGTTGATTTTTACCTGTCTATGTTCTTGTAGCTCCAAGCTCGGATCCCGCTCTTGAAAAAAAAAGATTATACGAGTTTATTCTTGAATGGGAATAAATAGACGAGAAAAAGTTATGCAAATTTGAAATCGCTTTTGGACAGTTATCACACTTCACCCGCTTAATTAATTCTGCTCGAACGTGAAATTATTGACCGGAAGGATTGCATTCTCGGACTTGTGTTTTTTTTTTTCTTCTTTGTTTTACTATTTTTTTTTAGAGGAAATCAAAATGAGAATGAGAGATACTTTTTTTTTCTTACTGATTGAAACTTTACTTGGATGTGTATGTGCGTACGTTCGTATGCGTGGTTGAGCAGCTTGTGTCGGAGTCTCTGTAAGCGAGATATGTGTACCTGAATGTATTATGGCCATAATGTATGTTCTTGGTTTGTTCATTCATTTTATTTATTTTATGTGTAAAGAAAAAATGTATTTATTATAAAAAAAAATACAGCGTTCTAACCCATCTAACTTAAAACATCTTTTTTTTTTTTGGATAAAATTACAATTTGTGAATGTTCGTTACCCCCCCCCCCCCCCATCGATTTTAAATTAGACTGTGTATTCAGTCATTTGTTGGTAAGATATAATCATCTTGCCCCCCGCCCCCCAATCGATTTTAAATTAGACTATGTATTCAGTCATTTGTTGGTAAGATATAATCATCTTGCCCCCCGCCCCCTTTTCCAAACTTTGTGTGTGTGTTTGTATTGTTGGAAAGGGGGACGTTTTGAGTTTTGACAATAGGCTTGTCATCGGACTAAACCTAACGTCCAGATATGAAAAAAACTTCCGCAGTCAATATAAACAACTTGTCAATTTGACATTTATTAATGACATTTGTGAATGAGGTATAATTAGATAGCCCCCCCCCCCCCCATTCAGATCTCCATGTCGTTAATCTTAGCGTTAAAGTGATGGGGGACTTTGGCGTCTCATAGTTTGATTGATAATAACAGATAGTCCGAGATGATGGACAATGGCCAGGTATGATTATTGTTCAAAGCTGATGAACTTGTCTTTTTTTTTTCTTGTTGTTATTGAGTTCATGATGTTTTTTTTTTTTTGTTTTTTTTTGTTGTTTTTAAGACGCTTTATACGTTATGGCAGGGGGATGGCAACCTTCAACATGTGTGCCGGACTTTGATGTGTGCCAGACTTGGCACGCGGAGCAATTTTCCAATGGCACGCCGCGAAAGACCCCACTCAAAAAAAGGCAATACAAGTCTTATCAAGAAGAAATTATTGAGTGCAAGAGCTGGATTTTAGGCTGTCGGCACGCTGAATCAATTAGAAATATTACGTTGGCACACTATGATGAAAACGTTGCTTTGCCCTGTGTTTATGGGGCAGGGTGATTGTATGGGGGGGGGGGGGGATATGCATGGCCGTGTCGTTGTTTTTTTTTTACACCGTACACTATAATTATGCTGCAAGCGTAGAAAGACTGGACTTGTTGCAGTTTGACAGATCGGCGGCGACACCAGGAGTGGACGCGTGTCACGAAGCGGCTGTTTGATGATGACATGGTTGGCTCGCTTGTTAGTGTGGGTGGAGGTATTGGGGCTGTGTGTGTTTGTGGCTGTGTGTGTTTGTGTGGCTAAGTGTGAGTGAGTCTGTGTGCGTGCTAGTGGACACGTGTAACTCGCGCTTCACTATCTCTAAAACCACATGCGTTGATCTGTCGTTGTTTTTTTAATTTGGAAGTAAAGCCCTTTTTTTTCCGCCCAAGACATGTATGGGGATTGTGTGGCCATCGAACATCACTACACATGATCCTTGTTCTTTCTGAAGATCATCGATATGTACTCATTCAGTTCCATGCAGAATTGAAAATTCCATTATCTCTGATACAAAACCGGTATCTTTATAATGAAACTGATGCCAATTGACACCATCCCCAACCTGTATCAGTACATCTACACCCCCTCCCCCCAAACGCCATGTTTTTGATGTTCTTGATTGCCCATTTAAATTATTGAATCACTAGTAGTTATGCCTGTCAAAATGACGCAAGAAACGAATTACTACAGTATGTTTCGTTAAAAGAAGAAAATCAATTAAATAGAAATGGGACATCACTCTGAATATTTTGTAAATGGAACTCCATTTTATAATCTTAACAAAATATTTAGAAATGCGTTTATTTGATAAATAAATTAACGAATTTAGCAATATAGTTTATATCCTAACATTTTCTTTTGGAGTACGTTATCAATTTATTTATTAAACTTTTGTCCCGATCGTTCAACGGTATAGGTGTATATAGAGGACAAAATTTATATATTATATATATATAAACAAACATATATATAAACAAATTCACGGTAATTATATATATTTATTATTGGTAATTATTTTGTTATATCTTTCTCCCCTAGGACTCATCTGCGCCTTCCACACCTGACATCTCACCTATGCCTTCGCCTATGAGCAAAGAGTTCCAGCATGACTTCCCTAGCCCTCCAACGTCCCCTGGACCCATCAGGAAGCGCAGTGCCACTTTAGACAGCCTGGGCTCCTTCAGCAGGCCCGAGCCCCCCGGTGGCGTGGGAAGAAGGAGGGACGTGAACCACAACAAGACCAACAGCCCGTTTAAAACATCGTGAGTAGAGCCTTTGTTGTGTGAGGTGACCGTTGATTTGATGTTGTCCCACCCCGCCCTCATTGACCGACAGCCCGTTTAAAACATCGTGATTAAAGGCCTTTGTTGTGTCAGATGACCGTTGATTTTATGTTGTCCCACCGCGCCCTCATTGACATGCTAAGTATTGTGTTTTTGTCACGTGATGTTGATTTACCCCCTCCCCCCACATCTTGACTTCTCACTGCATCACTTATGTGGCTACTTTTTCGTTGACCATCGGGTCATAAGCAGTGACCAAAGACACCAGTGAACTATACTAATACTATCCCTTGCTGACCAGTTTAGAATATCATTTTACCGAACGAGCCTTATCGGATCTTTAAAGTCCAGGTACAGGAAAGAAAAGGATCTTAATTTCTCCAGCTGTTCTGTGGAGGACTTTCTCCTGCCCGAGGCATACCTCTATTGGTTATTTTGTTAAAAGAAAGTGTGCAGAAAAGTAATGTTTAAACCTTATCCACATTGTATTCATTCATTTCTATTTGGGGAAGGGGGGGGGGGGGAAGGGGACATTCAGGTTTATTAGAGAAACACATGCACCAAATCAGTCTGTAAACTAAGGGTCAACTGAAATTTAAGCTTGGAGAAAGGTTAATGACAGCAAGGTGGCATACACTAAATAAGACTTACTATCGCTTGAATCGGGAATGGACCCCCCCCCCCCCCTTTCCCATTCACTAGATTAGAAATGTTTTATGTATGGGGTATGGGGTAAGACGCCTGATGCTAAATTAAAAACTTTATAAAAAAAAGACGGAAAACAAGTCTATTATGCATGTGTGTGATGACTCTTAGTGCGGATCGCTTGTCTCAACGCTGCAGGCCATGTTATTTCAAATAACTTGTTTTCTCAGATGTCCTTGTTTACTTAGTTTTCCTTTCATCTCCGTCATTCACGCCCCCCCCCCCCACCACACCTCTACTTGCCTTGTCGCATTAACCCACATTAAAGAAGATTATATCAGCTAAAGGTATTATGGTGATCCCATCTCCCTGCACAACCCTTGGGATAGATTAATGTGTTTTTTTGGTTCTTTGTTTCATTTGTGTTATCTTTTTCCAATAATAACAAAGGTTGATGAGTAGCCTACAAGTAGATTGTTAAAACTAACTTGTAATCTAGAAATGAATTGGTTCAGCATCCACCAATCAGATTGTTTGTCACAATGTAAGAAATGGCTTTTAAAGGCTATTTGCACCACTGGGCTGTTGTGAGCAGACGTGGATGTACACCAATCAAATTTCAGTGCAACAAGTTGAATAATTGTGTGTAAATAACAAGGCAGCATATCAAACTAAGAAAACATTTGTTTCAATAATGATAAAGGAGCAACAATCTAAATTGATTAGATAAATACAAGAAAATAAAATTTAACTTTTCAGGAGAAAAATATTCTCAAAATGTACAAGTAATGTTGCAATTATTAAGCTATCAGGTATGTCAAATACCTTCAGAGTACAAAGGTTTAGTTTATTTTCATTGATAATCACTTTATTAATTTGTTTATCCATTTGGTTTAGATGTAATTTTAATTATAGTTAAATGATGTGAATGTTTAATCAGTTATCTATTGGTTATATTGTTTAAATGCCAAATACTGGTGGATGATAGGCTTTTTAACAGGCTGTCAGTTAACAAGTTGGTTATACCATGCCGATGTAAAGTTTATCTTCTATGACCTTGGTTTTGCAGACAGCTGTATAATTGTTGTGTTAAGAGCCAAGCAAAACATTGAAAAGTCTTTATCAAACAGCTTGCTTTAAGAATTTCAAATTTTTAATAAACTTTATTTAACATTATTTGTAATAATGCAACTTGCCATTTTATACCTTAATTTATTATAGTTAAAGCAATCTTGTAGTGACTAAATTATTTTGAGTTTGAAACTTGATAAAAGTTATGATTTAAAGTTGTTATTACAAATTTTAAAAAAAATCATAGCATTACATTCTATTTATTCTGCTTCAGATTCCTGTTAGCCACCAACACCCCTCAGCAGTCTGACAGCCTCTCCTCCTCCTCCCTGGTTAACTCCCCCTTGGATGACCACTCCTTGCTGGCATCAAGCAGGAGACCCAGTTCATCATGGAGGAAGGCCATCTTTGATAGAGTCTGCACTCCGCAACATTCCCTGGAGTTTGGTAAGCAACTATGTCAGGCGTACGCTGAGTACGGCAGCAACGAGAAAACCGATTGGCTGAATATTGTTTGAGTGAAAAGGATGCCTCAATTTTAGCTTTGGATTCTGCTTTTTTTTTAGCAATGTTGGCCAATTTTGGAGCTATCTAAGAGTTAAATTTCTATGATAAACCTCAGATCATTTGGCATTTTGAGGAAAATTTGGGAATAACTGACTAAATGTTTGAGGTTTTGGAAAGTTTGGGAAAATTATCCAGGTTTGGCAAAGTTTGTAAAATGGACCAAAAAAAAAAGGTAAAAAAGCAGTTTAATTGTATTTTTAAAAGTAAAATGGCAAGTTGCCTTCCCTTTACAGTTTATGCTGAGCATGTTGCTTTTCCTGGACACCTCCACATTTGTTACTTTATCATGTCATTTAATATAGAGGATCCTACATGAGTATCAAGTGAAAGCTGTTGTGCTTCGTTTTGCTTACTCTACATGACCCAGGTCTCGATTCCATTGAGGGATGAACACTCATGCTTGGTTAACTGAGTTTTTTGTCTTCATAGTGAGATGAGCATTTTCTTCATACCATACTTTGGTTCAGTTAGCCATAATAGCTGCTACCTTTCCTGTTCTGTTGGAGACCACTTGTTTTTCCAAGGAAAGGATGCTTGAGACATTGCTTCCAAAGTAGGTATAGTCTTCTACAGAATCCAAGCTGTATCCATTGATAGAAATAGTAGAGTGGCAGTCTGTACTCTTTCTATGAAGTCATATTTTCTAGAATGGTCATCAATCCAAATATTTTTGCCTGCCTCTAGAAGCCAACTGACCAGCTGTAGAAGCCTAATCCCTGTGTGGGAAATTAGAGCTTTATTATCAACAAATAGCATCAATCTAAAATGTATAAATTCAACTTTTTTCTTCGTCCTTTGTTCTGCCGAACTTTGTGAAAGAAGTTTCTCTTGGCCCTTGTGTGGATATTCACACCTTCAGTGCAATGATTGAAGGTGAGATGAAGTATCACACAGAAAAAGATGCCAAAGAGTATTGGTTCTAAGATGCACCCCTAATTGACCCCACTAGTCACTGAAAAGGGCTTGGAACCTGCTTCTCGTTACATACTGTACCGCGCATGTTTTTATTGAATTGTTCAATGATGCTAGATAGCTTTGGTGGACATCCTATTCTTTTTAATATTCTGAATAGTCCAAAATAGTCAAATACCTAAGTAGGCAATGATTACAGCCATCTAAATCTCTAAGGTAGTCCCCTAGTCTAATAAAAGGGTACCCAATGCTTCCAAAATGTCCATCCTTATTTCCCATGGGGCTCACTGTTAGCTCATTGGAAAAGACACAGAGATAATACAAACAGAGTGAGAATGAAAGCCTGGTGTCATATGTTCTCATGGTGCAACAGAACCTATAGAAAACTTTATGATGATTTCTAAACAACGAATTTTTTATCATTGTTGTTGTTTTTAATGTTGTATTTTGTTGCTAGTTTTCAATAAAGGTTTTAAAAGTGTTCCTGATGCCCCACTGGAATCTAGTTCATTTCCATTACTGGTACATATAACTCATACACAATGTAGCACACCGTTTTGATAAGTCTTGTAAGTTACAGAATCTCCTTCTAGCTAGAAGATTATTGCATCCATTGCCCATACCTCCTGCAGGGTGGCATAAACTGACTGCACCAGGGCTAGAATCTGGGTCATCATGTTGACAGTCCAGAGTACTAACCACAGGACCATTTGTCTTCTGAATCCTTCTGAATCCTCCCCTATTCATCTGTCCTGGTTTGACATTAAGCTACCAGACCTTAACATTGCAATCTATAGTCTCATTGTCATTGTGTCACGTAGTTTAAATGCTGTAAATTTCTTAAGTTGTCAAACCCTTTTTTTTTAAATTAATTAAAACCCACCAATCCTCTTAGGCTAGGGCCCAAACAAATTTGTTTATCCAATCTATGCAGGAGTTGTTTGTTGGCTGGTTTGGTGTTGTTTTTTTTTTTTTTTTTTTTTATAAAGTGATCTCCTTTCAGGGGACAGCATTGACGGAAAGCTGCATAACACAGTTGAGATTCGGGCCATGTGGAAGAAGGCCATACTGGAGACGTTGCTTCTGATACGCATGGAAAAAGAGAATCATGACATAAGAGGTGAGTCCAAGTGCACTCTAGACACTGCCTTATTATATCATCCCTTTTCTTTTCTATTGGCTAATGAAAAATTTTAGGAAAATTCAAATTAAAGCTATTTGTCTGATGTGTTTTTATTTAATACAGTTGTGACATTTATAAGAAATTTTGGAATTGACTGTTAATTGTATTAGTAAGTCATTAAAATTCTGAAGTATTTTTTTTTTAAATATAATTCACTTAAGTTGTGAAGATGTTGCCAGTTGACCCTAGATTTTCTCTAGCCAGTAAATTTATTGATTCCCAGCACAGTTGATTCTCCCTATAATTGCACTTAAACAATTTTTCAACTAAAAACCAAAATAGCTTTTCCGTTTAAATAATTATAATAATTTGGTTTGTTCGTTATTATTTTCTTTGTCATATAACTGAGTGCACCTCTTTGTTTGAATACATAGGTCAGTCTTATTTGTCTTGCTGCCCTTGTATTTTTATTTGTTTAAATTTCAAGTTTTGGCAAATTTATGTTAAAATGTTGAAGACAGTCTTTCTGTAAAAAAAATATAATTTCTTAGAAAAATATAATTGTCTTATTGTGAAAGGGAAAAAATAAGTTGATTAAAAAAGGACAAAATTATATAATTCTTTTTTTAAATGTTAATTTTGTGATATCCAATAAAGTTAGTGGATTAAATATATTAAACTGGAAAAGAATGCAATAGTTATTACCTTCGAATTATTTTTTTTATTCAGTTTTTACACATTTAATTATTAGCATTTTTTCATGAAGAGGAGATCACTCCAATATTTATCAACATTTTCTTCTTACTTCCCTTGTGCTGCAAACTCTGCCCTAAGACTATTTCATCTTCTATGGAAGTCTTTCTGTGGTAGTATTTCGTGGTAAGACTAAATATGGTGAAAGTAGAAACTGCAAAGTATCTTACATATATTTATATATGCCTCAGCTGTACACTCACTCATTTCATTCTAGCTAGTTTCCCTCTCCTCCCCGTCACCCCTCCCCCAGCCGAGATAGAATCTCGTACATTTTTTTTAAAACCATTTTTTTTTAGTAGCTAGTTCAAGTGCATGATAGTCTCTTTGTTTGATGGGCTCACCTTTCACCTTTAGAGCATTTACAGCCCTAGAAATTCTGGCCTAGCTGGATTTGCCTTGAGGAAATAATACGCACATAAAGTGTTACAAGTGAGAAAAAAATATATATTGAATGAATATCTAACCTTTTAAATGCATAATACAGGCTTGATCAGTTTTGCCAAAGTACTAACTACTGCAATGGTTGTAAGTTAAGTCATAACACAGTAAGAGATGGACTGGGTTAAAGGGGAGAATATAATCTTTGCATATGATAGCGAAAATCCAGACGAGCCGCTACTACTTGGCTCCAGATTTGTCAAAAAGCAATATCTAAATACTGGGATTTGGTGCTGTGTATATATCTTGTACTTGGTTAGGCCCTAGTCGAAATTGACCTGTAGATTAGTTTTACACTTGTTTGTATTTTGTTTGTTTGTTGTTTTTTTTATTATCAATTTTTTTTTTTTTGAAGGCACATGTAAACAAAGAACATACTCCGTATTATATGGTTTGTTTCCTGTAGCTTGAACTTGAAGACATTCAGGCTGAAGTAGATGGACATTTAGGATAAAATACATTTAGGGAAAGCATGTAGTGTACTTAAATAAAAAAAAGTAATCATACATAAACACATGTAAATATTCACACATTGATGAGTATATATATACATCTACAAACATGGGGATAACTGTTTTAATTACTCCTTTTTATACACAGTATGTAACACTTAGATATCAGATTTGCCTCTGTACTTCCAACACTTTCAGCTGCTGCACAAAGTAGAAATAGTAGCATTTGCAACAAACCATTAGGATGTTGTACAGCTTGTACCAAAAGCTGAGAGTCACCACCCATGCTAATAACATTTTAGTCGCGCATAGTACAGCTAAGTTCTCCCCGGCAGAGATCAATAAAATTTGTGTGCCTGTGTAAAACTGGCAAGTCAGAAAAAGAAAATGTGTTGTAAATGCAATGCTCAATCAGCACCTTGCTTCTGCCAGATCAGAGTCTGTACTGCAACTTTTTTTCTACACAGCACCAAGTAAAATTTAAGCACACTAGAAAAAAACAATCACTTTTTAAAATATCTATTTAAGAAAATCATTTAGTTCTCTGATATCGTAAATAATATTTGTTTGATTTTTATCATATTCTGTAATTAACTACTATATGTTGATCATTAAGTTCTCTCATAACCCTTATATTTTAACATTTGCATTTCATTTGACAGTTTTACCTTTTGTCTAATTACATTTTTCATCATTTTGTGGAGAATATTTTATTTTTACTTTTTTTTTTCAAAAAGTCTTTCTAATCTCTTTAAAATACTTTCCATGTAATTTGTAAAAAAAATCTCAATAGCGCTGAAAAAATATAATTTTTTTGAATATCAGTTTCATAAGATAGATAGGTCTATAGTTAACTATTTATTCCATTTACCCCAGATTTTTTTTAAATTTTATTTCTTTCTTTGTTTTTGTTTTTACAATCTTGTTAGAGCTCTAAGATGTTTGTAGTGAAGAACAAATTAGTTACAGTTACTAACCAGCATTAGACCAAAGCTTAACATTCGGTTGTTGATTTTCACTTTTCTTTTTTTTAATATTTTTTTTTTTTGCTTTCCTGGCAACATTTTATGTAGATTAGAAATTTCAACTCCATGGCTGTTTCTTTATGTTCTCAATCATTTTCTAGGCACTTAATCTTGCCACAGATTGTGTATGTGTTGTTTTAAAAAATCTAACAATGTCATTTCATTACGTTTGTGTTTTTTATTTTTTTGAAATACTTTTATCATTTCTTATGTGGCCTTTCTCCCTTTAACCTTCTTTGAACATAAAACATATTAGTTTCATACATTCTTCAAATAAAATATTTAAAAAATTACTTTAAAAAAATTCATTTTTTTCTAGATCATTTTTTTTTTAGAGATGAAAAGAGATTTGTATAAGAAAATCAATAAGACAGAGGTGGGAGAAAAAACCATCAATTTATTCTGTGGTGTGCTTTGGTTGTTAAAATATTACATTACATAGTTGTTCTTTTTCCATTTGGATGTATTCCATTTGGATGTATTTTGTTTTATTTATAATAGGATGATTTTTTTTTTAAATTTTACAATATACTGATTTTTGGAATCATTTTCATTACATTAGTACAATTTTTGTTCAATACTTATGTCTATAAATATGGTACTTAATGGTGCATTCAGGGGTTGTTTTGAAGGCCAACTCAAAAGGTCTTAAAACAAAGTACAGGAATTTGTTTTTAGAGGGGAAAAGTCTCCCCAGCTCTGTCATAATTAAAAAAAAAAAAGAAAAGTAAAGTGTTGGGCATTGTGCTAGCCACACCATCTCGTTGTGTGCCATGGATAAGAAAAAAACGTGCAAAATCTGCTCCATTAGCCCTACGGAGTGAAATGGTTTCAAAGAAATCCTTTACTTTTGTCTAGATGAGCATTTCCCCTAATGCTAGTTCACAGCCTGGTGCAGAGTCAGAAAAGCAAAAACTAACCAGGTCGGAAAAAAAACAAAAGAGAAAATATTGAAACCCAGGTCAGATTATTGTGATAAGCATCTGTAACAGTATGCTTTGCTCCGAATGGTCATTTTGTAATATTTGAACTTTGAACCCTTTTTTTACTACGGCCCCTATTGCAAATAGACTACACCAATTCTAAAAAATTATGTGCAAATTCATTTTGTTATATGGGCTGGTAAAGGCAGGGAATATGTTTGGGTCAGAAAGTAGAAATATCAAATTAACCAGGTCACCAAAATGAAAGGTTTGGGAAACACAGCGCTATTCCCTAATTCCCAAGACTTTTTTTTCCTTTAGTTCTGCGTCTTCCTTCAGTTCTTTGATTCATTGTCTGTATAAAGAATAATAAGTATTGAAATTTTGTTCTTTTTGTTTATAGAATTTAATTAAAGGCTACAATGCTTTATGTATAATGAATAATGCCCTCTGGTGTGGTTCTGGCATTAAATCTTGGAAGCACCTGTGCTTCTAAGGAACGCATTGTCTTATACAATAATGATATTTTGTAAACACATTAGTGCTCCACCCCTTATCTTGAGGCTCTGTAGTCCTATGCATATCAGTGGCTTGCATTAGGCTGTATTCCTACGCATATCAGTGGCTTGCATTAGGCTGTATTCCTACGCATATCAGTGGCTTGCATTAGGCTACACAATTTTCTTTTACTTTTAGCACACACAAAAAAAAAGCACACAAAAAAACTTATGTAGTCTTTTGTTACTTTATAAAATAATAGGTAACATAGTGGTTTTTATATTATATAAAATTAAACCCTAAAAATCTAATTATTACACAGCCATCTATATAAAAGCTTCGACTTTGAATGTAGGGGATAATACTGGTCTTTATTTAGAAGGGGAGCATACTGGACTTTAAATTAACACAGCTGCTTGTTAATCAGTTTTCGTGTGATTTTTTTTTTCTTTTGTGAAATTGTATAATAAATTAATATTTATGTTGTTTTCTTGTTTTTGAACATTTTAAATTAAACTCAACTTTTAAATTATTTTTCCAATTCCCAGCTCGGCAGGAAGAAGGGGGAGGTAATGTGTGCCGTAAATTGGATTATCAAGAGTTGACTCCCTGCTTGAAGGAAATCACATCAGTCTGGGAGCAGATGCTGGCTTTACATGAAGCGGTGGAAGGAAGTGAACTGGGGGATGATGGGAAGACAATCCCGCAAGTTAAGCTTTTAGATTATGTCAAAAAGGGTAAGTGATATGTTGTTATTGTACTTCTCAGACTTTACCAATAGAATTTTACCAAATTAAATTCAAACTTTGAAAAAAAAGATAACAGTAATTTTTATGTCATTTATAGTAAAGCCCCGTAATCTATTTCAGTAATTCACATGGGAGAAAAAATGTAATGTTTCTTTAATTCAAATTAATTTCTTTTCTTTTTTTTTTTCTCTTTAATTTTGGAAGGGAAGAGTTTAAATTGTGGGTGGGTCCTATTTCAAGAAGAAAAAAAAGAAATAATGTAATTACCTTTCAAATCTCTGTTGATGACATTATCTCAATTTTAAAAGTTCAATCTGTGTCACAGTCCATTATGGTCAATTGTTGTTCTTCCCATGAACACTTTCAGCTTTTTTCAGGGTTGTGATAGTAGATGAAATTTTGGGTAAACTGACCAAAGTTTAGCAAACTTTTAGAATAATTCTATAATGAAAAGGATTTTAAAAAATCATTCCTTAAAAAATATCAATAACTATTTTGTTAAAAGAGTCGTTAACTCATGTGGAGTTGTTGTTTTTTTATGGTGTACCATTTCAGAACTATTAATATGAGTACTGATTATAACAATACACAAATAGACTGTCCGATTTGTTCTACCTAAATACACAAATGAGTTAACATAAACATAGTTTTGAGAATTTTTGTATGACTTTAGAGTAATTACCCTGTTTTAAAAAGTGTTCAATCAACCACATCCACAAACAAAGTTTAAGGGAACATTTGATTAAATGTAAACAAGTAACTAAAAATTATTGCATTTAGAAGCCATACAAGTCATGTGTGTCAGTACTTGTTTTTACCTGTTGCAGGTGTCCCGCGCAGTCTCAGGGGACAAATTTGGCTCTTTTTGATCCAGCAGAAACAGATGAGCAGTGCTGTGCCGGACAGCTCTTGTGAGGCGACAGAGTATGGTGACCTCCTTAAGCAGCTGACCACGCACCAACACGCAATACTCATTGACTTAGGTCAGTTAAGGGGCCGTAGGGTTTAATGTTGACCACAATGCCAATTCACTTAGGTCAGTAGAACTGGGTTTTTCATGGGAGCTAAGATTATTCCACTGGTTTGCTTTGCTAAGTCACATCTAATTATGTATTAATAAAGAGCCTACCATTTCATACACACAATTTGTGGAATAATTCCGTTTGACAACTGTTTGACAACTACATACACAGCAACACCAACTCTTGATGCAAAAAATTTATTATCCCAAAAATGCATACTTGATGAAAATTATCTCCTAATAAGCTATTTATGTTTTCCAACTAATTGATGGCTTTGTTTCTTAGTGTCAGATATTATGGTTCAAGGTGTTGTAATGATTCAGGGTGTTGTGATATTTGCATCAAATTTTAAAAGTCTTAATGTATTTCATTCATGTTCCCAGGTCGCACATTCCCTTGCCATCCTTACTTTGCCAAAGCCCTGGGACCAGGTCAGCTGGAACTGTTCAACCTCCTGAAGGCCTACAGCTTGCTGGACCCTGAAGTTGGTTACTGCCAGGGTTTGTCCTTCATAGTTGGGCTGCTACTGATGCACGTAAGATAAATGCTTGGAACATATTGTTTGATGGTTGCATTAGCTTGTAGTTATATGCATGTGTCAATACCATCTTGGATTGATCATGGTATTAGCATGTATATATATGCACAATGTAAGAGGGCCATCTTGTTTGATGATGGCACTAGCATTTAGATATAGGCACATGTTTGTGCCATCTTGGATTGATCATGGCAATAGCATTTAGCTGGATACTTTGGCTCACTGGCTACCATCAAAGAACCAACCATCATGGTTGAGGTTGCCCTACATATTTGTAACTAAAACATATTTGTTTGAATTATGCTGTGTGTCCTAAGCCTAAATGCAAAATGTTGAATTGCTACATGTTTCAGGTCTAAAGCCTGTGCTATTTCAATACATTTTGCAAGTTGCTTTACTATTTTTCAATTAGTTTAGAAGCTGATTTTTAAATGAACACAAATTAAGACTTTTTTTAAAAGACACGGATCACAACTAATTTTTTTTTTTAAAGAAAGAGCCTCTGTAACATTTATATGAAGACATCTTTTTAGCATCTTCTTTAAAAAAAATTGCCTACACAAAGCATTGACAAGTCTTAATGAAGCCTGACCTTTTGGGTTAAATAAATCCATAAACTTCTGGTTTACTTCCGGCGATACACTTTAAATAATGTTTTCAGCTCTTTTCAAGTTCTGGTCTTTTAGAAATATACAAAGGCTACAACATTAGTTGTGAGGAATCCATTTTAACATCAAAAGTGAGAGTGACATAATTAATAGTCCATGTGTTAGTGGCAATAAGTTTAATTAAAATTTGTTTGGCCTATGCTAAACTAAAATATATAGGTCAGATGTCAATACATAGATGTACTTCCGGTTTACTTCCCGCAACACTCTTTAACTAAGAGATTCTTAATGTCTGATGTTCACACTCCATCGTTTTATTTCGGCAACATTTTTAGGAGATGAAATAAAATTTATTTAATCCCCTACATCTTTTCTTACTCGCAGAACAATAACGCAGGACATAGGCATGTTTTGTTAGTAAATGAACCAATAGGACAGGAAGTGTTGGAATGCATCAACCTTTTAGGTTCACCGTGCATTCATAATCATTAAGACTTGTCAATGTGTTGAACTGTTGATATGCTATCAATTTGCTATACATGCTTTTTTTGTTCCATTATTTGTTTTTCATTTTCCTTTCTTATCGTTCATTCAAAATTTCTTGTTATTGTGTCTTTTCCCAGATGGAAGAGATATCAGCCTTCCATGTGTTAAAATATATGATGTATCATCTTGGCCTGAGAAAACAGTTTAGACCAAACATGACTGCTTTACAAGTAGGTAACTCTTTTAAATAGTCACAATTTTGTGGGAAAGTTTAGGAAAATTTACTGACCAAGGTTTGGGAAAGTTTAGGAAAATTTACTGACCAAGGTTTGGAAAAGTTTAGGAAAATTTACTGACCAAGGTTTGGGAAAGTTTGTAGGCCTATGTTTTGCAAAAATGGACAAAGTAGAATGAGAAATATTTATTTTACATTTTATAAAGTGAATAACTATTTAGTTAAGTAGACCTTTAATCCCATCATGTTTTTTTTTTCTTAAATTATTCTATTAGGACTTTAAAAAAACCTTCAACACATTTTAAAAATATTTGGAGTACCTATATACACTGACAGACATGAAGACAGTTCACGCATACCGTTATAAGTTTTTTAGGGCAAAGTTCGAAATCAGAGTAAAAACCCTGGCTTTGATGGTAGGCACCTGCTATGTTAGGAAAAGTAGACCCCCACACACTGCCAGAGGTTTCTGTTTCCGCCCAAACCCTTGTGCATTGCACATCCTGCACATCTATTCTTGCACCACTGGCCCAATTTAATATTGCAGTTTTGAGTTATTCAGTAAACAAACCCAATTGTCCCCAAATCCCCATCAAAAAAACAATTTAAAATGTCTATACTTGATTAATATAATATGTTCATAAAGTAGGGAAGATATTTTATTTTTTTAGGTTTAATTTAAAGTCCACGATTTAAAATGTGACATGGATTTCTTTACAGTAATGATTAATCAGGATTATTGTATCTGTTTATGAGTAGGCCTATTGTTTATATTTATGGTTCAACACTGTGTTCAACACATCCCAAGAATTGGGTCAATGTAACATTGAGCTCATCTGATTCATTACATTGGTTGTTTTTTTTACAAGTAAAGGTCTGCTTAGAAATGTATACAATTTACTTTTTTTTGTCTCTTCTGCAGATCAAACTGTATCAACTGACTAGGCTGCTCCACGACCACTACAAGGACGTGTATGACCACTTCGAGAACAACGAGATCTCCCCGACCCTGTACGCAGCCCCGTGGTTCCTGACATTGTTTGCCTCTCAGTTTCCTTTGGGCTTTGTTTCCAGAGTCTTTGGTTTGTTGACACAATTACGCTACACCCATCTTTCTTTACAGTTACCTTGCTCATTTTTTTAAGTTTTATATTCACTCTTATTGTAATAAGGAAGAAGTAGGTTTTCTTTGTTGTATTACCATGTTAAAAAATATTTTTTTTTTAAAGGGTAATGGGGGCTGACTTGCGATCGGAAGGTTCTAGGTTCGAATCCTGGTGCAGGCTAGGATTTTTTCCCTGGACTTGAGGGTGTCCCTGAGTCTACCCAGCTCTGATGGGTACCTGACAATAGTTGGGGTAAAGTAAAGTGGCTGGGCGTTGTGCTGGCCACACATCTCATAGTATGCCATGCTTCACCAGCCCTATCATCAATTTGGTCCGAAGGGTACTTTACTTTACTTTTATTGCCATGTTCAATTTTTTTTTTGTGTGTCCACCCAGATATGATCTTTGTCCAAGGCATCGACTGCATTTTTAAGGTGGCCCTGATGCTGATTGGGAACCACAGGGCTCTGATCCTGCAGTGTGACTCCTTTGAGTCCGTGGTAGACTTTTTGAAGACCATCCTGCCTGAGATGGTGCAGGTTCAGATGGAGAGGATAATCAACCAGGTATGGCATAGAATTTTTTTAACTTATATATACATTTTAGTGTTCATTGAAGTTGAATTTCTTTTTAAAATAGTGTTGCTACTGTTGTAGTGGAGTCTAGTAGACTTAGTTTTTTTTCTTTATTTTATTTTGTTTAAAGTGCTTGCAATATTTTGTTATAACTAAATGATGCAATTTTTCATTTGTAAACTTAAACCCTTAAAAAATAATTTGAGCAGTCAGTCCATTTGCAAAAGGTGATAAGTCCCTTGTTTTGACAAAAATTAGTTACTGTCTTATAAAACATTTGCTTATTTATACAATGATCTTTAGTATAACCATCTAATAGTTTACTGTACTCTAATATTATAATTGATAAAAAATAAAGCATGTATCAAATGATGCTAAATTTAGAAAATTTCTGGATAATTTTAATTGACCTAGCACCTTGGGCAAGTGGACTACTCATTTACATAAATCAATAAAAGGATAACTATCCCCTTTAATGGAATTTTTAAACACATATACTCCATTGTTTAGCCAAATTGTAAATTTTAAATAGTCTTGACACATTTTTTCGTTCTGTCTCGGCAGGCATTTGAAATGGACATCACCAAAGAACTTCAGGCCTACGAGGTGGAGTACCATGTCCTCAGTGAGGAGATGACCTATTCACCCCACGACAGCCTTCATTACGGGCACCACCACAGCAAGACGCACTCCCCGCCTGCGGGCACCGAGCGGTCGTCCAGGCTGAGAGACCGGCGCCGGTCGTCCATAGACATTGAGATGATGTACTGCATGGAGCAGCAGAACAGACAATTGAAGAACCAGAACATGGAC
This sequence comes from Anisus vortex, assembly GCA_949126835.1. Lineage (NCBI taxonomy): Eukaryota > Metazoa > Mollusca > Gastropoda > Planorbidae > Anisus > Anisus vortex. The sequence continues at coordinate 26,163,780 of OX421502.1, read as the reverse complement.
CTCCTGGAGAAACTACAAGTAAACAATTCTAGCAATCTATATTGTCTCTTTAAAAAAAAAACTCTTTTAAGTATAAGATGTAATCTGGAAAGGGGTTGGTCAAGTGAGGCACACCATGAACCTGTCCAAACATGCCACCCTACAGCATGCTGATTGGAAGTTCTGCATAACATAGGGTAAGGTCTCCAAAGTCACAACAAAATCCATCAGACTGCTGTAGTCCTACACCCAATTAATTTTCCTTGGTCACAGAATTCTTTTGAACTGTTTTGCCACACTGTGACGCCCATATAGCACACTTCAATTACTTATCCCACTCTTTGTTTCACTTGCTTGAATAAGGAAACTTTTTATATTTCTAAGATGTTTTAAAAATGTAAGTTTGTAGGCTTATTTGTGAATTAATTTTTTCAAGAGCTCTGAATTTTCATTATTATGATTATTTTGTCATTGTTTATTCAACTGAAAAGGAACAGAAATTGATGGCATTACATTTTTGTATTAGATGTATGGAATTCACAAAAACATAATTTCTAGCTGGAAAATGTTATTATTTTTTTTTAATTTATTAAACAAAATCTGAAATATTTTATTCTTGTTGAAACTTGTGTGCTACCTGTAGAATTTTGATTATTCTATATATGCTGTTATTTTTTTATTTCCCAGCATGCACAGTCCCAGCAACGTAGTACTGAGCACAGCGTCCACGTACACCAAATAGAAACGGAGAAGCTCAAGTCTCACATACGTACCTTAGAACTGGAGCGGGGGGCCCTGCTCCAAGCCGTGGCCAAGCTGAAGAAGATAATCCCAAGGGAGGCTCTCCTGCAGTTGAACCTGGCTCTCCCTCCTATGCCAGACTCTTCTTCTTCCAGTGCTCCACTGGCACCACCAAAACCAGTGCTTGTTTCAGAGAGCATTCAAGTTTCTGAGAGAGATTTCAGCCTAGGTCTCTTAGACTTGTCAGGGACTTCTGAAGTAAGCTCTTCCCAGGGTGAATCCAGCATATTCTCAGATTTCACTAAGGCCAACAGTCATCCTGTATCACTGAACTGTTTAGCAATATCTCATGGAGATTCACAGACACTTGTCCCCACTGCTCCGTCTTGCAAAGAGGTCCCAACTGAGTCACTTCTAAAGCCTATTTCACCTGTCCGCGTTTCCCCGGCAGCTGGCGGAGACCCTCACAAGACTGTCTCCAGGACACCTCCTCGCATCACGTTGCCCATGCCCCACCTGCAGCTGTCTGGGGCCTCCTCCGCCAATGAAGCGTATCCATCCCGCAGTATATCCAACGTGTCGGGCAACGCCCCATCCCTGCCACCTGAAGACAGAAGAAAGTCGGTGAAGGTCGTCGTTCAGCAGTCTCCAACGAACTGCCAGGAGAATTTCAATTCCAGCAGATAATAATTGAAGGAAATTATCATCTATGTAAATATCACAGCAGGAACAATCCACCATGTTTGTGTCATTCGGTGAATCACATCCTTAAAGTTTTACCCTAAGAAACTCACATTCTTCAACCAAGTTGAAATTGTGAACTTGTTCACTCTAAGTGTTCTATTCTGGAAATTGTGATTGTTTTATTCTGATATAAACTTTTGCCATTCAGAGCATGTATCAGTAATATAAACTCTGTTAAAAGCTAAACTTTATTGGAGAATAATGAAACAAATGAAGATTTAGATTTTCATGTGCAATTTGTTTATATATGAACAAATGATAAAGTGGCCAAAAAAAAATGTAGAAAATTTCAATATCTGCTTATTGCTTATCATTGAGCTGTAAGTGTGATATAATCAGCACAATCGGGAACAACGGTTGACTTAGTGATATGGTGCCATTGAACAAGTGTAACAAAAAATATTTCTGTTCTAAATGAGGGAAAAGGTCGCATCTCTTTGTTCTCACAGAAACAGTTTTAATCACAAAAATCTTCTGTATAAAAAGAAGTGCCTTTATCATGAAAGGTAAACAGAGAGAGAGCACAGGTGGTTAGAAAGGATTTCTGCCTGGCATTGGAGAACTTTTAACTTCAGAAAGTCATACATCCAAGAACAACCTCAAAGAATTTTGTTCGAATTATTTGCGTAGAAATGAAAACAGTAGAGACAATATGGATGTGGGATTTTTTAGTATATGATTAGAACAAGTGTATAAATAAGACAATGAATGAATGAACATTACATTAAAAAATACATTGGCCTGTGTAATTAATTTGAGCTTAAGGAAAAGCCAAATGTTGTTGGTTTTTTGTTCTCCTTGTGACCATCACAGTGGATTGTTATGTCTTGTGATAAAATATTATTTACCAAATGATCAAGTAGAAACCATTTGACAAAAGACAATATTAATGTAGATTTCTGTTTGTTATTACATAATATGTCAGGGGAACAGTTAAACACTTCTAGACAGACTACATAATTAAACACTTCTACACAGACTACATAATTAAACACTTCTAGACAGACTACATAATTAAACACTTCTAGACAGACTACATAATTAAACACTTCTAGACAGACTACATAATTAAACACTTCTAGACAGACTACATAATTAAACACTTCTGGACAGACTACATAATTAAACACTTCTGGACAGACTACATAATTAAACACTTCTGGACAGACTACATAATTAAACACTTCTAGACAGACTACATAATTAAACACTTCTAGACAGACTACATAATTAAACACTTCTAGACAGACTACATAATTAAACACTTCTGGACAGACTACATAATTAAACACTTCTGGACAGACTACATAATTAAACACTTCTGGACAGACTACATAATTAAACACTTCTAGACAGACTACATAATTAAACACTTCTAGACAGACTACATAATTAAACACTTCTGGACAGACTACATAATTAAACACTTCTGGACAGACTACATAATTAAACACTTCTAGACAGACTACATAATTAAACACTTCTAGACAGACTACATAAGTAAACACTTCTAGACAGACTACATAATTAAACACTTCTAGACAGACTACATAATTAAGTCAGCTGAATTTGTTTCTATTTGGATACAGAATTTAATTGTGGATATATTTGTAGTCGTTGTTTGAAACTGTATAAAATTAGTATCAAGTCATGTTAAAAGCTTAGCAGCTGGTATATTATTGTGTACCATTAGTTGACCCTAAGGTTGAGTAGAACTGATCAAGAACAATGATCCAAACAAAATAAAACTACCTGAATGAAATTTATATTGAACAAAAATGCAGATTAAATAGAAAGAACTGAATATTGCTTAGATCACTGTGGTAGGCAAGTTAGAACAAATTGTGAATTTTGTTTTGAACAATATAGTAGGCAAGTTAGAACAAATTGTGAATTTTGTTTTGAACAATATAGTAGGCAAGTTAGAACAAATTGTGAATTTTGTTTTGAACAATATAGTAGGCATATTAGAACAAATTGCATTTTGTTTTAAACAATATAGTAGGCAAGTTAGAACAAATTGTGAATTTTGTTTTGAACAATATAGTAGGCATGTTAGAACAAACTGTAAGTTATGTTTTGAACAATATAGTAGGCAAGTTAGAACAAACAGTGAATTATGTTTTGAACAATATAATAACTTCAAAATGTTTAAATAAATCCTCATTCACTCCTTTTCAAAACTTTTCACAACAGAGTAATTGTCAGATGTACAGGCTTAAATATAAATGATGCCATTGGCTTGTTGTATGTCTGTGCATGATGGTTGCATGATGTGATTATTCTATGTTGATTTTGCTCATTTATCTTCTCAGCCCTTGTTGATGATTGGCCAAGAATCTCATTTTTTGTTGTCATTCTACATAAATCTTTAAACCGTTGAAACCTGGCCACTTTGAACAGTTGAAAAATGGCCACTTTGAACAGTTAAACCTGGCCACTTTGAACAGTTACACCTGGCCACTTTGAACAGTTAAACCTGGCCACTTTGAACAGTTACACCTGGCCACTTTGAACAGTTAAACATGGCCACCTTGAACAGTTACACCTGGCCACTTTGAACAGTTAAACCTGGCCACTTTGAACCGTTAAACCTGGCCATCTTCATGTATTTTACACTTTTCTTTGACAACCTTTTATCTTTTATTTACTATTGCATAAATGTTCATTTTATCGGACAGTTTGAATTCTTTAAAATGCTGTAATCTCCTGTTAATATTTTTTTTTTTACAAAGATTGAGCCAAACTTTTAAACTCAATCTCCTGCATATTTTTTTAGCATTTATTTAAATTTAATAATCAAGTGTTTTTTTTTAATGTTTTGGTTCATGTTTAAATTAAGATATTTCTCTTAGTAAATGTAAAACTGGTGTCAAAAAATTTAGAAAATGTTTCATTTAATTCAAAACAGATAAACAATTAGGTAAACTTTTTTTTGGTGATAGATTCATTTTTATAAACTGTAAATTAGCTAAATTAAACTTAGCTGTATATTTTCAGTTGGACTTCAATAATCAAATAAAGGATCAAGCCTCTTATACAAATAATAAAATTAACAGAATGAAATATTATAATGTTTTAGAAATAAATTTTGTCTGTTGATTTTTTTAGATTGTGTGGATATTTAATCAGATTTTAATTCATAGAGAGAGCTGATTCAAGTACACATGTTCCATTTTATTCAATTTTTTCATATCTTTAGAAAAACTGTTGAAACTTGTGCTACTGAAGGGTAAAGGTTTGTCTGATGCTGCTGTATCACAAAGGATACTTGTGTAATTAAATTGTGCTGTATGTGATGAATGCGACACCCAAGGGTAGCCTAGTAAAAGCATGATTTGAATTGGCATTCTGGAGGTCATAGGGTCATATCCAGGTGAAAATGACAGTAGTTTTTCCTCCTAGGTTTGGGTTGGGGGAAAATGTCTCTGAATCGACCCAGTTATTACTAATGGAAAGTTGGTTAATTCCTTTCAATGTCAAGGCTTCAGAAACTTGTGTCTGCTGCTTCAATATCCAGTAGTGTCAGACAGGATTATTGACTTTTTTTATGGGATGAAAATATTTTGTATGTTCTCTTTAAGTTGGATGTGAATGAAGTTTTCTATAAAAACCAAAGAGTATTATAAGAAGTGAGAAAACTCATGACTATAGAAAGAATTATATTTTATTTTAGTTCTAGACATTCTTAACCTGCTTGCTATGAACAATTTTAGTACAGTTATCCATCTACCTTCAGTAGTGTTTTTGACATGATTTAAGAAAAAGCAATTTGTTTAGTTTTTTAGTTCAAGTATAAAAAACTTTCAGATTTTAATTTGTTTTCAAATATCTTTGTTTCCTTTTTACACATGTTTAAATATAGAGTATATGTAAACTCCTGATATTAGGTCTCAAGTTTCTGATATTTACACATAGTATACATACAATTATACTTTACTGCTGTAGCTTGTTTGTAAATACTGACAAAACTACAAGACTTTAATGCTTCCTAAATCGCTGTCATTGATTTAATTGTCTTTTTGTTTTTGCCTAGAAATTGAAGTACCAATTTTCATTCAGTAAACTCACTTTCCTTTCTTTTTACTCAAACTTTTTAAATAATTTTTTTGTTCAACTTATGAAATAAGAAACTCACGAGTTACGAAATAAAAATGCATTTAGCGAAATAGTTTGTATAGTGTGGGGTTTATAATGACTTAATGTAACATAACAGTGAGGAGTTGACGTAGTATAATGTTTATAATAACTATAAATGTGCCTTCTCTTTATAAATGTCGTTTGTTTATGTAAACGGAAATAATGTGGTTAGAATGGCTCTTATGCATTGTCCTTTTTGAAAAACAAAATGGCTGTTTGGATTTTTTACGCAAGATACCAAATTGAAATACTTATCTTGTTTCATTTAGTCTATACATTAAAGCTCTGCTTAGGCAAATGGCCCATCACTATAAACAAAACAATACATGTATCAATAATACAAGTATCACAATAATACATGCATCACAAGCTGTGATTGTGTTTTAATGACTAATTTGAATTTTATTGTTTTTTTTGCACTATACTGAAAGTGTCTATGTACTAATGTTGAGATGAATATGAAATTCTGTCGGAGCTTTATTTTCAGAAAACAAATTAAATTCTAGTTCTATTATTAATTGTTTTGTTTTTTTATGTTGTCAAAAGCTGACTTTGGAAATGAAATGTTCTTTTAGATATTCTAGGCTAGTTGTCTAAGTTATGGGCATGCCATTGTTGAATGTTAAACAATATATTATGATATGTATTAAAATAGTATTAACCTATAATAAAGTTGATGCTTTTTCTTGAAATATTTTTTCTGAGTTTGTTTTAATATTTGTTATCTTTAGCCGTATAGTCTTTGAAGTGAATTATTGAGTTATTGTTATAGTAAGAGTTTTCTGAAAGTAAATTAATGTGGACTTTTTTTTAGCATTGTGCACATTTTTGAAGCCCAGCAATAGCTTTAAGGAATTATACATTTTCTGCAACTTTAAACCAATTCTAAAAAATATGGATGTTTATGTGTTTGGGCTGTGTAATTCTTTTGACAAAATTGAGTAGACCAACCATTGACAGTAATGAAAACAATTTTTAAAAATTTCGTTATAAAAAGTAAAAAGGAATCACTCTTTTTTTACATGTAAGCTTATAATTTAGAACATTAAAAAATACAAATGAATTCACAAAAGTTCATAGTTCATGTCAATTCTAATAAATACATTTGTCAGGATGCAGTCTAAAAACTGTGATAGGTCTATATAAAAAAAAAGTAAAGTACCCTTCGGATCAAACTGATCATAGGGCTGGTGAAGCAGCATCCAGTTTCTGTGGCCATGGCTTACTAGGGGATGTGTGGCCAGTACAATGTCCAGCCCCTTTACTTTACTAATATCGGGTACCCTTAGAGCTGGGTAGACTCAAGTCCAGGGAAAAAATCCTAACCTCCACCAGGATTTGAACCCAGGATATTTGGATCGCCAGTCGAATGTGCTGCCGCTCGGCTACCGTGCCCCCAAGGGCCTATATAAAGGAAGTCTTATCAATCATAGCTTTGGCTTCATATATGTCATAGCTAATCCATTATATAAATATAGATCAGTGCATGTAAAATTCTTTAATTGGTTTAGAATTGGATGTAATACAAACATTCTGTAAATGCAAGTGCATTTTTAATGAATGAATTGAAAATCTGCAGTTAGAAGCTCTGTTCGGGCCTCAGTAAAGAAAGGCTTTGCAGGCCGTATTGTGTCATATTGTTGCAAGAGGTTAGATTTCAGCAAATTATACAAAGACCTGTTTCAGATTTAAGTATAATTAAAATTACACTAGTTTATGTAATGTAATATAATGATATTAATCATTTAAGGTTAAAATCGATTTAAAATAGAGTTAATATTAGTGAATATATTATATGTCATAATATTGGTTTAAATTATCAATATGTCTTTTTGTATACGGTAATTATGGTGGAATGGATATTTTGTTAAGATTTTTTTTTTAATGTGTGTGTCTAGCTGCATTTCTATATTGTTAGAGGTATGTTGACTTTGCACTTTTATACAGCTGATGCCATCATCTTTTTTTTAATCTAATTTGCTTCTTCCACTGAAAGTTATAAATACAAGACATAACTTTTGTGTTCATTATGATTTAAACCCATTAATTTGTCCTTAGTTGCTTGGAAGCTTTTTTTGTCTTTAACTAGATTGTTGTTAGGCTCTTAGCTGATTCTCTTTTATTGATTTCTTGGATTGAAACTTTCACCTTAGACACAAACCTATTTATTTAACTGATTGTTATCCACCATTGGAAAGAAAACACAAAAAAATTGTTTATATGTTAACCAAAAGTAGAATTAAGTTGTTTTTTTTTAAATAAAGAATCAATTTTGTGTGTTCTGGTGCAAATAAAGACCACACCTTATCTTACTGTCACTATGGCCCCTTTAAGTACAGTTGTATTAGACCTGACCAATACCATTCATTTCTTATTGTTTCTATGACTTATACCATCATAACATGATATTGCATTTTGTAGGACTAGATAAGTCATTAATCTAATGACTGTTTGTTATTACTTTTCATTGCATGTTGAGTCCTTGTGATAAAAAAAAATTTTCAGCTATAGGTATAGGTAAATCTTTTCATGTGATATTGATGTTAGGAAAGGGGCACGGTGGCTGTAGGGATCCGAAGGTTCTGGGTTCGAATCCTGGCGCAGGCTAGGATTTTTTTCCTGGGTTTTGAGGGTACCCCTGAATCTACCCAGCTCTGATGGGTACCTGACACTAGTTAGGGTAAAGTAAAGGCGACTGGGCATTGTGCTGGCCACACATCCCCTTGTATGCCATGGCCACAGAAACTGGTGAATGCTGCTTCACCAGCCCTATGATCAGATTGGTCATACGAGTACTTTACTTACTTATTGATGTAAAAATGAAGACAAGTAGAGTTATAGTTATGATAGTCATGTTCAGTGTTATAATACAACCTGCTATTGTGAATGTTATTTGATTAAAATGATAAAATGGATGTGACAACTGCTAAATGAACGCACATTTTGTTTTTGTTCTATTTAAATATATATTGTTTATATTTTGTTTAAAATATGCTGAAAGACAAAACATCTGTAATCAAGACAAATTTCTATTTGTTTGGATCAAAAAAGAAATCTTATAAGTCAAGTTTATTTTGCTGTTGTTATTATTTATTTTTGTCACCAACAATTGGAGTGAAATAAAATGTCTACACATTTCACTATTAAATTTTTTTTATCTTTCATGTAAGATAAGATGTATCAGGTAGCATAATGTACAATCTCACAATTCAAGACGTACTGGGCACCATAATGTACAATTTCACAATTCAACAAGTACCGGGTACCATAATGTACAATCTCACAACTCAAGAAGTACCGGGTACCATAATGTACAATCTCACGATTCAAGAAGTACCGGGTACCATAATGTACAATATCACAATTCAAGAAGTACCGGGTACCATAATGTACAATATCACAATTCAAGAAGTACCGGGTACCATAATGAACAATCTCACAATTCAAGAAGTATTGGGTACCATATTGTACAATCTCACAATTCAAGAAGTACCAGTTGATGTGAAAAAGAGATCTAGTTAAGGAAGCAAAATAAAAATGTCATTTGATAAAGTTATACATTTTGGTCATTGTAGGCATGATTGAAAACTTTTTAAAGGTCTAATAAAAATTATGAGATTGGTATAAATACATTAGTTTAGCTAAAGTATACATGTGTACAGTTTATATATTTAGATGGACTTTTCTTTTTTTATCTTTTTTTTTCTACATTAATTTAATTTAATTTGAGTTTTTCAGTAGCTTATAATTTTTTTATTATTATTCATTTAGTTCTAAGGGAGATAAGAAATACTAGACAGATTCCAAAATGGCACAAGGTTCGTGTTTTTTATATTGATTTATGTAATCTTATTATTTCTTACATAATTCAGAAAAATAATTTATAGCTTTTGTTTGTTTATTTGTTTAGCTGGCTTGATTATTGGATGACTCTATTTAGTGAGATTCTTGTGCAAATGACTTCTTTCTGAATAATTTTACGAAGAAATAAATAATTAAAAAATAAATTGATAATTGAACAAAACATTTTTATAGAAGTTATTTAATGATATTGGTTGGTTGTTTCAGTAGTGTTCTATTAATTCAAGAAGATTTTATAGTTTTTTTACCTTACATGTGGCTTGTTTAGTCTTAAGTATTCATGAAAAAGAAAACCACATTAAATTTTCTCTTTAGAAAAAAAAGTAAGATTTCAAGTTGAACTCAACAGAAAATAATTTTAAGGTGTAATAGTTTTAATGAAGAAAAAAAGAAGGAAAGGCATTTTGTTAAATTTGATGCAGCTAGAAAGAAAAAACAATGCATCTTGATTGAACTAAACATTAATAATTTAATGTTACACCATTTTTACAAATATTCCTTAAGGATAAATACAAAAATATTTATTTTAGAGAAGAAATTATAATGTAGACAAACAAAGTGCAGTCGGTGTAGACCTCAATATATTAAACTTTTAACAGAATATAAAAATATAAACAGCAAAGAACTTGAGCAATGATATGCTGTATAATGTAACCTTTAGTGACATTGAAGTCGTGGTGATATTTTGAATGATATTAACAATGATACAATTTTAATAAACATTAAACATAACAAAAAACACATTGCTACAATTAATAGACCATCTAGTAAACAACATTTCAAACAATAGTAACATTACCATTAAGAAAGAAAAAACCCTCCATGATGATTTTAGGGCTGTTCACATTGAAAAAGTTTAGGCACTGTCTACTAGATAGGCCTGGTGGTCAAGTAGGCACACTAGATTCTGTTCATGTCCTGAGCATGTCCAAGAGTCAACAAAGCTCTAGGAGCTGATTATACCAGTTAAGGGTCATTAGAGTATTGTGATAGCTACACAAGCCCGCTAGTGCGCTCTTGCGTACTCCGCTTGCAATTTGCAACAAAAAAGGTCTCTGCAAGATGGGACCATTTTTTTGTTGTTGTTGTTGTTTAAAAAATTAACATGCACAAATATTTACAATATGAGATTAGTCTGGATTGTACTGGGGGATATGAAAACATAGTTATAAGCATCATTGACAACGAATAAAATTGTCACATCTGTGGGAACATATTAGTTTGTATGTAAAAGTCCCAACCAATTAATGTCATGTGTATAAGATATTGACAGCTTTGCTAGGATGTCTTCTGGTGACTTTCCAGCTTTGCTTACTTGGTCACAGTTTACAGCAACAAATCAACCATGACTCTTTGTTTGTTTTTTTCGTGTGTCTGTGTGTATTATTTGGATTTTTTGTCTTTCGTGTGTTCAACTGGCGTTGACTCCTTGATGCGGCCGTCGGCAGCATCCTGCTGGGGCAGGCAGCCCTGGGTCTCGGGGATCATCTTGTACCACAGGGAGCACATTATGCTGAACGGAACCACGATCCAGACCCCGTTGGGTATGACTACCAGAAGGAACTCGTCCCAAGCGGTGTTGCCCTTGCGGTAGGTGTCCCCGGCACAGAACTCGCTGAACATCAAGAAGTAGAGCACAGTTTTCCAGAAAGTCATCACCGAGACAGTGAAGGCTGTTATTCTTGTGTAACGTGATTTCTTGTAATGCTGTTAGATATTTGAGAGAATATAAAATAAACACAATGTATTTGTAGCATAGGTACAGCATAGCCATTCAGGTCAGTGCAGAAGAAATTTTAATAATCTGAAAGTGCTGGTTCAAGTCATTTTTATATAATGGTCAATGGTTGGACGAAGATTACAAAACATGACTAAATATTAAAGCAAGGAGATTTTGGGGTGTTAGTTAAACTCATATACGCTTAGGCCTACCGAACAGACAAACAGACTGATAGACTTTCTATAGCGCTTTTGTATGTGTGTGACTCAGCTCTCTAAATTAAACTGCTAAAGAACAATTGCTTATTTTCCACCTATAGGGCCTACAATGATACATACATAAGAACAGAAGAAAAACAAAAAGTACATGGGGGAGGAGGCAAACCGAAGACCGGTTTCAAATCTAGAACCGAAAATATGTTTAAAAAACACAACAACAAAAAACGATACTAACATCTCCAGTTTAGGGAGGGGGAGATTTAAAGTGAAATAACTATTTTAAATTACACGTAAATATTTACAGAGTAGTCTACTTACCAAAACAATGGTGACAATATTTATGATAACTTCCACGTAATTCAACCTGGGAAAAGAAATCAAACAACACTGGATCAATTTCTGTATTGTACGTACATTTATATATTTAAAAAATATTTTTCAGAGTTGATTTATAATTAAAATGTTATCTTAAAATGTACAAACATTCCTTCTGTAAAGAAGATTTTTACACTTAGACCTATTGTAATCTTGAATTTTGTTTTAGGGTTTTAATTGATGTTTTGGTGTTCTTTATCCTGTCTGATTAGGGCAACTTGTTCCGTGTCCTATTGCCCCTTGGGTAAAAAATAGAGAACTTTTTATTATATGAATTAGTCCATGCATATAAAACAACAAATGTAGGCATTTTAAAAATCTCTTTAGGTCAGTCGGTGTATTTTATGAAATGTGTGTGTTGTATTTCATTAGTATTTCTCACCTATACTTAATGCTTTATTAACTTATGCGTTATTCCAACTTGTGCCTTTTTATTCTTTTTAATCCTTTCTATAACGTTATAAAAAAAATTGCTAATGGAATTATGCCTGTTTTATTGGTTTACTTTGTTATTCAATTTGTTAGTGTCAACGAGCTCGAACAAAACTAAATAGATTTTTAATTTAAAACATGAATTTTTCAACGTCTTCAAAAGCAGCGAGAATCAACATTTTATAGATAAGTTTTTTTTCCCAACAAACTTTTGACTTTTGTCACATGCCCACGATTATATAGGTCTAGGGCAAAATTCCAATCTTAATAATAAATAATTGTGTAATGTGTCACATGTTTGTTAAGTTTCGTTGAAGTTATGACAGTTGCCAAATGTTCATGAATACAATTTTTCTTTTATTATTGGCCTATAATCTATAATGATCTCAGACTCATTGCTGCTACCTGCTCATATTCCTGTTCATCCGACTTTACATTATCGGCTCCACATTACAAGGTCAGTATGACCCATTCATGATTCAGATATTAAAAAAGCTAATCATTTTTTGTATCACTAAGACTAAGAGGAAGTATAATTTTGAACCAGTCGTATCCTAGATTGGGCCCATGTAGTAGGCGGAGCCAGTAGTGTAGATTTAGACTAGTCTATATTTTATTATACTTTTACAGTGTTAAAACAATTTAAAGGATTTATTGTATCTAGTCATCGATCTATATCACGTTTCTAAGAAAACAGACAAGCCTAATGTCGGAAAGGGGTTTGTCAAATTAGGGGAGGGGCAGACCTTGCCGACATGACATGCCGCCTAACATAGAGTACCGTTCGCAGTCACATGTACTTGACCCTCTATACTTTTTATTCTCCCTTCTGAATTACCTTTGGATCACTAACGAGGCGGGATTGCTCGTAAACCTGCACTGTCGCCGGGGTAGCATAAATACCAAACTATATATAGGCACCGGACTTGGCGAGAGGGAATGTTGCGTACATTTCTTCCTCCCCACCGAGCCCCTTGTGGCTCTTGTCTTTGCAATGTATTTGAAGACCGGCTAGTTTGATCCATCTGTCTCTATTCACACCTTTTTTTTTTTTTTAGAGACTGGAGGAAATTTCAATGGGTGAGTGGCAATGGCGATTGGATGAACGGCGCCGAAAAAAAAAAAGTTATAATCGTTACAGAGAAAAAAAACATAAATATAGTCTAAAATTAAAATGTATAAACTCAATTCCCTCCTCTCCATTCCCACCCCCTCCCTTTCCCTCCCGCGTTTTGTCTTAAAACTGGCGTGGGCCAACAGGCCAATATATTCTATCATCGACCACGCTAAAACTCGTACACAGCTTTAAGTGTGTGTTTTTTTTTTTGTTTTTTTTTTTCTAAATTCGGTCACCATCACTAAAGTACACGAGTTTGTTTTTTCCCCTGTAGGCGGTCTCTGTCACGTGACACGAGGTAAAGTATCCATTTTTCAAAATTAGATCAATGGTTCCGTAATGTGATCACATTCAATTTTATAATCCAGTAGGCTATCCATCAGGTGTTGTATTATATGATGGAATTATTCCTTTTTTTTCATACGGTTTCCGCTTATATTTCGGAAGGCACTATTAGTGGTCTTAAGTTGTAAAACTGCTCTAGAGGAGAAGAGGAGAAGAGGCCAGAATGCCAAGATAACCTAACTTAAAGGAGAGATTTAAAAAGAACCGAGAACCACTGTTACAAACAGCTCAAAACGAATAGCGTCCTACTTTCTTCCGGGTAATATACTGACTAGGCTGTGTCTTGTTGCTTAGGAAACATAAATAATATGAAATAGTATATAATATTATACTTTAGTTCATACGACTACAAGCTCGTGTACAGCAGTCTCTTTCTAAAGATATTATGCTTTAAATACTTAAATTTCAAAAGACACAATTTTTTAGGAATACTTACAAAGGGAGGGGGGGTGGCAATAAAATTTGGTTAAAGTGTAGCGTAAGTAGGTTTAATAAATAGATTAATCAATAATTGGTCTACTTTATATTGATGTTTTTACACCATAGTGGTTGCGTCAGTTGTCGCTTGAAGAACTTATAAAGGTTAAGGCCTACTCAGATACAGATCTATTACTTGGTAGTAGTCTATGTTATATAAGTAGGTCACAGGGTACAAAGAGTGTAAGTCTACTTTGCATTTTCTTTGTTATTCAAATTTTCACTTGGGTTAGCCTCGTTCTAGGGTTAAGAAGTGAAGCCGGCTGGTCCTTCGGTTAGTTCACTGGACTGTCAACCAAAAACCAACTGTATGTATGATCAAGCCCACAAAACATAGCCTACGTGTGACTATAAAAGATGTATAATAACAAACTTTTTTAAAGTTTTGATCTATTGCAATAAAAAAAAACTTGGCATTTTATGTTGTTGTTTTTTATTTTGAATTTCTTACAAATTCTTTTTAGTCCTGCGGACCACTAAGTGTCTTCACCCAGACCGAATGTAACCACAAATATCTATACAGTTTCAACTCGCACCCCCCCCCCCCCACACACACACAGACACCATTATATTTCCCCATACAACAAGAAGTTTACACTGTACAGTCGTCTAAAGTTCTCCAGTCTTACAGTCTTATAGCGTAATGATGTAATAACACTCCCTAACAATAAGCCTACCAATCTCAAGGCCCGCAATGAACATCTTTGCGGGCCTCAAAATAGCAAATAAAAAAGCTCCAATAAACTCCTAGAGTCTATATAAGCTTATTATTTACGATATATTTTGTTGTTGCTTTCTTTTTATTGTTGTTGTTTGTTATTGTTTTTTTTTCTTTTTTCAATGGAGGGGGAACTTTTTTTTATTGATGTTTATTTTTTAGCCGATATAAACTCATACATTAAAATATGTTGTTGTTTGTTGATATTTTTTTGGGGGTTGGGATTTTGGTTTTGTCTCGTTTGTTAGCCTTTTGTGTTTGAAATGTTGATTGTATAATTGTATAGGATAAACGACTCACAAGCTTTGGGCGAAGACATAATCATCCTGAATGTCATTGTATCTTTGATCAACTGGAATATAGTATTTATCTGAAATAACAAAGCATACATTGCACAAACCTCGCACAAACAACGAACAGAAATTGCACAAAGATTGCACAATAATTGCACAAACATTGAACAAACATTGCACAAACATTGAACAAATGTTGAACAAACATTGTTTGACGTTGCAAGATAAGCCCTTTCTGTATTTGCATTAAAGTTATCTTCAATGGTTATTCTTCCTGATTTCTTTTATGTCGATAACCGCAGGGGGGAGGGGGTGTTAGCCTTTTTTTTAAATTACTGTAAAGTTTCTAAGCAGCTGATAGAAATGACACTTTCCCATAGAAATTTCCACATAAAACTATGCGGGAAGTAAACTATTCGCGTTGGTAGAATTACGTCACATCCTATAAAATCAATTATCGTACAATTAAATGAAACTAGAATATAAATTAGGTCAGTAGAATATTTAAAAGTGAGTTGATGATAGTAGTATTATGCTTAAGGCTTGTTTTTCTGAACTATTTCTATCAGGGCCCCTATTCAATTTGAGTATCTACTGTTGATATTGAGAATATTGTGTTTTCTGGTTTAGTAAAATGTATTTTATTTTAAGTGTCTGGATTGCAGATATTCTCATTCAACCCTAAACCATCGACGTCAAATCAAATGATTTCCAGGCAGTTATACAATTGTAGCAATAAAAAGAACAGCTTGCACAATTAATGTGTATGCACTATTATGATGGTTTAAAAAACAGCAAAAGGTAACTTACACAGGTACCATATGAATGCCAGGGAGCCTCCAGGTAAACTGTACGGCCTAAGCATGATAAAGGAAGCGTCCCAGGTGCAAATGATGGCAGTCGCATAGAACCAGATCAGGATCCAGCCTTCAATTTGGAGACTTTTACTGGCCTCTAGAACTTTCTTTGTCATTCTGCTATGAACAGATTGACCGTTGGTGCTGCTTAATGATTTCATCTTTGCTACTGCTTTTGACAGACTGACACCTAAACAGGCAGATTCAAAAGACGCATATGGGTTACGTTGACGGATTTAGAACCCTTAGTGTGTTGCCACTCAAAACTATGTGTCTAGCATGCACATGTGTAGGCCCTATATGTATGTACGTATATGTGTGGGGACCAGGGGTCGGTAACGTTTTGATACTAGTGTGCCGAAATTGGATTTCTAATTCATTCAGCATGCCAACACACTAAACGTCACTTCTCCTATAACACTCAATATCTTATAGAAGATACTTGAATTGTCTTTTTGGAGGGCTTCCGCGTGCCATTGAAAATCGCAACGCGAGCCAAGTCTAGCACGCGTTCCTTATGTTGCCGACCCATGTACATTAGTATTGTATAATGTTTCCGCGACAAATGTCCCAAGACAAAAAGACAATGTGGTCTTTGAGCTGAGATAGGTGCAAGAAGCAACAATGGTTAAGTAAATTCATGACTTGTGTTTATATAGATTTATATCATTACACTCTTTCAATATTTTTTTCTATTTCTCTTTTAACTGTAAAGAATAGATAGGCCTACATGTTGTGGTTTTTGTTTACCAATTCTACAACGGATTGTTGGAATGATGGGGTAAATGTAAAGGTACCAGACGGACCAGATTGATCATAGGGCTGGTGAAACAGCGTTAAGCATTTTCTGTTGCCACCGCACACTAGAGGATTTTGTGGCCAGCACACTGCCCAGCCGCCTTTATATTACCCCAACTAAACTCAGGTACCCATCAGAGCTAGGGTAAATTTAGGGACACCCTCCAGTCCCGGGAACAAATCCTAGCCTTCACCTGGATTTGCAACGCCAGTCGAGAGTTCTGCCGCTCGGCCACCGTGAATGATTGGGGAGGGGGAGGGAGGGGGGGAGGGAAGGGGGTTAAATTGATGAGAACATAGAAAACGTTAAAACCAAGGTCCAAGAAACAGTTAATTATTTTATAATGACTACTGTAATAGGGGCATCTTAAATGTAGGCCTATGCAGTGTGATTACAAACTAAGATAGGATCCTTTTACTGGTCCTATTGGCCAACGTTCGGAAACATACCTTTGACATTACTTAAAGACATCCCGAACTTAACGTCATTTAAAGTTTAAATATATATATATATTCTGCTTATTAATTTTTTGGGTTGACACATTTTAATACGGAATAAAAATATACTATGTAGGCCTATATAAGGCGAAGAGGAAAGAGGCTTAGGGGCTGACCAAGACAAAGATGGCTCGAGGCTGTAGAGTCAGATCTACAAAATTCTTGGTGTGCGGGCTTGGCGAAGGAAGGCCCGAGATAGGCCCGAATGGAAGGAGGTGGTAGAGCAGGCCAAAGCCCTACATGGGCTGTAGCGCCATAGGGATGGATGGATAGGCCTATATAAGATATACGATTGTATATGATGGTATATGAATTAATATTATTAATGAATATTAAAAATGAATATTAATTAATAGTTCTTAATATTAATGAATATGAATATGGGAGGCGATTTTCCATTAATAAGCGGTGCAGAGGTGTAGATAATCATGCTATAAAAATACCAACCAATCATAATTGACTTTTGGTAGCATTAATAAAGATGCAAGACTAGACTCGGATCACGGATGAGCGTACGACGCAATAATCTTCTTTATAGAAGGAGCGTCTGTAATATATAAGATAAGAAGATAAGATAAGAATGTTTTTATCTGAATATTCTTGCACTGTGCTGCACACATCTGCATTGTCTTAAGACATGAGTCTCCAAAATAACTACTGTGTATTAACAATAGGCCGGCCTACCATTACAGACTTTTAAGAGCAGAGTTGGATTAACCCTTCCTGTACCGACCTACTTTCTATCTATGCTATCTTCAGTTCCGCTATATACGCGCCCAGGACTGTAAGGGTTAAGCTAACGAAGTGCAAAAATTAACTATGATAACTATTGTTGTTGTTTTTTTGTTGTTCGTTTGTTTTTCGGCATCTAAAATACCCCAAGATCTATTATAACCAATAAGGATCAAGAAGCACTGTAAATAATAAATCCAATGAATCCTAAACAAAGTGTACAATAGGCCATATTATTAGGCCTATATAGAGCCACATTATTATAGAGAGACACTTTATTATTGAAGAAAAGACTTACCCGCTAATCGAAACGAATGACCAGAATAATACGCAAACCAGTCCACACAGTTCAGAGAGAGAAGTGACAAATGTCTGTACAGAAGAAACAACCGCCAGTGTTTTCGGTTCAAGTCAGATCAACCTAACTATAAAAGGTAGTGGGTATGTAGCTGGTTGGTTGGTGTTGGAAATCTTGTATGCATTTAAACTTTGGCCTTCACATACAATGTAGAAATGCATAGTCAGAGACACAGATATTATAAACACACACACACTTTTATTGGGTATATAAATTTATAAAATGTACAAGTGATCTTTCTATTTGCTTCTCTCTCTCTCTCTCTCTCTCTCTCTCTCTCTCTCTCTCTCTCTCTCTCTATATATATATATATATATATATATATATATATATATATATATATATATATATAGGGAGAGAGAGAGAGAAAATTATATATATATATATAATATATGTGTGTGTGTGTGTCATTATATGATACACTTTTAAAGTTTCTCCCTGGGGTTCATGGCCATAGCCTACTCCCCGCCCTACCGCCTCTTATGGCTCCCCCCACCCACCACGCAGGCGACCTGTCAACGATCCATAACCATTAGACAACTAACTGTTCCTTCTCACCACCCTACTCCACACCACACTCCACACCCTCCTCTCCCCACCCCTAAACCTCTCTTCCACATTTAGAAAGGCCTACTATATCGGTGAACTTAGGACTAGATTTATACTATATAATCTATGGTGTACTCAAGTTATGATAGTGTACAGAGAAAACGATTACATCATCCGTCGGTACACAGCAACCTTGCCTTGTCTACTAAATCAGGCTACCATTGCTGTTATTCACTGCTTGGCTCAAATTCATTCAATTCCCATTCAAATATGATAATATGCCGATGCAAGGCTGACATGTGGGATCCTTTTGATGCTAAACGATGGGGCCTACGAATAGATTATATTATGTAGCCTACCGTTTTTATGGGCCCCGGGACTAAATACCGATTCCTCAACCCTGGTACTAATAATATTATAATAGAGCCTAATAATTATCACGTGAAAGCCAATCTTCTATCTACACAGGTATAGGCCTATACGTATGTTTTTAATTAGACTATATCTCAGAAGCAATACACGCTTAGTTCCACACATACCTAGATCTATCTATCGTGTGTTCTACCTAGTTATATATAGCGTGTGTTATATTAATTTTCGTTGCAGTTGTCACATAAGTTGATAATAACACAAGTGCTGAATATAATTTAATTTTAATGGTTGTAAATTATATTTTAAAAACCTATTGGCCTAGCATTACATAAATATATATGATTTATTTAGAGCCCTGCATTAGCAACAAATAGCAGACTAGAACAGGTCAATAATCGAATAGGTTACTTGAGAAAAACCCGTTCGTACAATTTATATTACAGGATCCTACAGGTAGCCTGCTACAAGTACAAAACTGTAACAAAACCACAGAGTAGGCCTAAATATGACACCTTTGGATTTCTTGACATGGAGTGATTCTCAGAATGTGAATGGTCCTTTACGTTTTTACTTATTTGCTATCAAAAGTTAGTTTGTACAAATTAATTTCTGCTACGCTATGGTCAGAAAAGATACTAGTGATAACGTGAGAAATAAAAATCAGACTAAGGAGATTAAGGCCCGCAAGTTGGGTTGGGTTAGATCAGGGGGCCGTCAACCGTAGACAAGCGTGTCAAACTTAGCACGAAAAGCGATTTTCACTCTTAATACCACCATAAAATATTAAAGTCTCTTCTACATAGGGTTGCCAGACACATGGGTGTCAAAAGGAGGAATCCAGACACAAAAAAGGAGGACATTGTGTTTCAATTGAATCGTTTCGCAATAAACCTGTAAAAATTATAATTTTATTACAAGAGCTGCCAATAAGTGCGTATTGGTAAACTGAACAAGTAACCGTTTTTTTAAATAACAAATAAATTCACAGTAGGCTAAAGGGCAACACTTTAGTTACGGCAGAAAAAAATTAAGATGAACCTTACGAACTTGTATGAGTTCCCTCCAACAGCAAGGTCAAGTTTGGTGTCTTTTCATTGGCTAATTTTTGTAACAGTTCTTCCAATAAAAAAAAACTATAACATTTTAGCTAGGTTAGTGTGTCTATGTGTGTGCACGAATGCGTACGATTGTGTGAGTGTGTGTGTGTCTGTCTTAGCTTTCGGCATGAATAAGAACAGTGACCCGTACTTTAGGGTCTGACCCTATTTAATACTAAGCAAAAAAAGAAAAAAAAAGAAGTGGGAGTTACAGGAGAGCGTCACGATCTCCATGGTATTTGTACTCGGGGATTCATGACTTCATTTGTAGGCTATGTGTGTGTGTGTACGTAGGCCTATATGTGTGTGTGTGTGTGTACGTAGGCCTATATGTGTGTGTGTGTACGTAGGCCTATGTGTGTGTACGTAGGCCTATATGTGTGTGTGTGTGTACGTAGGCCTATATGTTTGTGTATGTACGTAGGCCTATATGTGTGTGTGTGTACGTAGGCCTATATGTGTGTGTGTGTGTACGTAGGCCTATATGTGTGTGTGTACGTAGGCCTATATGTGTGTGTGTATGTACGTAGGCCTATATGTGTGTGTGTGTGTACGTAGGCCTATATGTGTGTGTGTGTGTGTACGTAGGCCTATATGTGTGTGTGTTTGTACGTAGGACTATGTGTGTGTAGGTGTTTCATTCGTTCAGTGATTAAACGTTGGCGTCAAGAGACAATTTTTTTCAGTCCTCAAAACGCTGAACAACTAACTATGTTATAGCGCATATCAGGGATCGGCAACCTACGGGACGCGTGCCAGACGTGGCACGCAGAGCGTTATTCATTAGCACGCGAAAGAACCCCTAAATGGTAATTCAAGTCTCTTCTACAAGAAATTGATGGCTAGAACTTGATGACCTTTAAACTGTTGGCACGCTGTATATATTAGAAATCCTACTTTGGCACACTATTATCAAAAGGTTATCGATCCCTGGCCAATAGTGCTTGAAGCCGGAAGACATGAGAAAATGATATTTAACAACAAAAAAAAAAGACATTAGAAACAGGTTCTCATTATACCTGGGCCCTCAAATTTGAAAAGAAAAACTACGCATAATAAAGAAAACATAATGGAAATATATTCCTAACTAACAAATAGAAAAAAAAAAGATATCTAGGATAAAGAAGAGTTTTATATACACATCAAGATTAGAAGATTAAAATGCTAAGAATACATAAAGCATTAAACGTATAAATACAAACATTTTTTAAGTATTCTAAAAGGCATTAAACTCTAATTTAGAAATACAACCCAATAGCCCAACAACAACCTGTTGCAAAGCTCAGATAAACATAAAAACAAAAACACTTTCCTTATCCCCTATGCGAGAACAAATGCATATTATTATAAGTACTCTTTCTTCCCGAGTGGCGGGCATGGAATGGGTTGCCTGAACAAACCAGGAAAACCAGTAACTTAACATAATTTAAAACATTAATAAAAATGCAAGGTTAGACTCGGACCTATAGAAGGAGCGTCCGTAATGTATAAGATAAGATAAGAGACAGCTAGATTAAAAAAAAAACAACTTTTCGTGTTACATTTACAATGTGCAATACAATACAATATGCCTACAATCGGCAGTGGCGAAGCACAATGCCAAGCCGCCTTTTTTTTATTCCAACTAAATTCAGCTACCCATCAGAGCTGGGTAGACTCGGGGACACCCTCCAGACAAGAGCACAAATCCCAGCCATAATCAGGATTCGAACCCAGGACCTTCGGTAGGCCTACGGCAGCCGAACACGCTGACGCTCGGTCACCATTGTAAGTATGGCTAGATATACTTATAATTTAGTGGTGAAAGTTCAACAGCATTGATAGGGATTGCTTTAATATAATTTGTCTAATGCATTAAACGCTACATTTTTTTTTTTGTGCGGTTTTCACTTAGGCCCCAAGTGAACGTAGGAAGGTCGAGGAGTAGCCAAAGTTTCTGAGTCTACAATTGTCTCTATTACAATGTCTTTGTCCGGCTATTGAGTTAAGGACGTAACAATGAATCAATGCGGCCACACTAAGATCCTGTCCAAGACTAGTCACCCCACAGCACGCAGATAAGGCATGTCGCGTAACATAGGGGGAAAAGTATCCGCAGTACATGCAGTACACTTCACTCCTCACCTGCGGAAATCACATCGGAGCATTATCTTGGTGGCTCGATCGAATACCTGCACTATCGCCCGGTAGAGAAAAAATCTCAGGCTAGATTAAGGGTCTGGACATCCAGGCACCAGGGCGGATTTGAAACGGACTGTTGCGCTCGTTGCTTCCTCCCCATCGAGTAATGGAGCCTCTCGGCAATGCAATGATACACCGACGCGCAACAGGGGCTGTGCCCCCACGCGTTCGCCCGTCGGTGTGCTCTTGGTGTAAGCGTATCGGTGGTTTACAAAGTTCGCCAGTCTTTTAGGCCCATGGGTACAGAAGTGTCTATGTCTCAGAAGTCCTTGACAGGATTGACGTACAGTTTTGTTAAATGTCAGTGAAATAGTTGGCAAGTCGTTGCAATATTGAAATTAAGTTTCAGAAACCTAAGCCCTATGCTACATTCTCTAATTATCTAATGCTTCTTTGACAACTCTCAACTCTAAGTTCTCTATCTTCTTTGACAACTCTTAACTCTCTAAGTTCTCCATACGACGTTTTCAATTTAATGATGCCCACTTTTACTAAAGCAGTAAATCAATGTTCGCACTGCAGTTTTTAAGTTATACGTGAACTTATGTATGTGTGTGTATATATATTTGTCTTTGTACGTGTGTATGTAATATGTGTATGTTTGTGTGTGAATGTATATGAGTGTGTGAATTTTAGAAAAAAAAATTTTCAACAGTTTTTTTTATATATGTATTAAATTCGCAAAAAGAAAGTGGGTAAATGTTTGTCAAGCAAAAGTTCAGAATGGAAAAAAAAGTGTGTCTCGCGTTCAACCGTCACGACTGGTCGGTATCTAGGTCCCTGACTATAACGTGTGATTAGCGACAGGACTACTTGACTTGAATAAGTCACTGACAAGCCGTGTCATATAATATATTTAGGGAATGGACAATGGATAATGGATGTCCTAAAACCAATGCAGATGTATTAACCTTCCACGGACTCTAAATTTAAAAATGGATCAAACTTCACTTACTATGGCCTACATTTTCTTTTTGCAATTTTAGTGGGATTTATATTGTAATACAAATTAAATAGGATTAAACTTTTCGTGAATTTGTGAACATTTCATTTCGGCTAACTGACTCACTGAACTACTGTTTATATTTCGTTGTTGTTATTGTTCTTCTTCCTCGCCATTACCAACTCCTATTGGAGCAGAGGCAATTAACAATTTCTTTCCTTGTCTTCCTGTCTCTGGCTATCTTCTCTAACTCTTTCCCGCTTTTCCCGATCAGCTGCACATCTTTTTCTACTCTTCTCTCCGCCAGGCGTTCTTGGGTCCACCTCTTCGTCTTGCACCCAGTTGAGTCCATGCAGCAGCTTGTCTAGTCAAATTTGGAGTCGGTTTTCTCAATGTGTAGCCTGTCCATGTCCATCTTCATTTTTGGATTTCTTGTTCT
The DNA here is from genome assembly GCA_949126835.1 of Anisus vortex. Classification (NCBI taxonomy): domain Eukaryota; kingdom Metazoa; phylum Mollusca; class Gastropoda; family Planorbidae; genus Anisus; species Anisus vortex. Next base: position 26,139,796 of record OX421502.1, on the reverse strand, counting down.
ATTGGTATATGTGCTGTCCTTTCCCATACAGTTGCGTTTGTAATTTTTTTAAAATACCATTTGATATCCATTTATTCTACGTAGGCAGCCATTCACAAAAGTTTGTAGTTTGTTCAAATACCCCTTTGTGGATATTTAACATTTTGAGCCATTCAACAGGACAGATTCTACATTAGAGTTAAATATTCTTAATTTTCTCTTTGTACTTATTTATTTGTCAATTTCCAAATATTTTAAAGAATAGCAAAAGCTCCTCTTGTATTTGTATGTTTGCCTTAATATCTGTTCCAGATCCCCCCTTGTTATCAACTATACTTCCAAGATATGTGAAGTTGTCTACTTCTTCCAGCACTTTTCCTCTTACTTCCACTGCATCAATACTTTTGGAGTTTATTCTTATTATCTTGTTTCGTTGTTTCTAGGATAGTATTTAAAATAACAGCACAGACAGCGTACATTATGTATAACATACAGTACTGACAGCGTACATAATGTATAACATGCATCACTGAAGCGTAGGCCTACAATAAGTATAACATACAGCAGCTACATATACATATTTTTTAACATACATCACTGACAGGGGTCAGCATACATTATGTAAAGCAAACAGCAGTGACTACGTAGGCCTACATTATTTATAACATACAACAATGACAGCCTATATTACGTAAAGCATAACCTCCAGCAGTGACAGCATACATTACGTAAAGCATACATCAGTGAGTCGTCAGTGGCTGCGACTCAGTGGCATCATACAATACACAAAGTATAGGCCTACATTTAGAAAGAACAATACCAACAAAAGATGCCGAAATGCATGACTAGTCTCAAACCACGGACCAGCGTAGGACGCAATAATCTTCTTTATAGATTATAGAAGGAGTGTCTGTAATATGTATACGATATTATATTGACTGCATTGTAACTTGTAACGCAGGCCTAATACAAGTTAAGTATTTCTATTTATAGTTACCATAAAGGTCAAGGTCACGAGCATCGAAGGAAGCCGATTCTTTGTAAATAGTTCAATATTTTAGTTTAGCACAAATTCAATATTTCCGGTGATTGCACCGAAAATAAGGGGAAGCAATCATTTCATTTTTGTTCTCACATTATCTTTTTTTTAATCCTTTTTTTTTATCAGTGCTAGATATAAATATTCTATTTACTTTCAATTTAACAATCGTAAAATACCCAACACGCCTTATTGAGTAAACAAGTTAATCTAATAATTCTATAAGATTTAGTGACTTCTTTTTTTTTTCCCTTTCGTTGCTCTAAGTCGGTGCAGAATAGTGCAGATACACCTAAAGATAAACAGTTACCGCGCTTGTTGTCAACCAGTAAGGGGCGGAGCTTCCAACCAGACAAAGTGACACCGTGTCGTGTGGAAAACAGCGGTTCTCCCGCGATACACCAAGGGGGAGAGCACTAACGATCTGCGGACGATGTGAAAGTTTTCTCGTACAAACAGAAACCCTTTTTGAATCCCCTTGCACTATACGATTTTTCCACGTAGCACAAATATGACGGAAGATTGTGGGTAGCATAAAGTTACGTTCCTTCTTCAAAATTTTAAATAAAAACCCCCCGTTCTTATAATCTACAGGCTTAACAAACATGGGGACCGCTGTATTTTGTTTGCGAACACACACAGACACACACACACACATACACAAACATAACAAATCTATTTCCTCGGGAAAACTAATCCACTGGTACGGGTGTCCTTGTGGTGTATATCATAGCGGCGGGCTGACCTAAATTCACCGCAAGGGTGCACTTTTACAAAGGGGCCCCGATCAGTTCGAGGGCACCAGTCAAGTCAACGTATGAGGAATTGAGGCCAGCCGCGGGCTGAATGGGTCAAGACAGATTTTAGTGCAAACAGTACGTCTGTACTTTTAACTGCAGCAGATGGGGAGAGGGGTGGAAGGGATATAGGCCTCTTGTTTATTTATATTAATAAGAAAACTGGGTGTAGCCTTATAACCCCCTTCTGCTAGATCCACGATAAACAAAAAGGCCTCCATGTTTTTTATTTAGTTTCACCACAAATATTTTTTTTTACAAATTTTAAAATAGCAATATTATACAAGTATAAAGTGACGAAGGTTCTATTGTCTTGTTGTTGTTTTTTCAGTAAAAATACAACTTAAGTTCAGACCTATCCCATATCCATTTAGCGATTGAAGCAGAGTTCACAATTTTCCGTGACCACGGACCACGGTATACTGGAAGCTTTCTGTGGCACAAGGCACAAATCTTTACACTTACACTACTGTGTAAAGTAGGCAGACTTTAAAAAATAATCTGGCGTCCATCGAAACAATTGGAGCAACAGCGCACCATAGGCCCGAGAGTAAAACGCTTCAGCGTATTTCTAATTTGGTTTGCTGCAAGAATATATGCAATGAGATAACATAATAAATAATTTCAAATGTCTAGGAGCAATCCTATCCGCACCGTAGACGGAATATGAGTGTCAGCAATTCGAGCTACGATTGGGTCAGCAATGTCTAGATTAATCAGATTCTGGATCAGCAAACGCATTAGTCTCCTAAAAAAAGCTCATGCTTTTCAGAGCCCTTGTGAAAACCATTGTTCTGTATGGATGTGAGACCTGGACGCTGCTAGCAACAACTGCAGGCATTCGAAAATAAATGCATGAGAAAAATGCCTCGAATCACCTACGTAGAACACAGGACTAATGAGTATGTCTGGGACAGAATAGCCTCGATTGCGGGCACTCAAGAAAAACATTATGATAAAAATCAAACGGCGCAAACTGACATGGTTCGGTCATGTGTTGCCGCATAATAACCTGCAAAAAAAAAAAAAAAACAATCCTCCAAGGCACTCTAGAAGGTGGACGTCGAAGAGGCCGTCAGCGGAGATGCGGGTTGGACAACATAAAATATTTAACAGGGCTGCAGTTGACTGACCTATTGACAACCGCTCAAGACAGGCAAAGGAAGAGAAAGTTGACCACTGAGGCGTCCATACTTCTCCCTAATGACCACTACGGTCAAGGGATTGATGATGATGATCGATGCCGAGAAAAAAAAATGTCTGGGTATTTTCGGATAAAATATAATAAGGACAACGAAAAATCAATTTAGGCAACACCCTATATATAGAAAAAAACATTGCCACGATTGAATACATTGCGGTAAAACTCGGTTCTTTGTATGAACTCATCCTTCTTAGCAGAGATACACAATATAACTCCTTGTGTACAAAACAATAGTATTGGTGGTTCTTTAGTAAATTCTTTACTTTCCAAATAGTGTTAGGATGGGCTCCGAACTGATAGACATTTAGAAAGGAATGCGAGAGGCAATGCGCATGACCAGGGAGAGTCTGGATGTCCACTCACTGGTCAAGTCGCTTGACCCTTCCCCGCTGTTTTCTATATTACTTTTTCTTGTTTATGTTTGATTTACTATTATTAATAAAGACATATTACAAAGAGAAAAAAAACATAAACGCAAAGGCGCAATGTAAAAAAAATTCAGATAAAAAAATATGATTGTTTTTGCACAATCGTATTGAAAATAGGGCGCACAAATTCAGCTTGCGGAGGGCGCCCTCAACCGTATGGACGGTACTGATTTTCTGAGACTTATTGGTTAGTTTGTAGACTACTACTAAATATAAAGATCAGTAGTTCAAGTCCTAATAAAAACTAAAGTAAAAAAAAATAAAATGTTAAAGTAATTTCTAAAATCAACATGTCGTATTTTCTATCTCTAACCTGGTCATTTCTGAGTGTAGCGGTCATTACTTAAATTATATAGAATTAAAATTGCACATTTTATTAACATTATTTACATGTCGATAGTGTGTTTCACTTTTCTAGTGCCCCACTCCCCTTTAATCTTTAACCACGATTACTGTCATACAATTAGTGAATAAATAATTTTGAGATAAACAGTAATGCGGCCTTCTTTCTTTTTTTTTTTGGATACATACAAAGATCAAATATTTCGATATTAGAAAAAAAAATATTCTCGTTTATCATGACATGTTGTCTTGTGACGCATGTGACCTGGTCGTTAAAATGGATCGCCGTACCACGTGACTGATATAAGGTCAAAAGTCAGACAGTGTATTTCTAACATACTTCAAAACCTGAACGTGTGCAATACCAGAATATCAAGCGATGTTGTTTTTTAATGCTTGCGCTTTTCATTTTATTGCTTTCAATTTTTTTGTTTCGGCCGAAAACGAAACCATACCGAATGTAATAAATTGACTTTCGGCCGAAACCGAGGCCGATACTTAAAATTTCACTACACTTTCGGCCGAAACCGTAACCGAAAAGTAGGTAAATAGAAAATGTCCTACAAAAGATTTGAAAAGACTGCACATTTTTGTGTAATATTATGTAGTTTATGGGTGCTCTATGTGATTAAACCATAGAACCAGGGATGTTAACATCGATTTTTCTCAAAACTTATTTTCGGTTCTATAAATCTGATTTCAAACCGGGGTTTTAGTTCCCCCCTCCCTCCCTCCTCCTGCCCCTGGGCAAAGTAAGTTATAGGTAGAAGAAGATAAATTTGCGTAGATTATACTAAAAAACATAATTTTCTAAACCAAATTAATAGAAAGGACCATTGATCCTTTGAACCTGGTGGTTTTGGATTGTGAGAAATTAAAAACGGTATTGTCATGCATTTTAAATTTAGACTTATATAGACTCTAATTATAATATAGATATGATACAAGTTGCACACATTAAAAGAATCTTTGTATGCAACCGTAGACTATAATATATTATAGTCTATGATGCAACTTATATCAATAAATCCCCCAAAAAGGGTGAACATTAAAAAGAAAAACTTCCATGCGCTGTAAAGTTGTTGTTTTTTTAAGTTACCCTATTGCAAGTTGCTTTTCAGTGTAGGTACATTAAATTAAAAGACTCTAATTAGGTCAGTTTTACCACTAGACAAATAGTGTCAGCTATTGTAATAAAACTGCACTGATTGAAGGGTTTAAAGGGGAAGATTCAAATGAAACACTAAATATGACCTCCGTTTTGTCTCTCTATGTCTCCTTTTGAAGTCCAAACATCTAACAATCCTACGTCTATCTGTCTATTTGTCTGTTAGGAGCGTTCAGCATCAGTGTGGAAATTCCTTTTTTTTTCTTTTCGAATACGTAGATGGAATAGCTGTTCCAACATCTGCGTTCGCCGTTGTATTTGCTTGTATCGCAAATTCACAAGCAATATTCGGGATTTGAAAACAGGGTTTAAAAATATTTGTTCGAGATAAAAAGATAAATAAATCGTGGAATTCCGGTTTTCGTTTAACATCCCAACACCCCTACATAATGCTCAAATAAACATAAGAACAAAAACACTTTTCGGATCTCTTATGCGGCTTATGCGAGAACAAATACATATAAGCCGACCGGCATATGGACATGGAATGGGTTGCCTGAACAAACCAGGGAAACCAGTAACTTAACATCATTTAAAACACGAATCAAAATGCAAGACTAGACTCTGACCACAGATGAGCGTAGGACGCAATAATCTTCTTTATAGAATGAGAGTCTGAAACATAAAAGATAAGATAACTCAAATTTACTATTTTAAAACAAATTAAACTACACTATAAGGATATAACGTACTTGTTGCTTCACTGACTGCTCGAAATGTTCAGATCATACACCGATAAAATATGGAACATAACTAAAATTAAAAATCGCTATGAATTTGAAAATTATATTTCATAACTATCGCATTGCATATAAAGAAACCATTGCATTGCATATAAAGTAGTCATTGCATTGCATAAAATGCAACCATTGCATTGTATATAAAAAAACATTGCATTGATAAAAAGCAATCATTGCATTTTAAATAAATAAGTCATTGCATTGCATATGACGCAGTCATTGCATTGCATATGACGCAATCATTGCATTGCATATAAAACAATCATTGCATTGCATTAAAGCTAGCATTGCATTGCATATAAAGCAACCATTTTATTTCATATAACGCAATCATTGCAATGTATATAAAGCAAACATTTAATCCAATAGAGCATTTGCAATCACGTGACACAAAGCACGAGATGTTGGTTAACTTTTTTTTTTTGGGGGGGGGGGGGTGACAAATGGCAGACATATTACACTAGGCGATAGAAGGTTTTATTTTTAAATATCATTATTTCAACAATATAATGTAAAATATATATAAAACACTTTCAATGAAAATTAACTTTCAAGGATTAAATTTAAACCATAAAAAATCAATGAAATGGGCTCTGTAAGTGTAGAATATTCAATTGAAGATGTCCATCTGTCGAAAGTTAGCTCATCTTAACTTACTATCTAAAAGTAAAGCATAAGGCAGGCTGTGCAATGTTTTACAACAGCTATTGAAAATACACGCCTTAAATCTTGTTTATTTTGTGAACGGACTACTACGGACTAGTATCACCTCTTAAATACTAAGATTTATGCAAACAAAGTCCTTTTATTTTGGGTGTAAAATACACATGGTAAAGAACAATGTTATTCACCATTACTACCATCTTGGCCGCTATTTACGTAAACCTAAGCCACGCCTATTGCAAATGTTCTAGTCTCTATTCAAGAAGCGTCAGAAGCAATTTATTTTTTGCATATGACAAGTCAGTTCTTTTTTTTTTTTAGGTAGACTTAGGGAAACCCTCCAGATTCGGGGGTAAAAAAACAACAACAAACTATCGATGACATGGATTAGAAACCAGGTCAACACGAACGCGTCGTCGGTAGGTCACCGTGTCCTGTGCCGTAGACACCGGCACTCACCGGCATCAGACAGACCCCGGGAACAAAACATTGCCTTCACAAGGACTCGAATCCAGGTCTATTGGTACGATAAAAAAAAACCACGCGCGCTGCCCACCGAGCCCCTACTACTAGATGTGGATTAAATGTGGATTAAATGTGGATTAAATGTAGATTAAATGTGGATTAAATGTGGATTAAATGTGGATTATATGTGGATTAAATGTGGATTAACAATTTAAAAATGTGAAATATTGATGGTTATTGACCTTTATATATAATACAACTGTTGTTACTTCTGTGTTTAATGAATAGTTCGTTTGGCATATTTCTTTATTCAATAATCAGACTTTTGTAATAATTACGTGTTTTTTTTTTAAATTTAGATGTGTATTGTCAAGAAAAATATAATAATTTAGCATCCATGAACGATTTATTTATCTTGTTATTAGGTGCATTTTTTAATACAAAGAGGATAAAGGGGAGGAGGGGTGGGGACGTCTTGGTGGAATGACCAGAAGAAAGAAAGGAGTTTCATGCAATTGGGAAAACATATTCTCAGCTACCTTACATGTGGACAACCTCTAAATGTAGATCCGGAATGAACTAGCTTAAAATGATTGTTTTTTAAAATATCATTTCATTTTCCTTTCAATTTATTTTTCAAAAAAGGTATAGAAATTAGGTTGTGGAAAAGTACACTCCCCCCCCCACCCCCAATCGCCACATTCGCTCCCTTTTTCTCGAACCACTCTTTTTATTGACGGGAATACTAATTTTCAGATCTCCAACATCCAATCCCCCTCTCTTCTTTTGCCAACCACCAGATAGCCTAACCTTTTGTCAGATTTGTCACTTATAACATGGCCTAGTTTTCATAAATTCTTTAAAGGAAGTTCTTATACAGAAGTGTTTTAAAAAAAATGAGGCCGATGTCAGGGACGTTGTGATCTATTTATCGTAGCTGGGAAAACCCACTGATCTATTAATAGGTCCTAATGTGAAATATTTAATAATAATAATGACATTTGTATAGCGCTGCCAACAAGCATAATGCAAGCTCAGAGCGCATTTAACATACAACTCAGAACACGGATACAATCTATAGGCTAAGAGATAAAAAAACTAAATAATGATTCAAAACTTTACTTTGCCTGAGTTGAATGGGAAGTAGATTCCACACCTTCGGACCGGATAATGAGAAGGCTCTATTGCCAACGGTCGTCAGAGAGAAACGGGGCTCTTCCAGAAGCGATGAGTTGGCAGAACGAAGTGTTCTTTGAGGGACATATGGTGTGATGAGTTCTTTGAGATAGGACGGAAACTCGTTATTAAAAATGCACTGATGGCAAAGTAGCGCCACTTTATACTCAATTCTGGCTTTCACGGGGAGCCAATGGAGCAAATGAAGAAGGGCGGTTCCCGAGTCTCGCCTTGATTTGCGCATGACCAAGCGCGCAGTACTGGTCTGTATTCTCTGTAGCCTGGCGATTTTGTCTTCGGGCAGGCCGACTAGCAGGGAGTTACAGTAAAACACCAAGATTCTTCACTTTGTTAACAAAAGGCACCTGGCAGTTTATCACGGTGATGGATTCTGAACCGGTGAATTTGACCAAATTTCTCTTGGTTCCAATTCGGATAATCTCTGTTTTTTCCTCATTCATTTTAAGCCCATTTCACCCCGACCACGAATAGACGTTGGCGATTGCACTACTGACCTTTGCAGCGAGTCGAGGGGCATCAAGAGGGACCGCATGATCGTACAGTTGCGTGTCATCGGCGTAGAAGTGATACGAAATTTCGAACGGTTTGATGACCTGGCCGAGTGGATACACGTACATTGCAAACATCACTGGTCCTAGAACAGATCCTTGGGGCACTCCATATTTCAGCGTTGAAGGTGCCGAGAGGAATTCATCTATAGCAACACTTTGAGTGCGCTCAGACAGGTATGACCTAAACCAACAAAGAACATAGCCTGAGCAGCCAAATGTGGTTGCAAGCCTGTCAATCAGGATCTCATGGTCAAGAGTGTCAAAAGCGGCAGACAGGTCGAGCATTGCCAGAATAGACACATGACCCGAGTCCGATGTGCATAGTAGGTCGTTGACAACCCTGACCAATGCCGTCTCCGTGCTATGACTCTTTCGATAGGCGGACTGAAACTGCTCCAAGAGACAATGCTGCTCCAAGTGAGACAATAACTGTTTTAGCACAATGCGCTCCAAGACTTTCGAAAGGAATGGAAGGTTGGATACAGGCCGATAGCTTTTTAAGCACTCAGGATCGAGGCTAGGCTTCTTTAAGAGGGGCTTAACCAGTGCAGTTTTCATTGATTGAGGCACAATACCTGAAGCTAATGAAGCATTCATCATCGTAGTGATCAAAGGTATTAGTTCGTTGATACAATCATTGAAGAGGGAGACAGGGATGGGATCGAGTTCGCAAGATGTTTTAGGCATCTTACTAATAATTTCCTTAACAGATGCTTCAGATACTGAGTGAAACTCATTGAGGTAAGAACCCTGGAAGACTGGATCATTGTGGAGCAGACTTAATTGATTGTCTAGGTCTTCCCTAATTTTCTTGATCCTGTCTGTGAAAAATTGATTAAAGGAGTCAGGGAGGTCGGCAGGGGGAATGAAACATGGTAGTACAGGTTTACCTGCACCACCCAACATCTCTGTAGTTATTTTAAACAGCACCCGAGATGAGTCCGCGCTCTCAATCTTATTGCGAAGATGCATTGTCTTAGCATCTCGAATCAGACGATTGACATGGTTTTTCTTTTGTGTATACAAGTGTCGGTGCACTGTTAGACCGGTTTGCTTGTATTTTCTCTCAGCCTGACGGCGCAGCTTTTTCGCTACCTTGATCTCGTTTGACATCCATGGAGCCGATAATCAATCGGAGACTAATCGGGTTGTCAGAGGAGCATGAATGTCTAGCAGCTTTCTTAGGCAGGTGATATAGTGAGTGTATAAATCCGTCGAACCTGACTGCCGCAACAAGGCACTAATATCAGACCTAAAATTAGAAATGTTAATGTCTTTATTTTTGCCTTTTACACTCTTACGTATTACGGAGAAAAGGGGGCTGTTATAGGAATGTAAGCGTTTAGCGGGCCACGAAATATGCCCACGCAAAATGTCTTGTACAGGTTATGTTGTGTGTATCTTGCATAGTTTACAAACGTGTATAGAGTCTAAATGAAATGAAACATTTCTTCCTCTTCCTTTTCTGTAGAGCTGTTGGATCTCTTGTTCTTAATGCCAGACATGACTTACTTGACTTAATCCTTAATGCCAGACATGACTTACTTGACTTGACTTACTTGACTTGACTTACTTGACTTGACTTACTTGACTTGACTTACTTGACTTGACTTACTTGACTTGACTTACTTGACTTGACTTACTTGACTTGATCCTTAATGCCAGACATGACTTACTTGACTTAATCCTTAATGCCAGACATGACTTACTTGACTTGACTTACTTGACTTGACTTACTTGACTTGACTTACTTGACTTGACTTACTTGACTTGACTTACTTGACTTGACTTACTTGACTTACTTGACTTGACTTACTTGACTTGATCCTTAATGCCAGACATGACTTACTTGACTTGATCCTTAATGCCAGACATGACTTACTTGACTTGATCCTTAATGCCAGACATGACTTACTTGACTTGATCCTTAATGCCAGACATGACTTACTTGACTTAATCCTTAATGCCAGACATGACTTACTTGACTTGACTTACTTGACTTGACTTACTTGACTTGACTTACTTGACTTGACTTACTTGACTTGACTTACTTGACTTGACTTACTTGACTTGACTTACTTGACTTGACTTACTTGACTTGACTTACTTGACTTGACTTACTTGACTTGACTTACTTGACTTACTTGACTTGACTTACTTGACTTAATCCTGTATATCCCCATAGCAGCATAGGGCCGCAACTACACTTCTCCATCGGTCTCGGTCTTGGGCGGCTCCCTTCAATTGTGTCCATGTGAGGCCAACACCCTATGCCTCACCTACGACCGATCTCCAAGTCTTCTTGGGTCTGCCCACTTTTCTCTTCCCACGAAGATTCCAGTCTATTGCTTGTCCTGCCACACTGTCCTCTGGTCTTCTCAAAACATGTCCAATCGACTTCCACTTAAGGTTTTTGATAGGGGGGGGGGGTGTCTGGTCTTATCCCGTAGGTTGACGCATGAGAGTGTTTCCAGCCATCTAATTTTCAGTTGACTATGCGTCTCAGGCAACTGTTCACAAATGTATGGAGTCTGTTTGTGTTCGCATTGGTTACTCTTCAGGTCACACAACTGGAACTCAGGAACTTTCTTTACCTACATACATATTGATAAGGTGGGCGTAGGGGAGGCCGTCAGTGGAGATGCTGGTTAGACAATGTAAAGTATTGGATAGGGTTGCAGTTGACTCAACTATTGACGACCGCATAGGATAGGCAAAAGTGGAGAAAGTTGACTGCCGAAGTGTCCCCCCCCCCCCAACGATCACAGCGGTCGTGGGAATGATGACGATGATGATGATATTGATAATATATCCCTTTTCAAAAAACAGTTATGTGTGGTTACTGTGTGTTGGTAACTGTAGGTTGTAGAGGCAATAACGGGTGTCTCAGAATGGTTAGGCTTCGAGGCCGATCAAGTAGGAAGTTATCTGCTGTTATCGTGGGGACGCAGTTAGAAAGATGGGAATAAACATAGACTCTATGTACCTCAACTGGCATTTAATGGGGTAGTCAGAATGAATCTGATCTACCAATCCTCCCACACTCCTCTTCCTTCCCAATTGGCATCCGGGCATGGGATGGGTTGCCTGAACAAACCAGTAACTTAACATCATTTAAAACACTAATAGAAATGCAAGACTAGACTCAAACCACGGATGTGCGTAGGGCGCAGTAATCTTCTTTATAGAAGGAGTGTCTGTAAAGTATAAAATAGATAAGATAAGACAATGTTGACCACGGGGTTGGAAAGTTACAGCTAAAATTTGTAGGCCTACTGTTTCTCTTTTCATAAGTATTATTAATAAGCTTATGCTATGTTGTTTACTTCTGGTCACCTTCATCTTGTTGTTCTTGTTATCATGTTAATTAAAAACAAACTATTATCTACTTTGGGCAGTACATATATTACTATCGTATCAACAGGTGAGGGTGGTGTTTGAAGTTTAAATGTTTCGAGACTTTCGGTACCAATTCGTAGCCTACGTGTCTTGACGGAGTCTTTACGTACGCAAAAATGTATAGGCCTATAGAATAAATTAAAACCAAATACAATAACCACTTAGAAGGTTAAAAATCACTTTATATTTAAATACGATTAATTTTTAACAGGCAGGCAATGGGTGAGAATACTTTTTCACACGTTTGTTAATTAAATGTAAGACAAAGTTATTTGTCGTGTAATTGGCAATTAGCTGAATAGCTAAAAACTAAATTCGAGAACCACAGTTTCAATACTTTAATAGTTAGTTAGATAAACAAAAGAATTCCCGAACTTTTAAAAATATTAATTGGGAGTAATTATTATTGTATTTAGACAAAACCTTTTCTATATTATTAAAATCAGTATTAAAAACATATCTAATGCATAATTGGCTTATAATTCCATTTCTTGAAATTAATAGACATTTCGTAGGACGGTCTGTTCATATCTTATCTTATATATTACAGACGCTCCTTCTATAAAGAAGATTATTGCGTCCTACGATGTTCAGTGGTCCGAGTCTTTTACTGCAAAAATTAGTGTTTTAAATCATAGGTTCTCAACCGTTTTCGGCTCACCGCCCCCTTTTACATTTGTTTTCCGCTCACCGCCCCCCCCCTTCAACTTTCTTTTAGCGCCCACTTCCCCCTTCCTTTTTCGCCCGTCTGGACTATACTTTCCGACTAAAATTTTTGTGTGATTAATTATCTTTAAAAAAAAAATGAAAAGGAAACGTAGGCTACGAATTAATAGGCTATATCAAAATATTGCCATTACAAAAGGTTTAAATTAATCAATGCGAATCGTTTGCCTTGTGTGTTGCTAGCAATTTGTCCATTTTTGTTTCAATTTTTGGTTGCAAAAGCCTTAGTTCTAATAATCAGTAATATTTGTTATATTACAAAACAGAATTAACTTGTTCGGCATCACTATTGAATCAAATGTGGAAACACGTTTTTTTGTTAAAGGGAGATAATTAGCGCGTTTTATTTGAGCTAATATTTATGTTGTTTTTTTTCTTGTATAAAAAATAAATGGCTTACAATTTATAACTATGAAATGATCAAACTGTAAAAAGTATTTGAAAATTAAATAAATATTATATGTCTAAAGAATTTATATGTATATTTACGAACATTAAAATAACTACCCAGTTTGTATGATCACTACTTATCTATACCGCTTAACAATATTCCCATTATATCATCTAAAATCTAAAACGCATTAACGACATCTAGGTTAAATTGAGATCAAAACATCATTAATATTTTGCAGATGTTAGGGCGACAGTGGTCCTTGGTCACCAGGGTTGACAGTCCAGTGAACTAACCACTGGATCAGCCGGTCGCACACTATATTTGCCAAATACTTACCCATATTTCATCGAAAAGTCACTGCGATTCCTAATTCTTAATAATATAATAATATGTAGGCCTACTGTTGGGTGAAATTAGATATTTAGCGGCACTTGCGTCTACATCTCATTTCATCCTCAAAAACTAATCGATTCAAATAGCTATCAAGTACGTTTGTACCGCCCACTTACCCTTCACCGCCCCCCTATCGCCCCCGGGAATGTCAGCGCCCCCCCTAAAGGTTCTCACCGCCCCCCGGGGGGCGGGGCGATATCGCCCCCGTTGAGAACCTATGTTTTAAATGATGTTAAGTTACCAGTTTTCCTGGTTTGTTCGGGCAACCCATCCCACGCCCGAACGCCACTCTGGAAGAAAGAGTACTTATATGCATTAGTTCTCGCATAAAGGATAAGTAGTTCATATTGCGTTCACCGATATTTAGCTTTCAATAATATTTATAAAAAGATATACATGTGCAACAAATACGTCTGCAGAGAGTAAATAAATAAAAAAGTTTCTACCAGTACACCATTATATTGAACTAAATTTTGTCTGCCTATATTTAAATCTTTGCACACTGTTGGGGCAATATTGGGCAATAAAAGTCTGCTGTAATGGGTGAGCCACACAGAAAAAACAATAACAGAAAGCCACAAGCCAACTCTTCAAAAGATATATATAGGCTACACTCCTTTTTCTTCCAAAAACACACAAACACAAACATTTCAGTTACAATTCTCGGTCACAAAAAAACAAACAAATAAATTCAAAATCAATAATATTCAGTTCAAAAATATCATTGAAATGTATTGCAATACTTTCAAATAATTATCAATGAGATCACCGAGGATGTGTTGAAAAACGAAAGGGCGGTAACTCATTATAAACAAAGATAACATAATTTTAAGAGAATACTCTGTTTGCCAACTAAATGCTTTTTTCATACACATACGTGATAGTGTATTTTGATTATATCGTGAGTAGTGGATTATTACACGCTGAGGACATTTTCTTGATATTTCATTGAGTAAAAAATGATACATGGGCCTTAACTGAGGAAAATATAAAGCTGTAATATCAAATACAGTTGTCTCCCTAGCCGTAACTATTTTACTTATAAGACTATTTAGACTAGTTAAAAAATAGTATGCAATGCAGTCTATAATTTTGACAAGAATGTTTGTGTGTGACAGTGTAGCGTCAGTAATTTTGTACAAAATTTATTTTCAAAAGTTCTGCTTAGAAGACAATACTTAGCCTAAGTGTGTTAACTTTTACATTACGTTGTTGATAGTACATTTAATTCAACTTTTACAAATTTTAATTTAGAAATACAGCGCAAAATCAATATCAGATAGCCTAAACATAATACAAAAAAAAAAAACACTTTTCTTAATTCATGTGTAACTAAGTTCTCTTTCTTCTCGAGTGGCATCCGGGCACGAAATGGGTTGCCTGAACAAAACAGTAAACCGAATAATTTAACATCATTTAGAACTCATTTAGTCAAAATACAAGACACTACTCAAACCACAGATAATCATAGGACGCAATAATCTTCCGTATAGAAGGATGCGTCTATATATTATAAGATAAGATATTTTTAAATATTCATTTTTTTAAGATATCAGTTTGTACCTTCTTATAGTACTGTACATGTATAACTCTTCATAGTTGTACAGAAAGCCTCCATCGTATGTTCCTTTCAGGATTGGATTAACCATTGAAGCAAATAATAGGCACGTGCATTGTTGACGCCAGGTTTGGTGGAGGGGGCATCATGACAATTTTCCACAGCAGGACTTTACCATAATCCGTAGCCGATTTGGTGTAATATTCCAATAGTTCTCGTATTATATTCCACTTTTATGTTTTTGTTAAAAAATTTCATTTTTGTTTTCGTTTTGTATTCCATTTTTATGCAATAGTTTTATATTCCATTTTTATGTTCCTAATTGTATGTTCCATTTTTATGTTCCTAATTGTATATTCCATTTTTATGTTCCTAATTGTATGTTCCATTTTTATGTTCCTAATTGTATATTCCATTTTTATGTTCCTAATTGTATGTTCCATTTTTATGTTCCTAATTGTATGTTCCATTTTTATGTTCCTAATTGTATGTTCCATTTTTATGTTCCTAATTGTATGTTCCATTTTTATGTTCCTAATTGTATGTTCCATTTTTATGTTCCTAATTGTATGTTCCATTTTTATGTTCCTAATTGTACGTTCCATTTTTATGTTCCTAATTGTATGTTCCATTTTTATGTTGTCAATTTGTATTTCATTTTTCAAGTAGCCATCTCTTTATAGTTCCTATACTATCTGGTCCAACAACGTATTTCTATAAAAACAATTTGGTACGCAACATGTCACACACACACAAACGTTAAGACTATTGAAGGAAATGTGTGGAAATGACTGAGAATAAAAGTCTTGTGTCGGCACACTAGATTCTTGTCACAAATCCCCAAGTCTCACTTGAAGGACTGAGGCATTAAGAAACGCCGGAATCTCTTGGGGAGTGTGGAGAAAGGGGAAAAGACTTAACTGGTTATTTCTCTGAGGGAAAAATAAGTGAGAAACAGTGAATGGTTATGAATAATTTGTGAGGTCAAGAGTCTTCCATTAGTCTTTTATAATCATAAACTTTGCTGTCTTACTGTTTGATAACTTTCTATCACTTCATTCATCCGTCTATTTATATATCCACTATATATCCTTCTATTTGTTTAATCGTATTATTTATATACTTATTTATCGATCCTTCTATCTATCTATCCATGTATCAATCTATCAATCTATCCATCTATTCATAAATCTATATATCAATCTATCAATCTATTCATCTATTTCTCTATATACCTATCTACAAAATACTTACCTACCTATCTATCTATCTATCTATCTTTCTAACTTTATATTTATTTATCATTATCTATATATCTATATCTATTTGTGGATCTATATATCTACCTCTCTCTATATACATGTATGTGTATGTATATATATACATTGATCGTGCGTATTCGTGTGTGTATTCATGTGTGTTCGTGTGTGTCCATATGTGTTCCTGTTTATTCGTGTTTGTGTGTATTCCTGTATGTTCGTGTATATTCGTACGTGTGTGTATTCATGTGTTCATGTGTATTCGTTTCGTGTGAGTGCTATAATGACGAGAAACGAAATACAAAGAGGAAGCACTAAGATCCTAAGAAAAGCAAAGCTCAAATAACTCCCCAACCTTGAGACACACATTCAGTGAACAATTGTGTCGATGAACCCAGTACAATTTCTTTACTCAAATTGACAAAGTGACTTACACTACTCACCTTTATTTCATTCCACTTGTCTTTCACCCCCCCCCCTTCACACACACACACTTTTCCCCCTTTCTCTCTCTCTCTCTTTCTCTCTCTCTCTCTCTCTTTCTCTCTCTCCTTTCAACACCCCTCCCTTCCCAACCTAAATAAAAAAATCCGTAAACAGCAAATTTCCGACGCCATATTGAATTTAATTTACAACTAAGTCTTAAAACTAAAAAGGCGACAAAACTACCCAGACAAGTCTATTTCGTATCTCAACATATGCTGAGAATTTTCGCAACGTCTGTTTTTTTTTGTTTTTTTTTCAAGTATTACGTTAGGAAGGGGAAGCTACTCTTATATAAAGTGAAAACAACCCGTGTTTTCAGTTTGCCAACAAATTAAAATCATTGATCTCTGCTCTCCCTTGTCTCCCAAAGACCGACAACTCACTCTGGTTGCCCGGTTTCAATCTAGCATCTTGTTTCATCAGATAACAATATTGGGGCTTTCTCATTTTCGCTTCCATTTAATTTATTTGCATTTCCCTGCTTATTTCATTATAGTTATTCGATGTTTCGATAGTAAAGAAATACATTTAATATTTTAATGAAGTTCGTCGATTCAGGTTTTGTAATGCATTTCAGAAGTTGGAATAAATTTCAAATAGATAAACATCTACATACATCACCATCGCGCTAAATACAGCTTATGGAATGGATTGGACCTGCTTTACATAAATTGATTGACATTAGCTTAATTAAAATTTAATTAGTCCTGGCTAGCTTAATTAATATTAAGACATTAGTTATTGCATAGAATTAAAAAAAAATACTTAAGCCTTCAATTTAAACATTTTTACACATAGCCCTACTTATTAAATGAAACGAAGGACATGTTAATTAAATAAAATAAAAACACTGACTAATTTAACTTTTAATAATATCAAATTATAAAACAAAATACTTTTAAATATAATTCCTTATAATATAAAATAGAAATAAAAAGATGAGGCCTGTGTTAATAAAAGATTAATAATTGAGGTGATAAAATGATTAAGCAGATTCTAAAAGTTAAGCTAATCAATATCATATGATTTGTAAAAACTAACTATATGACTCATTACGATTCATGAGGCTTGAATCACACCATATTCACTTGCTTGGTCCCTCTGACATCACAATGACGCACCACACTGACGCCGACGCACTATTGACGTAACACTGACGCAACGAACTGACGCCAGCGAACAGTCTCTTAAAAAAAATTTGTTTGTGGCTATTGACGCCAGCGGAAGCTACAATGTTCATACAACTTCATACACTTTCTTTTATCCATATAAACGAGTTTTGGGTATAGAAATAAACCACTAATCATTAGAACATACCTATACGATAAACCGTCATAGTCATTTGGCATGTATTTACTGGTCAGTGTTTAGGACATATAATTGAATTAGTAAGATTTTAACAAAGGCGGGTGCTTCTTGCAACAAGAAATTCGTTTCCCTCCCTAATTCATTTTAGTAATAATAATAATAATAATAATATTAATGGTTATATATATATGGCGCTTCTATCCATGTTTTAAAATTTAGCATGCTCAGTGGTTTAGAATCAGTGGTTTAGCATCAGTGGTTTAGCATCAGTGGTTTAGCATCAGTGGTAGGCCTATGCTGCAAATAGCTCTTTTGTGCTAACTTGAATTCTTTTTGCCTGACGAATTGCAAAAATCTTCGAAATGCTAATAATGCATAAGAAAAGTGAACATTAACAAAATAATAAAGTAAAATGCGATTTACTTCTAGTGTTTTTTTTTTATTTATACAATTTGGTCAAGATGTTTTATTTGTTTCTCTCTAAGTGCGGCGCAATATTACTAAAGCTCAATGGTTTTCCGTTATATTTTCATTTGTAAGCCTAGTTGTTTGCTTGTGTGCCTTATATTAAAATATTAACTTGTATTTTAACTGTGTGAGTAGCGACAGGCTAAATGTTCCGATGGCTAACGCTTAACAAAAGACAATATAAATTATGTTAACTTCGCTTTAATCGTGTGTTTTTTTTCTTTATAATATATAGTCAATACGTTTATAAAAAATATAAATTATACAAATTATAGTTTTGTATTTTTTTTAAATAACTATGTAAGTGGTGATGGGCCACATCTTCGGAAGGCCACACAAAAATGCATATTATAAAGGATTTATAAAAACACTTTCTTTTTAGGAGTAATAATGCTGCATACTTTGATAAGAACAAACAGTCGATTCGTGTAGTCCTGTATATATATATATATATATATATATATATATATATATATATATATATAAGCTTATAAAGGTCATGCAGCCTACTCTTCTTGGTTGTTATCATGTCTTCGAGTTTAATTCTCAATTTTGTATTAAATAAATAGACCAATATCTTCTGAATAAATGTTAGGCCTAGAGATACAAAATAATTGTCTCTGACAATTTTTTTTCCTTAATTCCAAACCTCATTCATGAACTCTACAGCACGCGCTTCGTGACCTAATTAAGTTTCCTTAAAGTTTGTCTTGTTCAAATTGACAGACTGAATAGTGAAATGCTTGGAATGCAAAAAGGCATCTGACTGAATGGGGGAGAGGAAAGTGAATTGAACTCGCACCCGCGCGCTCGCTTATTTGCCAACACATACACATAAGTGCATAAATGCATAGACACACACGTTAGTGAGGAGGCAAGAATCTATGATGTTCTATACGAAAGTTAGAGAATGTTCTATACAAAAGTTAGAGAATGTTCTAAACGAAATTTAAAGAATGTTCTATACGAAAGTTATAGATAGTTATATACAAAAGTTAGAGAACGTTCTATACGAAATTTAAAGAATGTTCTATACGAAAGTTATAGATAGTTATATACAAAAGTTAGAGAGCGTTCTATACAAAAGCTAGAGAATGTTCTAAACGAAATTTAAAGAGTGTTCTATACGAAAGTTATAGATAGTTCTATACGAAAGTTAGAGAATGTTCTATACAAAAGTTAGAGAATGTTCTATACGAAATTTAAAGAATGTTCTATACGAAAGTTATAGATAGTTATATACAAAAGTTAGAGAATGTTCTATACGAAATTTAAAGAATGTTCTATACGAAAGTTATAGATAGTTATATACAAAAGTTAGAGAACGTTCTATACAAAAGTTAGAGAATGTTCTAAACGAAATTTAAAGAATGTTCTATACAAAAGTTAGAGAATGTTCTACACAAAAGTTAGAGAATGTTCTAAACGAAATTTAAAAAATGTTCTATACGAAAGTTATAGATAGTTCTATACGAAAATTAGAGAATGTTCTATACAAAAGTTAGAGAATGTTCTAAACGAAATTTAAATAATGTTCTATACGAAAGTTATAGATAGTTCTATACAAAGTTAGAGCATGTTCTATACAAAGGTTAGAAAATGTTCTATACAAACGTTAGAAAATGTTCTAAACGAAAGTGATTTTTCCATAGATTATAAATGTTATAATTTTTTATATATTTTTTTTTATCAATAGGTAATCTTCTAGTGATAGCTATTACCTATTAATAATGATTTACCTCCCTTAGATGTAATATTGTAAAAAAACAAAATAATTTTGTACATTTTTTAAAATTATAATCCAGCAATAATAAAATGTCAGCAATAACTTTATAAAATCACAATGTAAACAATCTAGTCATTTGTAAGCAACTAATAATAGTAGTAGTTATCGATTATAAAGTAATGCTTTAATCATAAGAAAAATAGAAATTTTTTGTTTAAGTATAAAAAAAATTTACGTTTTTTTAAAAAGTATTTTGCCTTCAAAAATATATGAGAATTTCAAAATCAAAAGGCTCTCATAAGTTTGAAAGATGTTTGAGAGGGTCGTAAGGGGTTAATTAATTAAGATTATGGTCTTAAACCATTTTTCTTCTAAGTGATGGTTTGTGTGTTTAATATCGGAGAGTATATTTGTATCCAGGAACATTGTATACGCTTATATAGTGTTTTATTTCTCCAATGAAAGGTGTTTAGCTCTCGTTATTCTGGTTAGCCTTTCGCTGTTGTTCTTTATTTTTTGTGTGCCACGGTAAGGTTGAGCACTCCATTCGGGCCAAGAAGAATCTAGATTAAACCTTTGTCCTTGATCGATTAGTTTGACTTCTTTTACTGCCCAAACGGGCTTAGGTCAGAAAGCGCGTGGCAGGGTGTTGTTGTGTGCGCGCGCTTGTGCGTGTGTGTATATAAATATATATATATATATATGTATGTGTGTGTATGTATTTTTTGGTGTGCGAGAAATAAGGGATGTAACTTCTGGTAACAAACAAGTGGTACATGCAAGAGTTGATGCCCCTTGTCTTTAAACGATTTGTTGCGGGCCATGTTATTTTTACACCCCCCATCTTCCCATCTTTCTTGTTTCCAAATCCTATTTCCTGATACCAAGTTCCACTTTACAATCTCACTCTGTTCCTCGTTTCTTGTTGTTGGTCACTTGCATGTCCGAGTGTCCAGCGGGAGGTCGATAAGAAACATCTTAAGGGGAAGTAATGGGAATCTATTAGTGAATGGTTTGTGAACAGAACATTCCTGTTATCTTTTCTTTATTTCTTCTTTCGTTCAAAATTCGATTTTGCTAGAATATATACGACGTGTCTGGCTTTTAAATTTAAAAAAATATATTATTTTTTACTGAAGACTTTTTGGAAAGTAATTTAACATAAACATTGTAATAGTGTAAAAAAAAAAATAGGCGAGTCTTTTTATTTAACAATAGGATTTACTATATTTTTTTTTAAAGTAATATTAATTGAAATTTTTTAAAAATGTAGTAAAAAGGGTATAGACTAACTGGGGAATGGAACCCGGGTCGCCCGCATGGCAGTCCGATACGCTATCCACTTAGCTAGTGAAGACACATGTCCGAAGTAAAATCGCAAAAATATAATATGAGACAATAAGGTCACATGTCTTTAAAGTAACTAATATGATTGGTTGAATACACACAGTCTAACTAATTTATAAATATAGATAGGCCTATAGATCTCTTCGTCATCCTTCCGTCTCAAGAGACGATGGTTCATCACCGTCGGTTGTGGTTGCAATTTCTCGTATGGCTAAGCAGATCTATCCTCGAATGGCAGTCTCTCTCTCTCTTGGAGCTTTTGCAAATGTGTTCGATGTTTTCTAATTTTCTCGCCTTTCGCCGAGCTCTTTCCTCGACAATCTCTTCCATCCTGCGCTCCTCCGCAAGTTTTATCCCCCTCCCTGAAAGCAGCGCTCCAAGTGGAGCTATCCTCTACTTTCTACTCCCAGTCGCTTTTGTTTTTATGTTGGCCGCTCTCGTGCCCCTTTGGCAGACATCTTTGATTCGGAGGGGCCGGCGACCTTTTTTTCCTCTTTCCAAGGGACCCCAAGTAAGTGAAACTGTCCACAAACTCCAAGTTTTCGTTGTAAATGATAATGGTAGGAGGGAAACAGGTGTCTTGGGCCATGCTATTTGACTTCTTTAATGTATTCTATATATCTATTATATTGATCATATCAATCATAACATGTCAATACAATGTTTTCACCAGACTTGAGTAATGCGCCACCTAACAGTGAGTTACCAAAAAAAAAAAAAAAAAAAAAAAAAAAAAAAAAAAAAAAAACTACGGTCTATTTATTATCTTCGTTCAAATAATAAACAAGTTTCGGTATTTCGACCAAATTTCAGTGAACAAACATTCTAGATACAAAACTCCCACAATCTAATATTTGTTTTCAGCCAACATTTTTTCTATCAATTTTTCTTCTAAATAGGTTTATAGTGTCCAGCAGTTCTGATCATGTCTGAGGTGTCCACAGGAAATTAAAGCTTGGATTTCTGTGGGGGTTTTAGGACATTCAAATGTTGACTTCGTAGAATTCCACGTTTTTTTTAAATCTACAACTAGGGATTTGTTTTCTTCTTATAATTGTCAATTAATACATTCCTCTACGGTACTCTACGGTATTCTACGGCTACTGTTGCTTGTGCGAGATCCGAGAGAGAGGGAAGGGGGGGCGCAAGGTAATGGAGGGGGTGGGTGTAGGTCACGATCAATTAATTACTCTGGACGAGGATAAGTGGGGGTTATGTAATTTGAAATCAAATATATATAGTACCATAGTCCATCACAGCCTCTGCCCTCGGTAGACATTTTTTTTTCCGCGGATGGGAAGGGGGTGTGGAGGAGCATGTCTATATTATATTTACAAAAAAATTCCAGGAAAGTATGCAACGTAAAGGCAGCTGGGCATTGTGCTAACCACACATCCCCTAGTATGCCGTGGCCATAGAAACTGGTGAACGCACACCCCTTCCTTTCCTGTCCACCTACAGAGCGCCCATTTAAAATATCTTTGGACTAAATGTTTAGATATTGTTAGACTTATGTTGCTCTATTTTTTTTGTGTGACTGTCAATCACCAATCACCCGTACGTTTTTTTAATCATCTTTTCTATTAGCTTATGGCTGAGTTCGATTCGCCATTTAATGTGCACACAGTCCGTGTCACATGTCCTTTCTTTTGTAGTTGTTGATTTTTTAGTTTTTGTGGGAGGGTATGTTATTTAGTGTTTGTGTGATTAAAAAAAAATGTTTATAAAAAAGTTAAGTACCGGTAGATCTATAGTGATATTGATCTATATTCAAAACACGAAAAGAGTGACGAGGGAGGGGGGGGGATATTTATAAGGAAGAGGGGGAGAGGCGGATGTTGTCCAGCGAGAGTGGCCAAGGCGCTGGGAGGCAGACGGCATAAAGATGGCATCGTCGTAGTAAAAAAAAAAAGAAAAGAAATGGAGTCTGAGGAAAACGCTCGCGCTTTCCAGACAGCCGAAACGAGGCTAACCTTTTGACTCTCGTCGTTTCGCTTTGATGTGCGAGTTAACTGCCCTTGTTTTGATTGAATAAGAACACCAAAAGGGAGACAACATTTTCCTGATTTATAATTCTAATCCAATCTTGGATTTCGGATTATTCTTGATTCTTAGTGACACTTTGTTTTGCTTTTTGTAACAACAATTACGGTATGTAGGTAAGAGTTACAGAAGATAATTCTTATAAAGTTTTCCACTTAAAAAAAAACAACAACATTATTTCATTAGTTTTGTTCTCTTGCTGTTGAAGGTGTGAGTGAGTGTTTTTTTTTTAATTATTTCATCTCTTTTTTTCATCTTTGTTTTTAGAGAACGGGAAATATCGCTTTCATTAGAATCGGAAACTTTGGGAAGGGCAATGCAACGCTCTATCGCTGGGACACGTCGCGCCCCTAATGCGTATTTATTAATAGAGTCGATAAGGTCAAATTTCATATAGACGCGTTGCTTTCTCTAAGTTTATGAGATCGAAACGGATTCAACAGAACTTGTTCTATCATGTTAAGACCATTTCTCGTCCACCAGACTCTAGTAGGCATATGTTCACGAGATGTATTATCCACAATGCTCTGCAGTAGGCTTTTGCAGACTGTGCCCCTTCTTGGCTTTTGAGTAGTCGAGTTATAATGGTTATTGGTTGTTTGTTTGCCTAGGGCTTGAGTTTGCCTTTAGAAGGTTTAGGCCCCACGCCTGATTCGCGGTGTTAAAGACCAAGTGAAGAGCTTTTTATAAAAATTGAGTTAACAGTTGATTTAGACAGTAAATAGTATAAAAATCTTATGTTGAAAGTTTGAGATTTCAAAAAAAGGTCTTTGTATTTTAAAAATGTAATTTAAAGGGGTCCGAAGCGACGAGATTTGGAATAATTCATTTACGCATTTCATTCAGCCTAAACCGGAAGTGACGTTAGTTGAAGGAGTAAACAAAGCATGGCTACATTAAACCCCTACGCTTTTGATCCTCAACATAATGCAAGTTCAAGCGAAGATAGTGATTCCGATGACAGCTGTATCACAATTTTAAATGATACACAAGATGTATTGGAGGAGCAAGAGCAGGAAAATAACCTATGGTAATTATTTAGCTATAGAATAGACACTACTTCTATGACTATGACTATGCCATAACTATCATATATGCAGCTATGCACTATACTATACTTATACTATGACTGCTATGCTGTAACAGACTGTTACACCTTACTAATACTATAGTACTAGTAGACTATAGTAAATAGTTTATAGTATAGATCTAGTCATCTAGTACTAGTAAACATAACCTAAATTCTAAAGGCGTCTATGCTTCTATAAACTATAGTATTTTAACTATTTATATTTATACTATCATCATTCTGCATGATCCTAGGCCGACCTAGGCCTACTCAGTTTACTGGCATTACTATTTTATTATTATGAGTTTATATAGGCCTATACTTAGTACTATAATTAGTATAATTAATAATATTATTAATATATAGGCCTACGTTACTATTTTATTTAAGACTTACAAAGTAGGCTAATCCTATATTTTAAATAGTTATATAGGCCTAGGCTCTGCTTTATAATTATAATTTATGGAACACTATTAGGCCTACTGGTGAATGCCAATAATTGAAATATTACTGCCTATTTAGCCTACCTTATAAAAATTAAATCCTAATATTAATATGTCTTTAACTTTAATAATGAATTAGTTTTTCTGTCTTTGAAATCATGAACAGCTTAGGGTCTATACTCATCTATTGTATGGGCTATAGTCTATTACCGGTATCTCTATAGTAGGTAATATAATATAATAGAAGCAAAGGTTTAGGGCTTATGGTCATGGTGCTATAGGTAAAATCCTACCCCCCCCCCCAATGTTATTACTATTATGAATATAATTTAATAACATCTCATCAATTTAAATTTTGATATACCAGTACTTAAGGAATTTATTTTGTGAACAGGTGTGCATGTTTAAATTGTGGAGTGCCAGCAGCTAAGGTAGAACGAAAGTGCTGCCATGATGAAGAAATAATCCTACAGAAAATGGAAGTGACCAAAGTAAGCTGCATTACGGGCCACCCCGACTTTGATGCTGCATTCCTAAACATGACAGTGCTAGAGATAGCATTCTTTCAATATTGTGAAGACCACGGCTATCGACCAGATCCAAGGGACATACACAGGTAAATAAAAGGCCTATTGCTTTACAGTGCACTAAACATTTGCAGCTTGGGTATTTTTTTTTATTATTTAGGTGCATATATACAGTCTCAATCTCATTTAATATATAATGACAAAACACCAACAAATATTATTGTTTTAAATATTTTAGTTCAAATGTTATAATTAAAACTAAAAACAACAAGACAATGACAATAGGCACTCTCAAATTACCGGTATAATTATTATTAAATATATTATTTTTATTTGAAAAATAAATACAGATAGATATGTTATACATATTGTTAACATTTTTCAGAAAATACAGATATGTGGCATACAGGCTGTTTGCCAGATGGATATGGCAACGACTAGGGAAAAGAACAAGACTCGTACTACCCGCCTGTGTGGTTAAAAAAATAAGAGAAAGATTTCCCAGTGAGGTGTATACTGGGTTCAAATATCCTCGATATTTAAGAATGTAAATAAATTATATAGAAAGTTTTGCTTCGTTTTTATTTGTTATATTTATAAAATGAGCTTTGTATTTAATTACACTATCAATTTTCATATGATAGATAAATGACATGAATAAATACTGTATTTGAAAATAATTGTAATGTAATGACATCAAGAGTACCGTAATAAAGGGCAATGATGGAGACATTTTTCATGGCCAATGATACATTAAAGAAAACATGGTTTATGTATGAAATAAAGAAACATTTTTTTAATCTCAAATAACAAAGAAAACAAAACACAAAAAAAGATACAACATGGTTACGATACCATAAATAAATACTATAATGATCTGAAATTAAATATAAAGTAACATAGTCAATGTCTAAAGTAACACAAGAAAATCAATTATAAATCAAAAACAAGCTAAATTCCCCGGCCGGTTTTAAGCTACAGATCCTACAGATAAACAGTTCATAAACTACAATAAACAGAAAGATATATAAACTAGATGTAATATTTTTAAAATATAATTATTATTTACTGAAAACATTTAGGAAATTAATTTAAAATCAGGTTAAAAATAAGCAAGTCTTTTTAATAAACCAAAAAGTTAAATTGCAATATCATTTTTTTTTAATATAGAGCTAAAAAATTGGTTAATGAGTTTCACAATATCTTATTAAATTTTCTAACTTCCTTTGTTGATGTCTTTAAACAACTTTTGTGGGCTAGCATCTTTAAAATTAACTTAACATGTATAAGCATCAATGATAGCAATAATTTTGTAGTTTAGAGTAAAGCTAATTCAACAGATATTTCCTTAAAAAAATGTAGGTACTATATGGCTTTCAATTATCTTAATTACAAGTGTAAATTAGTGTCATTACTAACACAAGAAAGTTAAATGATTAAATAAAAAATGTCTTATTTTCACGAAACATTTAGTAAAATTCACCCAGTTTCTATGGCTAATCATAAATTACTAATAAAATATTAGGCATAACTTTAAATAAAAAACTTTAATATAATTGTAAACTTAAATGCATTACTCAATTCTATGTAGTTAAAAACAACCATATCATCATAAAGTTAAAGCCAATCCCATATGTAAAGACACTTTTATTTAATGAGACCTATTTGCCATCATGCAATTAAGAAACATTTTTAGAAATAAATTATTACTATAGACATAATTAATTATTAACAAGAAATTTACTACATTCCTAAGTTCTATGTAAATAAAACAAAATACTTTAATATGTAAACAATGCTTTAACTTAAATTTAAACAATGTACTTGAGACATGTGACTTATGTATAACAAAATAGATAGAGTAAAAAATTATGCTGTCAACATCCAGAATCATGAAACTAAGACCTTAAATATAAGGTGTTACAGAGTTCATACTCTGATATCTACTTTTTATTGAGTGAATAGCTTCAGATTTTGGAATTACTCTTGAATCTGAGTGAGTGAGAGGGGATGGTCTCACAATATGTGCTGATTCAAGGGTGTTATTAGCTAGACTCATGGAAGGATTAGCCCTTCTATACTCAACAAGGCACATCAACAAATTTTGAGCATAGTCATAAGTAGCCTCTTCCAGTATTGGAGCAACACTCACTTGATTTTTATTTTGTTTCCTATAATGGACACTATATCTATCTAAACCTTCTACGGTTTTAGCTTGAACTCTGTTGACATTCTCATTAAAATGTAGAGCAGCTAATGCAAGTCTACAGTACATACCCTCATACCAAAAGTGGGTATTTTTGGGAGCAAAGTGTAATATAAGACTGTGGAAAGCCTCTAAAGAGCTTGTCCGGTGTACTGAAAGCTGTTTGATATCCTTTAAGAGCCTTTTGTCACCTAAAACCTTTTCTAAATTAATATGTGCCTTACTGTCAGGTTTTATCCACTTTGTCCTATTTTGCTCACCAAGATACTCATGTAGACATTTAGGAAAAATCTCACTTTCATGCTCATGGATGTTGACAATATGATTTTGAACACTACACCATTTTGCTGCCATTTCTTCTTGATTAGCATTACTGCTAATGGCTATCCAATATAACATATTAGTAATGGATTTAATCCAGTCCTCTACGACTGAGCAGCCTTTCTTCTTACTGATCTTAATAAGCTTTTTTTTAATAGATTTTGACATGTGCCAGACATCAAATGTATGTTTCACTAGTGGTCTTTCTATCCTTAAAAATTTTCTGATCTGCACATGTCGATCACTAACAATTTCTAAAATATCAATATTCCATGATGACAAATAGGTCAAACAGCGCTTAAAGCCTTCAAGTTCCATATGAATAGAACTTTTCACCTCATTGGACTGAACCAATTCAAAATCCAAAATTACATTAGATTTTATATCTATGCAGGTGTAGCTGCCATACTTAGCACAGTGACCTGGGGAATCACATCTAGCATCTCCTGCCATAATAATCGGTTCATTTCTTTCTTTCAGTTTAGTCATAATAATGATTTTAGATTTTTCCCAAAAATTTCTCACAACTGGTTGGATATAAAGTTTTTGATAATTATGAAAATGTCGAATGGTATAAATGGGTATTTGAAGATATTTAAAAAATCTAAGTAATTTTAAAGGAGATAAACCAGAAAAAACTATGGCAGCTGATGTTAGAAGGTTTCCCCAAGGCATCTGGTTATGTATTGGTTGACTACACCATATCCACGAGCAGTTATTTTTACAACTACCAAGAACAGTTAACAAAGTTCCTGATGTGCTACACTGCACATCAGGATTTATAACATGGCAAACAAGACACCGTGCAAACAGTTGCAACAAGCATGTCTCAAAGACAATATATTTTTTTTCTGTTAGTGGATTTTTGTCCCCATTATCCTTTACTGTAAAATCTTTAAAATTATTGCTATCATTGATGCTTGCAGCAAAGTCTTCTGAATTAGAATAATTAGATTCACAATAGTTTTCAGAAGATTCAAAGGAAGTTTCTAAATTTAAAAAGGTGTTATCAAAATCATTAACCATTTTGCGCTTTTTGGGTGTTGAACAGCTTTGCGGTTGAAATTCTGTATGTTCAGTCTGGGTCTTGGTGGATTTAAAATGTTTCACTGATGCCTTATGCGGTGGTATGTCAATTTGTACAACTCTACTCCTCTGGCATTGTTTCTTACTTGTCTCCTATTGACAAATTATATAAAATATATTTATACTATCAGTCAATGTGTTTGCAATAAATAAATTTTTAATTTCAAAATGATTTACATTCAACAGATAATGAACAATATAGCATTAAATTATATACCTGTAATTCAAAATTCTCCATAGTTTCTACATATGCTTCTTGTTTGCATGGTTGCATTTCATCACCCTGTTTTAAAATAAGTAGTAATGTTCATTTTACTTTTTTTTTTTAAAGGCAAATGTAAAATGAATTTAGTACAGAAATTCAATAATATTTTGTGTTAGCTAAATCAAAAATTCAACAATGCTTTGTAAATAAAAGCTAACTGGCTGGTCCTGCAAAAGTTCACCGGACTGTAAACAAAACAGCCGGGTTCTAGCCCTGCAGGAGTTTTTGTTTTTGTCCCATAATAGTCATCTATCTATAAAGAACATCGGTGAACTTCAATTTTTCTTTAAGAATTCATACAACGGAAAAATAGAAGCCTACCTTTAACACCATAGGCACAGGTATCAATGTATTATCAATGTCCTTGACATCATCGGCTGGGTTCAAAGAGTCCTTTAACACCATAGGCACAGGTATCAATGTATTATCAATGACCTTGACATCATCGGCTGGGTTCAAAGAGTCCTCGCCATCTTTATTAGAATTCTAAACAGTAGATTTTGTGTAAAAATTATATAAATGTATAAACTTTTTAAAATATCATACATTTCGCCGTTGTCAGGTGCAAACCGGCCAAGTCTGAAATAGCAAATTCATCAGGAGAAGCAAAGAACAACATATATTGAGTAAACGAATCAAAGTAGCCGCTTTAATATAAGAAATAAAATTGTATAAAATGTATTGGACAATACAAGATATTTTTAGACATGTGGAATATCCCAAGGAACATTTTGGTTAAAAAAAATAATTGAAAATTTCCGACTTGGCCGGTTTGCGCCTGACAACGACAATTTTACTTTTCATTTAAAAGTGCATCAGCTTTATGATGTTTCAAACATCATTACATATCAGTAAGTTTTGTTACTTAACGAATGAATGTAAACTTTTATTTTTAAAAAAATACAACAGAAAAAAAGAAGCCTACCTCTAACACCACAGGTATCAATGTATTATCAATGCCCTTGACATCATTGGCTGGGTTCAAAGAGTCCTTGCCATCTTCTTCAGAATTCTAAACAATAGATTTTTGTAAAAAATTTTATATAGGCCTAAATGATACTAAATGTATTAACTATTTTATGTCTAGCAACCAGATGAATAGTCTGCATGATATTGTTCTGGCTGGCATGTATGGAAATATATCTTGTGAATATTTGTCA
The DNA here is from genome assembly GCA_949126835.1 of Anisus vortex. Classification (NCBI taxonomy): domain Eukaryota; kingdom Metazoa; phylum Mollusca; class Gastropoda; family Planorbidae; genus Anisus; species Anisus vortex. Next base: position 26,109,039 of record OX421502.1, on the reverse strand, counting down.
GGACGCGCAGATGCTTCTTTTAACATATTAAACAATGTCACACAATTATAACAAAATATATATATTTTAATATATGATTAAATTTATTTTGCATTAACATCATTTATTGTTGATTTTAACATACCATTTTAGTTTCCGAAGCTTTGCTTGGCACAACAGTATTAATACAATCAGGTGGAGGTCTTGAGCCTGAGGTTCCAGATAAATCCATTTCTGATAAAACCTGAAATTAAATTTTAGTCTATCTAATTATAATCTAATAGGCCTACAATATATTTGGACTATTAGTTAATAGCCTATGTTTTAAGTTTAATATTTGAAAGTAAAAGCAGTAGGCTTAGGCCTCATTATTATTTCTTACTGACTAATGACTAGTCTAGATAGGCTAATGTTTTTTTTTTTGCTAAAAGTAAAAGCAGTAGGCTTAAGCCTCATTATTATTTCATACTGACTAATGACTAGTCTAGATAGGCTAATGTTTTTTTTTTAAACTTACCCTTAAATGCTCTCTTTTCTTTACAGCTCCTCTTATTTTCGTTGGCTTAGATGATTTATCTAAACCGCTACCGGTAAATAAATTATAGTGGAATATAGTAGGTACTGCACCAGGGAGCAATCTAGGTCTAATAGATTGAATTTTCTCTTCAGGCATTGACAATGATCTCAGAAAAGATGGGCGAGTGGATAGCTCGAAGTCATCTTCTATGAAATGATAACTGCACAACAATGTCACATTGCTTGGTTTAAAATTAGCTCTTTTAGTTTTGATTATCCACTGTTTTCGTACACTGGGATCCTTAGGAAACTGGAAGAAACTTATTCCTGGTGATAAACCACTGTTTTTGCAACCGAAAGCACTACAGTATCGAACCATTTTCGAACATATAAATAACCTCCTAGTTCCGAGTCAGAGAACTGTACTGCACACTATGAAGCATGAAGTTTTCCTTCCACCTTGGTGTGACGTCACGAGAATAAATTGCAAATCTCGAATGGCTACGAGATCTGTTTACTTCATCCCCCAAAAAAACACACATTTAAATGATAATATTGAGCTAATTACTTGAAATTTGAGTTTAATATTTTGTAAAAATGACTTTTTTAGCATTTGGATACTAAATACACGCATTAAAATAGTTTGCGCGATTGACACGGAAACCTGTTCACTTGGTCTTTGTGGTTGGGGGGTATGCTATGGAGTAACTAAATAATATATAGGTAGTAACTATATTAATAATTAAAAAGTCGAAATAAAACCCATTTTTGGATATTAAGAAAACCTATATCGGAAGTAGAGATAGTCAAGTGACTGTCCATGCGGTCGGCAGTCTTTTCTCATAACTCACAAGGAACGCCGGCATTATAATTAGACTCAGGACAAATAAATAAAATTGTGTATTATGTTGCTACTATAAAGCTATATTTGTTCATTGGATGTGAAGTGTCAACTGTTAATGAATTGTTATTAAATAATATGCTGCAACAAGGTGTTCTCTTATTTATTACAAGTTGGAAGTTATATTGTGGTGATGTCGTCTATTTTGATGTTTAATAGCAAATAATTCAGCTACTGCAACTCAAATACTCTGAAAAGACTGGTAGTAATGTTTGATGGTCCCACAATAAAAATAGGACATCAACATATATGTATGTGTGTGTATGTATTTTTTGGTGTGCGAGAAATAAGGGATGTAACTTCTGGTAACAAACAAGTGGTACATGCAAGAGTTGCTGCCCCTTGTCTTTAAACGATTTGTAGCGGGCCATGTTATTTTTACACCCCCCTCTTCCCATCTTTCTTGTTTCCAAATCCTATTTCCTGATACCAAGTTCCACTTTACAATCTCACTCTGTTCCTCGTTTCTTGTTGTTGGTCACTTGCATGTCCGAGTGTCCAGCGGGAGGTCGATAAGAAACATCTTAAGGGGAAGTAATGGGAATCTATTAGTGAATGGTTTGTGAACAGAACATTCCTGTTATCTTTTCTTTATTTCTTCTTTCGTTCAAAATTCGATTTTGCTAGAATATATACGACGTGTCTGGCTTTTAAATTTAAAAAAATATATTATTTTTTACTGAAGACTTTTTGGAAAGTAATTTAACATAAACATTGTAATAGTGTAAAAAAAAAAATAGGCGAGTCTTTTTATTTAACAATAGATTTACTATATTTTTTTTTAAAGTAATATTAATTGAAATTTTTTTAAAATGTAGTAAAAAGGGTATAGACTAACTGGGGAATGGAACCCGGGTCGCCCGCATGGCAGTCCGATACGCTATCCACTTAGCTAGTGAAGACACATGTCCGAAGTAAAATCGCAAAAATATAATATGAGACAATAAGGTCACATGTCTTTAAAGTAACTAATATGATTGGTTGAATACACACAGTCTAACTAATTTATAAATATAGATAGGCCTATAGATCTCTTCGTCATCCTTCCGTCTCAAGAGACGATGGTTCATCACCGTCGGTTGTGGTTGCAATTTCTCGTATGGCTAAGCAGATCTATCCTCGAATGGCAGTCTCTCTCTCTCTCTTGGAGCTTTTGCAAATGTGTTCGATGTTTTCTAATTTTCTCGCCTTTCGCCGAGCTCTTTCCTCGACAATCTCTTCCATCCTGCGCTCCTCCGCAAGTTTTATCCCCCTCCCTGAAAGCAGCGCTCCAAGTGGAGCTATCCTCTACTTTCTACTCCCAGTCGCTTTTGTTTTTATGTTGGCCGCTCTCGTGTCCCTTTGGCAGACATCTTTGATTCGGAGGGGCCGGCGACCTTTTTTTCCTCTTTCCAAGGGACCCCAAGTAAGTGAAACTGTCCACAAACTCCAAGTTTTCGTTGTAAATGATAATGGTAGGAGGGAAACAGGTGTCTTGGGCCATGCTATTTGACTTCTTTAATGTATTCTATATATCTATTATATTGATCATATCAATCATAACATGTCAATACAATGTTTTCACCAGACTTGAGCAATGCGCCACCTAACAGTGAGTTACCAAAAAAAAAACAAAAAAACTACGGTCTATTTATTATCTTCGTTCAAATAATAAACAAGTTTCGGTATTTCGACCAAATTTCAGTGAACAAACATTCTAGATACAAAACTCCCACAATCTAATATTTGTTTTCAGCCAACATTTTTTCTATCAATTTTTCTTCTAAATAGGTTTATAGTGTCCAGCAGTTCTGATCATGTCTGAGGTGTCCACAGGAAATTAAAGCTTGGATTTCTGTGGGGGTTTTAGGACATTCAAATGTTGACTTCGTAGAATTCCACGTTTTTTTTAAATCTACAACTAGGGATTTGTTTTCTTCTTATAATTGTCAATTAATACATTCCTCTACGGTACTCTACGGTACTCTACGGTATTCTACGGCTACTGTTGCTTGTGCGAGATCGAGAGAGAGGGAAGGGGGGGCGCAAGGTAATGGAGGGGGGGGGGGGTGTAGGTCACGATCAATTAATTACTCTGGACGAGGATAAGTGGGGGTTATGTAATTTGAAATCAAATATATATAGTACCATAGTCCATCACAGCCTCTGCCCTCGGTAGACATTTTTTTTCCGCGGATGGGAAGGGGGTGTGGAGGAGCATGTCTATATTATATTTACAAAAAAATTCCAGGAAAGTATGCAACGTAAAGGCAGCTGGGCATAGTGCTAACCACACATCCCCTAGTATGCCGTGGCCATAGAAACTGGTGAACGCACACCCCTTCCTTTCCTGTCCACCTACAGAGCGCCCATTTAAAATATCTTTGGACTAAATGTTTAGATATTGTTAGAATGCTGCTCTATTTTTTTTTTGTGACTGTCAATCACCAATCACCCGTACTTTTTTTTAATCATCTTTTCTATTAGCTTATGGCTGAGTTCGATTCGCCATTTAATGTGCACACAGTCCGTGTCACATGTCCTTTCTTTTGTAGTTGTTGATTTTTTAGTTTTTGTGGGAGGGTATGTTATTTAGTGTTTGTGTGATTAAAAAAAAATGTTTATAAAAAAGTTAAGTACCGGTAGATCTATAGTGATATTGATCTATATTCAAAACACGAAAAGAGTGACGAGGGAGGGGGGGGGATATTTATAAGGAAGAGGGGGAGAGGCGGATGTTGTCCAGCGAGAGTGGCCAAGGCGCTGGGAGGCAGACGGCATAAAGATGGCATCGTCGTAGTAAAAAAAAAAAGAAAAGAAATGGAGTCTGAGGAAAACGCTCGCGCTTTCCAGACAGCCGAAACGAGGCTAACCTTTTGACTCTCGTCGTTTCGCTTTGATGTGCGAGTTAACTGCCCTTGTTTTGATTGAATAAGAACACCAAAAGGGAGACAACATTTTCCTGATTTATAATTCTAATCCAATCTTGGATTTCGGATTATTCTTGATTCTTAGTGACACTTTGTTTTGCTTTTTGTAACAACAATTACGGTATGTAGGTAAGAGTTACAGAAGATAATTCTTATAAAGTTTTCCACTTAAAAAAAAACAACAACATTATTTCATTAGTTTTGTTCTCTTGCTGTTGAAGGTGTGAGTGAGTGTTTTTTTTTTAATTATTTCATCTCTTTTTTTCATCTTTGTTTTTAGAGAACGGGAAATATCGCTTTCATTAGAATCGGAAACTTTGGGAAGGGCAATGCAACGCTCTATCGCTGGGACACGTCGCGCCCCTAATCCTAATGCGTATTTATTAATAGAGTCGATAAGGTCAAATTTCATATAGACGCGTTGCTTTCTCTAAGTTTATGAGATCGAAACGGATTCAACAGAACTTGTTCTATCATGTTAAGACCATTTCTCGTCCACCAGACTCTAGTAGGCATATGTTCACGAGATGTATTATCCACAATGCTCTGCAGTATGCTTTTGCAGACTGTGCCCCTTCTTGGCTTTTGAGTAGTCGAGTTATAATGGTTATTGGTTGTTTGTTTGCCTAGGGCTTGAGTTTGCCTTTAGAAGGTTTAGGCCCCACGCCTGATTCGCGGTGTTAAAACTGCAGGGAGGTTGAAAAAGACGGCCGAGCACCTGCTACGGTATTAGATTGCCCCGCCTTGCAGGAATAGGTTTGGATTAAAGTGGGAAAGGAATGAGAATTTGAAAAACTAGGTACATGTATAAACTAAGGTTTATTTCAATAAAGAGTTATACAAGAATTACATTCATATATGTTTTAGAATCGATTATCTTATAATATAATGTAAGTAGCTAATGTACTACGCTATTTAAATGTAAAGTTTAGTAAAGTTATGGTGAAAGTTCTCTCTTCGAAGGTGTTTTGAAAACAGTAATTAGACATTAGTGGACAATCAGGGAAGTTAAATATCCAGACTTATTTTTTTACACAAATCGGTGTCAGAACTAAATAAAAAAAAAATGAGGATACTCTGGAAAGAGGGGTTGTGTGTGTGTGTTTGGGGGGGGGGGGCGTGTAATCCTGCCGTTTTCAACCGAATTCTATTCCTTACAAGGGATTACACTTATACGTTTACAAAACGTTCCTTATAGGTAGAAGATCATTACGCCCACTAGGCCCAAAACTCCTGCAGGGCTGCAGGGATTGGTCGGTTGCAGGACTAGAACCCAGGCAGTTTTGTTGACTGTCCGATGAACTAACCACTAACCACAGGGGAATGCAACGTACTTCCGCTTTGCGGCCCTGCTGTTTAATTCGTTATCAAAATATTCACATCGTGCTAAAAAGCACAAACTCAAGAAAATTGACAACAACCACATCGATGGAATCTTTTTAAGCAACTAAATTTCAATGACAATGTAAAAAGACCAATCGTATACATTTCAAGCTGCAGCATTCAAATATGGCGGCCGGAAATTTCAAAAGTAGTAAGCCTTATGAAAGGCATTGTTTTCTAAAAATAGTTACACAAGTTAAATGATATATTGCCCTAATTTGTCTAATATCATACAGTAATTCCTTCTAGACAGAAGATTTTTATGGAGGCGGCATAGTTAGGACCCGGGTCATCTAGTTGACGGCCCGAAGTACAAACCACTGGATCAGCCGACCTCAGGCCTTGTTTAAATTTCAGAACTAGTTAATAATAATAGATACTTGTTTTAATTAAACCTTTTTTATAGTTCTGCAACACACATGCTAGTAACTTTGTGTTTAATGGGCAAATAGTTACATTACAGTGGGGCATAGATAAGTGCATATAATATATAAACACATAATCTATATATATATAAAAAAAAAAAATTCTCAAAGAAGAAAGTAAAGTATAAAAATATAAACATTTCATAGGCGGATTTCGTCTATTTCAATAGCAATACAACAAAGGATCCATAAAGTAAACACACAAATAAAAGTGCATTGTCAAAAAAAGGTACAAAATGTAGGACAGAATTACGGTATAAAAAACAACATAAAAAATAACTCACATACATGAAATATATAAGTGTGTGCTGTATATGGCCTTTATGGTTTGCCCAAATGCTAAACTAGACTAAATACGATACCTGCCCAAATACTAGACTTGTACGAATATATAATATATTGTTGACCTTAATACTAAACTTGACCACATACTAAACTAGTCTAAGTACTAAGCTATTCCCAATATTAAGCTAATGTAAGTATTGAACTAATCCAAGCACTAAAATAGTCCCAAATACTTTTCTTGATCTAAGTCTGTAATATTAGGCAAGTGTAAAAACTAAATTAATCTAAATAATAAACTAGTCTAAATACTACACTAGTACAAATAGTAGGCCTTAAAGTAATAGTAATAGAAACATTAAACTAATTCCAGCATTAACTTAAAAACTCATTATTTCAATATTTACCTTAGTTAACATTTAACATGCTTTAGACCCCTACTGTCTTACTTATAGGTTGGGTCAGTTAAATGCTACATTTATTTGATTATTTAATATTTGTTTTATATCATCAGTTAGCTTTGTCTCCTAGCCTAGAGTAATGTCCGTGTTCTTAGTTGTATGTTAAAAGCGCTCTGAGCTTACATTATGTTTGTTGGCAGCACAATACAAATATTATTATTATTATTATTATTATACTTCTTATTTTTTACTAATACAACATACCTAAACCCCATTTAAACATTCTCCATTTAATTTTGAAGAAGCATACCTAACACAACTATGTTAACTATTTAGAGTTTTTCACTGAATCCCCTTAGTTGCAATGTATGTAACATATTTTATTGTATGTCCCATGCGCTCCAATATCCACACAGCTTTCATTGTGTTTATTATTCAACACTATTTCTCTTACAGCATAATATAGGACCACGATCATAGAAACATTATATACAAATTTTAATATTGTCTTTATACTGCTCGTAATAAATCTATTGCACACAAACAGACACTCGTAAAGAAATGTATAAACTCGTTAATACTAATAGGATGTCAATGACAATATTAATTCAATAACACGTTTCCACAGATGTCAATATTAATTCAATAACATGTTTCCAAAGATGTCAATGACAATATTAATTCAATAACATGTTTCCACAGATGATGTCAAGACAATATTAATTCACTAACACGTTTCCACAGATGTCAATATTAATTCAATAACATGTTTCCACAGATGTCAATGACAAGATTAATTCTCTGGCAGCTGACCTTTCAGGCTGGGGCCACCATGATTCCGTTTTACGACTTCCAACGGCCTCCGGTCAATGACGAAAGTTCGCCATCAGATCAAATCGACGAGACAAATCCAGTCTCGCGAGATTTATTAGCTTCAAAGCGTGGTTTTATCTCGGCCCCAGCCTCGTGGTTGGTGACCCCAAGATCACGTGGGCTTCCGGAGGAGGTCATTGACCCTGTCTACAACAATATCTACAGTGGTGCAGCAAACACAAAGGCGTTGGTTGGGCCTGTTCGGGAAAATGATAGAAAATTTGTTGGCTATGACTCCAGTTCCAGAAACGGGCTCGCGGAAAACGCAAAGTCTGTCCAAGGCGAATCCTCTGAGGCCATAAGAACTTTTCCGGTAAACTCTAAAAGCTCGGATGTGTCTGTGACTCAACGAAACAATATTCACACCAGCAGCATCATCGATGTGCCTTCATCAAACACCCGTTTAGGCGTCGACTCATTTAACAAAGATATGATCACCCCGGAAGTTTTAGCCAACGGCAACACAAGCTCAGATCCCAACCAGACGCGTAGAAATGACAACACAATGACATTGACAGCAGACGTGGACGGAGGTTCCAACAGACAAGGCAACAATTTACCCGTTTTAAATTCCTCGCTGACTAGCGCACACTCGTTACTGAAGCCTGGCATGTTCATCACAAGCTATCAAACACATTTAAATTCTTCCATTTCTGCCGCAGCAGCCCAGGGTGACGGGAAATCTCTTCACGAACAATCCACGTATGGTTTCCATGAAGGTTACTCCAAGACCTTTGAGGACATGAATGGTCAATCGGAGTCGGACATTCGACCACTCAGATTAAATTTAACCAGCCTGCTGGATACCTTGATGATGGCATACGATAGAAGACTGCGGCCAGGTTTTGGAGGTAAGTTCCATTATATTCAATGTTCACGTAGTCTTGGCCGGTTGTTGAAAAACAATAACGCAATAATTGGGTTTTTCTTTTCATCTACGTGTTATGTTATATTATGTTGTGTAATGTTATGTTATGTCTTGCTTTGAAAGATTTTTGGTAACAGGTTTGTTTGTTATAATCGATTAACCCTTAAAGTCCCGGGCGCGTATATAGCGGAACTGAAGGCAGCATAGATAGAAGTAGGTCGGTACGGGAAGGGTTAACAGTAATTAGATGAACTCTTGTTACTGAAAACTTCGCATCAGAAAAATTCGCATGTTAAACACTAAATTGCTGCAGCTATTGCATAGCCTAATACTTATTTATATTGAGCGAAGAGGTTTATTTTACATACTGTTGCTAAGTGTTCTGACTCGTTTGTATCGGATGCAGCCTGCTTTTCCGGCACGGTTGCCGTTTTTGAAGACGCCTCGCCACACGCAGATAAAGAAACTGAACAGCGTGATGCCCAAAAGACCAACAAGGAATATGATTCTCCAGTCGTTGCTGCCATAGTCAGAGTCCCTGCTTCTCCCACAGTCATAAATGTCAACGCCCTCCGAGGCGCCGCCCGTGGCGTTTGCGCGCGCCTTGCAGCACGACGCTACACATGCGCTCCTGGAATCGTTGAATGAACACAGGCGACAGTTTATGCATCGGTTTCCCTGGAGGAAAAAATCCACCTGGCAGCTAACAACGGTGTCTTTAGTAGAGTTGCAGGGCTCGCCTTCCGATTCTCCCGACGACCGATCGGGCGTGTAGCAGGGCCTACACTTCGTCCACCTGTGGTACTCTTCGGGCATAAAGTGCCCGTGCGGACACGGAACGCATCGGTCGAACCTTTCCAACTGCCCAGGAGCGGCGGGCAGAAGGAACGTCCCGGGGCTGCAGGCGACAGTCCTGGGTTGTGTTGTGTCGTCGAGGGTCGAGTAGTCGCTGAAGTTTCTACTGCTGACTTCTATGACGGATGGAATGACGCTGGCGATGACCAGAGTGTGACCAATGGTCAAAATGATGAGCGTGGCCCGAAGGTGCATCTTTTATACCTGGAACGAAGTGAGAAAAAAAGTTTCAAAATTAAAAGCCATAAATATTATGATTGAAAAGTAAAACAAGCTTTCCATACATAAAGTAAAGAATCGCCGACCGACCTATTTCATCCCCTAAAGGACCGTGACGCAGCGTTCACATTGTTTTTTTTTTGTACATAAACACTTTTAAATGGACGACAATGTTGACAAATAGCAAAACGTAGCCAGCAAAATGTAAAAGGGCATTAAGTACTCACAAAAAAAAAATTAAGTCTCTCATCTCAGTAGTCTTCAGTTATAGTGCTATGAACAATGATTTTATTTGCCACATAGTACACAAGTACAATAAAGCCATAGTCAGAGACATAACAAGAGAAGTATAACGTTGGTAAATAATAAGAGACGGTACATACGACATATTTGTCAGATCAAAGAGGGCGAAAAAAATCCCCCGCAATAATGATAAGTGAAAAAGAATGTTTATTGAAGTCTTTTTGTTGTATTCATTTCTGAATAAAAGCTTTTAAACAACTATTCTTTTAACACAACTGGTCATTTTTTAAACATTATTATATATCAGAGGAGTTAGACAAAAAACCACAAGAGATTACAGACACGCACAAAAAAGTGTTTGCCAAAATTTTTATCTAAATATAATTAGAATATATCTATTCCTAGTTCACATTTCCAATACATATATTGCTGAAATCCAATTTTTTTTCTTTCATTTCATTTCAACGACGTTTTCTAAATATAACAATCGATTAACATTTATAGTACACAAAAATAGCTCAAATTTTCAAATCGGGAATTTAGAAAGGAAAACAATACAAGCCTTTATATTCAGGATAGAAAAAAAAGTCGTAAATGGGTGTTTTTATACTTAAAGTGTGGATATATTTATATATACATACACATATAATATATTATGAAATAACTTTAAAATTAAAACTTGAAATATAAATGTTCAATAAACGGATCAAGCTGTGCAGGCTAATAGTGCTTTAGATTTACTTTACATACATTCATTTATACCGTTTTAACTTTATAATAACTTATGCTGGAATTTTAGTTTTATACCTGTGGGCATGAGGGAGTTAATGGTGTTTTTGTGCATTAGCTCTTATGCTCCGTTGTAAAAATCTTGCCATTTTGAAACATGCAGTTTATGGTTAATGAAAGTATGACATAGAAACTATGTATGGTTCTTATCAATTGTAATTTATTACATTGTTTGGGACATTTAAAACTTTCTTCCCTCTTTCATAAACCATTTGGGGCTTTTGACTAATTGTCATTTTGATATGACATCAAATCTATAAATTTCTAGTCAAATTTATAAATGTGGGCTGTACAAATATAAATAAACAAAAAAAAAAGTTTAATGTATTATGCCACAGCATGTTGGTGTATTATAAACCAGGACATACCGTGCCCTAAACCTCGCTGCTGACGTCCCGACCTTCCCCTGTACGGATTGCCAACCTACCTTCTGGGCAAAGATAGGCCTCATTAGCCATATGAGAACCCATCGAACAGCCACACCCCAAACTTCCTAGGACTAGGATGACAAAAAAATGGTCATCGTCGATCACGACGGACGCACAGAGATTATAATTAATTATGTTAACGGTTGTATAAATTAAAACATCATTTTATTTTTAACATAAACTCTGAATTCTGTAGTAGGCACACCACAAAAAAACACAACAACCTATAGTCTAGGCCTAATGCTAAAAATGTGAAGTTCTATTTAGACATGTAAGACTTCAGTGAGGGTGAAAAAAATTCCTTTTTTGTGTAGCCTACCAAGTCTCTAATAATTATTGAAATGTACGTGAAATTAATCGTTACCATGGTAACTGCTGTAAATGGTAATATATAGTCCAGTGATAGTATTAAAATTTAACAAAAAAAAAAGAAGTAAAAATAGAAGCGTTTAATGACTAAAGAAGCAAATGACGAAGATGATAGGCTAATGTATAGTTCAGTGACAGTTTTCAAATTTAATACAAAGTAAAAATACATAGGTAGAAAAAAAAATTAAACATTCTTGTTATAGCTAAAAAGGAGCGGGAGAAATTTCATAGAAAGAATGCAATCCTATAGATAGTTACCCTGAAATTACCAGAAGCATACCCTAAACAAGTAGATTACCCATGAAATATCTGCCTGCTAATGTCACGTGTGAAGCACGTCCTACAGTCTGCACATATTGGGGGCTAAAACTGTTGGGATAAATAATCTTGCCGTGCGCTGTTACGGGCTGAATATCATACAACCGTATATAGTGGAGCACATCTACACGCTGTATGGTGCAATCTAATCTACATACATACAATGTTGAAATCTTAGTCTTAGTAGCAGTGATTCTCACGTTTTACTTTCTTTTTTTAATTTCTACCCTTTGCAAGTTTTATAAACGCATACTACGGTACTACCGCAATCCCATGCATAAACTAAACACAACACATATATTTATATGCAAGCTGAATTTCCCGGCGTTGCTCAGGGGAAAATAAAACCGGCCTTTATAAGCTACAGAGAAAAATTTTATAAACTACAATGAACAGAAAGCTACGGATCTAAAAATTATATTTTTTTTTATTTATTGAAGACTTTTAGGAAAGTAATTTAAAATAAATATTGTAATCGGGTTAAAAATAGGTAATTCTTTTTATTTAAAAAAAAATGTAAATTGCCCGGTGTTGCTCGTAGATTTACAAATTTTTTTTTTAAAGTAATGTTAATTGAAATTTTAAAAAAAATTTAGGAAAAAAAAGGTGGGGCGTATGGCCTATATATTAATTGGAGAATCGAACCTGGGTCACCTGCATGGCAGTCCGATACGTTAACCACTTATCTAGCGAAGACACATCTATGAAATCGCAAAAGTATAATATGAGACAATAAGGTCACGTGTCTTTGAATTAACTAATATGATTGGTTGAATACACACAAAGTCTAATTATTAATATAAGTAGATAGGCCTATATATCTCTTCGCCACAATTGTAGTCACAGTATTGTACCTTTAAATATGTGTATTAAATGTTCTCTGTATTTTTGTTTAGTATTAATGCATGGCCATTTTATGATGTTCTAAATTGTAACATTGTCTTGTCATAGAATTGTTTTTGAAGATGTTTCGTCATTGTTTTGACTAGCTGTCTACTGAGTCAGTGCTCTGTTCGTTTTTAAACTTAATCATTGAGGAGTAAATGCTCATTTAATTTGCCTCTTACAACTTTAGAAAAATTAAAATTAAAAACTTTTAAATATTTATTATAATTTTAACGTGTCAACTAGACTATTAATAATAATAATAAGAAAAATTCCAAAATGTTGAGAGGCAATGGTCCTTGTTACTGTCACGGTTGACAGATTGGATTACTATATTTATATACAGAAGAGATAAGGAGAGATAATTTACATATACGTACACAAAGGTGAATCGGTTTGCATGCTTAGTTGACATTTACTTACGAATTTTATATGCAAGAAGCTGGTCTCTTTGCCCTATCATGTAGTAGTATGATCGGTTTCTTTGCCTTATCATGTAATAGAGTTGGTTTATTTGCTCTATCGTGTAATACAGTTGGCTAATTTGCTATATCGCGTAATATAGTTGGTTTATTTGCTCTATCGTGTAATAGAGTTGGTCTCTTTGCCCCAGCATGCAACAGTTTATTTCTTTCCCCTATCATGTGATTTTATGTAATATAGTTGTCTATTTGCCTTATCAGCAACTCTAGAATCTAGAACATGTTTAAGTTTTATTAGGCTACGTGGGTTGTTGCTAGTGTTATTTATGGCCTTTAATGATGTAATGAAGTCGACCTAGGGAACTGATAATGTTCTGTATCGTAAAAAAACTGTCAATCTATAAAATAGCAATGTGTTGAAAGTCTGTCTTGAAGAATGTGTTATAGTGTTATTAGCTGTAAACGTGTACAGATCTATTTAAAGCTGGACTATACTGCCAGTTTTATTATACAGTTATCAGGTTTATCATAAAATGTTTAAACCATAAAACTAGTAGGACCTAATAATTATTTTTATCCCTACTTGTAATAGTCTAAGCCGCTTAGTTTTGTTTTTTATTTCTATTAATTGGTGTTAGTGATGTTTAATGTAACTTTAATTTGTGTGATCGAATTCCAATTATTTTCTTCGGCTTAACGATTTAAGAAAAAAATAGCTGCAGACCATTGATCCAAGATTCGAACCCAGGACCTTCGGTACGCCAGTCGAACGCTCGGCCTTCGTGCCCATAAAAATATGGAACGCTTCACGAATTTGCGTGTCATCCTTGCGCAGGGGCCATGATAATCTTCTCTGTATCGTTCCAATTTTAGTATATGTACTGCCTTAACAGTGCAATTATGACATGATTTTTTTTATAAAATTAGACAAAACAAGACAAAATTTACAAATAAATGCGATGTAAGTAAAAAAAAGTCTGGCGATCTAGGTGCGTAACACATAGGGTGTGTCCTCCTTTTTTAGACTATTGTCCTCTGTCCGGCAGGCTTAGCTAAAAACCTTTATAATTTCCGGCTTTTGTAATATTTTATGTTTTGTAGGAGTACAGTATTAAACATGGTGTTAACCTCTTATGAATATAATTGATAAACACAAGTGATCATTTGTAAAAGAAAAAAATTATTCGTTTTCTTAAAGACTCCTGTATAACAGTATGACCTGTAAAGTTTATTTTTCAAAGTTGCACAAAAGCAAACTGCCTTTTAGCCTACTGTGAATATATGTCATTAAAAAAAAACTGTTCCGTTTACCAATATGCACTTATTGGCACCTCTTGTAATAAAATTATACTGATTCAATTTAAACACGATGTCCTCCTTTGTCCTCCTTTTTGTCCCTGGATGTCCTCCTTTTGACCCCCATGTGACTGGCAACCCTAGTAACATAAAGCTATTTTATTAAGCCACACTCCATTTTTCGACAATCTTTGAGGTGATAAAATAATCCGTTTAATATTATCTTCAACTCTCTAACTCACACAGATTCATTCGCAACAGTTTAACTAAATGAAATTATCAGCAAGCAGAGTAATAGATGCAGCAATAGCGTCGCAGTCTGAATTTTGAAAGTTAAAATAGATATTCGGCTGATGACCGAAAGTCAATTTAAAGTTTCAGCCGAAACCGAAATCTAACTTTTTGCCTAATTTGGGCGCCGAAACTGAAACCGATTTTCGTTCGGCCTATAGTTTATAGTAATTATAGTATTATAGGCTATTGATTTCAATATAAATTCTCGTTCGTCAATCAACTACTGGTTTATCAGGTCAGCTTATTGTAATTCAAAATAAACCGTTTAATTTACCTGCAAAAAGAGCGATGAATAATAAATATATCGCCTTCGGATGTGACGATATGAGGATATTTTCCTCATAGGCACTTTGGCCTTCGATTTTATGTAGTTGGTATTGACTAGTATTGACAAGTCTTAATGATTAAATGTATATAATGTATATGGTGAACCTAAAAGTTTATAGTGTACCAACGTTTCAGGTGCTATTTGTTCATTTACTAACAAAAAATGTATGCGTGCTGCTTTACTGGTTGTACTGCGAGTAAGAAAAGATGTAGATGATTAAATTTTATTTGATTTCCAAAAGATGTTGCCGAAAGAAAACGATATATTGTGAACGTCAGACCTGAAGAATCACTTTTTTTTATATATATTCCCAGACGTAGGCTTGATGCAAAATAGTTTTCGTTTTGTGTCTTTATGTAACTATTGTTCATGTTTGTTGATAGCCAAGAACCGCTAATCTTGACTAATTTATTTTATAGCTAAATTTAACTTCTTTTTTATGTTAAATACGGTTTCCTCAAAACTCATAACTAATATTCTAGCATTAGTATATTTCTAAAAGACCAGAACTGGTTGACGAGGTTGAAATTAATTGTCAAACGCCAGCAAAAGGCGAAAAGCTCATTAAATGAGTATTAACGGAAATAAACCGGAAGTTCTTGAACACGATATACCCTGACCTATTGAAAAGGTCAGGCCTCATTAAGACTTGTCATTATAAGAGCCGTGAACTTTTCAAGGAGCGTCCACTTAAATATGTAGCAATTTGTTAAAGCATGCTTTAACTAAAGTCATTCTTTTCTAACAGGAAGTTAGAGAATGTATCTCCCCTCCTACATTTTCCCATGCCTGGAAAGGCACAGTTTTGTTAGTTCTCATAGATTCTCATACAAAATATTCCTTCCTCTTTCTCTTTTAATAAGGTTAGAGAGGACTTAATAATATTCTATCTAGAAGGAACGTCTGTAAACTTATAAGAGTCTAGTTTAGCGAAGTCCATGCGGAATTTTTTATTATTACAAAAGTTAATCAGACTTTCAGCTTTGAAATTTTAACTTTTAATAAATGTCACCACTGAACTAGATAACTTTACTAAAGGTTTCAATGAAATTTTATTCGCAAGGCTAATAATGCAGACTCAAATGCATAACAAAAAATGAATCTATAAAGTATTTCAAAGTTAGCACATAAACGTTTATAGTTTATTGTGTTATTGTTATATATATTATAACAAAGTGTACTTACTTCAATAAGGTTTAAATAACCACGCAGTCCTTTACGCTCTACATCTCACACGCCTCCATAACTATACAACATCTGTTCCTTTTTAAACTGTATATAGGCCTACACATATATATACATAGATAATATTGTCTATAGCGGTTTGAGTAGAAGGCTGAAATATCCACAAAACATGTGCGTCATCTATATAGGCAAATGACTCTTAATCTTTTGTTATATAGACGACATGCGACGGCCTCGACCGAGTGTTTATTTTAAAAGTTTCACACTGCTTTGTTCGGACCAAGAGGGGGTGGGTGGGGTAAGGGGAATGTAAACATTGCATTCGGAACTTTCCGGTAAAGCCAGCACACACATACACAGACACCTGTTTTTTTAAACACACTGTTCTCGCCCCTTTTTCCTTTACACACCACCAATAAAGAAGTCAAGGGAACAAATGCCCGTGTAGGCTGGCCGTGTGTATGTCGTTGGTTCTATGTGGGTCAATTATTATCTTTTTTTTTGCGACCCATGAGTGAACCGCGCTCAGTGAACGTGCCGACCGGTTCGTGGCCTTGAACTATATAAAAAAAAATGTCACCAAAATTCACCCATCCACCCTTGGCCGATCGAGTACAATGCTTCTCAACATGATGTCGACGGGGTTTCTCAAGTATTGAAACTCATGTGCTTCGGGATACTAAGGTTTCAGTAGCTTCGGCAGGGTCGGTTGGGAGGGTGGGGGGAGTGCAGTAAGGAAATATTAAGTGCTTTACCCCCATCCGCCTCCCAAAATTTATATGTGTTGGCCTACTCCATGACAAAATAGTGTATTCGGCCTATAGCCTAAACTATTATATAGACGCGCCTTGAATAATAGGCTATTATAGAATATTATTAATAGAAGATGAATAGACCTAGTAAAAGGCCTAGGGTCTAACTAGGGATTGCCAAATATAGCGTGTTTTTTTTTTCCGGAAGTATTTGCCTCGGCAAAGAATAGGCCCATCCGCTACCCACACAAATTGTTTAAAAAAAATGTTTTTATTCTAAAACATGTCAAACTTTTCATTACATAAAATCCGGACTTCACTAGTTTTGCCAAGGTGATTACGACAGCTTTTGTAGTGATTGCGAAAAGGGGGCATGTGAGCGAGTGGAGTGGGGGGGGGGGAGAAAAGGGGACACTAATATGACAATAATAAAGTATGCATATTATGCATGTGATAGCGAAACTCCGGAGCAGTCCGTACCCGGATTCGGCTTAATAGTAAGTCAAAATACTCGGACATTTCGGTACTGGTATGTAAATGGGCTTCTTGGTTATAAGGCCCTACTAATAACTTGGGTTTTACTCAAGACGAATATAATGACTTAAAACAATTGGTCGTTTTTCTGATTCCGCTTGAAATACGCTTTCTTTTTTTAGATTTCCTTCAACACAAAACTAAAGTAATACCCCCCCCCCCCCCCGCGCCCTTTCCTTTTTTTCCCCACAAACAAACATGTTATTTTGACAAATATAGTGTTATTTCCTTATCGTAGTGGAGAGATAATCTGAAATAGCTCGTGACAGGAAACATTTGTCTTTACTTATCTTTTATTTCAAAACAAGTGAATTAAGAAACAACAACAGAATATAGTATAGGCCCATTTTTGTCTAAATGGTTTTGCTAACCAAAGTATGGGAGCCACTGACCCCACTTGGTACAGTGTGGGAACCGGTGGAAATAGTTGACTAGGAATTTAGATAACAAACAGCATGTGTGTGTTTGTGTGTTAATATGTCTGCGTTCTTTTTTTTCAAACGGGGCTCTAGACCATAGGTTCTCAACCTTTTTCGGCTCACCGCCCCCTTTTCCATTTTTTCCCGCTCACCGCTCCCCCCCCCCCCAACTTCATTTTAAATAAACATAAATATAATAAATTCTAAAACAAATTTATTTGTATTATTTTTTAGAAATATAAGAGACTTATTAAATAGCACTATATCATATAATTTCTGCAATTATTAATGTTTAATATATAAACTCATTAAATGGACAAAACAATTAATGCAGGAAATGTTTTTTTAACAACTGTTTAACATACATTATTTTAATCCTCTAATAATTAAATCTTGTTATGAATACCATAATGTGGAATGTATATAAAGAAATAATAATAATCAGTAATATTTGTAATATTACAAAACATAACTTGTTCGGCATCGCTATTGGAGATTAAAGGGAGATAATTAGGCCGTTTCATTGAAGCTAATATTTATGTATTTTTTCTTTAAAAAAAAAAAAAAATTACTTACATTTATAACTTGAAATGATCAAACTGTAAAAAGTATTTGAATATTAAATAAATATTATATGACTAAATAATTTATATGTATATTTTCAAGCATAACAATAACTACACAGTTTGTATGATTACTACGTATCTATACCTCTTAACGGTAATGTAGTACACTTCATTAAAAATGCAAACGGATTAAAGGACATCTCGGTAAAACTGAGATCAAAATATCAAATGAATGAGTGGAATACTTAGTAAAATACTAGAGCGTCCGACACTCGTATATTATGTGGGTTGATTCTCTTTAAGTTACAGGTTTTCCTGGTTTGTTCAATCAACCCATTTTATACCCGAATGCCTATCATGGAGAAAAGTACTTATATGCATTTCTTTTTCCATATGATAAAATAAAAGTATTTTTGTCCTTATGTTAAAAAAAAAAAAGAGATAAAAATATCATTAATATTAGCATATGTTAGGGCGACAGTCCGGTGAACCAACAATAGGACCAGCCGGCCGCACACCATATTTGCCAAATACTGACCCCTACTTCATCGAAAAGTCATTGCGATTCCTATTTCTTATTAGTTTAATATATAATATGTATTTTTGGGGGATATCAGATATTTAGCAGCACTTGCGTTTACATCATATTTCACCAAAAAACTAATCGATTCATATAGCTGAGATGTTCAAATTATATCAGGTACGTTTGTACCGCCCACTTCCCCTTCACCGCCCCCCAATCGCCTCCGGGAATGTCAGCGCCCCCCTAAAGCTTCTCACCCCCCCCCCCCCCCATGGTGGCGATAACGCCCCCGTTGAGAACCTATGCTCTAGACGGTCTGAATGTGTTTGTGCGTGTGAGTGCGTGTGAGTGTGTGCGTGTGGTCCGTGTTTGTGTTTGTGTATAGGTTGTGTACTAACTGGTCGAACGGTTAACAAAAAAAAAACACAAACAATAAACTTAATAACCTACAATGTATATATAGAGTGATGAAGTTCAAAGATTGTTGTCTTTTTTTTTTAAGTGCGGAAGAACCCATCGGCATATGAAACCATTTCATGTTATGATTGTATATTTTCAAGAGCATGCCCAGGTATAGGAAGGAGTGTCGTTGGGGAGGGGGGGGGGGAGGGGGGTACTGATGTCAAGGGGCAAAACAAAAGGCGCTGGGGAAAATGTCAGTGGAGTTGGAGAAGATATCGCCGAAGGAAATAATGAATTGCAAAGACAAATATTTCTCTAATGGCGGTGATATTATTGAAACAAAGTGAGTCATACACACTGGGAGACGGAGATGTAACGGCTGCGCGCGCAGCTAGCATACCGAAGATGTCAAATTCAAATCCTGGTGAAGGCTATAGGGAAAACTCGAGTTACACCATTAGCCAAGATGCAGTGTTTAGAAAGCTAGAGAAAGCAATAATAAATAAAGTTATCCTATTGAACAAAATTGATCCATATATAGATCGATGAAGCAGCTTTCACCATTGTTTCTGTGGCGGCGGCATATTTGGGGGAGTGTGTGGCCAGCACAATGCCCAGCCGCTTTTGCTCTTCAACAACTAATGTCAGGTACCCATGAGAGCCGTCTAGACTCAGGGACACCCTCCAGACCTCAGGGAAAAAAAGGATTCGAACCAAGGACATTCGGTATGCCAGTCAAACGCTCGGAAAGTCAACAAGCGTACCAAATCAATACAACCTAATTCAACGGTGATTTCTACGATGTATACACCACTGGCTAGGAAAGGCTACATTACTGGCTAGGAAAGGCTACACCACTGGCTAGGAAAGGCTACACCACTGGCTAGGAAAGGCTACACCACTGGCTAGGAAAGGCTACACCACTGGCTAGGAAAGGCTACACCACTGGCTAGGAAAGGCTACACCACTGGCTAGGAAAGGCTACACCACTGGCTAGGAAAGGCTACACCACTGGCTAGGAAAGGCTACACCACTGGCTAGGAAAGGCTACACCACTGGCTAGGAAAGGCTACATCAATAAACCTTTACTCAGACATGCTGTAATGGGTTTTCCAAAATTTTATATTTTAACATAATCTAACAAATGTTTTGAAAATTATTTTTAGGGCCTTCTTAGCACAATGTGTAATGTAAAAAAAAATATTTCTTTCTTTGTGTCTGTATATATTTGTATAACATATAAGAGATAAGGAATAATTGCTACGCTACTCTCACAAATAATAATGTCAGTAATAATAACCCAATAACACGTTAAAATGGCGAAACTTATGTTAATTTCTCAACCCGGGAATGAAACATTTTTGAGAATCGTCGAAATATTGGAGCTAAATGGATTATTTGTACAGGTGCACTAACTCAATAGAGTGGTTGGAAAAAAAAAACATGAGTTGTCTTTCTTGAAGCCCCATCCAACTTCTAATCTTATTAGTGGCATCACGCAGCTTCTTATATCTATCTAGTTAGCTTTAACAAGACCAACTGAATTGATCTTGCTGACGTGGAGTATGGCTATAGTACAGTAATATGCATATATATAAAATAAAGAAAAAAAATAAATAGTTCAAAAATATAGTTTTAAAAATGTAATCTGCACAATGAGTGACGTCAGATTTTGTTTTAAAAGTATCGTGAGCGCTTTAAACACTAACACCTGAACGTATGTCACTGCCATCACGCGCTCAGTGTGTGTACGTGTGTTTATCTGTTCTATAATTTAAACTACACACGGGTTTCTGTGTTGTGATATATTTAACCTTTAGAAAAACAACAGTGTTAACAAAATGATTTGGAAGCAGTAGTGTAAGCAGAGAGGAGCGGGTGGGGGCGTCCGCCCTAAAGTTAGGATATGCGAAAAGATAACACTTTCTTATCCATAGTAATACACTTTCTTATCCTTAGTAATAAATTACTAAATGAAAACTAGCACTCTTTAATAGGCGCCAATTTCGACCCAATGCGCCCTTTACACTAGTAACCTCTGATGTGCATATGCAACAGTGTTACGGGCAGAGACGGTTTATGGTTGTGGGTAATCTATAAATACCTTAAGCTATAATCCTCACTATAATCCTGACCTAGGATTAATTATACGTTATGTTTACTCTATTATAAATGTAGGCCTAACTATGTAGGCTAATCATAAATAATTTATGTTTCACGTGTTTTACTTTAGCCGTAATAATTGGTTTATGTTTATGTATTAAACCATAGACTATTATTAGAATATTATAGTCTCTGATTAAACGTTAATGTATCATAACTCTAACTGTAATCATGAATATATCCTAATGTATAAATAGCTTAAACTGTGATCAATGTTTGGGTTTCATGCATAAATGACTGTCTAATTAATCGTGGTATAAGTTTCATGTAGACCTAATTATAATAGATCTATGTTTTCTTTCTCTTTTAACAAAACACATTGTAATCATTCGTTTCTCCGTCATTTTGACGGGCATAATGCCTTGTAGCTCTATTCGTGTTTAATATTTAATGCATAAATCACCTTTATCACTGGTTTATACCGAGTAATACATAATACCCGCACTTACCGTTTTTATAAAGTAAATACCCAACACATGTTAAAGAAACAAATATGCGGGGAAGTGGTAAGTCGAGCAAACGCTAACACAAACTGACAGCGTGATAAAATAACTCTCACAGTGCTGAGAAGCCAGTGCACTGCGCCATATAGTAACTCCACTTAAACATCATCATTACCCGATCGAATGGATATACTTAGCTTTAAAAACAACAACAAATGTTCAAGATTTCACCTGCATGGTGCACAATGGTAGTAGCAACCATCAACAACTCACAGTTACTATATAGTTAGTTATAAGTATAAACAGGAATGATTACCTTGTTCTAAGTAACATCTGTGCAAAACATAGCTGTGCGACTCCTCTGCCTTTAGTCATATACTGCGCGGTTTTATTCTCACCAAGTTATAAAAGCCATTAAATGCAAACACTTATATAAATTACACAGCTGCTTTTTATTTCAAAGTTCATCCGACAGCCTGGTTTAGATAACTAAGCTCTGACTTGTAGTTCAACAATTTATATAAATATAATATGTTTCGTCTACTTCGCCATCGAATCGAGCTGTTGTTTGTTTGTTTTTTATTTTGTAAGTTTGGGAATACCCGGACCAACTGCAATCAACACGCAAACCTGGGTTATGTTCCCTGACGAGGTTGCTAAATATAGATGGCTAATTTACAGTTCTGATAGTCTGGAGGTCTGGAGTTAGCAGCATGGAAAAGCTTCCCCCCCTCCCTCTCCCCTTCCCCTCCCCTTTCCCTATTCCCCCTTATAATACGGTTGACTGATCGAAGTGCCGTCTAAAAATAAAAAAATAAAAACATTGCCTTTCTGGAACATTCCAATGCTTGTGTTAATATTCATGGGGGTTGAGAATAAAAAAAAATAGAAAGCTTACGTAATAACAGTTTCACTAGTGCAAGCATAAGTTCTTGACTAGACTCTAGACTCTAGACTATACATTAAAAAGAAAACAGTCTGAAGCTACAATCTAACGGGTGAATATTACAGGAATCATGGAATCTATTAACAAAATTCGCTACACACATATATATTTACAAGATACTTGACCTTGAAAGACCAACCGTAGGTGTACCCACAGAATACCTAGCAGTGATGAAGTTGACATGGGAATAGGTTGACCTACTTTTAAATACAATGCCTCAGCAAGACATTAAAAAACAAATTCCTGTTTAGCGTTGTTTGTGTTTTGAAAATCTACTTTTGAAATCCATACAGTTTAGGCCTTGGCTACTCCGTGAGTTGTTTACAATAAATTGTGACATTAATGTAATAGTAGAGTAGTTAATACATTATAGTCTAACTATAAAAAAAATCAATTTTAACTGTAACCTACAAGCTTTACGCGAAATGACTTAAGGACTATACGATACGGCCTTCAGTGGTGACGTTTTGTGCAGTTTTCCTTTTGGCTCTTTGGCCTTTTTAGTTTACCCACACATCTCAGCACTACCTAAAAAAAAAAACGAGTCTTTCTATAATATGTATACAAATAAGTGTTTTAACGTGTGGAAAATGTGGTAGGCCTAAATACGTTTAAAACGTAAGTACTGCGCACACACCGAGGCCTTACTAACAAAACAGAACTTGGAAGTCGGTTAACCCGACAATGCGTGCGCGACATTGTTTGGGGTTCATGAATAACAGTTGGAGAACTGTTGTTTTTTAATTTAAATATATATATATATACAAGCTAAATTCCCGGCGTTGCCCGAGGAAAAATAAAACAGGCCTGTAAAAGCTACAGAGAAAATTTGTATAAACTACAATGAACAGAAAGATACAGATCTTAAAATAAAAAAACATATTTTTTTTTACTGAAGACTTTTAGGAAAGTAGATTAATTTAAAATAAATATTGTAATCGGGTAAAATATAGGCAATTCTTTTTATTTAACAAAAAGCTGAATTGCCCGGTGTGACCCGTGGAATTACAATCTTGTTATTTTTAAAGCATGCCTACTATTAATTGAAATAAAAATTTGTAAAAAAAAAAAGGTATAGACTAATTGGAGAATCAAACCCCGGGTCAACCACTTGGTAGTCTGATACACAGATATATATATATATATGTATATATAGTGTACGTACATCAATCTATATTGTCTCTTTAAAAGACTGACAAGCCTTTCTGGCTCTTACGCCCAGGCGTAACGTGGAAAGAGGTGGATCAAGAGTGGGGGGGGGGGAGGAAGACATGTCACCCTACGAAATGCCGATTGCGCCTGCCGCATAACATAGGATACGCCAGTTACAAATTTACTCCACCTGCTGATTTTCTCCAGAATCATTCACGTGGTGGCATAGCTGGTATAAGTGCACACTATAAGTGCGCTGACGCCCGGTTGCACAAGTACCAGACTATAGTCCTGGCCATCCAGGTAGGCACCGAATTTGGTGATACTAATTGTTGTGCACATTGCTTCCTCCCCACCGTGTCTTGGTTGCTCTCGCTTGTGCAATGAAATTTCGGACGCGCAAACGGGGATATCCCCCATGCATTAGCCCACCGGTGTACTGTTAATGGGAGCATATCGGTGGTTTACACACTTCACCAGCTTCGAAGCCCATGGGTACAGAAGTGTATACGTGCTATGTCGTGCACCTTGTAGATGTATTGTGCAAGTTAAAACCCACTGCATGTATATGTTATTTTCGGTCTAGTCTTCATTAAAAAAAGTTATCTAACAGTAAACACTTTTTTTTTATATCATCAACGGAGTTCATTGTCACGTAAACATTCTAGACCTTTCCGTAAATACAATGTTAACTCTTAAAATACATGGACCTCGTAGATAAGACAAATAAAACTAGTTCTGGGGTGTTAAACATAGTCATAACTTCGACTGAAACCCGTATCAAAATGCAAGACCTTAAAGCACAGATAAGCCGTTCTGTGAATTAAAAAAACAAACTACGATGGCTAAGGCAATGTACCCACTCGAAAAACCACACACTATATGCAAGACAGACAGACTGATGGGGAGACAGAAAGAAAGACAGACTGACAGACAGACGTAGCCACTCGTACCGAAATTGCTGACATGTTTCGTATAGGCCTATTCTATATATATTCATCTGGTAAGTTACATCCTGTTCAACAAGTATGTAATATATAACTAATTTTAGCTATAAGTGTATGTATTAAACAGTGGCGTATCATAACTGAGGTTGCAAGATATGGGTATGGAGGGAGTCGTTGGAAGGGGACAAACAGTATAAAGGTGGGTTGGGGGTGGCTAATAGTGTACAAGGTTGTGGGCGGGGGGGGGGGGGCGCAGTGGAGAAGGAAGATGCATTACATGCTCATCCTGAACGGGTGCAAAAAATTCCCCTTAAACTATTGAAAAACTAAGGGTCATTTCACAATCGCCTAAGTCATTTTTTTCATGTTTTGAGAAGACTTTAAAAAACTGAACGACATCTGTATTCACTCTGTTGTTTAACCTAGATACATTTTGTAAAAAAAACGTTTTTATGATTGGTTTACGATATAGGCGATTTGCCATGTAATAGAAGACTTTGTAAACTATAGATTTTAAGTCTTAACTCAAAACCCCCCAAAAATGACTTTGGCGATTGTGAAATGACTGTGACGTAATAGTGTATCTATTTTGTTTATGAATTATGAATAGTTGAAACAAAAAATAAAAATGTATTAAATATTGCACATTGTCGCGTTCGACTGGTGTACTGAATCCTGGTGGAGGCTAGGATATTTTCCCTGGACTCGAGGGTCTCCCTGAGTCTACCCAGCTCTGATGGGTACCTGACATTAGTTGGGTTAAAGTAAAGGCGGTTGGGCATTCTGCTGGCCGAACATCCCATTAGTATACCGTGTCCACTGAAACTGGCGTATACTGTTTCACCGGCCCTAAGATCAGTTTGGTCCGACTGGTACTTTACACATTTTGAATTCTCATAGTTTGAAAAAAATTTCTGAGACAAAATGTATAGGCCTACACATTCTCAAGAAAAAAAGTATAAAATGAAACAAAAAACTCAAAGCGCTGACACAGTATATACGGATAGTCAAAACGATGGCCTTGTCTACGCAAATGCACACAAGACCAACCAACCCTAGCTCAAAGTGGATGCGGTGGTGAGCAGTTCTTTGAGAGCTGTGCTGTTGGAGTAAATCAGCACTTACAATACCTGCCGCTCATGTCTGAAAGGTCGTCTAGACCAGGGATCAGCAACCTATGGCACGCGTGCCAGACTTGGTACGCAGAGCAACTTTCAATGGCACGCGGAAGACCTCCAAAAACGGCAATTGAATTCTCTACCACAAGAAATTGAGTGCTAGAGCCGGATGACTTTTAAGCTGTTGGCACGCTGAATGAATTAGAAATCCTACTTTGGCACTCTATTATCAAAAGTTTTCCGACCCCTGGTCTAGACGCCATCCAACACAGGTTCTGGTAACAACTCTGAACAAGGTCAATTAGTGCTCCAGCGGCTGCCAAAGCGTAAGAGCGCTACAGAATTCCAGAAGAATTGTCTACCAGAAAGGCAGCCGCTCGTAAGGGGAATTGGATAACAGCAGGCCAATATGTGTGGACACAATATTTACTACACATCCATATCTCTTAGTTACAGTCTGGTTAAGTATCCTTTCGGATCAGTTGAATCTATAGGATATGTGAGAAAACGTTTACAATTTTACTAGGAGATTGTGTGGTCGGCACGATTCCCAGACGCCTAGGCTTTACTTTTTCCTAATTAATGTCAGGACCCATCAGTAGCGAAGAGTACTTTAGTTACCGACAACAAACCCCAGCCATTGCAGGGATTCGAACCAAGGACATTCGGTACGCCAGCCGACCGCGCTTCACTCCTGCCACCGTGTTCCAGTTAATTACAAACTGGATTAATGCAAAACATATATTTTAATGATTCATCTCTACGTGTTTAGTTCATATACACGTACTATAGAAAAGTAAAACTGAAGATAGTATTGAATAGCACAGTATAGCAACTTTGTAATAGGGCCTACCTGGAAGGAATATTGTTCAAATAACAAAAAACAGCAATCTTACAATTCGCAATGAATTCAACTCTCGCCACTAACGTTTAAGAAAATGTAAGACTCTTACAAAAAAGGAACACTAAGTATAGACCTATTTAACATTAACTTCATTTCAAGTTCAAGCTAAAAATATAAAAAAAACTTACCTTTTTCACTTAAAACACATCAGCACAACATATCAATTGAATTACATAGACAAAACTACTACAACAACAATGAATTCAGATTAACCAACTTTGCTCACCGCAATATATAATAATATATTAATTTATATAGACCCATTTTAGCTTTAAGCTTATATTGTAACTAAGGGCATTAACTCGTTTTGTTGTTGATATGTTCAGTTGTTTTCCGAAAAAAAAATAAAAGAAATACAATTTCCGCTGCACTAAAGAAGGGGGGATAAATCGACGGTGGTCTCGACAATGTTTACATTTGAACTAACCGGTGTATTATGTCTGCCTCAGCCTCAGCCTCACTCACCCCCACCCCCCACCTCGCCCGCGTCTATATCCTTTATTTGTTTTTCTTCTTTATGCGACATGCCTTTTAAGACTTTTACTTGTACGCAGGAGATTCAAATTATAGCCTACGGGGGAGGCCTGTACGCTTCGTAGACTAGTAGAACACAATCCAAACACTAAAAAATCGCCAGGGTCAAGGCTACCTCTGGTGTGTCAACAGTCGACCCTAAATGTAAATTTTGTATTTATTTATTTTATTTTTTTTGCAAAGGTTCTAAAACTGATGAATTTAATGTAAAAAAAAAATTCAAGCGTAAATTTAATTCTACTTAAGTATCTATTTACGTAAACCATAGAACATGTAATAGAAAGTTAAAATTATAGATATTCGGCTGATGACCGAAAGTCAGCATCAGTTTCGGCCGAAACCGAAAGCAAATCGAAAGCTAACTTTTTGGCTTCTGAGGCAACCGAAAAAAAAAACACCGAAAGAGTCCATATGCCTACTTTCGGTGCCGAAACCGAATTTCGGTCGGCCTTTAGTTTCTAGATACTGAAATATTATTATTAAAAACGAAGAGCTTTAATACATAATAATTGTTCTTTTCTCGAAAATTCTTCTGACTCGATTTTGACATTGGGAGAAAGGTAAAAAGAAAGAAAACAGATTTTACTGTAGAAAACAAAAAGAATGAAAACATAACTAGATCTATACACTGCTGTCTTGGCAAAGCTTCTGAAGTAGGCTATCTGTGTGAAAAGCAATGACGAGAGAGAAAGAGAGAGAGATTCTACATAGGTGTGTACTTGGGGTGATACGCAGAGTAAAAAAATATATTTTTTTTTTTTGTGGGAGAGACAGGAGTAAAGTAATTGCACACAATTATTAGGGCCTAGTTCAAATTTCGTTTTTCTATAAATGGACACCGGCGGCGTTGGTTGTGAGATATGGGAGTGTCGCTCCTTCTACTCCATAGTTAGACTCCTTAGTGTCGAATTCCCAGTGGCCGCCTTGAGTTCCAATGTTTTCTAAGGTTTTCTGACCCCCCATTCCACCCCCCCCCCCATTTAACTTCTTTTAAACGTGAGCGTTGGTCAGAAGATCTATCACAATGTGTTGTCATGAGGACATCTGGAGGAGACGTAGTCTGCTGTCTGTTATATGTTTTCCAGCCTTACACTCACAAGTTACGGTGTTTACCCTGACGTAGTGTTTTTAACTGATTGGCTTACAGCTACAAGTGACCGTTTTGGAGACGGAAAAACGGAAAAACTTCCTTTCGTTTTTTTATAAATCTATTGGACAAAATAGGTTCCTCTTGGTGTCGGGGTCTATGTGTGAAGTCCGAGCCCGACAGTTCGTTGAAAGGACTGAATAACAAATCCTAACTACAACTTGCAATTATGTTATAATGTATTGATTGCTGACTATTAACAAAACAACAACAAACAAAAAAGGAATGTCTTTAATATCCATAATATAAGTGTAATAAAGCCACAAGTTAATAGATATGTGTTTTTTGGGCTCTGCAAGAACATTGTTGTGGAGGGCTTGTGAAGGACTACTGGACATCCGGAAAGAAACAAGGAGAAAAATTGAAGGATCCTCATATGATTGGATATAAAATGGCTACCCAGCTACCCTTTTTTGTTCTAATAGCTTTAATCTGCACTTGATTAGTTGGTAACTATAAACAGAAAGAATTCATGGAGATTATAAGCTTTTTAATGCGACCCGTCCAGGTCTGCTTCTTTAGTAGCAATTTATCGTATCAATGAAATTAGCTTATCTTATAATTTCCTGGCGTGCCTTGCCAAACGACATTACGGCCCTGCCTGTCATATTTATGACTTAAACTTTAATCAGTGAACTAAAAAAATTAATGAGCCCAGTAGAGGTATAACACAGAGTATATAAGTTAGACACAGGAAACAGGTAGACATCTAGCCTACATGATTAATTGGAAGTAAATGAACTTTTAAAAAAGTAATTAAGGAAATGCTTTATTAAGAAGACTCCGATGCTCCACAGCTAAAATTAATGGCGAACAAATCTTTAGAGAATGAAGATTATTTTTAAGATTGAAGAGGATATTTTTGGGATTTTAGAAATAGATTTTTATAAATAGCTCTTGTAGATTTGCCTTGTAGTTTATCTAATTAGATTTAAAATCTGACAGACCTGAATAAACTGGTTTATGTCTGAAAACCGGGATAAACGTTGCGTCATACTCCCCCCCCCTCTCGTCATCCTCCCAGCCCTCCTTTGCTATGAACGAAAGAGTGTCTCGAATAGGGGAAAAAAAGTATTTATCATCATCCTGAACCCAAGCTGGATGTTATATGTCTACATTCTACATGCTTTAGTCTTTCTACTGTCTGTGCGTTTGTGTGTATATGTGTATGTATTGGACTGTGTGTGTTTGTATGTGTATGTATTGGAGTGTGTGTATGTGTGTGTGCCTAGGCCTATGCACGTTCCTATATCTGGCAACCATCTGAATGTATGTGACTGTGTCCCTGGGTGGTCACATTGAATGGCCTGTATATATACGAGTTCCAGGCCCTATTTTAAGAGATATCTATTCTTGTTTCCTGTGTATAGATTTATTATGTCATACACGGAGTATATGTGTAACAAAAGAGGGGTTGGGGGAGGGGTGGGGGCGAGATTCACCAGGAAAGGTCATACGGTTGTAATATTAAAATGACCATTCAAAAGTCTGTTGTTTTTTTTTGGGTGTCAGCCAACTAGGTAAACTCTAAAGTAATGTCTTCTACTGAAAAAGAGAAAAAATGGTGTTACATAATAAGGTTTAAGCTAAAGCACTAGTGTCAAATCAAAATCAATTGCAAAAAGGTGCAAAAAAACAAAAAAACAACAACAACAACAACACAACTAACAAAGTAGAGGACCGAACTAGAAAAACTTTTATTGATCGGTGAAAAAAAATAACGATTTTTTTATATACAAAAAAAAGCACAACAATATCAACATATCTCGCTGGTAGGATATACGTGTACGCCTGGCCGGATGTAGCCCGCGGGCCTTGAGCTTAACACCAATGAGTTTAAGACTATCAGTTTTACAGATTATAAATTATAATATTATACGATATAATATCAATTATAAAGATTGAAACTATACTATACAAATAAAAAAAAACTGTGTTAATGCTCACTAACAATAACCAGCGTATATTATGAAGTATCAAAAAGTAGTTTAGTGTAATTCTATTAAAATCTTAAAGCCGAAAACAATATTTTGTAATATTTTGCTTTTGTGTGGCAATATTTATTGAGTGGCTTTGCTTAAAACAGCTTACCTCCCCTCCTTTATCAAGTGTAACTGCATCGGTACATTATCAACCTTTGATTGGTGTTAGATCAGGGCCGGATTTAGACTTGATGGGGCCCTAAGCTATTTGAGATATGGGGCCCTTTATAAGTCCAGAATTATATGTTAGTGCAAAATATGATTTTCGGATACATAGAGGGTTAAAATGAAATACAATTAAGAAGTATTGCCTATAGTTAGTGAAATAATACATTTTTTTTACATTTTTATTCATTCATAACAAACTTAAAATGCAAACTCTGGTAAAAAGAAACAAAAATTCTTTTAAAAGGAATAATTTACAAAGACTTATTATCTAAAATATTTTCTTTCTTGCTTTTGCCAGAGCAAAGTCACTGATGACATCATCAAATGATAAACTGCGTAGTTTGTCACTTTCTATGCACATGAGACTGAGGGAACATAATTTATCTTGAGTCATTGTTGTTCTAAATTCATTTTTTATCCTATTCAAGTGAGAAAAAGATCTTTCTCCAGAGCAATTTGCAACCATCATACTAAGAAACACTTAAAATCCCTTCTACATTAGGGAATGCTGATTGGACACGATCAATAAATATTACCCTGAACCATAGGCTTGACTATGTCTAACATATTGATGAAAATTCTTGACTTCTCCAACAAGATTCATTTCCACATCTTCAGGGTATGTTTGGCATAAAGCACTAATTCCTTCACGGATCTCTTCTTCTGTAACTTCTAATTTGGTTAAGAATGAAAACTTTTTCGCAGCATCATTGTATACTAAGGCCCTCTGTGCCCGACTTGACTCTAATGCAGGGGTCGGGAACCCATGGATCGCGAGCCATATGTGGCTCTTTTGATGGCTGCTTCTGGCTCGCGGACAAATGTTCGAGTATTTAAAAAATGTTGCTTTATAGACTTTGTGATCTACATAGTTTTTTTTATCAATATTTCATTCTACAAATGAGTTAAAGTATACTGCAGCTCAGCATCAGAAGAATTCAGAGACATAATTATTGTACTTTTAGTGTTAAAATCACACAAAATGCACACATTTACTAGAATTTTTAGTTTTAAACATAATGTATGGCTCTTACAGAATTACTTTTCATAATATGTGGTGTATATGGCTCTCTCAGAAAAAAGGTTCCCGACCCCTGCTCTAATGCATCCATCACTGGTATAAATATTTTGATTCTGAACTTGTCTCTTGGCTCAAGGTTCTCTAAAGCATCATCTTCATCATCGTTGATACGCCTTCTTCTATATCTGCTTTTCTTGTAATCAACATCAGACAATTTTTCCTTTGCTTTTCTTTTCAAAATGATCAAACATATCCCTGGAACCTTGAACAAAATCCGCAAGTGAAGCGTATAATTTCCTACATATTTCTAGACTAATTTGGGGGTCTTGCACTGATTGACTAGTCTTGTGAAATTTCATCCAGCAAGTAACTCCACAAATATAACATTACCATACATTCAAACTCCTCCATTTTATTCAAAATGTTTATGGCTTGATTTCTTGTTTCGCCTTTCTCTGTAATGCAGCAATTATTTCATCATAACTATCAATCAAGTAAGCTCATTGCACTTGTGGCCATTGAATGTGCTTCCCATCTAGTCTTTGACAAAGACTTTGGACATTTTTAATCATCTTTGAAGAATGACAACAGTACTGCCCATCTATGTGTAGATGATGAAAAAATAAATATATTTCTTGAAAAATTCCCCAAAAGTTTATTGCTGTTCTACCAACAAGATTCAGGGATTGACCAAAACATTGAATATACATAGCATACCTGTTAATCTTCAATATTATTTCTTGCATTCCCTTGTATTTGCCAGACATATTGGCATCATTATCATATGACTGGCCTCGACACTTACTAAAATCTTGTTTGCATTCACTTGTAAGGTAGTTGTGCACCATCTTAGACATACTTTCCCCTGTGTGGCAACCTATCTCAGGGAAAGTTAGCAAACGTTCAATAGGGACCCCATCATCTGGTGAAACATACCTCACAATAATTTGAATAGCAGTGGGCTGATCAATATGGGCCGGTCTGGAGTGGAATCTACAGAGAGACTGAAGTACCCTGTAGTTCTTAAATCATCTTAATACTTAAGCCGTTAAATGTGATTTTGCCTTAATGTAATCGAATATACAGTCACAACGTTAATTCAGTTGCATTCGCGAAAATACTATGAAGAAATCAATACCAATTATAATCGTTGTCATTTTGGCAATGAAAAAGTTTAGTCTTGTTGAAAATATTTACGAAAAATGCTGCCTTTTTTAACTAATCAAAGTCATAGGCCTAAAACGAAACATAGTCAATTATTTAGGTCAATGGCAGCATTTAAAAGTATTTTTTTAGTTTTGTAGGCCTTAACATCTTTGTTCTTCTTTTTAAAAAGGAGGCCATTCAGGTTAAACAAGCTAAATAGTAGAAACCAGGATTGTGGGGGCCTTTGTTGGACTGGAGCGCTTAAAATTGTAAGGGAATAAATGAATTTTATATTAAATTTTCAACGAAAGAATGGGGATGTTACTAAAAAATTTCTTTTTGGGATGTGTGGGGGCCCCTGTTCCAATGGAACATGTGGAACATGCCTAAATACGCCACTTGTAGAATTTTAGAGATGTCAAGTGCTATCGATAATAGATATATCGGTATCCACTATCGAAAACAAACCTAAATAGAAAAAACTAAAACACATTATTTTTAAAACTACACAATTTTATCTTATTTTAAATCTTTTTGAAAACAATTGGGTGAAGAGTATGGGATGTTCCCGACGTGCGGCATTGGGACAAATAATGCTGCAGTATATTTAAGTATATTATGACAATTGCTCACTCGGACAATTTTTTTTGGCGGGGGCCCCAAATGAGTGGGGGCCCTAAGCTATAGCTTGTCTAGCTTATAGGTAAATCCGGCCCTGCGTTAGATGTATAATATTATCGTTAGGGTAGGGCATAGGTTCTCAACCTTTTTCGGCTCACCGCCCCCTTTTACAATATTTTTCCGCTTATCGACCCCCCCCCCCTTTCGCCCATCTGGCCTATAGTTTCCGTAATTTTTTTTAGGCGGACTAGACTTTTTGTGTGATTAATTATCTTTAAAAAGACTGAAAAGGAAACATATTTAATTGTAAGAATTAATATATCAAAAAATTGCCTTAACAAAAGGTTAAATAAATCAATATTAATGCGAATCCATCTAATCATCAGTAATATTCTTTATATTAAAAAACAGAACTTGTTCGGCATCAATATTGAATCAAATGTGGAAACATTTTTTTAGTTAAAGGGAGATAATAAGCCCGTTTTATTTGATCTAATATTTTTGTTTTTTCTTTCTTTTATAAAAAATAAATGGCTTACAATTTATAACTTTGAAATGATTAAACTGTAAAAAGTATTTGAAAATTATATAAATATTATATGACTAAAGAATTTATATGTATATTTTTGAGCATTACAATAACTACCCAGTTTGTATGATTACTACTTAACTAAACCGCTTAACAATATTCGATCTCCAGTTCTCATGACATCTTAAGGACATCATTAATATAAGCATATTTGAGCCTAATTTGTGGGCGACAGTGATCGGTCAGCAGGGTTGACAGTCCGGTGAATCAACCACAGGACCAGACTGGCCGCACACTATATTAGCCAGATACTTACCCCTACTTCATCGAAATGTCACTGCGATTCCTATTTCTTATTAAATATAATAATATGTGGGCATACTGTTGGGGGATATCAGATATTTAGCAGCACTTGCGTTTACATCACATTTCATCCTCCAAAAACTAATCGATTCAAATAGCTGAGGTGTTAAAATATATCAGGTAGCCTACGTTTGTACCGTCCACTTGCCCTTCATCGCCCCCGGGAATGTCAGCGCCCCCTTAAGTTTCTCACCGCCCCCACCCGGGGGGGGGGGGGGCGATATCGCCCCCGTTGAGAACCTATGGGGTAGGGGGACCAACGATTGGGTATAATTATTAAAGGGAGAGCAGCGTTAATTAATCTCGGCAGAAGACTATTTATTCAATCGGAATGATTATACGGCGGATTCGCCGTATAACGCTCAGCGTTATTCGGCGGATTTTTGCGTGAACTCCTGACCTATATTATACTCACTGCGATTGACGCATGCGCATAATTGTTTATCTGGTCCTATATGCTTAATTACTATTTTTTTGTAATATTTAGAACAAGGTTTGTTGGCCCAATGGTTAGTAGCTTACGCTGTCAACAGGGTTGACGCAAGTTCAAATCCAGCCAGCTCCGCCAGTTTTTTTTATTTTTTTTTAGCATTATAAAAAATACGCCGTAATCACTCCATTCAATTATAGTAAAACGATAAATATTTTTTAGTTAAATTCGTGATTTTTTTGTAAGTAACCATTTGTCATTGTTTATAATTTATTCAAACATAAAGGTTACCCTATTACTATGGCCTATGTCACTTAATCACAATTAGAAATTGATTTTACGGTTAGGCCCGGTTAGGGTTAGGACTTAGCTAGGAATATGATCCTAATTAAAAGCCTATAGAGTCACTATAGACTATAGAATAGAATATAAAGTTTTAAGTTATAAGTAGGCCTATAGCCTAACTCTCACAATTTTTCGTAAATTTGGGTCTACCGATGACGCTCGGCATTATACACATTCGGCTGTTTGAATAACGCTTCCCAAAAATTAGTGCTTCGCGTTGTAGGCAGTGGAAAAGATCCTGTATAATATAGGTCACGAGTTCACGCAAAAATCCGCCGTATAACGCCCAGCGTTATACGGCGGATCCGCCTTATAACGCCTCCCTTATTCAATAATTTAATCGCAGGTCTCCTCAACTAGGCCCAGTCATAAACTACTGCAAATATTGAAAAAGCGGTCAATATATTGTCTATAGGGAGGACAGCATTACTTTTGTTTTTTAAACCTTGACGTTGTAGATCTATATTGGTTATTAGATTGCATAAATGTAATACCAATATTACAGTATTGGTCAATTACTGGAACTTTATATTGTCCAGTCAGTGGAGTAACTAGGGCGTATTGCGCCTGGGTCGGGAGAGGTGGGTTTAAAAAGAAGTATCCCGTCGGACCGAATTGATCCATAGGGCCGGTAAAGTACCGTTCACCAGTCTCTGCGGCCACAGCATACTAGGGAAATGGTTGGACTGTACAATGCCCAGCCGCCTTTACTTTACGAAAGTCAGATAACCATCAGAGCTGGCCAGACCCAGGGACACCCTCCAGACCAGGGGAGCACATCCAGGGCCCTCGAGAGAAAAAAAAGATGCCGGTACGAGATCTTTTCTGGCCCCCCCCCCCCACCACACTTTTTTTCTAATAACACTAGTCATATCTAGATGATTTATTTATATCAGGGATCGGCAACCAAAGGCACGCGTTCCAAACTTGGCACGCAGGGCGATTTTCAATGGCACGCGAGAGACCTCCAAGATGTGTTTTTTTTTATATTGATAATAAGACAACATTTTGCGGTTCTGAATTAGGAAAACTGACTGTGGCAGCCGATGTTTCTGAATGACATAGTGATACATTTAAATTTAAGCGAGTCGCATTTACAAACAGAACTTTTTTTGGCATCACTGTTGAATCAAATGTGGAAAGTTTGTTTTTTTCAATAGATAATTTACCCGTTTTATTTGAGATAATATTTCTAATAGGCCATATGTTCCTTTTTTTTTCTTTAAAAAAAATGGCTTACAATTAACAAACTTTGACATGATCAAACTGTAAAAAGTATTTGAAAATTATCTAAATATTAAAAGACTAAAACATATATATGTATATTTTCAAACATTACGTTAACTACCCAGATTGTATGATTACTACGTATCTATTCAGCTTAACAATAATGGTTCGTTCCGGACAAATATCGTAATATAAATAGCATTTACAAGTGTTAGATCCTCATCTTCACTATCAAATGATTAGATAATAATAACCATAACTGTGAAAGTATAGTAATAAAATATTGTATTTAATATAAATGCAAATAAAAAGGATGATAATCACAAACTCGTTAATTTTGTATTAAATATAAAACGACTTACGATTTTCTGTATAAATAATCTTCTTTGCTTTTGGCCTTGGTCTTGCTACGGGGTTAAAATAATTGTCCTATAAAAATAATTTGTTTAAAGTAGGCCTATAATGGAGCAGTTTGACTTTTAGGCTGTTGGCGCGCTGAATGATTTAGAAATCATACTTTGGCACTCTGTTAGCAAAAGGCCCATGATTTATATTACATACGTTTGAAAAATCAGCAATCTTTTTAAAAGGTCTGTGGACCATTTTGTGGGTGTAATCATAAATTTCAATCACAGCCTTAAATGTCTATTACAAAAATACTTTAATCAAGTACATAGTTCTTATTTTAAATTATTTTAATTGTTCCTCCGCTTCAGTATTGATCTTGCAAATAATATTACAAAGATGTGTAAAATGGGAAAAGTGACTCTCACTGATGATTGATGATTAATTTGGTTGAAAAGAACTCCTTGATAGAGAGCATACCGTTACCCAGCTAGGTATATCCTAAATAGTATAGGTTAGCCACATGATCGAAGCCAAACAAAACCCAGTGATGTTAAGAAACGGTTCATTAGTGGTCAACAAGGGACAGGGGCGAAGCCAGACTTTTTTTCCTGGGGGGGGGGGGGGGCTGAACTTTTGCGTGACAAATATTTACCAAATACCAGGGGGGGGGGGGGGGCTAAACTTTCGCGTGACAAAGATTTACCAAATTTTTAGCGAATTTAGTGCATATTTTAAAAAAATCTGTTGAAAAAAATATTTTTTTTAAATTCCAGGGGGGGCTTAGCCCCCCTCAGTCCCCCCTGTGGCTTCGTCCCTGACAAGGGATAAGTTGTGTATATGATTTGATAGATGTCATACACCCAAAACATCAGGGAATGGACAGGAATAAAACTGTGCGACGCATTGAGTAAGGCTGAGAGACGGGAGGAATGGAGTGTACATGTCATCTGTGGCGCCCCAACAGTCCAACAGACTACGGGATATGTAGGATGTAGGTAGGTAGGATACACCCAAAAACTGCCGATAATTTATGGCTATAATATAGGGGCCCAAGGATAGGTCTCCACAGACACAGTCAATTTTGCAGGGCTGGCCAAATCACAGGAGCGCAAATCTAATCGTCTTTCGAGACTATGGAGCCAATGATGGGTGATGATGATAATGTGTGTGGCGTTTACCATGTCTGATCAGTGTACCTATTATCTTATTCATTACATAAGCTCCTTCTTTAAAGAAGATTATTGAAATTATTGCGTCCTACGCACGTCCAAGGTTTGAGTATAGTCCTGCATTTCTATTAGTGTTTAAAATTATAAGTTATTGGTTTGCCTGGTTTGTCCAGGCAACAATTTCCATGCCCGGATGCCAATCGGGATGAAAAAGTAGGCTACTTGTGTGCCTTTTTTGTTATCGTATAAGATCGCATAAGGGATAAAGAAAGTGTCTTTGTCCTTATGTTTATCTGAGCATCTTATTAATAGATTGTTTTTGTGTTGTATTTCTAAATAAGAGTTTAATGCCTTATGTATTATTACTACTTTACTCGTTGTCCTTCTGTCCTCTAGTGTTTCTAGTTTTAGTGATTTAACTATTGGTGTTACTCTTGCCAGTTGTAAATATGCACCAGTAATGAATGTTGTGTAGTCAAATGTAAGGTTAGATATGCAGTTGACACACACATTTTTTTGTAAAGACTCTTCCTAAAATACTTTTTGTTAAATGATTAAAAAAATGTGTTTTAAATTTTCAATAGGCCTACATTTGTCTAAAATTCTGATACCTTCAACAGGAAATCATTAAAGTGTAAAAGGATCGACTAATTAGTTTTGACTGCCGTACTATTATGCAG
This sequence comes from Anisus vortex, assembly GCA_949126835.1. Classification (NCBI taxonomy): domain Eukaryota; kingdom Metazoa; phylum Mollusca; class Gastropoda; family Planorbidae; genus Anisus; species Anisus vortex. The sequence goes on along the minus strand of OX421502.1, from coordinate 26,070,292 downwards.
CGATATAAAGTATGTAGGCCTAGGATACTAAGCTAACAGGGAGAACTGTAAGCCTGTAAGGTCTTATAGATGTGTCTCTGGGGAAAAATAATAAGAAAAAGAGATCCTAAATGCTATCGAAAATAATTAGGCACTTTATTACAACTAGAGGCATTTTTGCATATTTAACAAAATGTTTAAGTGCACATACAAAGAAAACCAAAATTAAGGGCCCCCAGCGCCACGTGAGATTGTAGGAGGTTTTGGGGCATCTCCTCTTAGTTTAATAGCAACAATTAAAAAATACTTGCGCAATTGCTAATTTAATTTTACATTTTAATATTCATGGGCCCCCTAAACTCTTATGGGCCCCGGTACGGCGTACCGGCTGTACCCCCCTCTCGTGGGGCCTGAGCACATCTTTGCCTGCACCAGGATTCGAACCGAGGTCCTTTGGTACGCCAGCCGAACGCGCTGCCGCTCGTCCACCGTGCCCTGTGGGTGGGGTGGGTGGATGGTGAAAATCGCCTAGGAGAAAGATGGTGGGTGGGGAGAAGGGCGCTAGTGAAAATTGGCGCCTATCTAGAATCTAGTAAATTAGTTTACCTTTTTTTTCCAATAAGTCAACATAGCCTAAATATAGAATAAACCGGGACATTCTGTTGAAATAATTCTTCATCTTACTTTTAAATTTTTGAAATGTAGATATTTTTTGTCAGCAATTTTGTTAGATTGATTTGAAATATTTTTGAAAGTGTCATTTTGGCGCCTATCCAAACGTTGGCGCCTAGGTCGGCCGCCCTCCCCCCTCCGCCACCTCTAGTTATGGTACTCTGACTTGTTTGTTTGATGACTGCGTTGAATGTAAGATTTATGAATCAAACTATTTCAACAATTATTGTTTCATTTTAGATAATAATACATTTACGTCGAACTTATTAACAAGCATATGATTACAGTGTAGTATGATTGTATTAAAATGTATTTATAATAATCAAAATATATAATTACCGTGATTTATATATATATATATATATATACATAAATGTTTCTTTATATATATATATATGCCTACATATATGTTTGTCCTCAATAGGTTCATATGTCGTTTAGCTTGTCGGGACAAACCTCAAATACATACATTAGAAAAGTCCTCCAAAAGATTATTTTATTATTCTTTTTTTCAATAAACGTATTACTAATATGTTACGGTTATAAACATTTACAAAATATTCATAAGGATGTCCTTTAAAAATTCATTTCAAATTATATATTGTTTGAAAAATGTCCACCTTTCACCTCGGAATGCTAAAGTATGGGGTAGCTAAAAAAAACAACAACACATATTATAAAAAATAAATCAGAACTACTGAAGTTTCAGGTAAATTCTAAAATGCTTACATACCAAACTGATGAAAAACTTAAAGATCTTAGTGTGCACGTAATGTAAACTAAATATTTTTTGTCGCTCACTTCCAACCATTCAAAAATAAAATTTGAAATGATCTTTTCACTGTTATTATTATTGTTATTATTTGTATTAAACACAGGTCCACCTCTAATAGTGAAAGCCGACATAGAAATTCGGTCCATGGGCCCAATATCTGAAAAAGATATGGTAAGTACAATAAGTGCAGTAAGTACAAGAAAAGTTTTCTCTTTTTATTCTTGTTGTTTTGGTCTCTTTAGTACTTAGATATGGGAATCGAACCCATTTTCTAGAAGTTCGGGTTCGGTTCGGTAGGAGTCGGTAGGACCCATAGTTCGGGTTGGGTTCGGTAGGAGTCGGTAGGACCCATAGTTCGGGTTCGGTTCGGTAGGAGTCGGTAGGACCCATAGTTCGGGTTCGGTTTGGTAGGAGTCGGTAGGACCCATAGTTCGGGTTCGGTTCGGTAGGAGTCGGTAGGACCCATAGTTCGGGTTGGGTTCGGTAGGAGTCGGTAGAACCCACAGTTTGGATTCGGTTCGACAACTATTGAACAACTATTTATAGAACAAAACAAAATTGTATTTATCAGTTCTAAGTGCCAGCTACTGGCACTTAAGGTCGTAATCGTACCAGACAAACACAGTTCATCTATCCACGAGACAAGACGCCGCTCTTGAGAATGTCTGTCCATTTGACCTTTCAGCTAATTTTCTAAAGTATCATTTCTCCAAATTGTTCTTTTATGGGTGACGCCTTTAATCTTTCATTTATCTTCCACGTATCTATCACTTATATTTCACTTATCTCCGAACCTTTATTACTCAAGTTTTTATCAGAAGATTTCATTAACACAACTAAAAAAATCAATTAAAATGAGTAAGAAGAGACTCGGTTTATATTTGCGTGAGTATTGGATGTAATCTAGATCGAATAGGGCGCAGTGTTGGAGCGTGGGGGCGTGTATTGGCGCTAATGTAGAAATAATGGAGCACCATAGGGAGTGGGCGCAGCCAGATATCCCCCCCCCCCCCCCCAAAAAAAAAAAAGAGATTGTGTTGATAAAAAGAAGAAACATGGCCGAATTGTCCCAGTGTCCAGCTCGCAATAATCTCTCCTGGCATTGACGGTTCCCTGAAATCGTTACTAATGACGTAGCGCTGGTATCTTCTCCTTAATTTCACTCCCTCCTTCACCCCACCTACCTTTTCCTCTTTAGTCACCAAGAACAAGAATGTCCAAAAGCTATAAAAACAAAAAACAGCAAACTGAAAGGAGAAATTAAAAAAAAAGCTGGAGAGAAAGATGGATTGGAATAACAAGATATAAAATCTTTTACCAACTTATTACAAATCCTTTTTCTAATGGAAACCGCTATGTTAACAACATTGGGAAACTCTAAACAATTCTATTACAGTCTCCGTAGAACAAAATCTTTAAGCCGTTAGGGAACCACTTGCGGAGAAGGAAGGAGGAGGGGGGTTGAGGGTCGGGGTAGAGAGGAAGAGACAAAGAGGGAAAAGATAGAGAGAAGATATTGACTGTAGGAGGTGATGAGCGGCGGGGGTGAAGATGGCGGTAACGGACTGCTCATTTTTCAAATACCCCTCCCCTTTCCTCCCTAGAGCCACTACTCACCCCTCACCCCCCCCCCCATCTACACCCCCCCATCCCTCTATATCCTTACCCAAAAGCTGCATGACAGTTTGGGTAAAGAGTTTTACAGACACTAATAAAGTTGTCACAATCGATCCCCCCCCCCCCCCCGCTTCCCCATCCCCGGCCCGCGTTCTAACGAGAATTCCGTTTTATATTCAGACTTGGGCGCTTGTAGGGGGAGAAGAGAAAAAAAGAGAGAGTTCTGGAAAGAGGGTGCAACAAAAGAGACCACTAAACAAAATTTTTTTAAACTTGTACATCGCCGAGTTTTCCCACACTCTTTCTTCGACTTCGGCCATAACCCCCCTCCCCCTCCTCCTGTTGATTGATACAGGAGATCTTGGTTTAGAAGACCTTTTGGGGGGTTGGGGGGGGGGGTTGTCTAACATATTTCGCTCCTGTGGCTGGAAGAGTGACTTCCCCTATTTACAGCAGTGAATTACTTCCGTGTCAGCCTGGTGTGAAGGCCTGATGAAGTTTTCTAACCTCTTTCTTTGCCCCTTGCACTTCCGGAATTTTCCTTCTTTTTCTTACTTTTTTTTTACATCTTGAACTTTTTTTTTCTTCAATAGTTTTTTTTTTAATTCAGAAATTGTGCCCATTTTCTGGAAACCTGTGTTCAATTAAACACATTGCGTACATATCAGATTGATTCCTGACTTTTGCCCCCAAAAAAGTAATGCGAACGTTACATCGAGCTCAGAAATATATTGCATGCTGGGAAGAGCTTAAACAACAAAATAACAACAACAACCCACACACATTGCAAACGTGATGTTTGATAAGGAAGAAGGAAGTTTGGCCGAAAGATTTACTGATGTAATTTATTATCAACGTACAAAAAAACAACAACAACTAGAAACTAACAAACAAACAACGAAATTTTTCTTATTTATAAACATATTTTTTTTAAGCTCACATGTCAATGATACATGTCGAAATCTCGGAAGAGGGAATCGATCGTGCTCACATAGACACAAACATACAAAGCAGAAACGAAAAGCACACAAGGATCATAACGAAAAATTGACCCAACTTAGAATGCCATTCCGCTGAAAGCTTTGAGTATTCACAAAGTGCCCCGTCAATGACTGTAATTATATTCGAGTTCATAAGTTTTTGAGTTTTTATTTAAAACTATGATACTGATCAAATAATCAGTTTAATGAAGTACTAGCATGTTTCACATTGGGTTTTAGATGAAACGACTATCTACTTCATACATTGTACCATCTATTTAGTCAAGGCCGGCTCGTCCATATAGGCAACCAAGACGGCCGCAAAATTTAGGAAGGGTGGGGTCGCATAATTGAGTATTTTTTTTTTATTTGGGGATTTAAAAATATAAACTAAATTAAAGTTCAGTACTTCTGCGCGCTACTAGCGCTACTAGCAAAGGCAGGCAAACTACTAGGTAATGAAAGGCGAAGAAAATAGGAAAGTATGCCCTAAAACTACTCAGTTTCTCCCCTCCGAAGGCACTTTAATGAGGGCGCAGAATTTGTTTTTGCCTAGGGCGTCAAAAACCCTAGAGCCGGTTCTGTATTTAGTTTTGGTTAGGTTTTGGTTTGTCCCTAATTCCTTACTAATCCTTTTTAGTTTGACATGTGAGATTGAAGAGCATTTCATTGTTAAATGTTTTATGCAAACTTTAAAATGAAATTCAAGCATTATGTAATGTGCCAGGTCTATAACTTCGCGCATACAGTTATGCACCAGGTCTATAACTTCAAGCATACTGTAATGCGCCAGGTCTAAACTGAATGAGTCCATTAGCTAGCCAGGTCTATAACTTTATGTACCGGTATTCTATCACGTGACGAGATTATAACTTTATGTCTGTTGCTTTGTTTCCCTCAATTCACCAGGTGTATTCACTAGACTGCTACTTTCGCCAAGTCTGGACAGACGGACGCCTGGCCTTCAACGCCAGCATAGAGCGTGTCACGAACGTGTCTCTGAACGTGAAGATGCTGGAACGCATCTGGCACCCGGACACAATCTTCCTGAACGGAGGCTCCTCCTACGTGCACACAATCACCACCCCGAACAAGTTCTTTAGACTTTCACACGACGGCACCATACTATATTCACAAAGGTCTGTTGTCTGTAGTCTTCACAACTTGTAAATCATACTGAGCTTGTTGCCGTTATTGGTGTTATTCGTCTATCGAGGTCGACGAGGACCACCACCAAGTATATTTTATTTCACTGAAGTAGAGTTTGAAGATGGCTGATGAGTCCGAATCGAGCTGGAAATGTATGTTTTACCGGGGAGGGGGGGCATGGATTTATAGCATGTTGATGAGGTGAAGCAGAGCTGCTGGCCATGGACTTGTTCGCGCAGTCATTTCCCTGCTCCGTTTTGGCGTGTGCTAATCTGAGCCAAGAAAAGCTACCGTAATGATGTGATTTAGTGCTGACATGAGACACGCACAAAAACACACTAGCCATCTCTTCCAATTTCTTATCCATTGCAGTTGTCTATGTCATACTTTTAATTTATCATCATTTAAATTAACCATCTGTAAAAAGCAAATAAAATTGTAGATGCAACCTGACATTAGTTGAGGCTAAGTAAAATCGACTGGGCAATTTTTCTGGCCACACATCCCCTAGTATGCCGTGGCCACTGAAACTGGTGAACGCCGCTTCACCGCCCCTTTGATCAATTTTGTTCCGTCGGTTACTTTACTACATTATTCTAACACATAAATTCAAAGTTAATTTTATGGTTTCAATATGATTACATATTTGTTGTAAACAATTCTAACGTGTAAGGTAATGTACACATATAAGAAAATATGGTAAAACCTCATCTAAACTGTAACCGAAAATATAATTAGGAATAGAAAATACATACCTACTTTTTCAAAATGTAATACAATAATATAATAAAATGTAGGCCTATTATTAAAAAAACAACATACATAACATAGTTTAACGAAGACTTGTACATTTCATTAACGGATTCAATCGAAGACATACTATCGAAGCGACTACGTGCGACTTGTGAACGGGTTAGAGTTAGAGTCTATTTGACAAGATTGGTTTTAAAAAGAAGTATGAACTTAAAAAAACAACCGGATTCAAATTTTCAATGGGAACCGCACTTGGCTAAACAAGGAGTTTTGACGCATTTGCCCTGACTCAGGTCTGTGTCATTATTCTAAAAAAAAATGCATGTTGGACAATAGCCAACATTCTCTGTTACTGGTTAGACTTTATTTGTTAACGCAGGCTGATTGTTTCTGAAGATCAATAAAGTCTTGGGATCAAAACATGAAGTGGAGCTGGTTCTCAAATCGTCTAATTAGTGATACGATCATTAATCAAGAACCGTTTTGAGTTCAAACTTTGAATTTTTAATTTAACAGTGAATAATAATTATTTTGTTCGTCTTTTTTTGTTTGTCTTTTTGCCCACAGGTTAACAATTAAAGCCAGTTGCCCCATGCACCTCGAGAAGTTCCCGATGGATACACAGAAATGCCCACTTCACATCGCTAGCTGTAAGTAACTGGACACAGAAAAGAAGTTTAGCGCGTTTCTTAGTGTAGAATCTACAGAACTAGTGGAGCAGTGTGATGTCAGTATCTCTTGTTCACAATATTATAATACATTAACTTTGTGTGGCCCGCACAATGCACAGAATAATAGACAGAAAAAACAAACAAATACTAATATAGACACACAGATAGACAGACAGATATATAGATAGACCGATAGATTTTATTTTAAGAACGCTAGATAGATAGGTAGATAAAAAGATAGATAGTTAGATGGGCAGACTAGCAGTCGGCTGACTGGATAAATGAGAATGAAGAAGTATCACACTAGTGAAATCAACGTTATTTATTAGAAGGATCGGGAATCCCCAATGGAGTGACATTCATTAACTTTCCTGTAACAATATACCGAGATGGGGAATACCCAGACAGAACTTACTGTCAAGCAAAGAACGATAAATCCCGATGTGTATTCACTTAACATCGCATCAAGACACTTTGAAGCAAAATTAATTTTTCTTCAACCGCATTACATTGGCGAATAACTTTTTCCTGGAGCCCACCCTGGCTGAATATGTAGCGGGGGTCCGTCTATATAAACTTCATTACTTTTATGATTCATTAGTTGAGGACATTTGAACCATAGAGGTCCCAGGGTGCACACCTCCTTATTTAAATCCACACATGTCATGGGTTAACCAAGACCTGATTTGGATATTTTTGGAAACACTTTGTGTCCAAAGACGCATATAAGGTATTCCATTCCTTAAAGAGCCAGTGCTGGTGTAGGCTCTTATAGACTTCTAGCTGTAAGTAACTATACAGAAACTGGAAAGATGTAACGCCTTTTTTTTTTGTTTAAGAGTTTAGAGCCAGCCTACGAGAACAAGGGAAGCAGTCTTATAGCAGTCTCTCGTGTCAACAATATATACATTAATATTGTGTGGCTAGCACAATGCACAGAACTTTACCCGGTTACAAAAACAAAAAAACACCGATTCATAGGTGTGGACAAGTTAAGGGCGTGAGGAGGGGGCACCGGGCTTGGCGAGATTGTTATTGTTGCGCCAATTTCTTTCTCCCCAACAGTGTCTCGGTGACTCTAGCCTGTGCTATGATCCTCGGACGCGCAACGGGGGACTTCCGTCCTTTCCCTTAGCCCCACTGGTGTACTCTTAATGGGAGCATATCGGTGACTTGCACACTTCGACAGACTTTGAGACCTAAGGATACATAATCTATCCAGGGAACTGAAACCATTCACGAGGCTCTGCCTTTGCCATTTTGCGAAATTGCCAAGTAACGGGCTATCTTCTTGATGAGCTACTATCAAGAAATAGTGCCCATTTTAAGGTTTATTAAATAAAAGGAAACAACTTAAAAACTTACTTCTCATTTTGTTATAATTGGCACATCATTGGAAACTTTGATGACCACAAAGTATATCAAGGAAATATCATTAAACAATTTCAATTAATTGTATTTGTTATATGTTAAATTGGTTTCTGTATTTTTTTAGACGACATTAACACACACACACACATGCACACATTACGTCTATCTTGATCTCAATTATGTTCTTTTATATATATTTTGTCCTCTAATACTTTCTTTCTATACTGATTCTGCCGACCCCTCCCCCCCGCCCCACCTCAACGCCCACCACACCGACCCCTGCCTATTCGCATCAGTTTATTGTGTTGTTTTTATAATTTCTTGGCTGTTATCTTTTTCTATTTTTGTTTTTTTTTCGATCTATTCAATGTATATAATATGCAACAGAGAGACAGACAGACATTGAGAGAAGAAGAAAAGAGATTGAAAAAGAGGAAGAGTACGGGGGGAGTGCATTAAGACGGTGGGAAATGTCTTTCGTTTTTCTTTTTGGCTTTTGCACAAATGATATAAATGTGACATTTAACCCTAAAACTGGCTGGTTTCTCCCCCTTTCCCTCCCGTCTCTCATATATAAAAACATATATACAAGTCTGTGATGGCATCAGTGCATAAAAAATGTGTCAGAGAATAAATTGCATTGAATCTAATCAGCCGTGTATTATAGATAATACTGGTCGATGGCTTTAGGGATACAGGCCGACACACACATGCATGCATACCTATTTATCTATCTGGACAGACAAAGGAAATAGATACATAGAAACATACTGACGGATAGTTTGGGAGATAGATAGATAGATAGTAATGGTTTTATTGATTTATTGATATATTGTTTTATAGATAGATAGAAATGGATATATTGATATATTAATATACTAAAAGTTTGATGAGTTGACAAATTGATAGATTCACAGCTTGACAGCTTGATAGATTTATTGATATATTGATACATTGATAAATTGATTGATATATTGATACAATGATAGTTGATAGATTGATTGATGGATTGGTGGATAGATAAACTGATTAATTGATAGATTGGTACATTGATAAATTGATCGATTTATAGATTGATAGATTGAAAATTGATCGGTTGACAGATTGATAGATTGATAAATTGATAGATTGATAAATTGATAGATTTGTAGATTGATAGATTTGTAGATTGATAGATTGATAAATTGATAGATTTGTAGATTGATAGATTGATTGATAGATTGATGGAATGATATATTGATAAATTGATAGATTGATTGATATATTGATGGACTGATAGATTGATAAATTGATAGATTGATTGATATATTGATGGAATGATAGATTGATAAATTGATAGATTGATTAATATATTGATGGAATGATAGATTTATAATTGATTGATTTATTGATGAATTGATGGAATGATAGATTTATACATTGATAGATTGATAGATAGTTGAATTGATTGATTGATGTATATAGATAGATAATAGATAAATAGATAGATACATGATGAATCCATTATGTTACAGTTGGCTACCCAGTGGGAGATGTCATCTACGAGTGGCACTATGGCAATGATCTGGCAGCGGTGGCATCCAGCGACATGCGACTGTCCCAGTTCGACCTGAAAGGCATGCCGGCATGTAATGTCACCAAACTGTTTAAAGGCAGTAAGTAATGGCCAACCTCACTATGTCTGTCACATAGCTGTCTAGCCCTTGCATCTCGTCTGTTAGCCTTTTAAACTTGTGCGAACCGTGTGATATTTAGGAAAGAAAAAGTCGAAAAAAAAAGCATTGATCTGGTTAATTAATCCTCACAAATGACTTGAGTAAAAAGCCAAACAAGTCAACTAAATCTGACTTTTATTGCAGTGACCTGTAGGGTTTAAAATTTACTTTCAATCATGTTTTCTCGTGTGATTCATATAAATATAGGAAGTAAATTGTAATGTTTTTATGTAAAAACGGGTAATATTTTATTATATCCTGATAATTATGTAAAGCCGCAGCTTTACACTAGTGTTTTGTAGAGCATTGGCAGACTTACTGGCATGGATATTTGATCAGTTATTTTCCATAGAATTTTGAAGCAGATATAAAATTAAACTACCCCTAAAATGAAAGTTGTTCGTATGTATCCTTTAAATACATTTTAGTTATGCATTAGCCTGCCGAAGATTTTACAAAAGCGAAGTTAATGGTTAAATTATATAGGCCTAGTGATTATATTTTTAATGATAAAGAAATATTGACGATGCGTGTTCAGTTGCGTTCAATATGGATTTACCAATAAGTATGTGCACCATAAAGTGTACAGAAAAATACAGTTAAAAAATGATTATGGTGTGTTGTGGGATGCGGGTGAAAAAATTGTTGTTGGGTTTTAACGTCTATGTGTCAAGTTTCAGCTCGATAAGATGATGGGATGTGGGTCAATCAGCCACCCGAAGGTCCAGTTGCCAGCTAGAAATGTGGAAATGAACTGTGGGGAAGAAATGTAAAGGGTAGAAATGTGGAGGGTAGAAATGTGGAGGGTAGAAATGTAAAGGGTAGAAATGTAAAAGGGAAAAAATGTAAAGGGTAGAAATGTAAAAGGTAGAAATGTAAAGGGTAGAAATGTAAAGGGTAGAAATGTGGAGGGTAGAAATGTGGAGGGTAGAAATGTAAAGGGTAGAAATGTGGAGGGTAGAAATGTGGAGGGTAGAAATGTAAAGGGTAGAAATGTAAAGGGTAGAAATGTAAAGGGTAGAAATGTGGAGGGTAGAAATGTGGAGGGTAGAAATGTAAAGGGTAGAAATGTGGAGGGTAGAAATGTGGAGGGTAGAAATGTAAAGGGTAGAAATGTAAAGGGTAGAAATGTAAAGGGTATAAATGTAAAGGGTAGAAATGTGGAGGGTAGAAATGTGGAGGGTAGAAATGTGGAGGGTAGAAATGTGGAGGGTAGAAATGTGGAGGGTAGAAATGTAAAGGGTAGAAATGTGGAGGGTAGAAATGTGGAGGGTAGAAATGTGGAGGGTAGAAATGTGGAGGGTAGAAATGTGGAGGGTAGAAATATTTGATGACGTGACAAAAAATCAAGGGAGTGTGAGAAAGAGAAATGGAGTGGTCAATGTCGCGGAAAATGTTGGGGATGGGGGAGTGGGGGAGAAGGGGGGAAGAAATGTGATAAAAAAATGTTGGATGTGTGGGGAAAATGTGGGGAATAAATGTGTGATGGGGGGGGGATGATAGAAATGTGGAAGAAAGTGAAGAAAAAAAAAAGATATTGAAGATAATAATAATAATAAAATTGGTTATTTATATGGCTCTTCTATCCATGCTATTAAATTTCGCAAGATTATATTTTAGCCGATAGACGAGACCTTTGAAATGAAAACTACAACATCATGTAATTATATCTATGATTGCGCTGCACCCTCATGGCAGCAACACAAGCATCCGTCAGAAATAAGACAGGCATAAAAAAAAATTGCGTTGAATTAGAAATAAATACGCAGAATGGCCTTCTTGGTTTCAAAATGTTTCTAATTGAAAAGCTAGAACTGGATGACCTAAAGTAAGGCACTTAGAATCAAAAGAAAAATTATAAAGTTGTTGAAAATGTAAAGCATTAGCTAGTTGGTGGCTTCGTTAAGTAGATTGTTAGTTATTTTTTGGTTGGCTGGTTGATTAGCGGGATAGTTATAAAAACTTATATTGGTCCATCTTCTTCTTCGTCGTTCTCAAGTGTATGTAGGATTTAGACAAGTCTAATACTTGGGATGAACTGCGCAGTGGCTGTGAGTTGCTATAGACCACCACATAGTTTGTTATTTAGGGAAGTTTCTGGCGAGGTGGTGGTGGTAAGGGGGGGGGAGCATATGGCTGACCGTGTGGGTGGCACGCTGATCAATGGTAAAGAGTGACAGGTTAATGGGTCGATTAACCAGATCAGGAGTCAGCAACCTTTTGATAACAGAGTGCCAAAGTAGAATTTCTAATTCATTTAGCGCGCCATTAGCCTGAAAGTCAGCCCGCTCTACTATATTTATTTTATATTACTTTTATAAAACAATGTATATAGCGCCGTAGCATGACCAAGGTCAAAAGCAAAGGCGCTTTAACATGCAGACGTGAACACAAACACTGTTAGATATTACGATAATAAAACATTTACTTTCACCTAAGGCTTCTTGAACCGGATACCTGAGAATCGGATACGCTGGTAGGCCTAATCGAGATTTCGTCAAGAATCCGGAACCCGATTCTGAGAAGGCCCTAAAATCCCGTTCCATTTGGTAAATCATCCAAATTTGGCGACAAACTTTTCAACGCAACGAATAAACAAACAGAACTAGCATAATATTAAACTAATCTAGAAATGAAAGTTTTATAATTTAAATAACTTTTAAATGTCTGTAGGCCTTACCCAGATTTTGACAAGAATCCTGAACCCGATTTTGATAAGACCCTAATACCCGGTTCCATTTGTAAGATCCAAACTTTTCAACATACTTTTTCAACACAGCTAAAACTACTGACCGAATAATAAAAAATCTAATATTAAACTTGGCTTATTAAAATGGCTTTTAAATTCATGTTAAATTCCAATAGTCAATCCTGAATTAGTTAGCATAACAAAAAAGCTAGATTTCTTTCAATGCACTATGAAAAAACCACAGACGAAAAAAAAAAATTAAAGAAAATATTTTAAAGATTTGTTATAAATAATGAAGAAAAAAAAATACGTGTTTGTGACTATCATTTTTTTTATTATTTTGTAGCAATTCAAAATTGTATCACTTAACTTTAAAGAAAATTTGTAATGATGTTTTTTTTAATAATTCAAACAAAAAATTCGTCTTATTGACCATTCTTTTTTTTTGGGAGTGAATTTTATAGCAATTCAATAATAATATTGTATCACTTAACTTTAATTTATGGAAAAAGCCCTACAATATTAATTTGATTGTTAACAATTAACTTAGCAACTGATAACAATTAACAATGATATTACTATATTTTGATCTCAACAGATGAGATCAGATAAGATTTTTGTGTAGCCTATTTTTGCAAGTTCTGATAACGAGACGAAGTGATTACATTTAAAAGAATTGATGAGCATATAATTATACAAACTGGGTAGTTAATGTAATGTTTTTAAATGTACATATAAAATGTTGAGTTATTTGGTATTTATGTCAATTTCAATATCTTTTAATAATTTTTTTATTTCTAAAATGTCTGCAAATAAATTGTTTTATAAAAGAAAAAACGAAACACTAACGCAAAGATAACTGGTTAATTATCTCCCTTGAATTAAATTAAAGTTTACACCTTTTTTGCATTTAGTGATACAAACAAGCTATGTTTGTAATAAAAATAGTATGTATTAATTATTATTTCTTTATGCGAATTCAGTATTATGGTATTCATTTCAATGTGTCATTAGAGGTATACACTTACACTGAAAACTCACCAATTTTGGTAACAGTATTCGCGTTTACATACAGACATACATTTTCGTCTGTTGTTCGATGTCTGTATTCTGTAATTGACGTCAGCGCATAGAACTGTCATCAACGGGCTATGCGCTATACATGTACTATTATTCTTATTATTGTACCTAGGTTAAGAAGTTTTAATTAGAATTATCCTGCAATTGTTTATTGGCTATTCAATGAGTTTATTTTAAAACCATTACAAATTATAACAATTACATAATATTATGCTAGAATATAAGCATATTATATGTATCAAAATAATAAAATAAAATATTTTGTTTGCTAGAATTTATTATATTAATGCTTACCTAAAGAAGGTGAACATAAAAACTCTTTTGAATTTAATTAGTATGTATTAATGTGCGCCTTGTCCTTGGGGTGCTATGCGCTAATTTTCAATGTGAGGTACATATTTAGTCACTTCTGAGTGGTCAAATGTAAGTGACCTCTTTGTGGGCTGAAAACAGTTTTCATCTCAGATACAGTCTGTTCATACGTTTTAAACCAAAAGCTGAAAGTAGAGCGACAATGCCTAGAAGTTGAGAAAAGAAGATGGTTTTCATAAACAGCTTACTTCCAGATTAACCCGCGAATTGAAAACTTTTAATGTCCATTATTTTAATATTTTAAATTCAACTTTCTGCATTTTAAAATCTTTAATAGGCTATACCTCCGCAAAAAATATAATCCAATTCTAATTAAATCTAAGAAAGTGTGTTTATCTATCGCTGTGATTAACTGTCCGTATGTTTAATTGTCGTGTGATTAAGTGTCCGTATGTTTAATTGTCGTGTGATTAAGTTTCGTATGTTTATCTGTCGTGTGGTTAAGTGTCGCGTGTTTATCTGTCGCGTGTTTAAATGTCGGCACACGATTTTGAGTGGTCTGCTGATTGATTAGCTAGATATTTATTTGGATAATTGCTTAATTACCTAGATAAGTTGGTTTATTAACTAGATAGATGGATATTTGGTTGAGAAGCTAGAAAACAGGCTATTCCCTTTTTTAAAATTAATTAGCTAAATAGTGCCTTCAAAAGGTTGTTTGATTAGCTAGACATAATATAATATTGATATTAAACCGAAAATGTGTTAACAAAGAAAAAAAGGAACTGTTATCAGTAAAAATGACAAAAAAACAACAACAACAACTACAGAGTTGGTGGAAGAGAAGAAAAAACTTTTCAGGCGTTTAATAAGTCTTCTATGAGCGAGAAGAATTTTACAAGTGGTCAACCAATAGAACCAACGCAAAGGATTTTTTTTTATTCACAAGAACCTTTAGCTGATGGCTAAAGAGGAGAAACAGGGGAACCCTAAGTGTCCGGATGTTTAACTAGCACTTTGGGTTTTTTTTTATTTCAGGCGTCTACAAGCACGCTAAAACAAACACACGCAAAAAAAAAACGCACGCAAAAACCAACCTGCCTAACACAGTTATGCCATATGTTGATAACAGACACACATATACACAATATTGCTGATGACTCATACGTTACAGCAGAACACATGTACATCTCATCAGGCAACCCATTACATGTTCACAAACAAAAAACATTACGTTCAAGAAGAAAGAGTTCGTGCAGGAACATGGAATATGATACTTGTTGTTATTTCAATTTATTTTTTGTTCAGTGTGATATAGACTATAGCTAATTTGAGATAAATTTATTTTTAATTACTAGACTAGTCCTACTTTACTTAAATTGTCTTTCCATGTAGCGTTGCCAACTTTAATTATTTTACTAATTGTGTTAAAATACATAGTATAATATCTTTTCTTTCTTTCATGTAACAAATGTCTTGTAACTTCGCCGTTTCAGTTGTTGTCTATTATTGCAAAGACTATAATAAGATGGACCGCTTACTATTTCTGCTGTTTGATGACTCAAAATATTCTGTTTGGGAATTTCCGATTTCACTTGGATTTAGTTATTGACTAGGTATTATAGTCCATACGCTTAGAACTCAAATTAAGATTAAAATCGAAAAGATGTATACAGCGGAAGTCTTAAAGGCAAGTTTAGGACAACGTTATTGGCTGCGCACGGAGAACACAGTACTTAAGCTCTAAAAATAGAGCAAGTGGTCCATCTTATTATAGTCTTTGCTGATTGTTTTTTGCTGGTAGTGTTTTTTTATGTTTGTTGTTGTTGCTATCTATATTCTTTCAGCAAACATCTGTCACTATTAATTTACTTTAGTGTCAAAAAATTGAAAGCTAAGTTGCATCCCTTGTGGATAAAAAACACTCCGTCATTCCGACATTATCAAGGGGCAGACAAATCGTTGGGTACAAGTTGATCGTAATGCCATAATTTCATTCTATCAATGCTGACATCGCAGCCTCTAAAATGGCTGACTCTATAGGGCCGATTTGTAGTATTTCCGTGTTAGGGATTACTGTGTAAATCTTTCTTGACAGATTTTGGTAACTTCAGCTTCGGAATGAAACCCGTGGTTCCCAAACAAAGGTGTTTTATTTTTTGATATTTCAACTAGGCCTATTACATAATATACATTGATCATGAGTAAACAGAGACGAGTATATGATTTGTAAGACTATATTTGAAAGTAAGTAAATGGCTAACATGTAACGTTAAAATATGTGTGAATTGTTTTAAGGAAAATAGTGATATATGCTGTTATGTGGCGTGTGTTTAATACCCAGCTATCTACCCAATCCACCAAAGATCCTAATACCCAGCTATCTAGCGAATCAACCAATCATCCTTATAACCAGCTATGTTATGAATCAACCAAACATCCTTATACCCATCTATCTAGCGAATCAACCAAACATCCTTATACCCAGCTTCTAGCTAATCAAACAAACATCCTTATACCCAGCTATCTAGCAAATCAAACAAACATCCTTATACCCAGCTATCTAGCGAATCAACCAAACATCCTTATACCCAGCTATCTAGCTAATGAAACAAAAATTGTTATACCCAGCTATCTAGCTAATCAAACAAACATCCTTATACCCAGCTATCTAGCTAATCAAACAAACATCCTTATACCCAGCTATCTAGCTAATCAAATAAACATCCTTATACCCAGCTATCTAGCTAATCAAACAAACATCCTTATACCCAGCTATCTAGCAAATCAAACAAACATCCTTATACCCAGCTATCTAGCGAATCAACCAAACATCCTTATACCCAGCTATCTAGCTAATGAAACAAAAATTGTTATACCCAGCTATCTAGCTAATCAAACAAACATCCTTATACCCAGCTATCTAGCGAATCAACCATCATCCTTATACCCAGCTATCTAGCTAATCAAACAAAAATCCTTATACCCAGCTATCTAGCTAATCAAACAAACATCCTTATACCCAGCTATCTAGCTAATCAAACAAACATCCTTATACCCAGCTATCTAGCGAATCAACCATCATCCTTATACCCAGCTATCTAGCTAATCAAACAAAAATCCTTATACCCAGCTATCTAGCTAATCAAACAAACATCCTTATACCCAGCTATCTAGCTAATCAAACAAACATCCTTATACCCAGCTATCTAGCTAATCAAACAAACATCCTTATACCCAGCTATCTAGCTAATCAAAAAAACATCCTTATACCCAGCTATCTAGCTAATAAACAAAAGAAAACTTTGCCCCCTACCCTCCTACAAAACCTTCTGCCGACTCCCGTGTATACAATTCTCTATTACACATGTGATGGTTTAATCTCTATATTTCTTAATGAACATCAAAATTTCCTATTTACCAACAAGGGAATAGAATCGCAAGGGACAATGGTAGAAGTTTTTCTACTCCAGCATTAGTTCACACACACACATACACACACATACACACACACACGCACGCACACACACACGCACACATACACTAACACACACTCTCACAAATAAGACCCCGTCAGACGTTCTATGTTATTCCTGGGCTAAGAACTACAATTGGGGCTTTTTTTATTTGCACAATACTCAGTGACAACCAGTGTTGTAGCCAAGGTTGTATGGTTGGCCCTGCGGTTAGTTCACCGGACAGTCAACCAGCACTTCGCGGGTTCTATCCCTGCCGCCCTGCTAGAAGGAACGTTTGTAAAACTTATAAGACAGTTCAAGGTTGAGACTAATGGTAGGCACATTCTCAACTCGTGCATATTTTCATTCTAAAGTCTAAACTTTAGTTATAAATGGCAATCAATTAATATTTAAAAAAAAAAATACTTAGAAAAAAAAACTAAGAAAATTTGTTGAACATGATAGTGCAAATTTTATCTTAAAAGACTGTTAAACAATGTACAACTGTATTTTAAAGTTATTAAATGGTTGTAAGCGTAAGTGCTAGATATTGTCGGACAAAAATAAACACTCAATCTTGCTGACATACCAGTTCTTGTTCAGCCTGGTGTCCAGTTCTTTATTTATACGCCTTCTCTCTTTCCTTCCATATCTCGTATAATCCTCTACTCTCTCTCTCTCTCTTTCTCTCTCTCTCTCTCTTTCTCTCTCTCTCTCTCTCTGTCTTTCCATCTCTTGTAACTCTTGTATCATCTTTTCTTTATCCCTATCTTTCTTTCTTTTCAACTTTTATCCTTCCTTTCCATATTTGTATTTTAATTTAATATGTTATTGTTTCTATCACTCTTATCTTATCTTATAAGATACAGATGCTCATTATATACAGAAGATTAGTGCCTTTTACGCTAATCCGTGTTTTCAAGTCTAGTCTTGCATTTTCTTTAGGGCTTTATCTTATCATATGTTATATATTACAGACGCTCCTTCTATAGAGAAGATTACGCTCACCCATGGTCCGTGTTTTTTAATTGTTTACTTCTTGGTTTGTTGTTCAGGCAACCCATTCCATCCGAGGGTGCCATTCGGAAAGAAAGAGAACTCATAACTTCTATGCGATTGTTCATGCATATGGAATAAGGAAAGAGTTTTTATCCCTTTGTCTTTTTTACTTTCCCCCTCTCTTTACGCTTATCTTATTTTACCTTCTGTCTCTCTCTCTCTCTCTCTCTCTCTCTTTATCTCTTCCCTTTTTCTCTCTTTACTCATGATATGTACCTAACCTAACCTACCACAGGCATAGGCTACTCTTCCCTCAACCTAAGAATATCAACACACTATAAAGCAATACTGAACAACTAAAAAAAAGACATGTAAATATGTTTGTCTGGCATTGACTGCAAGAGACCAAGCTGCTCAGCAGACTGACTAATAAAAGAATCCTTTGACCGTTGTGGTCGTTGGGGGAGCAAATGGACACCTCAGCAGTCAACTTTCTCCTTTTTTTTTACCTTTCTTGAGCGGTTGTCAATAGTTGAGTCAACTGCAGCCCTGTCCAATATTTTATGTTGTCGAACCCAGCATCTCCGCTGACGGACGGCCTTTCCGACGTCCACCTTCTACGGTGCCTTGGAAGATTGTTTTTGGCAGGTTATTATGCCACAACACATGACCGAACCATGTCAGTTTGCACCCTTTGATTGCTGTCATAATGTTTTTTTGAGGGCCTGCAAAATGGGTTACCTAAAAAAAACAGTAAACAAAAAAACAACAACAAAACGCTAATAAAAATGCAAGACTAGATTCAAACGATGGATGAGCGTAGGGCGCAATAATCTTCTGTATAGACCTTTTTAGTTTGACCCCGGAAAAGGGCCTTGGCATTGAGAATCACTGACATATATTTCTTTTGGGGGCACAAAGATTTTTTGTTTCTTCTTTGCACTTTGTATTTTACTAAAGGCGTTGGGGGTTTTTAATGTTATTATCGTTGTTTTTTAATTGAAGACCATAAAAACACATGGAAACCTTAAACTAAGCACCTAGGAAGGGAATTGTTAAAAAATAACGTTAGAGCTTCGCTTCGTAAGCCTAGAATGTATAATAAATGTTTTTTTGTGTGTTAAAAACTGGTTTAAAATGTAAAAAAAAAGGTACAGCTGGCTCCCTGGCTTCTCGGTATACAGTTTTTATGAAGTCATTATTTTTTTTAATGAACAACTAATATAAATACGCCTAAAAACCACTAGGCCCCCAGTTAAATAACAAAGGCAAAGAACAAACAGCTGACTCTTTCTGCCCCCACCGAGTGCGCATGCGCAGACCTTGACCTTTTTTTGGAATAATTAACAAAATGAAAAGGTTTATAGAATGAGCGTCTGTAACATATAAGTAAGATCTTCGATCTTCCTCTTTGTTTGTCCTTCTTTTTATTTTCTTGTTGTTGTTTTTTGTTTTCTTGAATATTTAAAAATCTTTATTGAATTTAAAAAATACTGATTTTTTAAAAAAAAGTGTTTCTTGACTGTGTTAAATATGGTTAATTACTGATTGACACATGTGCATTTGCAGACACACAGAATGAGCTTGGAAAGTTTCCGCTAATTAACTCTCTTTAGAGGAGGAAAAGTAGTATGGCTTCGTCGTCGTTTTTTTATCGAAAAACCTTTTGAAAAAAAAATATAATTTAAAAAAAGAAATGTTTTAACTTTGATAAAAAAATGACAATGCTATCAGAGAGTGAAAAACATTTTTGGCTGCATGTATAAGTGATAAGTGTATGTGGGTGTGTCTGTGGCGGGAAAAGAAAGGGGGGGGGCGGAGAGTTTCTGTGTATGTTGTAAATTTCGGCTCAGAATATCCAGTTGTTGGCCATTGCGTGATAAATAAACTTTAAAAAAATAAAAATTTAAAAACATTGTATGGTAAAGAAGATTATTCAACGTCCTACGCACTTTTGTGCATTTCGATTAGATCTTTTTTTTTTAAATGATGTTACATTCTTTGTTTTTTTTACTAGTTTGGGCAAACCCATTCAATGCCAGCTAGCCTAAAAATAAGCAACCAAAAAAAAAAAAATAGAAAAAGAAATATTATGCAAATTGAATGTTTACGTTAACTTTGAATTGCGTTTCCATTTGCCAACAGCTCATCATTCTATTCTTACGGTTTATTTCGACTTCCGGCGACATACGGGCTACTTCCTGATTCAGGTTTACCTCCCCTGTTGTCTGCTGGTTGTCCTCTCCTGGGTCTCGTTCTGGATAAACAGAGAGGCAACTTCGGACAGGATTTCTCTGGGTAGGAATTGTATCTATATATCTATCTATGTATCTAACTCTCCTTCTATCTATCTGTCTGTCCATCTATTTATCTGTCTATCTATTACTTATCTGTATATCTTTAGCACTCTATCTCTTTATCTCTCCCTCTATTTTTCTCTCTCTGTCTTTCTCTCTCTCTTCTCTCTCTCTCTTCTCTCTCTCTCTCTCTCTTCTATCTCACTCTCTTCTCTCTCTCTTCTCTCTCTTCTATCTCACTCTCTTCTCTCTCTCTCTTCTCTCTCTTCTATCTCACTCTCTTCTCTCTCTCTTCTCTATCTTCTCTCTCTTTCTCTCTCTTCTCTCTCTCTTCTCTCTCTTCTCTCTCTCTTTCTCTCTCTCTCTTCTCTCTCTCTCTTCTCTCTCTTTCTCTCTCTTCTATCTCACTCTCTTCTCTCTCTCTTCTCTCTCTTTCTCTCTCTCTCTCTCTCTCTCTATATATATATATATATATATATATATTTATTTATTTAAATATAAATATTTATGTATTATAGCCTATTCAGGGGTCGGCAACCTTTTGACAATAGTGTGCCAAAGTATGATTTTTAATTCATTCAGCGCGCCAACAGCCCTAAAAGTCATCCTGCTCTAACACTTAATGTCTTGTAGAAGAGACGTGAAATGCCATTTTGTGGGGTCTTCCGCGTGCCAATGAAAATAGTGGTTTGGCACGCGTGCCCTAGGTTGCCGACCCCTGGCCTATATGACTCTCTTTATGTTTCTATCTATCCATCTATGTATCTATTTATCATAGTATCTATATTATCTCTATCCCTCTATCTCTCTCTATCTCTGAATCTCTCTATCTATTTATTGGTCTATATCTGTCTATATATCTATGCTTATCTATTTGTATATCTATCTATCTTTCTATGTATGTATCAATGTATATATGTCTATCTCTCTCTAAATCTATCTATCTATCTATCTATCTATCTATCTATCTATCTATCTATCTATCTATCTATCTATCTACATATCTAACTATTGATTTATCTTTCCATGCGCTTGACTTTTCATTTATAATATCTTTTCCCTTACCTATACTTTACAAACTTTGACTTAAATGTATATATTTCTTTTGTTCTACAAGTATTCGGATATCATATTCCTATAATCATTTGATAACACAATTTCACTACGATACTTTTCTGTTTTCATTTATCACACAGGGTCAACAACTATGTTGACAATGACGTTTCTCGTACTCGACAGTAGAAACGATCTACCCAGAGTCGATTACTCCACGGCATTGGACGTCTACGTCTTCATGTGCTTTTGTTTTATCTTCGCATCGATACTACAGTTTGCAGCTGTCCATTTCTTCACCAAGTACGGTACGGCGGAGAGAGACATTAAGCCCGTGGACACGGACTCAGAGGTCAGTGTGGGGCCTGCCCAATGCTAATAAAATTATTTTCACAAAACATTGAACGTCACTTTCAAGTAATTAGCTTAATACTAAGACTTAGATCTATAGGTGTTTGTGATTTTTTTTTTAAATTGGGGGGGGGGGGGGGGAAGGGGGAGAAATCCAAATCTCGTAGCAGTTTGAGATTTTTAATTTTCGGCAATATAGAACGTGACGTCATTACTGGGAACTCGACTAGGCAAAATTAATATTGGTACTTGGCACGTATTTTGAATCAATAGCCACGTGTTTCTTTAATCTTTAATCGGTTCTTCCTATTTGTTTTAACTAATTTTTAGATTAAAATATAGATTAAGTGGGTCATGGTTTGTTTACTTTGTTCGCTTTCAAAACGTCATTTTGTTATGAGGCTAGATTTATTCCAAATCTCGTTCCTTTGAGAAAAAAAAACAAACTCTTAAGTTGGTCTTAAAAAAAAATGTTTGTTGCGTTTCTGTGTCTGCCATTGAATGTCAAGGGCGTTTTGTTGTTGTTTCTGTACAGGAGGAGGACGATGACGCCATCGACGCCTGTGACGTCACAGATGACGACGGTAAGCCCCTGCCCAATGACCCAGTCACAGCGTGTCTACGTAAGATGTGGCGGTGCATCATGAGCACAAGAAGTCGCCGGTATGTATCTAGATCTATATATAGATTGGAGTTTCTAGATGTCCAGGCATTAGGCTGGAGTTTTTTTTTAAATAGCGAAATACAGTCAAACTCGGGTTTTCCTTCACATCGGTTTTCGTCGGTATTTTCCGTTAAAAAAAAGTTGTCTCGGTTTTCAAGGGACGTTATTAACACGAGCTACTTCCCTTTGATAAAGGGATTTTCCCTTTCAAACAAAAAAAATTAACTTTTCGATAAATAAAAAATACAACTACAGTACTCCATTAGATCAAAAGTCCACTTAGGCCTACAATTATAGGTTCGGTTTGTAGAAGTTTTAATACAGGTATAAGCTTATACACTGGTTATAAATTGTAAAATTCTGAAAACCCGATAATATCTCGCGTTCAACATTGCAAATGAACGGTGTGAAAGCATTTCAAAGGGACATTATTCTGAAATGTCGCTAAGTTTAGAATCCATACGATGATTAGTAATAGGTATACGTTTGTTAAACATAATAAATTGACTAATTCAGCAATATTGTTCATATAATAAAAATTTCTTTTAGAGGATGTTTTAAATTTATACATTTAACTTTTGTGGCGATCGGTCAAACGGCCTAGGATCCTAAAGCGAACAAACAAAACTCTAAATAAACCTACGGTAATTATGTATATTGATGTTTCATTTTTGTTATAATAGAATAAATGGCTTACAATTTATAAATTATCAAACTGTAAAAGATAGACTAGTTAAAAATTATATTAATATTATATGACTAAAAATCATATGTACACTTTTAAACATTACATTAACTACCCAGTGTGTATGCTTACTACGTATCAATTCCGCAAAACCTCTGATAGCTATGGCTTATATTAAACAATTTAGCAATAATCATTAAAGAGAATAAAGCTGAGATCAAAATATAATTAATGTATATATCTGATCAACCAAATGATAGTCTTAGACAATGTAAAGTGTCGGCCTAAAGTGATTATAGGGCCAGTGAAGCAGCATTCACCAGTTTATGTGGCCATGGCATACAAGCGGATTATGTGGCCAGCACAATTCCTAGCCGCCTTGACATAGCTCCAACTATAGTCAGGTAGCCATCCGAGCTGGGTAGACTCAAGGACACCCTCTAGTAACGGGAAAAAAGCCTAGCCTTCACCAGGTACCTAGGACCTTCGGCACGCCAGCCGAAAGCAATGCCGCTCGGCCAACATGCCCCATGAGACAATAAAATTAATCATAAATTAATCATAAATGTGAAAGTTTATTCATAAAATTTGGGTAAATTCAAATGAAAAGGATGAAAAGCACAAACAACAAAGGATGATTGTTGGGCCTTGCTCTTGCTACGGCGCTAAATACATTTTCTTAGAATACAAAAATAAAAATAAAAAAAGCAGGTTGACTGATTTAGAAATCCTAGTTTGGCACCAGAATTAGCAAAAGGTTGCCGAACCCTTCTCTAGACTAAAGAGCTGGTTTGGATTCGAGTAAATTTTGACATTTTTGAGGGATGGCATCTTACCCAAGGGGTGGGGGGGGGGACTTACCTCATTTTACCCTATTTATATTGCGTTATTTGATTTCACTATTAGGTGTATATAACTAGGCCACTACCTTAATTTTTGTATTACATTTTAGAATAGACTTTACTAAGTTTCCTATTAAGACTAAAAAATTTTTATGATAGAGCAGTCTTCTGGTGAGATTGTATCCGAATTTCTATTGTATAAGTTACAGACTATTCAGATATTCTGTTTTCGTCCTACGATTATCTGTGCTTTAACTCCACTCTTAAATTGTCATTAATGTTCTTAAAAGATGGTGAGATTTTGATTTAACTGCTTTTGTTCGGGAAACCCAATCCATACACGGATGCCATTCGGGAAGTAGGATAATGTAGGCTATATACCAAAATATTTAGTGTATTCATATAGATTCAATATAGAAGTATGTAAGGAATTTCACGCGATTGTTTCAGCATTTAGCCTACCACCAGGGACGTCATTAGGATTGTGGGGGCCTCTGTTCCAATAGAACATGTGAAACATGCCTAAATACGCCACTGACTACCACAATATTTTATCTGTTGTAGATTTTAACAAATGAATCAAATTGTAAACAATGTATGCATAGACGAGTCTTAAATCTTATGCATGCATAAATTTGGGATGACACATCACTTCCGATCCTATTCGCTAAATTGGATTTAAAAAAAATGGCTGCCTATAAATTCTGGCATACTAAATTTTAATATCGAAGACGTAATCCTCACAATAATACTTATAGCCTTTGTTTATTTGTAGTCGGCCTGAACTTGCAGTTGAAAGTGCAATGAATTTCTCAACATCCGTGATTGTGAAGTCAACAACAAGGCGTAAATCTCCTCTTTCAATCGTAATGGTTGCCATTGTAAGCAAAACAGAATGAAACCGGAAGTTCAACAATGCACTTGAAACATGCCGAAAATATAGGCCTAATGACACGACTGTTTACGGGAACATAGCGGAAATGCATTTTCATCAAATTGCCTATCTAAGACTCGTCAATGGTACTGTAAAGAAGTATTCAACAACTAATTCTAATAGTTTGGTGTTTTTAAGATAATGTTTAATTAAATTGTAAAAATAACAACAAGAGGAGGCCGTGAAGCCGGCTGGCCTAGCGGTTAGTTCACCGGACTGTCAACCAAAAACCATCTGACACGTCGCGGGTTCTAGCCCGGCCACCGACGGATCCCTGTCGCCCTGCAGGAGTTTTGGGCCTGTAAACATATTTGCGCCAGCAGGCAGCAGTGTGTTTACAGAGCGCACTGAGCATGCTGAAATAGCATGGATAGAAGCGCTATATAAGTAACCATTTTAATTTAATTTTACACATTTAGCCTATTTAATCAAAATATTTAATGATCGCGATATAATTAAGATGTATTAATTAATTAGAATTAATTGAAATTTAAATAAAGATTTATTTTTTTATTTTTTTCCATAATATTGGTCGTCATTTCTAAGTATTCAGTTTACCTACTACCGGGTAATTTAATTTTTAGATCAAACTTTCACCGTATTTTTTAAAAGAAAAGAACAGTAACTAGGCAACCCTGAGGACAGTTAACAGTTTTCATTGTTATTTCTTTTTAAATATTGTGCGTTGTAAAGGTAGACTAATTAATCTTCTATTTATTGTTAAAAAGTTAATTCACATTTCTTTTGATAGTTTTATATTTAACCGGTTTTATATTTGAATATAGATTCTAAACGTGTTTTTAATTTATTACATTTTGCTTCTTTGAAAGTTAATTATTTCAATTAAATATTTTATATATATGAAAAAAAAAAAAAAAAATTCTGTCCTTGATTATATAAGCTTATAATATAGCCTATTTATGTGAATGTATACAATACATTGCATTATGTCCCTAATGTCGATAAATTTTCTTACAATTTTTCTATTATAGTTTAATAAACCTAAAACTAAAAAATAGATTATACACTTGCGAATTATGTAAACCGCCGATACGATCACCTTAAGATTTCACCGGCGGTGAATGCACGGTGGGCGGCTCCCGCTGCGGGCCCGAGCCCCATTGTACGGCCTCGGTGAGGGGGAAGCAATGGATGCAGCATTCCCGTCTCACGAACCACCCACAGAATTTCAGCCATACCTCGCCTGCACCAGATGCATAGCCCGCTACGATACTAAGACAACTCGGTCTAAGAGGACTATCTCACCGGTTTGACTCGTAGACTCGTTTGACACACCTGTATCGTCATTACGTCCTTTCAGGACTCAGAAACGGTCACTCGCGATTTCGGCTTCTGGCTAGGCTCGCTCAGAGTGTCGTACATTCTGATCTCAGACGGCGGTCAAGTTGACACGAATGCAGTCAATTTTGGCTGGAGGGAATTGTTGGGACAATACTCCCTTGCGAGACTAGGAGCTTGTTCAGTTTTCTCACATTGGCCCCCATTCATGGTCGGCCTGGACTATAGCTGGTCTGCACTCAGCACTCATTCATGGTCGGCCTGGATTACAGCTGATCTGCACTCGGCTCTCACGTTTGACGTGTTGTGGCAACCTAAGACACGCGTGCCAAATTCGGCACACAGAACGATTTTCAATGGTACGCGAGAGACCTCCAAGAGGTGTTTTCCGGGTCCGAATGAAGTAAACTGACTGTTGAAGTCGATGTTTCTAAATGACATAGCGACAAATTTCAGTGAGTTGAACTTGCATTTACAAGGACTATGGAATGGATTTGCATTAAAGCTGGGCATATCTTGCCGTTGGGATATTGGCGATTTTAAAATGCAGCAAGTTGAATTTTAAACATTTAAAAAATGGACATCCAAATGTGCCCATTTGTGGGAAAGATCTGGAAGGAAGCTGCTTAGGAAAGTCATCTGCTATTCTCAACTGCTAGGCATTCGCTCTTTTACTTTCAGCTTTTGGTTCAACTTACACATTTACAACAACATATTTTATCGCACATGAAAGCTGTTTTAAGCATACAAAGACAATTGACCACTTAGAAGTGACTAAATATGTATAATGTATCTGACATAATGCAATTAGAGAAGAGCATTCCAAGCAAGACGCTCATTAATTGATACAGACTGATTACATTTTTAAAAGTTTTTATGCTCATCTTCTTTAATTAAACATAAATATAAGTAGGCCTAATTCTAAAAGAAAAAAAATATTTGTATTATTAATTTAATAGGCCCTAAATATAGAACATCTATTTGATGGCACGGTGGCCGAGCGGCACGCGTTCGACTGGCGATCCGAAGGTTCTGGGTTCGAATCCTGGTGCAGACTAGGATTTTTTCCTGAGTCTACCCAGCTCTGATGGGTACCTGCCATTAGTTTGGGTAAAGTAAAGGCAGCTGGGAATTGTGCTGGCCCTTATTTCGCCGTGGCCACAGAAACAGTTTCTGGTGAACCAGCCTTATAATCAGACGGGTACTTTACTTTTTTTATTATGTCATTTCTGTAATTATTAATGTTTAAAAGATAAAATCCTTAAATGGACAAACAATTAATGCATGAAATGTTTATCTACAACTTTTTAACGTAAATTAATTTTAATTCTCTAATAATTAAATCTTGTAATGTTGTAATGTAATGTTGGATTTATATAAAGAAATAATAATTAGTCAGTAATATTTTTATATTAAAAAACATAACTTGTTTGGCATCACTATTGAATCAAATGTGGAAAAGATGTTTAATTAAAGGGAGATAATTAACCCGTTTTATTCGCGCTATATTTCTTATATTTTTTTATAAAATAATAAATGGCTTACAATTTATAACTAAGAAATGCTCAAACTGTAAAAAGTATTTAAAATGTTTATAACTATTATATGACTAAAGAATGAATATGTATATTTATAAACATTACATTAACTACCCAGTTTGTATGATAACCATATATCTATTCCTTGGAACGCTAGTCGTGAAATGGATCGCTATTGCGAATCGCCAAATATTAAAAGGTTTTCTCAGGTTAAACTGAGATAAAATATAAATAACAATCGCAGGTGTTAGATGCTCTTCTTACGGATGATAATGTTTAAACAATAATTACCATAGATCTAAATGTAAAAGTTAAGTAATATAATTTAGTTTTGACATACATGCAAATAAAAAGGATGATATCACAACACGTTAAGTTTGTATTAAATATAAAACTCTTCAACGATTTTCTTTATTAATCTCCTTTGCTTTTCGCCTTGGACTTGCTACGGAGTTAAATTAATTGTCCTATAAAAAATATTTTTTTTTAAAGTATAATAACGCAGGTTTACTTTAAGGCTGTTGGCAGGCTAAATGTTGTAGAAACTCTAGTTTGGCACACTGTTAGCAATAGGTTGCCGACCCCTGGTGTAGTGGGCGGAACTAGCTGTTCCACGACTGATTATCCGCGCATTTCGGGGCGGGAAGTCAGTATGGGATCAGTGAAGTTGCCGATAACATGCGACATATACAACGCCGAAAGGCCCACATGGTTGACATGGGGTTCAAAAGAACTCCAAGCGCCTCCTAATAGAAAAAACAAAACATCAACAATCAGGTCTGAATAATTTAACTTATGCCGGTTTGCGCTCCATTTCCTGGCAAAGAAACAAGTGAAGGAAAAAGTGTTTTGTTTTGGTAGGCATGAAAGTCTTGCCTCCCTGAGGGTTGATCTATTTTCTAATTTAGCTTTTCAATTCTATTTGGAAAGAGATGAAAATATAGCGTTGAAAGCTGACATAGTTTGATAATTAAGTGTTTGAGTGTCATCGGTGACATTTTAAATGCATAGATCTTAGATATACAATACCAAGCTTGCAGAATAATTTATTTCATATGGCCGTGCGTACCGAAGGTCCTGGGGCAAAGTAAAAGCGGCTGTGCATAGTGCTGGCCACACAATCACCAAGTAAGCCGTGGCTATAAAAACCGGCGAACGCTGCTTCACAGAACCTGTGGGTAAATTTGGTCCAACGGGTACTTTTTAATAGTTGAACGTTACAAAGGATAGTTACAGATGCATTTATAGTGGTGCAAAACTATGGGGAAAGGGGCAGGGGCGAGTGGCAGAGAGTTAGTCAACTTAGTCATTTCAAAGTTTAGAAAACTGGTTTTAACGTCTGGTACAGAATGGTGTCTATATAAATGTTATCATGTATTAAAGTATTTAAAAATTCCGCAACTGGAGGCTGTCTAGTTGAATGTTATCATGTATTAAAGTATCAAATAGAGCCAAGCTTGGCGGATGTCGTGTTGATTGTTATACTGTATAAGCAGTGACGCTAAATTTAAATCACAAAAGCGGTCAACTTGAGTTAGAATACCACATTCGGCCTGTGGGAACCGTCTTGTCAATACACCCGGTACTGTATGGCGTCCGATCCTTGTGAGACTAGGAGCTTGCTCAGCTTTCTCCTTATCCCTGGACATGATCGACTGACACGCCTTTCCGGGCAAAGTCAGTACGTGTTCAGTTATGTTTCGACCATGTTAGAATAATAAAAAAAACACTCAATGGCTATTCACAAACAGGCGGAGCGAATCACACAACCAGAAGGGGCGAGGGTCTCGAATGAGAACTCCGCGCACCTCCTCTAAAAATAATAATAATATTAACGTGGCGAATTAATTTGTAGATAAAACATATTACTGACACAAATGACACTGTTTCTATTCTAATAAAAGTTTAATAATGACAAAAATTAACATTAAATGACTATTTATATAGCGCATTCTGAGTGCTCTTTTATATAACAACATTTCAGTGCCACACATTTTTAAGTGTCAACAATATATTGTGACCATTAATAGGAAACTTCTTATCTTATATATACACTCGCCCGTTCTATGAAGTAGATTATTGCGTCCTACGCTCATCCGTGGTCCAAGTCTAGTCTTGCATCTTTAATAATGTTTTAAGTGATGTTAAGTTACTGGTTTTCCTGGTTTGTTCAGGCAAACCATTCCGTGCCCAAATGCCACTCGGGAAGAAATAGTACTTATATGCATTTCTTCTCGAAACTGAATACCATTATAAAATCATTCCTGCAGTTGTAAAAGATGTTTCAGTGAATATCTTCTAAAGTAACACACACAGTGGTCACACAAATGTCGAGTAAGAAAATAATAAAGGAAAATGTTTTTATGTTTTATTTGCATGGAAGCCTTAGCCCCCAGAACAATGATCCCTTTCCTCTTTTAGTTATTTAATTTTGTAAGCGATGAAAACTTAGACGCAAATTAAAACCTTAAATAGTTTGATAATTGTAAACAATGTCTTGGATGATATTTCAGGATATCCTGGTTGTAGCCTACTGGGACCAAGAGTACTAATTAATATCGTTTTGTGTGGAAAAAAAGCGATCGTTTCAAAGAAGAGTGACCGATGGACTTGAGTATAGTTTAGAAATATCGGGCCCGACAGTCTTGCTGCAATAATGTTCTAGTTGACCGATCTCCTCCAAGTTTGCCTGGGTCTGCCTACTTTCCTTTTGCCCTGGGGATTCCAGTCAAGTGCATGTAGCAAGACAAGCACTTGACTGGAATCCCCAGGGCAAAAGGAAAGTAGGCAGACCCAGGCAAACTTGGAGGAGATCGGTCGTAGGTGAGGCAAAGGCTGTTGGCCTCACATGGACACAAATAAAGGGAGCCTCCCAAGACCGAGACCGATGGAAAAGTGTAGTTGCGGCCCTTTGCTCCTATGGGGATATACAGGATTAAGTCAAAGTCGGATTGCCATTGCATAGTTTAGAAATGTAAATGTAATCTTATGTAAAACATCTAATTTCATAAATACTACGTGCACAGGCTGCCTTTTACTTTTCTTCGCTAATTGTAGTTTTTAATATGACTTGATTGAGAAAATGAACTTTGTTATTAGCCGACTAAATTGTGATTATTAATTTTAAAGCTAAATGAAAATAATAATAATAATAAAAAAATGCGTACACTGTGAAAGGCAACTTTAACATTTTCTTATACAATCATGTTATACGGTTGGATAGAAAAGGATTAGGGTTAGAGATAAACTGCAATTTATCTTTACATGTTTTGTTGTGATTTGCCTTTTACACAATACTAATGAAAGTTTTACATAAAAATTAAATGTTTACTATTCTTACACATTTATTTTTGCAATAGTCTAAGTTTGCAATAGTCTATACCAAATTTTTACCTAAACATTTCTTGAAATATAAATTTAAATTTTGTTATCTCTGGTATCAAAGTTTATAGATATTATTATTTTTATTTTAACACAAGGGAAGTAATAAGCTTTGTTATATTTATATTGATATGTTTTTTACATCTTCTTTAAGTTATACATTTTTGAATTGCATACATATTAAAACTAAAACGTAAGCAACTCCTCATATTTAAAAAAAAATTTGTTTCAAATCAAAACACAATTAAAAATGATTTTACTATTTATATGTAAACCATGAAACATCTTTATGACTACGTAATGGCGAATTTCCAAAAGCGTTAGCGCTCGCTTAACTCTTATGCGATATTTTATAACTTATATTGAAAAGGATTCTTTTTGGACAGCCTTCTAGTAAAGGCTTGTGTTTATAACGAATGTGGCATAATATGGCTTATCCGTCTCGCAAGAAAATGGATGCGCCCTTAGGATTGTACGATTTTAAAGAAGGACAGCGCTTGCTGTGGCTGAACAGCCCGATCCGCAAATGACAGTCCTTTGAGCATCCCTCGCATTTGAACAGTGAGGGCGGCTGTGTAGAGGATGCTTTTGCCTTCCCTTTTCTGCCTTCTGTCAATGTGAGCCCTGGCCCTTTTTGCTTCCAGTGAGGTTATCCCATTGTAGACAGCCTGTCGCCAGACTCCACGGGCAGTTGCAATGTGAATGCAATGTGGCATATATCATATAGTAACCCAGTACATTGACAACTAAAGCTAATATTGCTGGGTAGCTACAAGTAGAATTAATATCTAGATAGCATTAAAGGGGTGACCATACAAGTTAAGTTTAAGACAACCAGAATAGAAGTCACTTTATTATAAATATATGAAGATTGTAGTGAAATGTGTGCTTGTTATAAACATATGAAGATTGTAGTGAAATGTGTGCTTGTTGTAAATATATGAAGATTATAGTGAAATGTGTGCTTGTTATAAATGTATAAAGATTGTAGTGAAATATGTGTTTGTTAGTTTGTTGTAATGTTTTTAAAATGTTAAGAGTTGATCTTGAGGTAGACGGAATCTGAATTTTAAAAAAAGCGTCTTCTAGAAATAGTTTAAAGACCTTTGTCTTAAATTAATGTTTTTGTGCCTTCACCAGGGCCGGATTTAGATGAAAAGAGGCCCTAGGATATTCCACTTATGAGGCCTTTTCACCTCCGATTTTTAAGTTTGTAAATTACATGAGAGATAATAAAATACATCATAACTGTGATATATATCAATATGTTAAATAAAACATGTTGTAATCGGTAATAACTTTTATGAAAAATGTGGCACGGATAATAAATTTAAAAAGTCGAAAACACTTATTTGGACATTTATTATAGCACCATGTATAGTACTTGTAACAATAACTAATCAAACATAACACAGAACATTTACAAAGAAACAAAATTCAAATAATGAAAATATTTGACAAAGAAAATAAAATACGCAATAAAAATAATTATCCTATTCTCTATCAAATTAAATGAAATATATTAAATACATTGAAGATTAAACCAAATTCAATTCAGATAAATTTATTTCATAATAATTCGTTTTTAAAGTTTAAGTATGAATTATTATGAATTTTATTTTAAGTCTTAAACTAAACCAAAAATGGAACTTTATTCAAACAAAATCTAGATCACACAAAAAAAAAATATCAAATTGTATATTATCATATATTAAATTTTATGCTAATAGTTATCTTTTTTAAGAACTGATTCAATCCAAGTATACATTTAAAACGAAATATAGAGTAGAAGAATTTCTTTCTAAACTTTTTCACACAGAATCCTTCTATAAGTTCATCAAAATCTATTTTTCTGAAGGTCTCATTTTCGATGCACAAAAAACTCTTAATTGATTTTTCATATTTTTAAGTCTTGTAAATGACCTTTCTCCGGTACAATTAGTGACTATTAAACTGAGAAACAGTCGTAAGATTGATTCCACATTGGGGAAGACCACTTGAATATTTTCTTTGAATATTATTTGATACAAGTCTGTATGCGACAATGTGGAATTTTTTGAAGGCTTATGAGTTTGTCTCACATGTGTGTGGAAATGAAATAATTCTTCAGTAATATTTTGGTTGCCATCTTCTGGGTATTCTTGCATTAACAGCTCAACACCTCTTTAAAGTTCTACCTTTGATAATGTAAGATCGGCAAGAAAGGAAAATATTTTCACTTCATCATAATAAACAGACCCTCTTCTTCCTAAATTTGATTCGAGTGCATCTAATATAGGAATAAATGATTTAATCCTAAATGTATCCCTTGAAGAGAGTTCGTAAGGCATCATCAGGGTCAGATGAATTTTTATAATTCCCCTGCCTTTTACTTCTTATTATCCTTATGGCAGTTCCATATTCAGTATTTGGCAACGTGTTGTTTGCTTGTTCCTTAAAATCTTCCCTAATTTCACGTAAAATATCCAAAAAGAAACCTGTATAATTTATGCACAACTACTAAGTAAAATATTAGGGCTTTGAAGAATTTTATTTACTCTAGAAAAATGTTTCAGTATTCGATTCCAGAAATGGAGCAAAAACAGGAATTCAAATTCTTCCATCTTATCTAAAAGATGGTTGGCCTTAATCTAGTATCACCCTGGGTGATATCATTGTAATTTTCTAAAATATCTTCTGTAGCTTTTGAGTGTGCCTCCCACCTAGTGTCTGATAAATATTTAGGCACTTTAGAATGAGGTTTCAAATATGATTTCAGAACCTTATTGAACTTTATTTCTCATTATTCTCGGTTTAGTATTTTAGTGTTCACTGTTTTTATAAAAGAGTAATTTTAATTTTGCTAACTATTTGAATATAGGCCCCTCTGGATCTTGAGGCCCCTCTTGATCTTGAGGCCCTAGGCTGAAGCCTTGATAGCCTATAGGAAATTCCGGCCCTGGCCTTCACCACCCAAACAATGGGACGCGCTAACCTGGCGACAGCGCACTCTGCTAGCGTACTAGAAATGTCCCAGGTTCGAATCCTTGCAAAGTCTAGGATTTTTTTTCCCGGGTCTCGAGGATTCCTTGAGTCCATGCATCTCTGATAGGTACCGGACATAAGTAGCCACGGCTGGGCATTGTGCTGGTGACCTCGAAATTGGTGAACTCTATTTCGCGGGTCCTCTGGATCGCGTTGGTCCTACGGGGATACCTTTACCCACCCCCAACATCTACAACTGATTAGTGAACATAGAGCGTACAGAGCATGCTAAATGCCAAAGAATGTACAGATACTTTTTATATTTCTAAAGTAACCTCGTTATAAAAAGCATTTAGAAAACCTGGCGATGAAAGAAAGAAAAACGGTTTTGAAAACGCTGGTTTTAATACAAAATGTAGATCTAAAGAAATATTAAGACCTACACTTTTTTTTTAAAGCGTCAAAAACGAATGTTGTGATTAAAATTTGGAAACATCTTAACATTAAGAAAAGCATTCTTGGTGAGTTGTTACCGATGAATATCGTCAAAAGCAACAGGAAAATGTCTTGTAAGAATATTAGACCATAGACCAGGGCTCGGGAAACTTTTTGTCTTAGAGCGCCATAAATACCACATATTTTGAAAAGTAATTCTGTGAGAGCCATACATTATGTATAAAACTACAAATTCAATTAAATGTGTGCATTTTGCGTAATTTCAACACTAAAAGTACAATAATTATGTCTCTGAATTCTTCTGATGCTGAGCTGCAGTAGACTTTAGCTCATTTGTAGAATGAAATATTGATATGCAATTAATATGTAGATCAAAAAGTCTTAAAATACATTTTTGTAATAATCGAACATTTTTCTGCGAGCCAGATGCCGCCATCAAAAGAGCCACATCTGGCTCGCGAGCCATGGGTTCCCGACCCCTGCCATAGACTATAATATACATGGACCGCTTGCTTTAGTATTTCTGCTATATGATGATGACTCGAAACACTGATTTTCTGAATTCCCGATTCTAAATTAAGTAGTTGCAATAAAGTAGTTTCTATACTAGTTCCGTTTTATTTAATCGCTATGATTTTCTGAAGTAAAATTAAAATCGCAAGTTGTATACAGCGGAAACATTTAGGCAAACGTAGGAGCTGTAGAAATAATTGAAGACAGAGTTATTGGGTGCACACGGAAAAATAACATATAAGCTCTAAAAATATAGAAAGCGGTCTATCTTATTACAGTCTTTCATTAAAATATCTAAATGTCTCGGTTCCACGGATGCACAAGCAGCGCTTCTAGCATGACTTCAATCTGTAGTTTGGAGCTTTAGCATTCAATGGACATACTTTTTTTTTATTAATTTATTAATAACAAAAATGTTTTTATACATACATGGATTTCAATTTATTTTGAAATAATTTTTTTATTGTAATTTATTTGTACATTTGTATCAAATTAAATTATTACAATTTTGACCTATAGTTAAACTTAAAATGTACAATGGTGTAACTATTATTTCCATAATAAACTTTGTTAGAAAAGGATCTGTTAAAATCGGCATACGGGATTTTCAGATATAGCTGTGATCTAATAAAATCAGCATACTTGATTTTCAAATATCGATGTGATCTAATAAAATCAGCATACTTGATTTTCAAATATCGATGTGATCTAATAAAATCAGCATACTTGATTTTCAAATATCGATGTGATCTAATAAAATCAGCATACTTGATTTTCAAATATCGCTGTGATCTAATAAAATCAGCATACTTGATTTTCAAATATCGCTGTGATCTAATAAAATCAGCACACTTGATTTTCCAATATCGCTGTGATCTAATAAAATCAGCATACTTGATTTTCAAATATCGCTGTGATCTAATAAAATCAGCATACTTGATTTTCAAATATCGCTGTGATCTAATAAAATCAGCATACTTGATTTTCAAATATCGCTGTGATCTAATAAAATCAGCATACTTGATTTTCAAATATCGCTGTGATCTAATAAAATCAGCACACTTGATTTTCCAATATCGCTGTGATCTAATAAAATCAGCTTACTTGATTTTCAAATATCGCTGTGATCTAATAAAATCAGCATACTTGATTTTCAAATATCGCTGTGATCTAATAAAATCAGCATACTTGATTTTCAAATATCGCTGTGATCTAATAAAATCAGCACACTTGATTTTCCAATATCGCTGTGATCTAATAAAATCAGCTTACTTGATTTTCAAATATCGCTGTGATCTAATAAAATCAGCATACTTGATTTTCAAATATCGCTGTGATCTAATAAAATCAGCATACTTGATTTTCAAATATCGCTGTGATCTAATAAAATCAGCATACTTGATTTTCAAATATCGATGTGATCTAATAAAATCAGCAAACGGAATTTGTACAATATCGCTGTGCAGTTTGTTGTTTTGTCTTTATTATCTGATATGAGTGCAATGTGTAGGGTACGCACACTGAGCATAGTATACTTTGTTCTAGTGCTATTCTCGCTAGTGTCTTTTTGATACACACAATTAATTATGTATCTATGTTGAGAGAATAAGGCGACTAGCTTAGTCTATTTATTAAAACCAGGGCCGGTTTAACCACTTGGCTAACTAGGTGTCAAATCGATGGGACAGCACTTAAAGCTACGTAGGCCTAAATAGAGAAAATAATATTTTGTTAAATTGCCGTCCTGTTATAGTCTTCCATACTAAACACTTCGTTATATATGACAAAATGGTGTTCCGTATACATGTTCTTGTCGTGTCAAGATTGATGGGAGATGTACTAAACACTTCGTTATATATGACAAAATGGTGTTCCGTATATATGTTCTTGTCGTGTCAAGATTGATGGGAGATGTACTAAACACTTCGTTATACATGACAAAATGGTGTTCCGTATATATGTTCTTGTCGTGTCAAGATTGATGGGAGATGTACTAAACACTTCGTTATATATGACAAAATGGTGTTCCGTATATATGTTCTTGTCGTGTCAAGATTGATGGGAGATGTACTAAACACTTCGTTATACATGACAAAATGGTGTTCCGTATATATGTTCTTGTCGTGTCAAGATTGATGGGAGATGTACTAAACACTTCGTTATACATGACAAAATGGTGTTCCATAGATAGGCCTACGTTCTTGTCGTGTCAAGATAGTTGGTAGAGGTATCCGAAAATCATATTTGGCACTGACATCTCAAATAGCTTCGGCCCTGCTTAAAACTTAAAAGTTCGCTTCCGCTGGCGAAAAAGCCAAAGTTGACAGATTATTTTATTGCTTTTGCATTCATTTTATCATACCTTAAAATTGTCTTATATCAAATTATTTGTTTATTTATTATACTATTAATTTAGGGCTTTTTAAAAATTTTAATCCTATTTTGTTGATTTGGCAACCCTGGCTACGCTAATGTTTATTATTCAATTAGTTGAAACTATAAGTTCATGTTCACTGTATTACGTGACACAATTCCTTCGAACAGAAACCAACAGTTATTTCGTTCTCGTAATTACTGTCCGTGTATTCAACACCACTGACCATCAACGAAGTAAGTAATGGGCTTACCTAATCAGCTATGAGATGTTGTTTCAGCAAGCACTAGTGGTCATCCAACACTTTCATGTCCGCCGAGTTATAATTTATTTATTAATACCTGAACAAGTCAGTTATTTATATTGTCCATTATGTTTATTTTAGATGACGTACTAATCTGTATTAAGAATGTTATTCTTGTATTTTGACTCCGAGCCCCCTCTAATAAATATGAATTCCAGCTCAATTGTGCTGTTGTTTCAATATTCAATATATTTATTAACAGTTCATCTTATGACAGAATTAGTAAGTTAGTTGATGTTTATCTCATTAAAATAGTATGAGTTGAATTACTGTTGTTATTATGGTGGTTGTTATAGTCTAGAGAATGCCCTGGGTTTTATCCTTTTGAAATCTGCTATGCAACAATAGTGTATAAATTACTTGAAAATATCAGACCATCCACCACTGAAGTAAATCCTCCCTGTAAGGTTATCACAACACAATAACTCCAACGTGAATGAGAGAATAACTCTATCAAACATTAATAATAATTTATTGGGTGATTTACAAGGGGAGTTCCAATTATAGAATGCATAATGGTGGGTCATCAAGTGTGTAGTTAAAAAGAATACTTTCCTGTTAGACTATGCCAATAACACAATAGTTAAGCGTGGCAGTCCTACACAGTATTTTACATCCAACATGATGAAAAAACAATTACACAGTATTAAACATTATCATTGTTATCCAGGCCAACTCACATTATCATTGGTATCCAGGCTAACAAACATTATCCATGTTATCCAGGCTAACTCAGAACAAAGAAGGAACGATATCTATCGGGCAAGACTGAATTGAAGCAACATGCTCTCACTAAGCAAGTTAAATTCCGAGAGACATGCTTTCACTAAGCAAGCGAAATTAGGAGAGAACGCCTTAAACAAGTGCGCGATCTTTTATAGACTTTCATGTCAACAATGTGGGCTAACTATGCCTTATAATCGGAATTACTTTAGAAGTCACTAGAACTGCTTACGTCACTAAGGTTTAATGAAGAAATATTCTAACTTCCAATAGTAATCGAATACATCAGACAACGGTATCAAAATTGTCCCTAACGCTATGTTAAGCTATTTGTCAAGCCTCGTTCCAATTATTAATAATTATTATCCTCCCTCAGTTGATTCGCGTTTCGATTTTATTTATTAATAAGAAATCTACGTGAATTATAATTATTGGAAACTCTGTTTCGTAACAACTGTAAATAAATTAAATGCGTTTAAATTACTATTTCCAGCAACTGTGATCAAAAAAGGGAAACAAAATAGTTAATTGTGATTACTCTCCCTTTGTCTAGGTTCAACAAGAATGTACGCAATGCCATGGGACTCAACAGTGTCAGCAAGATTGATAAAGTGGCTAGAGTTCTCTTCCCTGCGGCCTTTTCGGGACTGAACATCGTCTATTGGATGTCTTATTGGTCATGAAGCCATTCATTCTTCCAGATCCCATTAACGGATAAAGCCATTTATTTCTCTACCAAGTGTTACTACCTTGTCAAGTTTGAGGCTAAATGTTTCAAGATGGTTACTTGGCCGTTTGCCAGACCTGTTTATAATTAAACCTATAAATAGTGTGTGAACTAAAGTGAATAAACAGACGTCCCCTCAACCCTGGTATGTGACTGAGTAGAAAGTTGTCAGTTATATCTTACATTTTGATAATTTGAATATTATAGCTCGTAAAATTGTACAATAGTTCTATTTAAAAAAAAAGGGATGGGAGAAAGATACATTTCCTAGGCTTTATTTGAGTGTGTAGGCGTGTGTGTGTGTCGCTATGATTGTACATGTGATACAAGTGTCTGTGTGTGTCCTTTTCATGTATGCATGCCCGAGTGTCGCCAAAAAGCCAATCGGTAGACGATTAACTTTATCAGCATCGAGACCATTACAAATTTATTAGCTCGGATTTTCCCCGATTGCCGGGTAACGACGCGGTACCAGGCCACGAAAATAAAATGACCGAGTCGCAAAAAGAATACACAAATTTTGCAAAAACTCATGTAAGCTTTTTTTTTATATATTACTTCTAGGCTTCTATATGTATTTAAATGTTGATGAACGAAATAGAAGTATTGAAGTATAAAAAGAACTGGGTCACGTAAAAGATCAGTTTGGAAAACGGTGTATTAGTTCATTCATGCCGGAATATATTTTCCTATTGCTTTATATATGTTCTGCAAGTAAGTGGCCACTTTGAACAGAGCCCCAGATCGCTGACATAAGTCAGCGTGGGCTTAGGGCCCATAATATCAGCCTAAACTATTTTTTGCAACCTCAAACCGGAAGCGCATGAAGACTCTGTGACTTCTGGTGACCTACTGCTCGGCCCGGTGTACTTAGCTACTGCTGTGTATACGGGCGGTGGGCATTTATGTTACCACACAATTTACAGCCATAGCAACTGGTCAAGTGTAGTTTTTAAAGGTTCTTAATTCTTCTACACACCTAGCAGTTTGCAGCTACTGTTAGTGCTGGGCCCTTTTGAGTTATCTTCTTCCAGTGTTTAGGCCTATGTTTAGAAGACTTCATATACAGCCTTGCACGCAGTTACTAATACTAATAAGAAACAATCAGTTTTAGCATATTCTGGAAAGTCGCAAAATGTTGACAATGTTTTTTGGCCTCATTTCTTTTGTTAGCAGCACCAGATGTAATCTAGGCTGTTGTGCGAACCGAACTATTGTGCTACGAAAAAAATAATAATCGTGTTTTTACAAGAAAAGAGCAGGTTGACTTTTAAGCTGTTAGCACGTTGAATGAATTAGAAATCCTACTTTGGCACAATATTGTCCAAAGATTGCCGACCCCTGCGCTAAAGTGTTGACCACCACCCCCTCCCCTCAACATAAAAGCCGCAGTGCTGCTACTATAAAATAATTTACAGATGCTAAGTTGGCAACGCAGCAAGAATCGGTGGGGGAGGGGGGGGTGTTTTTAGTTTACTGCCAAATTTATCACTTTTTTATAACAAGTAATTACTGGAAATTATGCAAGTGCAGCAAGTTTGAATATTATATAGTAAAGTTGTTTAGCATAGGGCACGCACTATTGGAAGAAACACACAATACTTAACACAATTTCATTATTAGTGGATATATCAATATTGCTTAATTTAAATTGGATGCTAATAATTATAGTGTAGGCTATGTGATCATCCAACGCAATTTTACATGGATTGTGCCCCTTTAATATAGTTTCTGTTTCAAATGTATTATTTATTATTGTACATTAATGAAATGTTTGAACACAGTTTAAAATTATTTCTTTCTATAGATCTAATGCAATGTATTCCCACCAGACATTATTTTATACAATTGTTCGGATGACTATATTCTGTTGACTAATTTGGTCCACCTGAAGTTGACAGATGATCAACTTTTAGTCAAATATCCCTCCTGTCAGACCAATTTCATCTATGGGGCCTGTGAAGCACCGTTCACAACTTTCCTTGCCCACGGCACACAAGGGGGATTGTGTGGCCAGCTCTATTCCTAGCCTTTTTCACTTTGCCCGAACTAATGACAGAGGTCAATCAGAGCTGGGTAAACTCAGGGATACTCTACAGACCCGGAAACCAATCCTAGCTTTCACCAAGATTTGAACATTCTGATTCAGTAGGCTAGATTAGAAGAACACGCCATGCCCCATAATTTTTACATAACTAGAAAAATATATATTAACGGGATTTCACATAAATAGAACAAATTATGATAACAATAAAATTCTTAACTATTACAAGCTATTCTACTTTCACTTGGGTTCAAACAAAAATTATTTTTCATAATTTTTTTTTCAGAAAGCAATAAAAAAAAAAATATATATAGGTCTGTATATATGATCTCTTTGTTTTAAAATGTGTTTTTTTCCAAATGTAGATTCTAAACGTTTTGATCTATTCAATAAATTTTGTAAATAAAGAAAACATTTTAAGAAATTGATAATGTAATATTTAATTTGTCATGTATAAATGTATGAAGCAAATGTTTAACAACAACATAAGAAGATATAATAAAATGTTTGTATGTATTTAAATATGTAATAATTAGTCTTCAGAGATAATTACAGACAAGTTGGGAGGTAACAATACATTTGGCTATATATAGCATAGTCATATTTTGCAGTTATATCACAATGTTAGATGTTTGTATAGTTGATATGATTCAAGTCTATGATAGAACGGAAAAACTAAACCATTCTGATTATACAGTGATTATGATAAGCAAGTAAATTATCAATGTATCAATCTGTAAACGAACAAAAAAACTTAAAAGAATAACAAATTTGTGATAGAATGATGAGCATTTGTTTAATAATGAACAATTGTCTGTTCATATGTTAGTGAGAAAAAGTGAAAACTTGAGTATGTTTGTGAAATCATACGTTCATTCTTTCTCTCAAAATGTAACATCAATTTAATCAAATATACCATGCATTGGCCACCTGTTGTGTCACTAGTTTCATTTGCATCAACAACAATGTAATCAAAGGTTAAAATTTTTATATTTCAATATATTATTCAAGTCCAAACCTTTCTTCAATGCATTTTCTTGAAATTGAAATTAGTTATGGTAAGACAAATACAAGAACTCACTATTGACAAGGGAAGACAAATACAAGAACTCACTATTGACAGTGGGCAGACAAATACAAGAACTCACTATTGACAGTGGGAAGACAAATACAAGAACTCACTATTGACAGTGGGCAGACAAATACAAGAACTCACTATTGACAGTGGGAAGACAAATACAAGAACTCACTATTGACAGTGGGAAGACAAATACAAGAACTCACTATTGACAGTGGGCAGACAAATACAAGAACTCACTATTGACAGTGGGAAGACAAATACAAGAACTCACTATTGACAGTGGGCAGACAAATACAAGAACTCACTATTGACAGTGGGCAGACAAATACAAGAACTCACTATTGACAGTGGGCAGACATACAAGAACTCACTATTGACAGTGGGCAGACAATTACAATAACTCACTATTGACAGTGGGCAGACAAATACAATAACTCACTATTGACAGTGGGCAGACAAATACAAGAACTCACTATTGACAGTGGGCAGACAAATACAATAACTCACTATTGACAGTGGGCAGACAAATACAATAACTCACTATTGACAGTGGGCAGACATACAAGAACTCACTATTGACAGTGGGCAGACAAATACAATAACTCACTATTGACAGTGGGCAGACAAATACAAGAACTCACTATTGACAGTGGGCAGACAAATACAATAACTCACTATTGACAGTGGGCAGACAAATACAAGAACTCACTATTGACAGTGGGCAGACAAATACAATAACTCACTATTGACAGTGGGCAGACAAATACAAGAACTCACTATTGACAGTGGGCAGACAAATACAAGAACTCACTATTGACAGTGGGCAGACATACAAGAACTCACTATTGACAGTGGGCAGACAAATACAAGAACTCACTATTGACAGTGGGCAGACAAATACAAGAACTCACTATTGACAGTGGGCAGACAAATACAATAACTCACTATTGACAGTGGGCAGACAAATACAAGAACTCACTATTGACAGTGGGCAGACAAATACAAGAACTCACTATTGACAGTGGGCAGACATACAAGAACTCACTATTGACAGTGGGCAGACAAATACAAGAACTCACTATTGACAGTGGGCAGACAAATACAAGAACTCACTATTGACAGTGGGCAGACAAATACAAGAACTCACTATTGACAGTGGGCAGACAAATACAAGAACTCACTATTGACAGTGGGCTTTTCTTTTTTTGTTTATCATATCCTAAAAATGACCCCTTTTGACCAAATAGATCCATAGGACCAGCGAAGCAGCGCTCACCAGTTTCTGTGGCCTCTGTATGAAAGGAGATTGTGTGGTTAGCACAATGCCCAGCCGCCTTTTCTTTACTCCATCTAATGTCAAGTACCAAACAGGGCTGGGTAGACTCAGAGACACCCTCCAAATATGGGAATCAATGAAGGCCTTCACCAGGATTCAAACCCAGCATTTCTGGCTTCTGTTTGACCTATATCTAGTTTTATA
The DNA here is from genome assembly GCA_949126835.1 of Anisus vortex. Classification (NCBI taxonomy): domain Eukaryota; kingdom Metazoa; phylum Mollusca; class Gastropoda; family Planorbidae; genus Anisus; species Anisus vortex. The sequence continues at coordinate 26,026,362 of OX421502.1, read as the reverse complement.
AAAAGAGTAATACATTTTCAAGCTGGATAACTAATGGAAGGAAAATAGCCAGGGCTTCTATAGTTACTGGAAAGTACAACATAAAAAAAAACTACATCAGAAAGCAAGCAGAATAAGCTAGGTCAGTGAAATTTGCAAATGTATCACAATTACATAGGACAGGGCAGTGAGAAGTGGAAAGCCAACACAATTAGCTAGGTCAGTGAGAAGTGGAAAGCCAACACAATTAGCTAGGTCAGTGAGAAGTGGAAAGCCAACACAATTAGCTAGGTCAGTGAGAAGTGGAAAGCCAACATTAGTCAGAGCAATGAGATTTGGAAATACAGCACACTTAACCAGGACAAAGAGATGTTGAAACCGACAAGGTCAACACAGTTCACACCCTTGTACTCTTCTACCTTCCTAGGCCAGGCTATTGTAACATTTAGCTTTGTTTCAATTCCCAAGCAAACAAATAAGATCATAAAAAGATTTCACACATAAATTGAGTTTCCCATATCACTAAAACTTCTTCACCTCAATAAAAATGCTAAGTAAGACTTCAAACTAAAAATTAAAATGGCAAAATATAAAGTAGAACAATTATAACAACAGAACTCAAGTTACAGTTAAATGTATTTTTTTAAGAGGCCAATATATTTACAGATCTCTAACAACTGACTGAAACTAAACAATTCTTTACGTTCTTTATTTACTTTTGTTTTATTTCTTTGTTTTAGTAAATTTTACTTTGATACTATACTAAAAAAAACAAGATATCATTCAAACGTTAATTTACTGGATTATCATTCATATTTCTTGTAACAACCTGGTTTTTAATAAGACATAATATTTTCATACATTTGAAATGTTCATTAAAATATAAAAAAGGTTTGAGATCAAGACAATATTCCATATATATAACATTACTCAAACATCAAGCGATTGAAAAGGAAATACAAGCCTCAAGGTTTCATTAGCTTTCAACTATCAAGCTCTTTACAAAATTGTCACTAGTGTCTTATAAGTTCATTCTTTTATAGAGGTTACAGACATTCGTTTTAGAAAAAAGTTTATTACATCTATTGCCTCCTGCAAGATGGAAGGCGATGCGCGGTGGCAGGGAAGGAACGTGGATTGTCAAGTTAACAGTACTTTACTGTAAACAAAATAAGTAACGTATCCTGCATGACCAAATCGATCTATAGGCCGGTGAAGCAGCATTCACCAGTTTCTGTGGCCATTGCATACTAGAGGATTGTGTGTCCCAGGGCAATGCCCAGCTGCCTTTACTTTATCCCAAAAAAAGTCAGGTACCCATTAGATCTGGATAGACTCAGGGACACCCTACACCTGAGAACAAATCCTAGCCTCTACCAGCATTCAAACCCTTGACCGTCGGTACCCCAGCCGAACGCGATGCTACTCTGCCACCGTGACCTGCACATCGCAGTGAAGCTGTTCAATTACACTGTAGTTTTTATCAGTAATATTATGTTTAAAAACACAACACATTATACAATTGAACACTGATGAGGTAGATTAAAATATGATGGCTGCGGTGTGTAACTCATCGGAATGCTCTTATCTTATCTTATAAGTTTACAGACGTTCCTTCTAGGTAGAAGATTATTACGTCCACTAGGCCCAAAACTCCTGCAGGGCGACAGGGATCCATTGGTGGCAGGGATAGAACCCGCGACCTGTCAGTTGGTTTTTGGTTGACAGTCCGGTGAACTAACCGCTGGACCAGCCGGCTTCTATTGTAGACTCTATCTAATGTAAGGATTGTGAACTTAAATGAAAGACATGACTGGAATAACTCACACTGTTTAAAGTGGTTTTAAAGTGTATGTTATGACAAAAATAGAATTGAAAAATCTTTTTAGTATTAACTTATCACACATAGAAAAAATACTTATTTTGCTGCTCATTGCATGTACAATATTTTACATTGCATGTACAATATTTTAAACATTTTCTAAGACTTTTTTATAATATTTTCTTAGACTTACAGCAACAACACACACACAAAAAATGAACTGATATTTTAAACAAAACACTTAAAAACTGTAAATCATTTTAAAACAACAGATACATTTAAAACAAACAATCATAATGATCGTTGATGAGAAATACATTATTTTTATCATTCATGTACACATGTTTTATTACCACAGTCATTTCTTTTATAAATATGATTAATAAGATACAACTCGTAATGACATATATATATATATATAAAGTGGAATAAATTTGTAAAATGTATCAATAATTCTGTTTGTGTTAAGACATAAAACATCTCCTAACCCCCCCCCCCCCACACACACACTCCCAACCACTCAAGCTTCTAGCAAACTTCAAACACATCACAGAAACGCATTTTAATTCCTACAACTCATTTAAAAAAAAACAATCAGCAAAAGTTTGTTTAATACCGGTATCACTTTGAGAGAAGAAAAATGTTTATGAAATGAAATTCAGACCAATGTTCTTTTCCAACCCTAAAGAAAAACAAAGTCCACACATGGTGGAAGGTTTAAAGCCAAATGTTCAGAAGGTGATCATAATAAGGCAAGTGATGACCCAATGAATCAACAAAACACCATCAGTAGCCAAACTTACATAGAAAGGGCAGCAGCTCTAGTAGATTAACTTAATTTTAACATTTCTATTGGTATTACACCTCATCAAGGAAATTTTTTAAATAACTTTTCCACCAGCTTAGAAATAAATGAGGCCTTAATTTATAACTGGGGAAACCGTCCATCAAAATGAATGGGAATAAACAGTTTAAAAAAAACAACAGCATCAACTAAAATAGAAAATCAATCTTATAAGTAAAAGAAAAACATAAAGTATGTTTATTGAGAAGCAAACATAATACTTTAATACATAATAGCCGACTCCTAAATAATAGGCCTACATTTTTCTTGTATGATAAATGGTATGATAGTGTGCGTGAATGTCTATTGTGTTTGAGTACAAATGGTTCTTTAATATTGTTTTAGGTATGCTGAAAGACGGAATTTTTGTAATCAAGTCAATTTTCCATTTATTTGGATCAATAAAGCAATCTTATCTTATCTTAAATCTTTGTTAGAATATACAGCATGGAAATAATATCATCATCAGACATGCCTACCTCCACAAATCAAAATGAGGAACACCCAAGGTAAAAATGAGGAACATGGGACCAAAATGAGGAACATAAGCGCGGAGGAAGCATTTTCGAGCCAATATATACGCTAAATAATATTGTTAAAATACGTAAGAAAAATAGTCTCATTTACAGTGTATACACTGTATATTTAATATATATAAGATCTAGAATTCAATCTAAGTCAATATAGAGTTTATGAAAAGAAAATTATTGTGGAGGGGGGATTACATTTATCTATGTTTAAGTAGTTTAACTAAGGTTATAAACCTATTAAATAATTAAAAGGAAAAACAGTGGCTTTATGTGTAGCTATATGATTTAAAGCTATTACTCAATAATTACAATGCTGTGTTGTTTTTTTTTAAATAAACCTTTCAATCTACTAAGTCTAAGGCCTAGGACAAAAACTCAGAAAGTGGTTAAATTCAAATTAATCAGTATGTCTACCTAGCTAAGGCCTATCTATATTCTTAACTAATGACTAAGACTAAGGTCAATGTAGCCTAATTGAGTATCAACTTAAATGCTTGATATTGGTAAAACTAACTAAATATTTTTATAAAGTAAATTCATAAGCCTAGGCCTAGGACTAAGACACTAAAGGTCTATGCCACTTTACGCCTAAGCAAATTTATTACTATAGGCTTGAATAGGCCTAGCTAAATGTACTAGGCACTTACACTAGTAGGCCTACCGGTATCACTATGTCTGTTCTAATTTTATTACACCAACATCAGTTTTAGTTTTACTAGCCGACCGATTTAAAGCAGTAGGGAAAATATACTTTACTTTATTTTGAATTTTAATTTAGCAACTACTTTTATTAAGTTACTAGAAGGTAACATTTTGTTTTGGCTAGCAATGAATAGTTTAGTTTTCGTGTCCCTAAAATTATTTGACAAGTAGTCGGCAGTGCCGCGAAGCCCTAGCGCTTATGCACTCTCGACCAAAAATAAATTGGAAATACATTAAAACGGAAGTGACATGAAGAAAACAAAAGTTGGCAAACGCCTTTTGTTTATTTCGCGTTATTACTTTCCTAATTAAAATGTCGGCATTTTCGGAGACGCCGATTTTGCGGAACAAACTGGTCTGATGCGGAATTGCGGAATGGGGGGTGATTTTCGGCCATTTTACGGAACGGTTCCGGAAAATCCGGAACGGTAGGCATGTCTGCATCATCATTCTGATTGGCTGAAATTATTTAACTTGATAAAACTAATGGTCACATTCTAAATTAATATATGAAAAATCTAAATATTTTTATAGAATGCTCTGGGTTAGTTATATAAATAGTTTACAGTATAATTACTTTCAATTATCATTTACGTACAATATATAAATTCTCTATATAAATGACAGAGTAGTGCTGTTTTTCTAACTTATGCATAATTTCTATAGAACATTTCATGTATATTATGCATAATTTCTATAGAACATTCCATGTATATTGCTGCATAACTTCTAAACAAATTTAGCATTGAATATCAATTACATGGTTGTTCAGTAAACAGTGGATAAGAAACAGGTATTTAAAAATATAATACTCTAACACTGCTTTGGACAGATGGAAAGTTTAGCCCTGCTTAATTAATCAGTTTGCAGCTAAATGTAAAGGACTTTTTATAAAGGAGCATTGTGGCTCTATCAAATAATCAAAAGAAGTCCAAAGAAAACTTGAGTAGTGTCCCTTGCTCCAAAAAAAACAACAACTCAGGACAATAGAATGTACAAAAAAGAAAACATAAGTAGATCAAAACAAGGAACAAAAATTCACTGAATCAATATGATTTAAAACTCTTTTAAACTTGCTTCTTAGTTATTCAAGGCTAAAATTTCATTCTTACACACACACAAAAATAATGCATTAAAATCTAATTTTATAAACTATTCAATAAAGGGTCTGATGAATTCTTGTGTTAAAAACATAAAAGGGAATGACCCTAGGTTTGGCCACAGCGAATGTCCTTTTGCATAGCACAATTGTTCGGTTAGCCTTAATTACATCTGGTGCTGCCAACAAAAACAAAATAGAGCCCAAAATCTTTCCTTACAGTTACAGTTTCTGTACCTTAATAAACTAACTAGGATACCAAAAGCACATTGAAATATTATATTAGAGTGTAGAGTATCTTGATTTATCTGGACTTGTATTCTTAAGGTTCTATAAACCAAATATGAATACTTCTAGCCCTGTCTCAATTAAACAAACCCAGCTAATTGTCAACTTGTACTGAAAATGATGTTGTTTTTAAAAAAGAAAATTTGTATTAAATCCTAACATTTCTTTTAACTTTTAAAGATAATTTAGACATTGTGTTCTATTAACAGCAGCAGTTTAAATTTCCCAGTTCACACATTTTAACCTAAATAATATTATTAAACAGTTTTTTTTTTTTAAGCAATGGTTCCTGAGTTCCATGTGGTATAAACATTTAAGTTTCATCTATCATCACAATACAAACGTGTTTCCAAGTCAAAATAAAATGGCCACTAAGGGAGGTAACCATTATGTACTTAAAAATTTAGAAAAAAAATTTGTTGTAGTAAATTCAAGGAGGAGGTGAATGTATTCCTTCACGGGCAAGTGATTTTAAAATAAATGGGTTTCATGCTCACAAGTGTAAACAAATAGCAATATCTAATGGTCTTCTTATGCATGTTAATTTCAGGGATGTGACCAGAACGAAAGAAACAATTTTTCTGCACTTAAAGTTCATCTACATGATCTAAAGTTATATATATAATAATATATATAAAGATAGATAGAATAAATATAGCAATCTATGTACCTATGTAGGCCCTACTCATTGATTATTGTGTAAGTTTAAACATAAAAATAAAAACAAGAACTCTTAAAGCACTAGGCCTGTCTAAAACAGTAAAACATTAAAAGATGTTAATTTTGTAAAAAAAAATTTAGCGGCTGGAAAAAACAAAATTTGGTCTTAGGCCAAAAGACAAGGAAAAAAATGTACTATTTAACACAATCATTGACCGGATAATAGTTGAGAAATGTTGCATTCAGCAAAATAGATTTGCGTCTTTTATTCAACAAACTTAAAATACATACATTGCAACCATTCATTCAATCTTTTTCAGGTTAACTACATTTTTTAAAAGTTTTTTCAGAGTGCCATTAGTGAAAAAAAAATACACCATAAAATAATAGTTTCAGTATAAAAGTATGTTGGTGGTGTTGTTTTGTTTTTTTACATTGTGAAAATGTGACATTTTGACTGTACAACCGATTCAGCGGATCTGGAGATGCTCATGTCACCAGGGTGTAGAAAAAACATAATGCTCAAAACTTGTTTATCACAACTGCACCAAAGTATTTTGATCTGTTTTGAGCACAGGCAATCAACTTAAATGAATTGTGACTGTATTCTTTTGTGGTTTTTGTGATGGCTATTGAACCTTGTATTACATAATTGAAAATACCCGGCAGTTATTACTTAAGTGTTGATCCCATAATTCTAAAGCAGTCATGCATTTTTAATCTCATAAAAAGCTTAGCTTCCTAAAAATAATCATTAGATTTCTAATCATTTAAAAATTAAAAAGTTGTGCAGCAAAAAATTAATGAAATGTATGGCTATGTTTTGATCTTCAAATAATATTAGAAGTGAAATAAGGAACAAGTAATTTAGGTAAACTAATATCTTGCATGACCTCCCTTTCTAAACATTCATTTACTTCTAAAATTCAAGCCTGCCACAAGTATATTTCATATATTGTCAAACAAGATTGTAAAAGTGGCCATTCCTAAAATCCCCCTCGGCACAGGACAATTGAAACTCATCAAGGTCTAAGCTTTTGAGATAACGCAGATCTAGAGATGAGAGAAAAAGGAATTGCAAGAATAGAGCACTCCCCTAGTCCTCATGTCTCGTCTTCCTTGAAATCAAAGATGATGCCTGCCATCATTTCCCTCAGGAGTGGGTTCTCCAAAATGTTGGAGTACTTTTCGATCTTCAGGTTTTTCAAGAACTTTATGGAGTTCTCTGACATTGTCCTGGCCTCCGTCAGCCTGCTGATGATGTCCGCATACTTCAGGTTGGGGTTCTGGTGTCTCTGTGACAGGAGGTGCAGCAGGCATTTGATCAGGCACCAGTAGATTTCATGCGCCAGGCTTGACTCAACAGGTGGGAAGCGATCTGAGCATGAAGATAAAATAAGAATTAGATTTATGTTGCCAACTTTAAATTGTGAGTCAAGCCACAAGGAAGCTTGACAGGAGTCTTATTCTACAATCATTCAAAAATACCCAAGCTTTACACAAATTAACTAACCAATATTTGATGGGACAGGAATGGGTTAATTGTTTTAATTTGAACTGGTAGTGTGTAAAAGTGTAGAGGTTTTTGAATTTTTGGATTATTTTCAGTATCCTTAAAACTCATAGAAATAGGTCAATAGTTTTTTTTATAATAGAAACAACTTGATTGGAAATAATGACTACTTAGCGACAAAGATATTGATTTGAAAAAAAAAAAAATTTTTTTGTCACTCCTTTGTGAAATTTACACATTTTCAAAACCAAGTTCAACTTTATAGAGTGACGGGACTTCAGGCTCTTCAAATCGGATTTTTAAAAATTAAAATCTGTTACTATCACCATGACCATTGCATTACTATCTATTACTCTTTCGTTCCATTATTTCCTTTCTCTCAGCTTTTCTCTGTTTGCTTGGCAGTGCAAAATTATAAATTACTTGTTTATCTCTGTCCTATGTTCCAATTAAAACTTTAACAAAAAAATATATTTTGCTATTCAATTATTCATATAAATAATTCATAAAAATTCATTAAAAAATATTTTCAAAGACAGCTTGATTATTTAAAACAGAAGTCGGCAACCTACGGAACGCATGCCAGACTTGGCACTCAGATTGATTTTCAATGGCACGCTGAGGACCCCTGAAACAGACAATTCAAGTCTCTTCCACAAGAAAAGAGCAGGATGACTCAGGGTTCCCACAACTTTGGATTACAAAATTTCCATGACATTTCCAAAACTTTTCCATGATAATGTACAAAATTTCCAAGACCCACTTTTGAGTAAAAATCCCGAAATATACCAATGAAATCTATATATATAAAAAGTCAGTGTTTGCAAGTAAACCGATCCCCATTGGTCAATTTGAAAACACGTGAGTTTTGTGTCACTGATCTAGGCCTAGCCCTATATAGTGTCTAATAATTTTTCACAAGGGACATGTGACTTTACTAGCTAAGAGGTTAACGTATCGGGCTGCCATGCGGGCGACCCGGGTTCCATTCTCCAGTTAGTCTATACCTTTTTTTTCAATAATTTTTTTCAATTAACATTACTTTTAAAAACAAAAGACATTGTAAATCTACGGGCAATTTAGAGTAGGCCTACATAAAAATACTTGCCTATTTTGTTACCCGATTAGGGGGCCTAAAATATTTATTTTAAATTACTTTCCTAAACGTCTTCAGTAAAAAAAAATCATTTAATTATTATTAGATTTATAGCTTTCTTTTAATTGTAGTTTATACAATTTTTATCTGCACCTTATACAGTCTTGTTTTTTTTCCCAACCGGGCAACGCAGGGCAATTTAGCTTGTATTTAAAAAAAACTGTTTACAATATAAAAAAAATGAAGCTAAACAAGAAAACAAAAGAGAGTAGTAAAAAAAAACAATAATAATAATAAAATAGGGAAAAATAATAAGAGAGTTCATCACCAATAGAGCAGATTAATTCATTTCCAGCTTGATCTATTAGTAAATCAGATTGTGACAGACTATTAATAATGAAAACTTTATAATACTGTATTGATATGTAGCACAAGTTATGCATTTACAATTGGAAAGAAAATAACTAGTAGGCCTATTGTTTGTTATTAATGTAAATAGTTTAAAGTTTTAATTAATAGCAATCTGTGTATTTAACTTTACAGAATATCAATAATTATAAAGCTAAATACTGTAATAAAGGCTCTATAGCCTAGGCTTAGTACTAGTAATAGGCCCAAATAGTAGGATACTAGTAACTAACAGACCTACTAAAAATGTTAGTAACAGGCCTCTTCATATTTAGCCTATACCTTATAATGTATAGCCTATCCTTATATGGTCATAGGCCTATAGCTAACCTAATACTAGATAATAGTGAGCAACATGACAGGCTATGCACTGCTATGCCGCTATGGTATAACTATAGGCTATAGTATAGGCCTACGCATTTTTTAGAAAATATAAAAAATTTTCGGTAGTTATTTTGACCCACATTTTTTTTTCTTTAGTCCTAGTCCTAGTGCCCTAATAGACTATTCAACTTTTGTTTTTTAATAGTCAGTGGAAAAGTAAAAGAGTAAAAAGCGTTTATAATACAGATATGTAGACATCTAGACCTAGAGCTAAGAATGTGACGCTTTCCAAGAAAATATAATAGGTCTACTAGATGTCGCGGTCAGACACAATTGTATTTTAACAAATGTGATACCCGGTAATCATTAATATATCATAAGTATTCATAAGGCATGGCTGGCAATGCATCGGTAGGCCTAGAGATTCGTTGTTTTTGTTATTTATTTTATATCGGGTCGTTTTTGAAATCGCTACATTTTTTAAATGAAAATAGGTTGTAATCGGACTTTAGCGGCCACGTTTTAACACGAAAACGTTTAGTAACAACCAGCTTTGGCTATCAAATATCAGCGTAGGCGTAGTGCAAGTGCAAACCATGAAAGTGAAAGTAATCAACCCGCGATGCGCTTTCGTTAACGGAAGTACAAAAGAAAAAAAGAAAAATGGAATAATCTAAACGATCCACTTCTTGCATCGTGGATTTTTGTTTTTTATAGCGGTTAAAAAAATATTAAAACTTGTACTTATAATGTTCCGAAGATCGGATTTTCAAGTTTTTTGTTGGAATGGGTGGAATGAGGGGTAAAAATCTGTAAAACTCCGAGAAAATCAAAAGGGTTGACAGGTCTGTTAACTTATCTAGTCTAGCAGACACCAAACTGTGGGGGAAGGAGAGAAAGGGGGGAGTGACAAGCATAGGCTGGTACCATCTTCACCGGACTAAAAAAAGCGAGACAAGAGAGCTTCCCGTAATTTACACATGAGAGGTTTGCAAGAAAAGCGGAATTAGCGTACCGGGTATCTATAATTTAGAGATGCGCGTGTTGGAAAAAAAAAAAAATCTGGTTCAGCCAAATTTTGCAATAAAATTTCTAAATTCAAAAATTCCAAAACATTTCCATGATCTAGTTATCAAAATGCATTTTTCCAAAACTTTTTCATACTGGAAATGGTCCTATCAATTTTCCAAAACTTTTCCAAAATTCCATGATCCGTACGAACCCTGATGACTTTTAAGCTGTTGGCATGCTGAATGAATTAGAAATCCTACTTTGGCACACTATTATCAAAAGGTTGCCGACCCCTGATTCAAAACATTTAATATAGAGAAAAAATCTATTAAAAAAAATTTTAAACAAAGGCTGAAATTGTAATTCTTATTGGTACATTTAGACAATTTCTGAAAAAATGTTTTGATTTTGTTTAATATTAATGTATATTGTTTACTTTAGACTATATTAGTCTTGCATTTATCATATACATTTACATTAATATTATAAAGAGTGAAGTATTCCGTTCAGAACAAGGTAGGTAATTGGGTGAGTGAGACCAATTTAATTGACCACTGCATACAAGGGGGGTATGTGTAATCAGCATAACGCAAAGCAGTCTTTACTAATTTAACTTAAGTCAATTTAGGGTCACACTCAAAGCTATGGGAAAATTAAACAATTAAACCCAGTTTGGAATCTAAGACCATCATAATGGCACAAGCAGCTGTTGCTAGACTGTTTGTCCCAGTGCATTAACATAACTGGCAATACATTTCTGACTGCTAGTAATTTCATAAAATATTTTCTTCTAGTTAGTTTGTAACAAACTATCTTTCAGCTGTCATCTATATATATAAGAAGATCGTGTTTATGTCCCCACGGATCCCCATTGGTCAATTTGAAAACACGTGAGTTTGTGTCACTGACCTATTTAGGCCTAGGCCTATATACTGTCTAATCATTTTTCACATCGGATCTGTGTCTTCGCGAGCTCAGTGGTTAACATAGCGGACTGCTATGCGGGCGACCAGGGTTCGATTCTTCAGTTAGGCATGACCTTTTTTTTTCTACACTTTTTTTTTTAACTTTTAAAAACAAAAGCCATTGTAAATGTATGGGCAATTTAGATTTTTGTTAAATAAAAATACTTGCCTATTTTTATACCCGATTACAATATTTTTTTTAAAATTACTTTCCTAAAAGTCTTCAGTAAGAAAATTATAATTTAAATGTTAGATTTATAGCTTTCTTTTAATTTTAGTTTATATATACATTTTTTATCTGCACCTTATACAGTCCTTTTTTTTTCACCCGGGCAAAGCCGGGCAATAAAGCTTGTTTGTATATAAATATGAAGCCAAAGTTTCATTGACATACCAGGGGCCATAATCAAGATAGCCTTAATGACGACCTGCTCTTCCTCCGTCAAGTTCAGCTTTTGTAGCTTGTGGCAGAAATTAAAATGTTTCTCTATGAAATCCTTGAAAGTCCCGATGTTCCCTGCCTTGGCTATGTCATATTCACATTTCCATTCATTGTCTGCGCCTCTCATCACACGCAGCTCGCAGTTCAAGGTTTTGTAAATGCTAAATACACAGAACTCTTGGCGGGAATCTGAAAGTTCAATAAATGTTAACATCAGAGGATTTGAAATAAAACATAATTAACTTTGAAAATTGTGTCTTTAATAAAACTGATATTTAAACATGAATTTTTTTTTACAAATTTTAATTAGTATTAATTAGTATTAAACATGAGTCTAAGCATAAGATCTGCTAAAAAGTGTAAAACTGTAAGATAATAATAATAATATTTGTATAGCCCTGCCAACAAACATAATGTAAGCTCAGAGAACATTTAACATACAACTAAGAACATGGATATAATCTTTAGTAGTGATGGGACGATACCAACATTTTTAACGATTCCGATTCTACCCAATTATCCCAATTCCCAATACGATTCCGATTCCTGGCAATTATTACATATATGTATTAAACTTTTGCCACCGCTCGCCATGATTAATTTGGGCTCTGAAATAAAATGAATAGAAACTAATAAATAAAACTGGTGATGACCAGATTGAGTTACAAAAACTAAACAAATACAATCATGTTGCATTTTAATAGCAATAGATCTAATAGCACCCGAACAGAGAGATCAAAATCGCTTACAAGACAATTGCTAATAGAGACGCACTTCATCAGGTCCTTGGAACTCACATTTTTATATGCCATAGCTCCTTTCTATAAGCGGTTTTGGTTACTCTGTTCGGGTGCTATTAGATCTAAGTTGGTTCTTAACACTTGTGCGTGGAATACGGCAGTTATCATAAATATCAGTTTAATTCTAAATTTTAAAACTGCAAATGATCGTTCTTCTGACTTCTAAAATGTTTTTTCACAGTTGCTATCACTATCCAAATGTTAGGGTACATTCATTTGGAAGATAATCTATACTGTTACTGCATAGAGTTGGAAATAGCTTGAATTGAATGGATTGGAAAATGGTCAGGAAAGAGTGAAGAAATATTAGGGAGTTAGGAACATTATACAAACCCCCACACAGTGCAATCCTATGTTACAGCTATTTATTTTACGCCCTGTAAGAATTGTTTTGGTATCGGAATCGGGTCTGAATTATTCAGCCCCGATACGATTCCCAATACTTTGGAAAAATCCCGATATTCGATATGATTCCGATTAATCGTCCCATCACTAATCTTTAGGCTAAGAAATTGAAAGCTAATAGATAATTTTAAAATTTACAAACATGGGACAAGGCAAATAAATAAAGCATTAACGGACCTTACATAAAATGTAAGACAGGAGGGGTCTAAAACATATTTATTGAACATCTGCTGAATAGGTAAAGGTTTGGAAGTACTAAAACTAGATGTCCATGGCACTGAGTATCAGTAGCATAAATACAGGGAGGGGGAGGGGAGAGATAGGAGTTGGCTAACCCAGGTGCCACAGTTTGGATATGCTCCAAAAATGATACCTAAGAAGACAATATTAAGAAAGAATTGGTTATTTTTTAGGGACTCAATTTTTATTTGAAGACAATAATTTACCACACTACCATGTCTAGCTAAATAATAAATGAAATTTATCATTCTAGATGGGCACCAAGTTTCAGTCCTACTCCCCCTTGCCAGGGGGGCACCACTTTCCCTAGTTGCGCCACTCCTAAGAATAAATGACAAACCAACACCAATAAGTATAATAGACGAAAAACTCACATTTGATAAGGTTCACCTTGTCTGAAGTTTGTACTTTACTAAACCCTGGGATGGCCTTGGCAAACTTGACCATTCCCCTGATCATATTCTCCATCCAGATGCTAACTCTGTAAAATCTATGCTGGCGGCCATCAGTGTCCAGGCCAGTTTTTTCGAAAATATCATCGTACTCATTGTCAGGAAGTCTAGGCAGTGTTCCAAATATTTCTGTATGTAGTCTACAATTTTCCTAATACCGGTAGAACAAGTAAAAAAAAATATTAAATTTGATCTCACAATTTTGTTTGTGTGCAAATTTTAATTAGCAACAAATAACTTAACCTAGGATTATAAACATACTATTTTTGCAATGACTTTAGTAACATTATAAATAATAGTAATAGATGTATTAATTTTTTAAAAATCCAAAATTCAACCAACTTTTTATTATTTTCTAAGCCATTCAATGGAAAATAAAAAAACAGTATATTCTTTTGAATGTAAAATTATATTAGAAATTATTATTCCACATGCAAGAACAAACGCATATGTTCTCTTTAATCCAGAGTAGCATCAGGGAACAGGGAACAAACGAGGACTACAAACAACTTAATATCATTCAAAACCTTTATCTACATCCAAAACTATACTCAAATCACGGATAAGCATTGGAAACAATAATCGTCTGTGTAGAAGGAGTGTCTGTAGCATTTCAGAAAAGAAGTTGCTTATTAAAACCTAAACCATTGCCTGGTGCGATAATTTCATGATCGACATCTAGTCTCAGCGCGCTGAGCATGCTTCGCATTAGCATGGCATGGAGTGAGACGCTATACAAATGACCTTGTTATTATCTTTCTAAGCTTATTGGGAATTGAAACCGTTAAAAAAAAAAATTACCAAATGCTCCATTTGTTGCTTCAGCTGTTCCTCTGGTGTCAGTCGGCCAAAAACTGGAACCACAAAGCACTCATGCGCCTCCAATAAAGTCTCAATCACTTTGTTTTTATCCTGGTATAAGGTTGAAAGTTCTGCATCTTTGGAGCTGCAGCCACAAGAATCACAGAATGAGCCCATGAAGTCCACAGCAGAAGTCTGGGAACTGAGGCACGTTGGTGAGGCAGTCGAGGAATTCGATGAGGGGCCGTTAATCCCAATTGACAGCGGTGACATGTTTGAGAAATCGTTGGCTAGTGTAAACGGTGAGGCTGCAAGAATGTTTTCCGGAGGCATCAGAGTTTCTGATGAGAGCAGCTTTTCTGGTGGTGTCAGCGGTGAGAGACCATGTTCGCTGTTCAGCACCGCAGATGCCGTGGCTGACAATAAGGCCAGGGGAGACAGGTTTGAAGCTGCTGCTGCCATTTCTTTAAGAAAAGATTTCTCATTCAAAATCATTTCACTGGAAGAGAAATTAGTCCTTTTAGGCTGATTTGAATTTGTAATATCACAGTTTGTATGGCTGGAGGCCAAATGTTCATTGCATGGAGGAAGCTGGACCAAAGTTTGGACAGTGCTCATGGGAAAATGTTGGTTTTGTGGAAAACTCATTTTAGATTGTGGACAATTCAGTTCAGATTGTGGAAAATTCAATTCAGATTGTGGAAAATTTAATTCTGATTGTGAGGAACCTGATTGGTGGTTTTGTGTAGATAAGACATTCTGTCCAATTGGATTATCACATGAGTTCTGGCTGCCTGAATTACTGTCTGCACGAGGGCTTGTCAGCAGTTTTAAGATGTGACTGGAGCTGGAATGCATATGATTATCAGCGTGATTGATTCTTCCAGTCTGCTGAAGCTTTTTGACTTCCAATATATCATTTGTTCTTTTCACTGAAGTGTAGCGCCCAGTTTTTATAGCTGGTGGTGAAAGACAAAAAGATACAAAATTCAAGTACATATATAAAGTTTGATAACCTATGCATAAATCATAAACATGAGGGGAAAAAGAGATAATGTATTGAGTTTTAAAAATTGTGCTTTAGATCTGTCTTCAAATTAATTTATCATTTACAAACAATTAACAAATTATTTAAAAAAAAACTCAATTTTATGCATCAAAAGAATATTCTAGATAAATGTATAAAACTATGTTTTATGTGGGTTTATTCATAATCTCTTTCTTTACATGGATAGATACATTGTATCTACATACATTTTCCTAAAACAATTGCATGTCACTGCTGTCTAAAATTGTAAAACATATCTTTCTATAAACAAACTGCAGAAATTTGTTGGGGATAAGGAGAAACTTTCTTATGTTATTACACAAAAACAAAAGAAATAGACATAAATAGGAACAACAGATTTCCTCTGCCACATTTACCATCTTTTCCCATGCCTACTGAAAGACATTTTTGGTAGCGACACATCTGACATAACTTCTCCTTGCCATGCTCAATGGGACACTGTCCAACACCATCACATTTGTACTGTTCATGAAGCTTCAGACTTCTATGGAAGAAACCCTAGAAAGAAAAAAGGGAACAAATAATATATATCTATATAAATAAAGTAGACTGTGTGTGTGGTATACGATCCCCATTAGTTAATTTATTGTCTCATATTTTACTTTTGTGATCTCGCTTCCCGCAGCTGTTCTCCTTAGATTTCATGGTTAACGTATCCGACTGCCATGCGGGCAAGCTGGGTTCAATTCACCAGAGCTATCTTTTTATTTCTACTTTTTAAAAATGTTCATTAATATATCATTTTTTTAAAGACTGTAAAGAATTTTAGGACTTAAAGCTTTCCTAAAATGTTTTTAGTAAGTAAAATCTAATAATTATATTTTAGACGCATGCGGGAGAAGGGTGTTTGATTCTCCCCCACAAGGGTAGTCTTAACTTTTTGTTAAATAAAAAGACATGCTTGAATGACTTGTCTATTGTTCATTTATTATTTCTAGAAATATATATAGGAAAAGTAATTTCTGGTGAAAGTAATTCAACAAGTTGATATGAATGTGTCATATACATTTTTTTTCAGATTTACCTTACAAGCCTCACATGTATTGGCTCCATAATGGAATCCAGCACCCGGAGCATCACAAACTCGACAGGGAGGCAGGTTTGTCTTGGAGCCATTGTCTGGATTCATCATCTTTCTTTTTCTTCCCATTTTCAATGCTGCTTCACCAGAAAAAAATTAATTAAACAAATTATAAGTCAAACGCTCACTGAAATTAAAATACTTATTCTATAAGTCCAATTTTATTGTGGCAATTTAAATTTTTAATTGACGGCCCTTTTGTGGAGTGTATACAAAAGGGCCGTCAATTTAACAAAAAGTGTGGAGTGTATATATGGGGCATGGTGGCAGAGCGACAGCGCGTTCGACTGGCGATCCAAAGGTTCTGGGTTCAAATACTGGTGCAGGCTAGGATTTTTTCTTGGGACTTGAGGATGCTCTTGAGTCTACCCAGCTCTGATGGGTACCTGACACTAGTTTGGGTAAAGTAAAGGCGGCTGGGCATTGTGCTGGCCACACATCCCCTTGTATGCCGTGGCCATAGAAACTGGTGACCGCTGCTTCACCAGCCCTATGATCAGTTTGGTCCGAAGAGTACTTTACTTTTTGTGGAGTGTATACATGCAAATGTATGGCTGCTTTCTTTCTAAGTAGACATTGATAACGGAACAACAAAATAGATAAAGAAGGCATTTTGTGACCAAAGACAAAGATATGGAAGCATTTGAGCTGAGGCATGTTATTTAAAAAAGGCATTTTTAATGAAATACTTTATAAAAGGTTAAAAAAGCCCCATTTAACAAGACACACATCAGACTAGAAATTATAGTATTGTGACAAATAGTACAGAGTGTGATTTCGTTTATAAAATGTTTTATGTTTGTAGAATTAAATTAACCAGCCAGGCCTTTACTTAGCCAGCAGTTTAGAAAGAGGATTAATTATTTTTTATTTTTTTAAAGAATTGCAAACTACTGAAATGAAGTCTGACTGGATTTTATGTCACTATGTGGCAACACATATATATATATGTACATAACAATTAATTAACAATAATACATTTTGCAATGCAAAATCAAAAGGCCATCATAAGCAATACATATATATTTTTCTTCTTATTCTATTAGCAAGTCTGCAGAGCTGTTTGCTCTTTATAATCATTAATGTGTTGTTTTTATAAATCCAAAATTATATTCAACTATGCAAATACATATAACCGTACCCAACAAATGGCCAATTCCGTTCATTTACTATGTTGAACGAGAGGGTTTTATCGGGTTTTCCCAATTCTGCTTATGTTTTTTTTATTAACGTACCGAAACCTGCTTTTTAATAGTTACGCACAGCAATTTGGCTTGGAGAGTTTGAAGGTGTACTTTTAATTTATAGAATACTAGCGTATGACGTTATATTTATCAAATCATCCGACTTTTAAACCATCTGCATTTATATTTATAATATTATGTTTCTTTCCTACCAAGTGTTTAGGTCTACTTCATTCTTTTAGTAATAGTAATCAAATCTTTTAATCCATTATTTTTGTACGTCTCTATTGAGAACGTCATTAAATATCTGACTTTATAAAATTTAATTATATAGAAAGAGGATATTTATTGACATCTTAATTGGAAAAAAAAAATTCAGTTATAAGCTTATCTTTTTACTCTATTTTTTCAAGTTATTATAGTCCTATAGTTTGATAAGAAAATTTTACTCCATTAACACCAGCTCTTCAAGGGTGACCAAATCAAAATTGCAGACATTTCTATAGTCATGAGTCATGATCTTCGTTAGTTCCAGTAAAATTTAATTGACCATTAGTTACACTTTTACGAACAAACTTTATAGTAAGGATACAATAAGAAAAAAAAATATAAAAAAACAATAAAATTAAAACACGTTATAGTCATTTGTTTCTCCGTCATTTTGACGGGCATAAAAACTAGTTGTCCAGTCCGTAACAGTCTATTTGATTTTTAATAGGATACTGATTAGGCCTATTAACATTACGACTCATGTCTTGAGTTGACTTATGAGACTTATACTTATATAAATATGACTACTCAGACTAGTCTTGCTTATTTATTGAGGCTAATTCTTATAGGCTAATTATAATAAATATTAAAATAATATAAGACTTTAAGATAATTATTAATTAGGCCTATTCAGGCTATTGCCTTATATTGACTATACATCATATATCTATAACTATATTCAATTATATTGGCATTATTCATAATTATAGAAGTAGACTAGTTTGGCTATAGCGGCTAAAGGCCTTAGCCTTAGTTACCTTAGTATTAGTTATATACTTTTACTTAGGCTATTATAAATTTTATTTTAGATTACGATTAGGTTAGGTACCGTTAGGCTCAGCTCATTTTATTGTGTTAGGCCTATGAGCCCTATGGCCTATATAAATATTTTGAGCAAAATACTTAGACCTAAAAAAATAAAGCAAGTTAACAATAAGAACGAAAATGTTAATTCACTATTTATGTTTATTGCGTTTATTACAGTTATTGACATTGAGTCAATGAGTGACACACAATTTTAACGCCAACGCTAAAAACTGAACGGTTAAACATAAAGTATAAAGTATAAAGGTTAGTCCCTGGTTAGGGCCTAAAGTTAAAAGAAATATTAATACCCCATTAACGTTTCTAATTCTATCATTTCAAGTTGAGCTGTAATTTAAAATAGGAACTATACCAATAAATAATTAATTTTTATACAAAATATGACCTCTTTTTATTTTATGTATGTAATGAGACCAAGGAATGTATGAGAGCACTATGCTGTCTACAGTCCATTCTTAGTCTATGCTATTAATATATTATTATGTGTAACAAAATCGACAACCTACCGCTTGCAAAACAACAAATGAGCGTCGCAATTAAATATTCACAATCTTTTTTTTTTTATCTCGGACCATACTATGTGGATGACTACAATTCACAATCATTTTAGAAACGTTCATATTTATTTAGTTTTATCATCATCCAATTAGATACAAACTGATTTAATAAAATTAACGGTTTAATCCTTTACGAAATGAACATCGAAATGTTGCCGTGTTGTGGGCCTACTCCATTTTTTAATTACATGTCACATGACTACGAAAAAAAAAAAAGGCTTACGGTTACGGTAGTGTTATTTTATTTTCCATGAAATGTTCGGATTCAGATTAAGAAAATGTGTCATAGTTGAAGTATGCTCAACTGCTAAACTTTAGAAATCAAAGCAAATTTATATAATGTAATTTTAAAAAAGTGTCATGTGTTAGCCATAGATAGGGCTTACGTAGTAAACGCTATATTCAAATTTATGGGCATATATTATATAAGTTATAAGTTACTATAAGCTTAGTCGCCTTGGTAGCCCACTGCAACTTGTAGGCTAGGACCTAGCCTAGGTAGGCTATTTGTTTTTATCACAATCTCTATAACTGATTGACTTTGTCTCCGCCCCACACCAGTTTGCTCTCCGTGCTGACCTCTCGAGCCTCTTATATTATTATTGTAATTTTAGGCCTATATTACAATTTTATGTTGGCTCGCAGTGCAATTTACAATGGCACGCTAAATATCACAACTCCCTAACCCCCTCCCCCCCCCCCCCCCCCGACTAGGCTACTAGATTTTTTAATGCAAGGCAAATAAACATGCGTCCCCACAATTAGGGCTAATAGCTGCTGCTCGTCAAGCTTCATAAAATTTAATATGAAATTAAAAGTCATTAAATTAAACGATTTCAATTTAGGCTATAGATTAAGCCAATTATTATTATGCCAGTTGTTTTAGATGTGTTGAAAAAGATTGTTATAAAAGGTGGATCTTATAAATGGAACTGGGTTTTGGTTATCAGATTCCAGATTCTTGACAAAAATATATGGATGATGAATAGCCGCGTATCCGATTTACAGGTTCTCGGTTCTGGAAGTCTTATGTGAAAGTAAATGTTCCATTATTGTAGGCTTATATCAGTTAGGCTATATCTAGCATCCGTCTTCCCGAGTGGCATTCGGGAATGGAATAGGTTGCCTGAACAAACCAGGAAAACCAGTAACTTAACATCATTTAAAACATTAATAAAAATGCAAGACTAGACTCGGACCACGGATGAGCGTAGGACGCAATAATCTTCTTTATAGAAGGAGCGTCTGTAATGTATAAGATAAGATAAGATAACAGTTTTGTGTTGACTTCTGCATGCTTTCTCACTAAAAAGGATTCGGTCCATCACCGGTGCTATATAAGTCTAGATTAAATGGTCTTAAAAAATATAATAGAACAGGTTTACTTTTCGGCTGTTTACACGCTGATGGAATTTAAAATCCTACAATGGCAGTCTATTACCAAAAAAGTACCGACCCTTGGTCAAAAGCATAGGTTCTCAACCTTCTTCGGCTCACCGCCCCCTTTTACAATTTTTTTCCGCTCACCGCCCCCCCCCCCCCACAACTTTCTTTTAGCGCCCACTCCCCCCCCCTTTCCGCCCATCTGGACTAGACTATAGTTTCCGCAATTTTTTTAGGGGAACTAGACTTTTTGTGTGATTAATTATCTTTGAAAAAACTGAAAAGGAAACATTTTGTAAGAATTAATAGATAAAAAAATTGCCTTAACAAAAGGTTTAAATAAATCAATATTAATGTGAATTCATTTGCCTGGTGTGTTACTAGCAATTTGTCTATTTTTGTTTCAATTTTGGTTGTAAAAAGCCTTTGGTCTAAAAATCAGTAATATTTGTTATATTACAAAAGAGAACTTGTAATTGAATCAAATATTGAATCTAAAAAATCACATTTTTTAGTTAAAGGGAGATAATTAGCCCGTTTTATTTGAGCTAATATTTCTGTTTTTTTTTCTTTTATAAGAAATAAATGGCTTACATGTATAACTTTGAAATGATCAAACTGTAAAAAGTATTTGAAAATTATATAAATATTTTATGATTAAATAAATTATATGTATATTTTCAAGCATTACAATAACTGCCCAGTTTGTATGATTACTAATTATCAATACCGCTTTACCATAGTTTTTCTCAATTTTAAAACACATTTAAGTTTAAACTGAGATGAAAAAAAAAAAGAGATGAAAATATAATTAATAATAGCAGATGCTAAAGCGACAGTGATCGGTCAGCATAGTTGATGGTCCTTTGAACCAACCACAGGACCAGCCGGCCGCACACTATATTTGTCAAATACAGACCCATACTTCATCGAAAAGTCATTGCGATTCTTATTTCTTATTAATATAATATTATGTAGGCTTACTGTTGGGGATATCAGATAGGCCTATTTAGCAGCACTTGCGTTTACATAACATTTCATTCAAAAACTAATCGATTCAAATAGCTGATGTGTTAAAATACATCAGGTACGTTTGTACCGCCCACTTGCCCTTCACCGCCCCCCAATCGCCCCCGGGGATGTCAGCGCCCCCCTAAAGCTTCTCACCCCCCCCCCCCCGGGGGGCGATATCGCCCCCGTTGAGAACCTATGGTCTAAAGTTTAAAATATAATATAGGTCAATTAGTGACACTCAAAGTAAAAGGGCACTAGCTCTGTTAAGCCGGTTTAAAAAATATATATATTGAATTGTTTCCCTTGCATTAATAAAAGAAAGCATTTATTTGATTTTTTAAAATTAATTTATTCTTTGGTTTGTTTTGTTTTGTTAGCTGACTCATATTCGTATTTATTATTTCTCTTTTGACCTAGGCAAAATGATTAAAAAAGAAATCAGGACCTTAAAAATCCTCGATAAAGAAATGATTTCTTTTATTTGTTGCGACTTATTAGGCTACTTATTCTTAACTTTTTGACAGTTTACTTTTTTTAAAATTTAAATAGTCTAGCGGAGCCTTTATGAAACCTGCGAAAGACAATGATGCGTTAGTCTGTGAGACCACCATGATGGCCTACCATTCTTATTCTTATTGTATCTTATAATATTCGCAGACCTCGAAAATAGAAGGCTATAACTTTAAACGCATATCAGTGCTTTAAGTAGCCTTTAAGTCCAGAATGATACCTTTTATTAGTGTTTTAAATGATGTTAAGTTGTTGATTTTCTTGAAATGTTCAATAAACCATCACAATAATATCAGAATACCACTCGGGGAGAAAGATAACGTATATGGGACAATTCGCGAAGGGAATACGAAAAAGTTAATTTTTTTAAGCTTTTTTTTTCTTCTAAAATTATTTTTAAAGAAATTTATTAGAATTGTGTAGAATTTCTAAGTTATTTTTAGAATAGCTATATATTATTTACACTGGTTTTTCGTTTACTTGTTGTTCCCCATAGTGTTGCTTAATTTAGTGATATTACTAAGGATGTAACATTTTTGTATAGGTGTTATTATGCATTTGTAATATTGTTACCGAAAAAGAAAGAAATTATATAAAGCACATTTTGGTCTATTAAGTTCTGGCTTGGTGTTTATATGATATGTATATCTATAAGCAGGAATAGTGACATATATGTGATGAGTAAATCATGTGCGATATCAATAATAAAGCTGTGCCGTGTCTGGTGAAACATCTTCGTGTCACTTTCAACAGGCTATCTAATTCTCTATGAAATTCATAAAAAATTATCGAGTAGCATTCGTGCATGGAAATGGTAGCGAGAACTAGTAAGGAAAATCTAAAAACTTTAACATTAATAAAATTTAGAAACACTTATCAAAATGCAAGGCACTAAACTCAAACCACGGAAATGCGTGGAAAGCAAAATTCTCTGTATCAAAGGAGTGTATCAAAGGAGTGTATCAAAGGAGTGTATTAAAGGAGTGTATCAAAGGAGTGTATCAAAGGAGTGTATCAAAGGAGTGTATCAAAGGAGTGTATCAAAGGAGTGTATCAAAGGAGTGTATCAAAGGAGTGTATCAAAGGAGTGTATCAAAGGAGTGTATCAAAGGAGTGTATCAAAGGAGTGTATCAAAGGAGTGTATCAAAGGAGTGTATCAAAGGAGTGTATCAAAGGAGTGTCTGTAACATAAACGATATCATAATAGGTTAAATCATGCCAAAGTCGATGGCTTACATAAGACCAAATAAACAAAATATATAACGTTGGGTCAAACAAAGAAACAATAACGAAACAATAACGACAACTGTTCAACTGTTCAACTTTATAGAAATTTAATGTGCGAAACCTTACACATTCTATGATATATATCGTGGCCTCAGAAACTGGTGAACGCTACTTTAATTTGGTCCGACGATATACTTCACTTTTTCTATTGCATGTCCTCAAGGCAAATTAGCCAAACTATTAAACGCTTTGCCGAACCCTGGTTTTTGTGGGACTAGTACATGGAGCCTGCATCTTTTTTCTGTTTGTGTCGTCAGCACAATGCACAACCACCATCACTGTTTCAGTGGAGATGTATAGATCTACCCTTCTTTTAACCCCTTTAATACAATGGACGTCACATCGACGTCATCATTTCCGTACACTTAAATACCGAGGACGTCACATCGACGTCATAAATAAATAAAAAAATGGTAAAAATATGCAAAGTCAGCAAATATTTACAAAAAAAACAACAAAAAACACTGCGGTATATTCCGTACCTTTTTTTCAACAAAACAAAAAAAGTTTGAGTAATGGAATGTTATGTCTTGTTTTGACAAGGGCTTGGACATGGCCATTGTGAATTGTTATAGAAGAAATGCATTCAACTTCAACTCAATTGATCATAACGTAAATACATTCAATTCTTTTTATTTCTTCTTCTTCGTCTACTTGTGGGAAGGCTAACAAAATAAATAAATCTGCAACATACAATAATAATATAACAATACTACAGACTCACAGTCTCCACGAAAGAGATTAAAGGAAAAGATCAGAGATAATCGGGTTTCATTCTCTTATCTTTTTTTTTTTCGATTCAATCCTACTAGAATGATATCTTATTAAGTTTTATCATAGACAATAATATACATGGACCACTTGCTTTAGTATTTCTGCTACATAATGACTAGAAACACTGATTTTCGGAATTTCCGATTCGATGTTTCCTTTGCACTTCCGTTTTATTGAATCGCTTCGATTTTCTCAATGAAAAATTAAAATTAAAATCGAAAGTTGTATAAAGCGGAAACATTTATGAAACAACGAGGAGCGTAGATGTAATTTAATACAGCCTTATTGGTTGCGCACGGAAAAAAAGTTGATATAAGCTCTAAAAATAGAGCAAGCGGTCCATCTTATTATAGTCTATAGTTTTATCAAACATTTTACCATTTCACTACACTTTATGGTGCGCAATGAAAATCGCTACTGAGCCGTACTTTGTGAAATGCAAAGGGCGTAATCTAAGAGTGTTAAGGCTTTATCGGATTCCGGATTCTTGCAAAATCTGGATTAGGCCTACCCGCGTATCCGATTATGAGGTTCTCGGTTCTGGAAGTCCTCGGTGAAAGTATTTTTTTTAATTATCGTAATATCTAATGTTTAACTCTAATTAACACACATGCAGATAAACCACATCACATGTTAACTTTGATTTCTTACTTTCTTTATTGGTTTATTACATGTATAGTCAATACGATTGTTTTGTTTATAACTATTGACAGCATAATATAACCACTTCAGCTTTTAGGTCTACTACTTTTAGGATTTCAGTTTCAGCGATATTTCTTTTATAACCCTAACTATGTGCTTTGTTTCTCGATTTCTTTGTGTGTCGCAAAGGACAAAATCTTTGCAAGGCTAATGGGTAACATATTATCCTAAAGGATTTATACAGTAGCCTAAACTTGGTTTTCAGTGTTTGTTTAATTAATTTAAACAAAAAAAAAACTGTGCTACTCTAATTAAACAAAAAGTATGCCAACCTTAAAAAAAAAGGTAAAAGTATCCTCTCTGACCAAATTGATCCAAGGGGCCGGTGAAGCAACGTTCACCAGGTTTTGTCCCCACGGGATACTAGTAGGCCTACTAGGGGATTGTGTGATCAGCACAATTTCCAGCCGCCTTTACTTTACCCCATCAGAGCTGGGAAGACTCAGGAATAAATAAATAAAAATTGGTAGATGGTCTATATAAAAAAAAAAAATAATAATAATTTTTGTTTAAATTTAAATAGCAAACGGACATATCAAAACTTCACCTTGACCTTAACCGATCCTTACCGGATAAGCCTATTGCCTATTATGAAGAGCTGTGTAGCCTCGTTTTGACAGCAGAATACTTTCTCTTTCATTTCTTTTTTTTTTTTTTTGTTCCTTCGGACTAAACTGTAGGGGAAACAATGTCAGAATAATTGTTTTTCCACACCCATCATAATGAAAAGTAAACAGGATCACCCCAATGGAGGATCAGTTTGGGGGGGGGGGGGGGGAGGATTCACACGCACACAGAAACTATAACAAGAACAAAAAAGAACTTCCTAACTAGTTCGTTCCCTCAAGATCGTCTGCTTTGATGTTGTCTGGTGGTGGAGGCTGAAAGCTGTCACTCATGATTATCGGTTAGGTTTGTCAATTCGGCAAAATGCAGTGTGTCTGTGTGTCTGTCTCTGTGTGTGTGCTCCCATACTGAGATGATTTTGACACTTGATTGATCTTCGAGAAAGAAAGCCAGTGGTGGGAAGGGTTATGGGAGGGGCTAACACGATAAGCTAATTATTTTCATTAATAAAAAAAATATAAGAGATTGCAACACATTCAGGCACCAATAGAAACTATATTCCTAAAGGCATCTCCTGTCCTCACTACAGGGCCGGATTTACCTAAAGGCTATCAAGGCTTCAGCCTAGGGCCTCAAGATCAAGAGTGCCCTCAAGATCAAGAGCGGCCTCCATTCAAATTGTTAGGAAAATTAAAATTACACTATTCTAAAAACAGTGAACACTAAAACACTGGACCAAAAATAAGGAGAAATAAAGTTCTGAAAGTTCTGAAATCATATTTGAAACCTCATTCTAAATTGCCTAAATATCAGGCACCAGGTGGGAGGCACACTCAAAAGCTACAGAAGCTATTTTAGAAAATTACAATGAAATCACCCATGCACTCAATTATTTACATTCAGATAATAATACAAAGGTTGATACAAGATTGATGGCCAACATTCTTTTAGATAAGAAGGAAGAATTTGAATTCGTGTTTATGCTCCATTTCTGGAATCGAATACTGAGACATTTTTCAAGAGTAAATAAAATTCTTCAAAGCCCTAATATTTTACTTAGTAGTTGTGTAGATTGATACAGGTCACTTTTGGAAATTTTACGTGAAATTAGGGAAGATTTTGATGCACTTGAGCAACAAGCAAAAAACACGTTGCCAATACTAAATATAGAACTGCCAGACGGATAATAAGAAGTAAAAGGCAAGGGAATAACGAACTATCTTCAAGGGATACATTTAGGATTAAATTATTTATTCCTATATTAGATGCACTCGAATCAAATTTAGGACGAAGAGCTTCTGTTTATGATGATGTAGCGAAAATATTTTCCTTTCTTTCCGATCTTACATTATAAAAGGTTGAACTTCAAAGAGGTGTTGATCAGTTAATGCAAGAATACCCAGAAGATGTCAACCAAAATATTACTGAATAATTATTTCATTTCCATACGTAGGCTATGTGAGACAAACGCATAAGCCTTCAAAAAATTCCACATTGTCGCATATACAGACTTGTATCAAAAAATATTCAAAGAAAATATTCAAGTGGCATTCCCCAATGTGGAATCAATCTTACAGCTGTTTCTCAGTTTAATAGTTACTAATTGTACTGGAGAAAGGATATTTTTAAGACTTAAAAACATCAAAAATCAATTAAGAAGCACAATGACCCAGACGAGGTTGTCTGCATTGAGTATTTTGTGCAAAGAAAATGAGACCTTCAGAAAAATATATTTTGATGAACTTATAGAAGATTTCTGTGTGAAAAAGTTTAGAAAGAAATTCTTCTAATCTACTATTTCGTTTTAAATGTAAAGGCCTAATTGGATTGAATCAGTTCTTAAATAAAATAACTATTATTATAGTATTAACATAAAATTTAATATAATATACAATTTGATATTTTCTTTTTTGTGATCTAGTTTTGTCTGAATAAAGTTCCATTTTTTGGTTTAGTTCAAGACTTAAAAATCATAATAATTCATACTTAAACTTTAACTGCGAATTATTATAAAATAAATTTATCTGAATTGAATTTGGTTTAATCTTCAATTTATTGAATATATTAAATTTAATTTGATAGAAAATATTTATTTTTTCTTGCATACTTTATTTTCGTGGTCAAAGATTTTCATTATTTGAATTTTGTTTCTTTGTAAATGTTCTATGTTATGTTTGATTAGTTATTGTTACAAGTTCTATATATGGTGCTGATAATAAATGTCCAAATAAGTAAGTGTTCTCGACATTTTTTTATTTATTATCCGTGACACATTTTTTTGTAAAGGTTAGTACCAATTACAACATGTTTTATTTATATTTAACATATTGATATATATAACAGTTATGATTTATTTTATTATCTCTCATGTAATTTACAAACTTAAAAATCGGAGGTGAAAGGGCTTCATAAGTGGAATAGCCTAGGGCCTCTTTTCATCTAAATCCGGCCCTGCCTCGCTACTCTTTGAGCATTGATTCCTGCTGACAAGGGACGGACCTTGGTGGGCTTGACGACTTGTCTGGTGGACCACATAGGTTTGTTGTGGTGGGCTTGACGACTTGTCTGGTGGACCACATAGGTTTGTTGTGGTGGGCTTGACGACTTGTCTGGTGGACCACATAGGTTTGTTGTGGTGGGCTTGACGACTTGTCTGGTGGACCACATAGGTTTGTTGTGGTGGGCTTGACGACTTGTCTGGTGGACCACATAGGTTTGTTGTTCTTTTTTTAAAAATGGAATTGCCCTACCCCAACCATGTAAAATTCTTTATGTAGACTATAGAGTCTAGACATAGTCTACTCATGGGACATGGTGGCGTTTGGATTGCAATTCCGAAAGTCTCGGGGTTTCATTCCAGGCAGGTAAAAATTTATTTTCCAAAACTGTAGCTGGTTCGTAGGTCATCGAGCTCTTGGGAATATCGTACTACTTTATTCGAGGGACAGTAAAGGTTGCTCGGCATTGACTTTCCACATATTGTTTGCAGTGGCCACAGAGCCTGGTTTATGGTTTGAAATGGATAAGTTACAAATTATAATTATCTATATAAATTTTATTATAATTTTTTTAATTAAGTTTCCCCCAATAAAATGTGGGGATTTCTTTAAAATAATCATTTCTTAAAAAAAAAAATTATATATTATATAAACCAATACACATTTTGTTTAAGGGCATTGTATAAGAAACTTGAGTTATAGGCCTACTGTAAACATGGAATGCGACTTCTCAGCTTTTGGATGCCCAGACATTTCTGTCTTTTCTACTTTGAAGTAAAACGGGCAAAGGGTCTGGGGGTCGGGAGGGGGGAGAGGAATGGCGCATATACTTATATCCTTTTAGGCCCAGGAATCGGGCCACGTTTGGCTCACTCGGTGCACGTGTTTAATTGTTACCCGAAACAGGTGAGCGACGGTTGGGGAATGGCATTGCACCAGCCATACCACCCCCCTCCCCAGTACCTAGGCGCCTGGAGAAATATTTTACAGGAAAAAGGATGTAGAGGGAAGGGGGGTGGGCAAACCCATAGTGTTATGCATGTAGGCCTTTAGTATGAAAATGGAGGCGATTCCCATGCAGGCTGCAGACACTTGGAATAATCTTGAATGAGATCATGAGGGTAGTTTTAGACAATAATACATCTTGTAATTGTTCGGTCATTCATGGACAGAACCTTATTAAGGTAACAAATCTTGCTAGTTTGATCTGCAGAAATACCTTTAGTTTAATTATATGAATGTTGGTCTAACAAACAACTAGAACAACACACAAGGAACAATGGGAACTAGGTGATTCATAGTTTTAAAAATATTTATTGTAATAACAAATCAATAATACGAAACTTATAGCTGAACAGGTAGAACACTAAATGTACAATATTTACATTTTTTAAAAATTGTATTATAAATAGTAGAAGTATGCTTGTATACACCTCTATGTCTCTCTCTCTCTCTCTCTCTCTCTCTCTCACTGCTCAAACATTACAAATACAACTCCTATTGTTGTAAGTTCTGTCAAAGGATACACACACAAACATTTTCATATGTTTTAAGGCAATGCAAACACAAGATTACTGTACTACATCTCAGCTAATGTAAATTTAATCCAATCCAATATATTAAACATTTCTTCATAACATCAAATGAAAATTTGTGTCAATAGTCCACAGCAAGATTAAAAAAAAAAAAAATCAACAACATTAAATTTCAACAAAGTTACACACTCTCACACACACTTTAGAGAATACTTATTGGTTTTAAAAATCACACAATTGAATGGGAGTAATAAAGTAAAATTGTTATTTTACATGAACTAACATAGACTAATACTTTATTTGTATTTCACGGTAAATAAAACTTCAGTCTAGTGACCAAAACTGCAAAGAAAAACTTTGACAATAAATCTCTTGAACTCGTTGCAAATCATTCAAATCTGTAGTTTGAAAAACGAAATTTACAGCAGATTGAAAATAAAATAAAAAATCATAAACACCGAGCTAACATCAAACACTTTTTTCAATGACATGAGTAAAAACATGTCTTGGGGTTCTCGTCTCGTTCTTTTGTGTAAGCTATTATGCCATAGTTTGTATGTTATTACTTCACAACTTCACTAACATGTTAACACGAATCTTAAAGGGAAAACTGGCGGGGGGGGGGGGGGGGGGGGCATCTCTGAAGTGTAAGTAACAAGTCAGCAATGCATAAGAACCTGATAAGGCTGATACTTTCATTTAGATCAAAGTCTTCAATAATTGTGTATGTTCTCTTTCTATATGTATAAAGATGTTGCATTAAATGTTTACTAGTATGTTACAAAAAAATCACCATATATACTCGTGTATAGGTAGCACTGGTCGATAGTACATACACCTAAATCTTTTCGAAATTTTCGGTTAAAATTGCGACCTATACGAGAGTATATACGGTACATAGATAGATCTATGGAAAAAAAACATGAACTGTTAATGAAAACTAAGCACTATACTGCTTACATTCTGCTTGATACAAAATTGAAATATTGAATTTCAACCCCTAAAAACCAACAAAAGAAAGTTAACGTTTTATTCTTATTTACTCGAATATTTGTTAACTATTATTAACCCTTCCCGTACCGACCTACTTCTATCTATGCTGCCTTCAGTTCCGCTATATACGCGCCCGGGACTGTAAGTGTTAACATTCTATGTTTTTAAATAATAGAATATGTCAAACATATATTATACTGGTTAGCTCTGTACAAATCCCTCCATCGTCCAATAGTTTGTGATATGGCAAGAATTATAAGCAAGAAAATGTTTCTTTCTGGAACACCATTTCCCTATACTTTCAGGGCATACAGATTTCAAACCTAGCTAATCGTTTGTAATCCTAATCAATCAATACCCTGATTGGTTCTAAACATTGAAAGTGTTTAAAGCTCATTCAATATTGTCATTACAATTGTTTGGAACATACCAGAACACAATCCAAACGAACAATTGTCTCGTGAATGTTTAGCCATAATAAGTCTGTTTTATTTAGGTCCAGATGAGGAGATAACATATTATGTGCCCATAATTAGAAAGATATGATGTGACACGGTTTATACTTGTTACGGTTAAGTACTGAAGAAGTTTTAAGCACTCCGAGTCTTTGAAGGGGAGTTTGTGAACCGGAATCTGTAAACCGTGACAGAATTAAGGCGAGTAAAGGCTTATTTCTTGTGTGTCTCTTTTCAAAGGCAGGGCCTTCTTTTTGAATAATGACGGCTCAACACTCAACAGAGTTGCTTAGATTTTCGTCAACATGGTCGATGGCGTAGCTTCCGGAAGTTGTCGTTGAGCCGTCATCCTCATCTTCATCTATGCTGTGGTTGAGCGTGGGAAGAGGCATGTGCCGATGAGAGTACTGCGCCTGCTGTTGTTGCTGATGTTGCTGGTGGTGCATCAGCGGATATCCGTTGGGAGACAGAAGCACGTGCTGCTTCAACTGCTGCCCCTGCTGGAGGCGGTCGTGCCTGGCGATGGCGTCTCTGCTCAACGGGACGGAAATGGCCGACTTGCTGACGGGCTCACGCGGGTCATAACGGACTCTTCCATTGTGGTGATTAGGGGGAGGCGGGATGTTTAATCCTGGGCCCATCTCACCTTTTGGACCAATGTTCATGGTGTGGACGAAACCGGGCTGGTTGACTGGGATATTTCTATGGTGGTCTGCGCGCGAAGGTTTTGAGCCAAGGTGCTCATCGTCCAGTGTGAAGCGGACCTTGTTGGCGATCTTTCTGGATTTGTCCAGGTCGTTTTGGGCTGCGTACACACGGTCAGAGCGAGACAAGTCCCCCAGGCTGCTGAAATCGCGTGGCTGTACAAGACCGAACGTTGATCGCTGGAGAAGGGGAAGAGCACCATTGGGCACAGGCTCCCTGGGAGGAACTCGTGGACTTACAAGGCTGGGCGCAACGATCCCAGTGCCATAAGTATTGATGGGTGGAGTCCCTGTTAGATAATACAAAGAGAAGACACTGTACTTACTGTAATCAATAAAATACTAAGTTAATTCAAAGACTATAATAAGATGGACCGCTTGTTTTAATATTTCTGCTATTTGATGACTCGAATGACTTCTTTTCGGAATTCCCGATTCCATTTTGCACTGTACACTTCCATTTTATTTAATTGCTATGATTTTCTCAATGAAAAATTCAAATTAAAATGGAAAGTTGTATACAGAGGAAACATTTAGGAAAACGTAGGAGCGTAGAAATATTATTGGATGCGCACGGAAAAAGAACATATAAGCTCTAAAAATAGAGCAAGCGGCCCATCTTATTATAGTCTTTGGTTAATTTAAATACTTGGGTTTATTGTATTGTTGTAAGATAAATATAATGACAGAATCATAAGCGTAGTAGAAAATAGTTTTACTGAGTTGTGCGTAACATATTAGTATTAGGCCTATAAGGTAGTATATTGCAAACGTATGAATAGCGCAATTACCTCCAGTGGAGAGCTCATCCACGTCACTAGCACCCTTCCCGCTGTCGCTAGTTGTGACGTCACCGGAAGAATCACTGTGGTGGTCGTCACTTACGCCCCTTTTCCTCACCTGGAAAATAATATGAGACAATAAAAAAAAAGTTAACATTAAATCGTATAGACAACATTTGTATTTTTTTTATGATAAATTATTTTTAATTTTTTTTTTTAAATATATTTTAAACGGTTCGTTTTTTTTTCAAGAGCAATGTAAAGCCTATAACTCTATGTGTGAACCATATGTACGGTTACGTATATAGACTAACTCTGTATACTGGTGATATTATAATGAATTAATTAAAAGCAAAATATGTAATTATTTTAGGAAGAAGAATATAATAGTGTTTATCATTGTGTTTATAAGCAGACGTTGCAATCCCCATTATCAGAAACCCGTTCTACTTAAGGAAGTTTGCCTTTAAACTTATTCCCAGATAAAACCGGTTAGATCAACCTTTTATAGTTTAAAAATCAGTTAGTAAGAACCGGCAGCGAACCCCGTGTCAAAAGAAGCTTTAAAAAAAAAAAACTAGTCTGTCAATGATACGTTCAGGGTTCTCACATTTTTTCTGAAACAAAATTCAAGGCTGTTTCCAGACTATTTCAAGGCTATAAGAGCCAAATTTCAGGCCGCTGGGACACCTTATTTGGGAAATGGTCACATGCCTCCTCTTCCTAAGTGACCTATATATTGTGTGAATGAGGTATTAATCTAAGACTCGGTCAGTGGGCGTTTATGGCGTATAAAAATGAGATGTGTTTTTTGTCTGACCTTGATTTCTATAATAAATTTAGATATAAATATAGATTTAGATAAATTTCCAGGCTAACAGGCTATTTTTCCATGATAAAATGCCAATATTCAAGTTTGTCCAGGCCTTGATTTGTTTTTTTTAAACTCCAGACTTTTCCAGACTGTGTGAGAACCCTGTACGTTAAGGGTGAAAAAATATCTTAGTGAAAGATATAAAGCTGTTGAACTTGATATCAACCATAAAACCGGTAACGCCACGCAAGAACAAGTTTGTTTTCTTTTTTTTCTTATGTCCATGCTACGAGGCCTATCTCTACATCTCAGGACTGTCCCTGGAGCTACTCTTGCTATCCCGTGTTGATGAGTGCTTTCCCTTGTCGGACACTCGATTTAAAAAAAAAAAGTATTTTGAAACCGTTTAAAGATCATTGCAAAACCAAAAAATAAAAAATAACCCAAAGGGAGGTAATAGCAACCATCAATCATTCTTATTTCTCGATGAATCGTTTTTATCTCTCTCTCTCTCTCTCTCTCTCTCTCTCTCTCTCTCTCTCTCTCTCTCTTTTCCTTTCATTGCCTTCGGTATCGAAAACCATTAGTCCGAGCAGTCGCACGCGTAAGAGTGTGTGTGTATGTTTTTTTCCCTACAAGGTGATCAGTATCGATACGGGCCGTTACCCACTTTGTCCACGACTATTACTTCAGTGATGATGATTAAAGAAAACAGCAAGTACATGGGAGGAGGTGCTATTGATTTAGACGCCAGTTGAAAGTAATCGATGCTTTTTTGTCTCTTCCTGCGTTTTGGTTGGTTTATTTTTTTTTAGGGCCAATCCGACTAGGATATTCCATTTAGAAAATAAATACAGTTGAATAAAACACCGAAATAATTTGAGTGTAAGACTTACAACAAT
Organism: Anisus vortex; assembly: GCA_949126835.1. NCBI lineage: Eukaryota > Metazoa > Mollusca > Gastropoda > Planorbidae > Anisus > Anisus vortex. Next base: position 25,992,074 of record OX421502.1, on the reverse strand, counting down.
AACACTGCAGGGTGTAATTGTTTCATAGTTGGTAGGGTGTATTAAAATTTAACAAAATAATAAGTGCAAAAATAAAGTATAAAAAAATGCTTTAAAATCAACAAAAAAAAACAACAACTGCATCACTCAAGGATGCATTGAGCTGTGTGGGGCTGCCGCGGGTAACATTTTATTGACGCGATGGAATTCAATGGTGGAAATGAGACTTTTAAAACGAAAAAGTGTCTGAGATGAGAGACAAAGGAATTTGTTTGAGTGTGTTCGGGCATTGGAGAGAGAGATGGGGGGAGGGAGGGGGGGAGGGAGAAAGAGGGAGAAGGTTCGGGACAAGGTAGTAGGGAAGAATGAAATGGTGATAGACTCGGCTGCCTTCTAAAAGTTACGACTTCCTGTCTTGTTAGTGACGTTTAATTGAACAGTGAGTATAACCTTCATTTGATAATGTCTCATTCAGTGGGAAATTAAAATGTGGAGTGGGAGAAAGGGTTAACAGTATTTTAAAAATGGGTTGTTGTAGTTTCTAGTATAGGTCAACAAAATTAAACTTTTATCTCCCCCCCCCCCCTTTTCTCCATGATTACTAGACTACAGCAAAATGTCAAACGTAATGTCAAATTTAATGTTAAGTCTTATAAAAACGTGAGTTTTACGCGCGACTCCGTTTTAACAAATTTTGTTGGCGGTAGTAGTAAAACTAAGACAAGTGAAGCCCACCACTAGCACAAACAAACAAACACACACAGACACACACACACACGAATCCCTTCGTCTTCGCCCCAAGAACAACAAGATATTATCTTTTATTTACAGTAACGCGACTCCTGATTGGGTAGGAGAATGCCGTTGTCATTAACAACAATGTAAACATCTACACCTTAAAATGGAGGATGAATGCAATCTGCTAAGTCTCCCAGTGGGATGCTAGACAACGCTGACAAAGCAGTCGATAATAATACAGACTTAAGGTTATCGAGTTGGTTGTTTCTTTCTTTAATTGCCTCATTCTGCTCTGTTCATTTCTTATGCATGCTCGGCTAGATCAAACGTGTGTATTAGCTCTACTGTAAACAATAAAAACAACGCTGGGTTCACGGAATGTCTTAATGTGACTGAAGCTCACTGCCACTCATTATTATACATAATTATATATACATATATATATATAATATATACATATATATCTATACATTTATAGGCCTATCTATATCAACCACTCTCTCTCTCTCTCTCTCTCTCTCTATATATATATATATATATATATATATATATATATATATATATATATATATATATATATGTGTGTGTGTTTGTGTCTTTAATATACTCTACTAATAAAAAAATTACAAACATAAGCAATCACTGAGGTCCTATTACAAAAAGCCTAAGTATTGAATATAATATTTATAGACAAAATATTTTGATATATTTCTGCTTGTATTACTTTAATGATAGGCTTTTTTTCGTTCTTTCCTACGCATAGTAATAGATCATTTTAAATCTTTCTTAGAAATGAAAATAAAAATTGTGAAAGTATCTGAAATTATTTACATTCATTCATTCTAATAAGAATGATTATTACGTTCGTCCCTTATCCATTGTTCAAGTTTATTCCGTTTGAAAGCTGTGTTTAATTACTTCAATTATTATAAGTTACTAATATTTATATGAATGCAATAAATCGGAAATAAGGAGGACAGGTATGTAACTAAAAAAAACTTGTGTAAGAATTAAGAAAGTGTTTTTTTTATCTCATTAAGGGTTCTATTAGATTGAATACAATGTTTTATATAATATTCAAACTACCTTTGCATTTATTGACCTTTCCTGGAAGTAGTTCTAAATTTAGTTTTTTTTTACTTGAAGTGTTGTAAAGGAGGTGCATGAATATTAGACAAGGTCTTCACTTGGTTTAGAAATAATTGTTTTCAACAGAATAGGCCTAGATTCTATTTTTTTTTTTTCATATATATTTTACTACGTCTGTTTTGCAGTATTTTTGTTGTGTAAGCTTTTCAAGGGCATAGACAAGAGAAAAAAGTGTGTAAACTTGACTTACAAAAATAATGTAATTGATTGTACATACCTCTGAGTACAGTGGTAGACCCGTGGAATCAAGAAGATCATGTGTCAGCATGGAAGGCGTCTGTTTGAAGGTGTTGCCACTTCCAGCCATCTTGAAACTCTCAAAGGACATATTCGGGTCACGTGACTTAGCGTTTCCATCCCCGAAGCCCGCCTCCTTGTCGGGGGTGCCCATCAGGTAGTTAGGGATGCTGTGGAGCCCAACTTCCGGAATGTCTTTGGGAATGGGGCTGTGCCTGTGATTCGGGTCTTTGGACTTCAGGTTTGGTTCTGAACACCTGCCCAGGTCCGTGCGCTTCAATATGATAATGATGGTGATGATAATAATGGTGATAATGACGGTGATGCCGGCGATAATTCCGGCTATGATGACGTACTTCTGGTCGACGACCGTTGCGTCGCTGAGCAGAGTCGCATTGGTGAAGTCGATGCTGACGTGGAGAAAGGTTTCGTTGAAAAGGCGAGGGTTGCCGCCGTCCTGGACGGAAATGGTCAGCCGCAGCTCGCTGCCCCGGCTCTGGGAGAGCCGCTTTGCCACGAAGACCGTGCCGGTTGTGTTGTCGATGCTGAAGAGGTTTGTGGGGTTTCCCTCGGCGATGATGTAGAGCAGTCTGGCATTTAGGTCCAAATCTGCGTCGGCGGCCACAACCTTGGCGATGACGCTGCCCGGGGACAGGTTGGCGCTGATGTTGATGGAATCGTTCCCAGGGGTGGGGTACAGGATGTATGGGGAGTGGTCATTATCGTCTGTGATGGCAATGGTAAAAGTGGAAGTGCTGGTAAGAGATGGTGTACCCCCGTCTTTGACGGACACTATTATTATGTACTGGTCAACCGCTTCTCTGTCGAAAGTTTTTGTCGTGGTAATGGCCCCTGCCTCGGATACCAGAAAACTGCTCGAAGGATCGGAAACAAGGTTGAAAGTGTACTGTGCATTCAGACCGTCATCATCGTCTTTGGCAACGATTTGCCCCACGAAGCTGCCCTGGGCCTCGTTTTCTTTCACCTGGTATTCGGTCCTGATGATGGAAGGTGTGTTATCATTCACGTCGTCCACAAAAACGGTTACAGTGGTGCTTCCAGTCAAAGCTGGGATTCCTTTGTCAACGGCTAACACAGTAAGAAATAGAACTGGTGTGGTTTCTCTGTCCAACGGTGAGACCGCAGACAACCACCCTGTCGTAGGATCTATTGAGAAAGCATTGCTAGAGTTAACGGCGAGTTGAAAGCTAAAGTTCATATTGACGCCTTCGTCTGCATCAGAAGCCGACACCCGGATAAGGTTTGCCCGTCTTGGAATATTTTCTGACACCTTGACCTTGTACGACGTGTCCACGAACTGCGGGCTGTTGTCATTGACGTCTTTCAAGCGCACGGTGACGTTTACGATCGCCGATAAAATGGGTGTACCCCTGTCTGAGCATTTAAGAACCAGGATTATCTCCGGCTGTGTTTCTCTGTCCAGTGGGCTTCTGATCTCGATGGCGTAGCCGTGGTCCTCGATAAGCTGCAGGAGGAATAAGTTGTTCAATGACGTGCAGACGACGTCGCCGTTGTTCCCCACATCATTGTCCAGGTATTTCAGCGTCCCGATGAAAGATCCTACCGGGATATCTTCCGACAGCCAAATGCTGTTGTTCAACAGAGGCTGTGCCAAAGTCAGGGAGAGCTTTGGTGGTTTGTTGCCGACGTCCAGTACGTTAATAACCAAGGTGGCCTGAGAGGATCTGGGTGAAGCTCCGTGGTCTCGAACCTCAACGACGGCCTGGAATTTCAAGGCCTCGTACATGAGCTCCGACTTCACTGTGATGGCTCCCGTGTCGGAATTCAGAGCGAACAACTGCACGACTTTGCTTGAGGTCAGCGGGCTGAACTGGTAAGAAACGCGACCGTTTTCTCCGGCGTCCATATCAGTGGCGGTGATTGTGCCTACGACATCAGCTATGGGCGTGGTCTCCGAGATGGAGAAATTGAAGAGAGATTGGGTGAAAATTGGGTTATTGTCGTTGACATCGGTTACGATTACGGTGACGGAAAGTGTCCCTGTCAGAGCTGAGGTTGTGTTGCCGTCTTTAGCGTAAATGAGTAAATTGTAAGTTGACTGCGTTTCCCTATCCAGATACTGGCGAAGGACTAGCTTGAGGAACGACGCGTCAAGAAGTTTCTCCTCTTTCAGCTCGAAGACATCGCTTCTTTCCATCCAGTACGTGACTGCAGCGTTGGCGCCGGCATCCTTATCGATGGCCGCCGGAACTGACATCTCACTCCCGATCTGCTCGGCCTCGGAAATGCTCAGCTGGAGCTGGCCCTGAGGGAAGGCCGGCGAGTTGTCGTTGATGTCCAGCACGTTGACGACCACGTTGAGGACCTTGTAGATGGACACGTCCTGCTGCACGGACACGTCAAACGTCAGGGTGCAGGTGGCCGCCGAGGCGTCGCAAACCTTCTCCCTGTCGATCTTGGCGCCCGTGTACAGCGCCCCTGTTCGATTGTTGATATATAGTAGCGATGATATCCTATCGGTACTGAGAATTTGATACCGCAGCCGGTCGAAGACGTCCAGGGAAACCTCGTTCCTGAGACCGCTTTCTTCCGCAACGTTTCCGATGAAAGTGCCGGAGATCTGCTCTTCTAACAAACTAAATGCGATGTTTTTCTTACTTTGTGAACGGACCGTAGTCAGCTGAAGGGACACCAATGCAATAATGAATACTGTGTTGAAAAGCATTTTGAAATGTTCCAACCGGATACTAGCACTAGATAGTAGACGCATTCTTCTGGACTTTATGCATCAGAATTTCTGAAAAGAAAATTGAAAAATCTCATGTTATCATAGCATAAAGCACAAATCTTGAAGTTATATCTATATAATAATACAAGCTACATTGCCCGGCGTTGCCCGGGTGAAAAAAAAAGGACTGTCTGGGGTGCAAATAACAAATTTATAAACTACACTTACTGAATACTTTTAGGAAAGTAAATAAATATTGTAATAGGGTAAAAAAAATAGTCAAATATTTTTATTTAACAAAATCTATATTGCCTATAGATTTACAATGTCTTTTGTTTTTAAAAGTTTGAAAAATTAATTGTCGAAAAAAAAAAGTATAGTCTAACTGGAGAATCGAACCCTGGTCGCCCGTATAGCAGTCCACTACGTTTACCACTGAGCTATCGAAGACACATGTCCGATGTGAAAAATTATTAGACGGTATATTGGGCTAGGCCTAGATAGGTCAGTGACACACGTGTTTTCAAATTGACCAATGGGGATCCTCGCGGGGCTTAACACTGTCTTTTTATATATATAGATTAAATATGAAATGTCAATCAAAGATATTTAATTTTGTTGTTGACATCAAAACACAAAGCATATAGAATATAGACCTAGTCGTATCAAATAATGTTGTGAAATGTCACTAATGTGTATCCATACAAAGTATTTTTTCATCATAAAGCGCAAGTGTTGAAAATTGGCTACGTAAAAAATAGTTTTGTCCCGCCTCTCTCTCTCCCTGTTTCTCAAATATAGGTATATTAACTATGTGTTAAATAGAGAAAAAAAATACTAATAAGTTAATTTGAAAAACACAAATTTAAATCACACACTGTAACTGTGAACTGTGAACATCGTATGTGAAGAATACTTTTCAAAAGTATGTGTTAAAATATATAATTAAATAAGCAGATTCGCCCCCTCCCCTTTTTTTTTAAAACCAGGCCAATAATGTAAAAAAGCCTTCCTATCAAAGTTTATACATAGTTCCAGTATAAAACACGCTGGAACGTCATAAGCTCCTTACTTACTCAGATGTTAAGTATTGCCGCACTATTTATTTATTTTTTCTTTTCGGGATATCCTTTCACAAACGAAGCCAACCAGGCATTTCAAGTGCCAATAGCTTTTTTTGATGACAAGTATAGGACCCCCCTCCCTTGCCATTTAGCACACATGGGGAGCTCTTTCTCGCCTTTACCCCCCCCCCCCCCCCATGCCTTCCCTCGCACGCTCAACTTACCTCTCATAACACTTCTCCCCCCCCCCCCCCTTACATCTCTGGAAACATCACTGATGAAAAACACAGAGGCACGCCGCAGAAAAAGCAAACAGCGTAAATCTCAAAACAAAGGGAGCTAAACGGGGAATTAATGAGAGCAGTACGTTGCTAAGGACGCAGTTGTCATGGGTGACATTTCTGAATGGCCAGAGCTTTTACAGTTCCGGAGTGTTATTTGTAAGAAGAAGGAAAAAAAATGAAAGAAAAAACAAAAAGACAACAATTCCGAACTTTGCAGACTAGCGATGAATCGTTATTGCAGACATGAAAATAATATTTCCCATGTGTACAGATGATTCTTGTACGCCAAAGAATAAACCTACATATTCTGGTTAATTCATTGGTTTTTTATTTATGTGTTACCAAATTTTTCATAAGAGATTTCGGCTTCTTATTATAAGGCCCGGTTCATCGAGCGCGGATAGTTATGCCAATCCGACTTATGCTCAGCCCTGCAGGTGCGTACACTATTGTTGTGCCAATTTGATTTTCCAGTGTTCACACGAACACTCACCATTTAACATTGTTATTCATTTCTTTAATAAACATTTCACTCTTTGTATAATGTTTACCTTTAAAATGCATGACTCCTACACATAAGAAAATTTTAAAAAAAGAAATCCAGAACGACGGTCGATTTTATTTCAAATTTTGTACAGAATTAAACATGTCTAAAATAAACACAATACAAACGTGCGTGGCAGGTCCCACAATTTCTTTTCAAATTAAAAAAAAAAACGTTTTTGTTTACATTGTTCGGCGCGTATATTTCCCCCTGGCATCTGTATCTTTGCCCTCCATTTTTTAAAACTACCCGCGCCCGGCACCCTTTTAAAAATCTGGTATATTTTTTTTTAATTCCGCCCCCTCCCACCTTTCCCCTTTTCAACGATCCACCACACATTTCCTTGTTCCCAGCGTGTGACCAGTTTTTCCTTTCCGACCTACCCATGCCTCCCTCTATCCCCGATCTACCCATGCCTCCCTCTATCCCCGACCTACCCATGCCTCCCTCTATCCCCGATCTACCCATGCCTCCCTCTATCCCCGACCTACCCATGCCTCCCTCTATCCCCGCTCTACCCATGCCTCCCTCTATCCCCGACCTACCCATGCCTCCCTCTATCCCCGATCTACCCATGCCTCCCTCTATCCCCGACCTACCCATGCCTCCCTCTATCCCCGATCTACCCATGCCTCCCTCTATCCCCGATCTACCCATGCCTCCCTCTATCCCCGATCTACCCATGCCTCCCTCTATCCCCGATCTACCCATGCCTCCCTCTATCCCCCTTTTCCCGTACTTGCCTCAATAAATTCATCTAAACATCAATGCAATAAAATTCTACTGGCGTAGGAATAAATAATAATAGAAAATGGAGCAGGGAGTGCTGCATCCTGGTCTGTTTACCTTTTCTGGAACGTCTGACCATACCACGTGACCGGTCAGAATGTGTAAAGTTTACGTCTGCTTTATTTATCGCCGTTTTTCCCTGTTGCTCTCCCCCCTCCCCTTCCCCCACACACACTCCCCGGTTTCTCCGAGCTAATGGACAAATTACCTTGAAAGATGTAAGCATGAATTCTTTGATATATAAACCACCTCGCCCCCCCTCCCTCTCCCTCTTCTATTTTGCTACCCGTTCCCCCCACTTCCGTTTATAAAAGCCTGCCATCCAACCCCCATCTCCACTCCTCCTAAACTAGCCCCCTCACACTAAAAGCCCAGGGAACTTTAAAAGTGTTTACCTTATGGCCCCAGTAAAAATAATATTTAAACTACGTCCCAAATTCGCTCAACGACGTCTGCTTCCAAAAAAAAACGTGCGCGCCACACAATATCATGAGATGGAGTAGCTGCACGCGAGCGGAGTACATGGCCTCCTGGCACAAACTATGGCTGTCATAAGGCCTTCAGACGAGTCTTGTATGTAAATGTAAAATGGGTTGGAGTAAGAAGACAAAATGGAGAGTGAATTAGAAACTGAAATGTACGCTTTTAGAAAAAAAAGGCAGGCATAGTTGCGCGCAAGGGGGGGGGGGTGTTACAATGTGTTAGTGTATGGACAAAGAGGGAGGGAGTAGGGGCCTGATGAGGTTTAGGACAGGAAGATAAGCGGAGCATGTATATTGTATTATAAATTGTTACCAATCGACTTTTGTTGAATATCACATATAAGTCGATCACACATAATACATAGGCCTAACAGCCTTTAAGCTCAATCCATATATGAGATTTAATATTGAAAGTATGTCTGATATATATATATATATTATGAATGCATAATATTCTTCCATGCATAGTTCAAAATTTCTGATAAAAAAGTTTTATAATTACACAGTTAAGACTTCAACAAATGTAATTTTTACGTAAGACAACCGCATTTTTAAAACCGTTTCAAAACAAAGTTAAAGCTTTCTATATTCTTTTGGCTATAACTCATGTAATATCCAAAATAAACGTTTTACCAAGGCCGTTTTGAATAAATGAATTTTCAGAACTCTCCGCAATGCTTCCAAAACATCATACTATTTATCCCATTTACTGTTTAACCAAGACTTACTATGGTCTTTGTTTAACGCTGATTTCACGGCCCGCAAAACTTATAAGATCTAGCAAGCTTCTCTTAGATCAAGCTTCTCTTATCACGATTCACAGATTATCCCCATTCAAATCTTATTACTCTAGACTTGGTAATCCTATAACAAGAACAATTTCTTGAAAATATACTGAGTCTCCCGATAGACAGGGTTTGGTCTGAGGCTATCCTATTCTCTCAACTGACATGTGAGCAACATGTAAGGTCTGCTAGACAGCTTGTTAAACAGTGACTTAAATGAGTAAGATGAAGAAGCCAGGGAGGAGAAAAAAAAGTCTGATAAACAAACAAGGCAGACAGAAAACATCCATCACACGAAATGTGCTCTAGCGTAATCCTTTAAATAGCAGAACATCATATACCAAGCAAAAGGAGATGTTTTACAACTAATAAAGTAGGCAATTATACCAAAGCCTTTATAAGATGGACCGATTGCTTTAATATTTCATTTTGATGACTTGAATATCTTCTTTTCGGAATTCCAGATACACTTTTGTATTGTACATTCCCGTTTTATTTAATCATTATGATTTTCTCAATGAAAAATTAAAATCGAAAGTTGTATACAGAAGAAACCTTTAGGCACCCGCAGGAGTCATTTAAGACATCGTTATTGGCTGCGCACAGAAAAAAAAACAACATACAATGGGTCCATCTTATCATAGTCTTTGTTTATAACATAGGTTCTCAACAAGGGCGTTATTGCCCCCCCCCCCGGGAGGTGGTGGGCAGCTTTGGGGGGGGGGGGGGCGCTGACGTTCCCGGGAGCGATTGGGGGGGGGGGGGGCGGTGAAGGGCAAATGGACGCTACAAATGTACCTGATATAATTTCAACACCAAAGCTATTTGAATCGATTAGTTTTTTGTATGAAATGTGATGCAAACGATGCTAAATATCTAAGCTGCTAATATTAACAATATTTTTATCTCAGTTTTACTGAGATGTTATTTAATGCATTTATTTTCAGCCGAAGAAAAAACACATAACTTCCGTTAAGAGGAATAGATTCGTAGTAATCATTATAACTGGGTAGTCTATGTAATGTTTGAAAATATACATAGGCCTATAAATTCTGTAGTATAATATAATATTTATATTATAATTTTCCAATACTTTTTACAGTTTGATCAGTTATACATTTTAAGCCATTTTTTTTTATAAAAAAAAAAAACCATTAGAAATATTAGCTCAAAAGAAATGGGTTAATTATCTCCCTTTAATTAAAAAACTATTGTCTCTACATAATTGTTTTATTGTTTGCCAATTTTTTTTTTATGTCTTTGTGTATGCCTTTATTGCCTATTTATTGTTCTTATTGTTTTTACTACGTGGCAAAAAAAAAATATTGCTCATTGTTCATTGACGAGACTACAAGCGATGGCTACTGCACACAGAAGCGCGTTGGTTAGCAAAAGATGACCGTTTAAATATAATGCGTGAGATTTGGATTCGGTGCTCGAGTTTATTAAAAGCAAATGCGATTCTTTGGGAGAAAATTAAACAGTTTCTCAATTTTATTTTGCATTCTTATCAACCTTTTTTGTGGAAAGTGGATTTTATGCTAGTACTGCTAGTACCATTTGGTTGTTAAAAAAGAAAAACAAGACAAGCTTAAATAGTGAAGCGTGGAGACCTAAGGCTTTTGCAAACAAATTTAGACAAACTACTAGCAACACACCAGGCAAACGATACACATTAATATTGATTTTTTATTAATCCTCTTGTTTAGTTAATTTTTTTTTTAAATCTATTTATTCGTACACTATGTTTCCTTTTCATTTTTATAAAGAAAATAAATAAGCACACAAATTTAGTCGGCCAAAAAAAAATTGCAGAAACTATATTGACCATTTAATTTCCAGAAGGGGTGGGGAGAGTGGGCGCAAAAAAAGTTAGGGGGGCGGCGGCGAGCCGAAAATTTTTTTTAAAGGCGGCGGTGAACCGAAAAAGGTTGAAAACCTATGGTTTATACCAAGCAAAATGGGATGTTCTATCTACAATTTATAAAGTAGGTAAAAATACACTGATCTATTAAAAATGGATAGAGCCTCCTTAATAAATTTGCGCGTGCAATATGAGGTTAGCAGAAGTTAAAACTGTATACACCTTATACACAATGCACATGTCCATCTAAGCAAGTTATAGGAATAAACCATATATAGTTAGAACAAATCCATAATATTAAAAAAGGGAAGTCTAAGTCACTTTTTTTTTATTTTTGAAATGTATTTACAGGTCGGTGTTTAGGAAATATAATTATAAATATAGATAAGTGAAAGCATATTTGTTTCTTTGTCTTTTATTGCGCCAAGAAAATTGTTTCTTGGCCTAATCCATTATATTTATAGATCAGTGAAAACGTAATTTTTACAGTGTTTTTTTTTTAATTGAAAGCCTGGTATCACCTTGAAATCAGATTAGTGATGATGTAAATTAAAATTGCACCTGGAACTAATAAGTCTCAGACGCACGAGAGAAGGATGGGGGGGGGGGTGAGTACAGGAGATGGTGCAACTAGAATAACTAGACTAGAGATGAGTAACTTAACTCACAGGTTTATCTAATTAAGATCTTATTTTTATCTTACTATAATCAATTCAGAACCTTCAAAGACTAATCGACATCTTAGGAGGAAACATCTCTCCAAGGATAAATTTAATGTTTAATTGATCACTTTCAAATGCAATTATCAAACGGACCAGATGCATCTCATTAGGGTTTGAAAAGGTGAAATAAACCACGTCTAGCTTCCCCCCAGCACTCCCCCATCCCCCACACATACAAATCCTTGGTGTTAAGCCATTAATTTATGAGCAGTTAATGGCTGCCAGGAAACTAACGTCTCAACAGTCTATGAGCACCATGTGGAGCGTATACCTTGTCCTGGAACCAGGGTGCTAAGAAAACAAACCTCACCCCTCCCCCCCTCCCCACACACACACCTTTCTCTTTGTCCAAAAAGCAAGAAAAATAGATTTTAAAGCTGGAGACTTCATGGGCGGATGGTGTGGGTTTCAGTGTCGGCAAGAAATGCGTGAGGTCCGTAATGACGTGAAGATCATAGGCGTTGAAATGTTTTCTCTCTCCTAAATCGTGCACTTACGCTACGATTTATTTTTTAAATCCTCAACCATTAGGTTGGATATTTTTTCCTTACGCGGATATTTGTACTTAGTAAGCAAAATAGTTAGAAAAACTGTTTTAAGAAGATGCTGCCTTCATTCTTATGCGAACTGTATCCAGACTTTTCTAATACATCTAGAATAACAGGTTGTTGGTTTACCCGATGGTCGTTATGGGAAAAATACCATTGAGCAAGATTGGTCGTCATAAAAAAATAAAGTAGGCCTACATGTATCCATTCCCCCCTTCCCAAATTAAGAAAGAGAGAACAAGTGAGAGATCCTTGATTTGTCATGATCCAGAGAATCATGCTGGTTCTATGCCATTTTGTATGTGTTAACGTTGTGTTAAAATGAATTATATTAGAAATGAAGATTTATAGCTCTAGAATCACATAAAGTATTTATATTTTTTATTTATTATGGGGAAACATAAAATATTAATTAGCAGCTAAGTTTATGACATTAAATGTTGCTGGAGTCTTTACTTTAGGCTGTCGATGTAATAAAAACAAACAATGGACACATAGCGAATGGGAGAATGGCAAGGGGATATAAGCACGAGCGCTACTCATAAAAATAGATTTGATTGGATACAATAAAAATAATAATAATAAAGCGCTGTTGCTGATTGGTTGCGGACCCCTGCGATGGCGTTTACTGTCAATAAAACTGAGGCTCGCGCGTGTTATTGCGATGTAGTCTTGGGAGTCTTCCAGTTATCTTCATATCTGTCTGTGCCCTCCCCGTCACTTGTTCTCCTCTCCATCAGTAGCTACAGCTGGGGATGATTTACTCAGCACCCACCAAAGACCTTTGACATTTTACGCGAACCACGGGAGGGGGGGGGCTGAAGCGGGCCCGGGGTAACCTCATCTAACCCCATGTTAGAGTTTTGACAGGCCATCATTCTAAAAAGAGCCAATGTAAAAGAGAAATAGTTATGTGTGATTAGAATGCCAGACGCAAGTTCCTTGTTAGGTCTCCGCTTGAGAAAAAAAATGGGAAAAACAAAGGAGGAAAAATAAAACAAACAAGGGAAACTATTCAAAAGTGTTTAGCACCTTACCATGCGTCAACATTCGCATAACTCTTTGTGAGCAAACTATTCCAAGCATTGCCTGCACCAGACAGTTATCTGCCCTTGTTGGAGCTAAACTCGTGAATCATTAATATTGTTAGCAAAATATCGAAGCCATTGGCGATGTTTCCTGTAATCATGACCCGCGGACTTACAAAGCTAGAGTAATGTTTTAATAAATTAAAGAAGATGATTCCGTGTCGTTACTAAAAAACACTATTTTTTTTGTCTTTTGTATGGAATTTATTTTATTGAATGATTAAATAAATATACCCTATGAAAAAAAAATGATTATTCTAGGGTTCAACTGTTCTATTTGCATATGATTGACCTTGGTAATTAGAATGCGTGTTCGAATCTTTTAAAGCAGAACCAAATTTGTTGTATAACAAAAAACATCCCGTTGTTTTCATTTCCAACAACAACGTTTAAAATAAAGGGGGAACTATATCTTTGATGTCATGGTCTGTAGATCTTACAAATGAAAATAATTATCTTAATAATTATAATTAGTCTATGTATAGCCCAACCCGTTCCTGGACAAATCGAAAGACCTTTATGGGCGCATGCGTTGTTAATTATATTTTCACTTTTAACCTAAACGTGACCTTGGTAATGGCCTCCCCTTTAATATTACTTCCCTTAGAAGCTTGCTACCTGAATTTATTATAAGACTAAACCGGTATATATATATATAAATATATAATGTATATTTTATGACCCTGACAAAAGTTAACAAACGACAGTCTTTAACAAAAGGCGCGAAATGGTCACAGCTTTTAATGTGACGTCTGCCTCTAGCTCTGATCCTCAAATTTGACATGGTTGGATTTTTTTTTAAACAACACAGAAAAATGTCTGTCCGTGACGGCATTGCCTCCCGGCGTAAAGATGCAGACGGCAGGGGTTCCCCTGGACTTCATACGAGGTTGTGCGTGTGTTTCTCTCCAATGAACAATGAACAATATTTGAACAATGAACAATATTTTATTTGCCACATAGTACATAGGTACAATAAAGGCATAGTCAAAAACATAAGAAAATTATAGCATTTGTGAATAATAAATTGAACAATAATAGTAAAACCAATATTAGTAATAAAATGAAAGTAATAAAAAATTTATTAATTAAAGGTATCCTAAAAGAAAATTCAGGGGGGATAATTTAGTTTATAACACAATTTTTGGGGGGAAAAAACTAACAAAGAAAAAAAAACAAAAAAACTACAACTTAATTTACTAACATAGACATACAGGTAAATCACTTTCATTAGACCTGCACGGCATTAACATAGTGAGAACAAACATTTAAGAAATCATTCACAATTTTTCTTGCGGCTTAGTATATTACATTTCTTCTACGACTATCTCTCAATATCATATTGACAAACCAACAAGTTAAAATACTTAAACATTTCTAACCTTTTTCTCATTTTTTAAAAGCAGATACTAATATTTTTGAAAATATGCTTAGTTTTTTAAGTTCTTTTAGAGAGCTAGAATTAAGCAGTTCCGACATTTTTTCTACATTAGGTCTGTTATAGTAATATTTTTTTAGATACATTTTTCGTTGGGCATTGAAGTGCACACATTGGAGTAAATAGTGATATCCATCTCCTATATCTTTTAAGCAAAAGGGACATAATCTTAAATTATAATCTATTCTGGAGTGGCGACCCAGTTCAACAGGGAAATTATTGTTACTTGTTCGTATTTTTAGTATATAGATAGCTTCTTTCAGATGTAATTTATTTAAAAAGGGTGGACTATTTTCCCAGTCAGATTTATATTTTAGAGCGCTATATAATTTACCTTTATTGCTTATTTGCATACTCTCATAAAGTTCTTGTTTACTTTGATCATTTATACGTAAGTTAATTATTGATTTTGAAAGTTTAGTGTCTATTATATCTTGTTCTAACCAAATATATCCTAATCCTAGTTGTTCCAATTGTAACTTTATATTGGCTGACCATTTGCATTTTTCAACCAGGTGCTCTTTAAGTAAAATGTTATAAATTATTTTAGAAATCCTGCTTTCTTTGCCGGTCGCTATTTTGATCCAGAAGTGTAACATTCTTTTTTTAATAAATGATCTTATATAGAGTTTGCCTGTTTCGCCTAGGACTACATAATTTGGTGTTTTTGTGTTCAATTTTAAAATCATCTTAAAATATCTTAGTCTAACATTTTCTAAAATGTCACAATTTTCCATACCCCATAGTTCGCAACCGTAGGTTAGTATAGGTAGTACTGTTTGATCAAATAGATCAATTTGACTATCTATGGGCAAGCTTAGTGTATGGCATTTTCTGAGAAGATTGAACATAGCATTAGTACCTTTCATCTTACAATATTTCCTGTGTTCTGAGAAAGAACCGTTAGCTGAGAAGATTATTCCCAGGTATTTAAATTTAGAAACTATTTCTATTATATTATTATTTAGTACAAATTTCTGATTTCCTACCCTCCCCTTTCTACCGAATATCATTATTTTTGTCTTATCTTCATTTATGTTTAAGTGGTTCTCCTTGCAATAGTTACTGTAAATGTTTAAGTTTTTCTGTAATTCTTTTGCGGTTTTAGCTAGGATTGTTGTGTCGTCAGCATATAATAATGTGAATATTTTTAGTAGATCTGCGTTGTTATCGTTGCTGATAGTTAAGCTACTTGCACCTTTTAGTTCTAAATAAGAATCTAAGTCATTAATAAACATAGAAAATAATAGAGGGCTCAGATGTTCTCCCTCTCTTAGTCCTGCTTCGCAGTTAAATAACGGTGACAGGTTTGTATTTAATTTTACTGTCGATTTAATATCTCTATATAACCCCTGTATACATTTAAGGAAAATTCCATCTATGCCTATATCTAACATTTTCGCCCAGAGTAATTTTCTTTTAATAGACGGGAAAGCTCTTTTTAGATCAATGAATGCACAGAACAGTTTGTCACCTTTATTTTTTATTAAAAAGCTCAGCGCATATAGTATAAATGATGCTTCCGTTGTGGAATAACCTTCTCTAAAACCCACTTGATTCTCGTTTAATAAGTTGTGCTCTTCAAGGAACATCTCCATTCGTACATTAAGAATGGATGAGAATAGTTTACCTAAGCATGATAATAAGGTAATTGGTCTAAAGTTTTCGGGCTTTGCCTTGCTGCCTTTATTTTTATATATTGGACATATCATCCCTAGTGACCAGCTTTCGGGGAAAATTCCATCTTTTAGGATAACATTGAATAATTTTACGTATGTGGGTATCATTATAACCTTTGTGCATTTTATATATTCATTATAAATTTTATCGTGTCCGCAGCTTTTATTATTACTTGTTTTATTGATGGCTGATAACACTTCATTATATGTTATTTCACCATTAAGTCTTGTCGTATCTAAGTTAGGTGCGGTTAAATTGGTTTTTATTGGGTTCATGCAACAGTTGTCTGTCGTTTCGTTTTGGGATTTGAAAAAATGGAACAATTCGTCAATACTAATGTCATTATAATCTTCTTTTCTGTTTTTGTCCTTTAGGATACGCCAGTACTCTTTTGGATTCTTTCCTTTCAGATTTTTTATTTTATTTCTCATTTTGTTTTCATATTTATTTATAGCGGTGTTCATTTCACGCTTGTAGTTTTTACTGTGTGTTTTTAAACTTTCAAGTGAGCCTTTGGTTTTAAGGGTACTATTCATTCTTCTTGCTTTAAGGTATAATCTTCGTTTTTGTCTACATATAAGTGTAAACCAGGGTTTATTTTTTCTTAGGTTATTTTTATCATTAGGGTATCGATTTGTGCCAAATATTTCATTTGCAGAATTTATTAATATTTTATTTATTTCCTCTACTATGTTATTTATTTCTTGTTTTTTGTTTTCAGGGGAGTTACAAAGGTCACTTCTTTCTAGTAATTCGTCTAGTTTCAGATTTATGCTGTTTTTGTTTTGCTTTTCTACCATTTCAAAATAGTTCTTAGATTTAGTTTGCACCCACGGTTTAATGATCTCTACCACTGGTCTATTATTTAGTCGTCTACGCGCATTTCCAGGTTTATTTGCTCCACCAATCTCAATCTCATATTCACATGATATTAAACAATGGATATCTGAGAATAGGTGATCAAAGTCGTGGATTATTAGATTCCTAATTTTGTGAAAAAGGTCATTGTCTGCTAGTACGTAATCGATTACTGTGCTAAATGTAGTCGTAGGTTTATGTGACAGTAACCCCTTCCTTCCATTCATTATTAACATGTTTGTGTTTTTACATGTTTCGATTAGTTTGCGGCCCCAGTTATTCGGTATTGTCGTATCTACGTTTATACGTTTGAGTGGAATGTCTTTTCTTTTAAGCGTTTCTTCTGTCTGGGTACTTATTTCTACATAGAGTTCGTGGGGACTTGTTATGGAGTCTATAATGTAATCTTCTCTTTCTTTGGTATGAGCGTTAAAATCACCCATTATGATTATATTGTTAGTGATATTTCTTTTATCGATTATTTCCATTTCTAGAATATTGAAAAAATCAGATTGGGCATATGGGGAATTCTCGGGTGGGGTATAAATAATTAGAATTAATAAGGGATTGTTTTCTGCTCCTATTTGTAGCCAAATCATTTCATTATTGTCACATCTTAATATTTTAGTTTTATCAACTAGGTCATTTTTTATGGCCACACTCAGTCCCCCCGATCTACTATTGTTATTATGGTGTCTAAATTTGTGGAAAAGGGTAAAGTGTTCTATACTTATAGTATCGATATCTTCCACCTTGTCATTATTAAGTTTTGTTTCCGAAAGACCTATAACATCGAACAAATTTATCTTATCAACAAACTCTGGATACATCATTCTCCTCACCAGGCCACATACATTTACATAGGCTAACCTTAAAAAGCGTTTTTGGTTTTGTTCACCTATGCTAATGCCACTGTCCTACAGCACCGTGAGCGTTACGCAGTCTGCCGAGGTCGTACCACCCTCCTGATGCATCTGTTGTTGCTGGTATTGTTGTTCTTTCTTCTGATGTTGAGGCTGTAGCTGGGGTAGCTGGGGTTGTGGTTGCTGCTGCAGTTGCTGATGGTACTGCTGATGTAGTTGCTGCTGTTGGTATTGAGGTTGTTGTTGGATTTGCTGCTGATGATGATGAGAGGGATGCTGCGGCTGCTGGTGTTGAGGTTGTTGCTGGTGTTGGTGGTGCTGCTGCTGAAGTTGTAGCTGCTGGTGATAAGGTTGTTGCTGGTGTTGGGGTAGCTGCTGCTGTGGCAACTGATGCTGCTGATGTTGAAGATGCTGTGGTTGCAGGTGCATTTGCTGTTGTTGCTGATATTGTTCTTGGTGATATTGTTGTTGTTGCTGCGAATGTTGAGGTGGTCCCGTGGGATAAACTTGTTGTCGTTGTAGGTATAGTTCTGGAGCCTGCTGTTGTTGTTCTTGTTGTTCTTGTTGTTCTTGTTGGTATTGCTGTTGGTGAGGCTGTTGCTGAGGCTGTTCTTGTTGTTGATGCTGTCGTTGTTGTTGCCGTTGATCATGTCCGTGTTGATACCGCTGTTGTTGCAGATTCATTTGTTTTTGATGGGGTTGGTAAGATTGTTTTTTTTGATCATTCAGTTCTTGCTGGATATGTTGAGACCGATACAGTAGTTCTCGCTGATGTAGTTGCTGAGGTTGCCATAATTGTTGACGCTGGTTCTGTTGAGGCTGTTGTTGTTCTCGTTGTATGTTTTGTTCATGGTCAGGTTGTTGTTGTCGAGTTTGCTGTTGTTGTTTTTTTTGTTGTTGTGAGGGTTGAGAGCGACTCGATTGCTGTTGGTGTTGATCTTGACTTCGCCAGGGTCGTTGTTCGTCCGGTGCTCTGAGGGCAACAATTACGCCTTGACTGTCAACCCTCCAAGACCCTTCCGGAGAGGTCAGGATGTCATTTTTAAGGAATACGTTTCGACCATATTTTTCCTTTAGATCCTTTAGTTTAGGTAAAAGGATTTTTCTTCTTTCGTTTACTTTCTTCGGGAGATGATCTCTTATTCCAAAGGGTTTTCCAGCCAGTTTGTAAGCGATTCTTCTAATTGAGTTTTTATCATATAGATGGAGGAAGGTCACCACAATAGGTCTTTGCTGTCCTCTGTGATAGCGTCCCAATCTATAGCAGCCTTCAATCGCGAGTTCATGGTCTATCCCCAAGTGGTCATGAAGGAACTGATTAACCGTGCTGTAGCAGTCTTCGTCTCTTCCGACTTCTTCTAAACCAGTTAGAAGTAGATTGTTTATTAGAACCTTGGTCTCGAGCGATAGAGTACGCTCCTCGAGTTCGTTCAACGATTTGTTGAGCTGACCAAGGTCCTCTTCGTGCTTCTTTAAGGTGGTGATGTTTTCAGTTGAAATCTTATCTACTATACTGATTACTTGTTCAACTGCGGTCACACGCTCATTCAGTTGCTTTACCATTCCAATCTCCTCGCTAATCTTCTCCACCCTAGCTACTAACGTGTCTAGAGAAGCTTGGAATGTAGGAAAGATTTGCAGGTGTTGCACCAAGGCTTCTATCTTCAAGCTGCTCTCTGATATTGAGAGCTGAACGTTGGTAAATCCCTGCAAGATTTTGTTATTGAAATCCTGCTGTGGCCCATTAATGGTTGTTTGCTCAGAGATATCCAAGCAACAACCATTAAATGAAGAGGAGCGACGCAGCCTTTTTTTATTTTTTTCACCAGCCTGCTTAACATCCCCAACAGCGTCTAGTACTCCAGTGCTACAATCACTGCTAAACGTAACATTAGACGTAACATCAGACAACAGCACACATGCCATAATAAAAACAAAGTCTGAAGGTCCAAAGAAGAGAAAGGTTCTCTCCCTTGTTTACAGACGGTTCGTCTGTTAACTGTTGATTGTTGATTGTTGATTGTTGATTGTTGACTATTGACTGGAGGGTTGATATACAGGCAGAGAGAAAGGAGGAGAGGGGAAGAGAAGGTTGATATGTCCAGCTCTCGTCCCACGTCTAGTTGGTAAGTGGCGTCCGATACCGAGCTATGTTTACACAAAATTCCAGGTGTAAAAGTTATATCATGTGTAGTACACGGTACACGATACACAGTTGAATAAACTTGACATTTTAGATTGAGAGTGGGCAAAAAAAAAAAAAAACACAGTGTTGTGACTAGTTGTGAGAACTGCTCAGTCACTTTGACTCTAACAATCTTAGCAAACTAAATAAAATGATTAATAAAGTCGATTATACAAATTAGTCAATAATTGACTTAATTGTCACGCAATGACTGAATAAAACACACAATTTGAAAAGATTAATTCACAACAAATCAACCAATATAAGTTTCGCAATGAAGAGTGAAAAATGAAAACACAAACAATCATCAAATATGAAGAGACGAAATACACTGGACGGAATGTACTCGGTTTAAGACAAGGGTGTGTCCTTTTTTTTTGTTCTATGAACTTCAAAGACACACATCGGGGCATGCGCCCAAACAAACGCATTGTTTAAATAATATCAGGGTCAGATGTATTGTTTGTTTTTTAAAAGGTCTGACGCCTATACGTCTAGTTGCCCATTAACTGGGACTGTGAGGTGACCCGTCGGGTCGTTCAGGTTGAAGACATCAGTCCCCCCCCCCCCCCACACACACATTTTTTTTTACTAGTTTCACAAAGTATATAGTCTATATCAACCTTTAATTAAAACTGCAAATGCGAAAAATTAGAGAAAATAACACTAATAAATAATTAACGTTTTTGAGCCATTGCTACCTAAAATAATCGAATAGGTAATATAATTTATTTTTTTTTAAAGGGTCGATCTGACCCCTGACCAAAAGGGCTAAATCCTATCAAAGCATGGCGTGCCGGTTATCTGAGCAGGCATAGTAATCTATGTGATGATCCCGTGACTCGGAGAAAACACCAATCATGCAGTTGATTTTTTAAAACGTCCGTCAAATTGTCTATCAAACATGCACTTTTTTAAAAAACAAATGTTGGTTTGTGTGTCTGTCTGATGAACAACTAGCGCTTCTAATCTGTCACTCTGACATGCTTCTAGAATAGATTGGCTCTTTTCTGGCACTAGAGTGTCCAATTATCCTGAGGAATGCTTATACACCAATGCACGATCAAGCATCGATGGAGGCGGGGGGGGGGGGGGGGGGGGGGTAATAGTTAATGAAACGTGGCTATTATTCTTACTCGCGTTGTTCATTTGAAGCGTAACTCTAGAACTACTCATGGTATTGGCTACGCCAAGAAGAAATGACAGGGAGAAGGAAAGGGGTAGGGTGGCGGTACAGGGAAAGACAAGTTAATTTAAAGTTTAGAGGTAGATAACCCAGTGCTAACAGGATATATATGATTTATGCGCTGGCGATGTGAGAATTATGGCATGTCTTTTGATGCTTCTTCGTAACGCGGATAGAGAGAAGAGAAGGATGACAGTGGACTGATGAATTGCTAGAATGATCAAAGCGAGTCTGTGAAAGAATGTAAAGAAGAAAATAAAAATGTACCAACTCGGTGATGGTGAAATGTATAGATTATAGATATAGTAAAGCGATGATCGTGAGCAGTTAGAATGGTAGCTAGAGAATATGTTGAATTATGAAATGGTAAACAGATGGAATGGTTGAATATAGAAAATGAGCGATGGTAAAGTAGATGAATTTTTTAGATGGTTAAGTTCAATATGAATATAAAGATAGAGAGATGTCCATATAAAGAAGGTAAAATGGAAGGAAGAGAAAGTAAACAAATAAAGATATTAAAGTAATTTAAAGTAGGTTAGTAAAGAAATGTTAATCTTAATGAATGAAGAGATGGTAATGTTAATGAATGTAGAGATTTTTAATATGAATGCATAAAAAGATGGAATTGAGAGATGGTAAGGTAAATTAATTGACAGATGGTATGGTGTAAACTAAAAAAAAAGAGAGGAATGTATGACAACCTTAGTGAATCTGAACATGCCAAACTACGTGAATACATAAATAGAATAGTATGTGATGTAGAGATGGTAGAGTATGTGATGTAGAGATGGCAGAGTATGTGATTTAGAGATGGTAGAGTATGCGGTTTAGAGATGGTAGAGTAATTAATTTAGAGATGATAGACTATGTGATTTAGAGATGGTAGAGTATGTGATTGAGAGATGGTAAAATTTATTAATATTATTATAGAAATAGTAATATTCGTGATTGTGTTGGATGTGATAATAAAATCTTATCTGAATGAAAAAGAAAATACAAACTCCAATAGAGAAGTTGAAGGCATATAGGGGAGGTATGTTGAAGGCATATAGGGGAGGTAAGTTGAAGGCATATAGGGGAGGTACGTTGAAGGCATATAGGGGAGGTACGTTGAAAGCATATAGGGGAGGTACGTTGAAGGCATATAGGGGAGGTAAGTTGAAGGCATATAGGGGAGGTAAGTTGAAGGCATATAGGGAGGTAAGTTGAAGGCATATAGGGGAGGTAAGTTGAAGGCATATAGGGGAGGTAAGTTGAAGGCATATAGGGGAGGTAAGTTGAAGGCATATAGGGAGGCAAGTGTAGATAGATCTCAAGTAACAAAAAAACAAAGGTGCACAGAAAGAGTAAGAAGAAAACATAATTAGACAATCGCGCGAAAGAAAAGTTGATGAGATGAAAACTAACAGGCAGTCAGACAGACACGACTGTCAGAGAAGTGGTGAGAGAGAAAATGATGAGGTGAGAATGAACACACAGACAATATAATAAACAGTCAGAATAAGAAAACCAAAAGAAAGAAAAAACGAAGGTTCTGGAACAGGTCTGGTCCCAAGTCTAGAATGTACAAAACAAGATCTTCAGAAATGATTGATTATGGGGTTTAGTGTTTGTTTATTATTTTCTGTCATTTTGAGTTATTATTACTTTTCTTTATATTAGACTATTTCACATGAAATGTATTCAATTTCTTGTTCCCCTAAATAAACACGTATTAATCATAAGGAGATTATTTTTTAAAATTTTACATAGACAAAATATATGAGGTACGGTATACTTTTATGATTTGAATTTTCAAGAGGAAGAAAAATGGCTAGATCTAATAATAATAAAAAAATCAACGACGTTTTTTTATATTATTTTTTCACAGTCTTGACGCCCGCAAGTAGTCTAATGTTTGTTTTTTAATTCTTTCTAAACTTTTTGCGCAATGAATGTTGTAAATAAGATTCTTTTCTCCTTGATTTTATTCCAAGGAGAATAATTAACTCTTTCTATACGTTTTGCCATACTGTATGCCGTAACGTTATGGCCCGGCTTGATTTTACGTATGGAAAGAGTTAAACGTAGAACTTTACAGTAACACTAATCTATTTTAAATGTTCTTACCTAATTATCATCTTAATTCGTTTGGTATGGTTAGTCTATCATTTACACATTTTTAAAAAAGAAATCATAAAAGTTAATGTAAACTGCAAACTTGAGTTTGTTAACATATAGCAAAGAGGTCGGCGATTGACAATAAAAAATTTAAATATACTTACATGCTTTTACTGTATAATTTCCAAGGTGATTTTTTTCTGTGAAAATATGTAACTGCAAAATGTATCCAAATGTCCCTGAATTCTGAAAAACAAACAATAATGTTCAACTTAAAGATACACCACTGAGAAGTTGTAGCAAGTCAAACCAAAAGTAGATGTAAATGTCAGAACATTTTTACAGATGGTCGAATTTTATTGAGTTTGCAATGTTTTTAGGACACCACTTAACGCATGCGCAATAAGCCAAGACGACAACAAAAGACCAACCCAGTAATTCGGGTGCGGACGGGATGGGTGGGGAGTATTGCCCCCACCCCCTCCCACTCCTATTGTCAGGAGCGTCCCGGTTGAGTGAATTGTTTACGTTTTATCATTCCTGTGTGAGAGAGAGAGAGTGACCAACATTGCCTACTGTACCATCTGTTCCAATATTTCCCATTGAGAGTGTAGGTAACACAATGGACTGTCCACTTTCATGTCGCTAGACTCTCTAACCATCCGGGCCTCTTTCTCTTCCGCAATAATATTGAAACTTTAAAAAACTCGACAATGAACATTACCCGATAGACGAGTCTGTTGTTATTTTTTTAATGTAGTGCTTTACTTTCTGTTGTTTTTACCAACTCACAACAATGTTGTATTTTTCCGGTATTTGGCTATGTTATTGTATGTGTGTGTTTTTTTTTTCTCTCTACCATTCGTTCTTTTTATAATAAAGATGTTGTTGACTTTCTCTTCGGTGTGTGGGCACGGGTGATGGTCATTCGGATGTCGATGTTGCTGTAGTTTTTGTTATTGTTGCTAACGTGGTCCCGAAGAAGCTGTTGATGTAAACCGTCTCTTGTGGCCGAACTTCTTTTTAGGTGGTCTAATTTGGATTTCTGTGTTCTTGTGTTTGTTTGTTTGTTTTTTTGTTGTTGTTTTTTTTGGAAAAGGGGGAAGGGGTGATATAAAGACATAACAACGATAATCCGTGATACTCATTGTGTAAAATATATAAATATGGACTATAGACTAATTTAAGTTGAGTACCTAGAACAGGGGTGTGCCACATTAATTTTGATATTTGGGCCAGAGGTATAACTTAGAAGGAGTTCAATACATCAAGATACATTCTGAATAATTTTTAAAAAAATTTACTTTATCAATACAATGTCTGTGAATTCCAAGCCAAAAATTGCTTTTAGAATCTTTTTTGGGAGGGACACGCTAAAAAGCTCAACGGGTCGTGTTTCGGCCCCCGGGTCACCTGCTGCACACCATTAACATAGAAATCTTTGAACATACACGCAAAAAAAAAAACACCCATTATATTTCTAAACCAATGGTATGGCTTCGTTCTCGTATTATGTGTTGACTTTCGTTTATTAGATTGGTATTAGGGGAAAACGTAGGGAGAGCGGGGATGGATTGATTAGAAGGATACCATGTGTCATATCGATTTCTACTTATCCCAGGCATTCGTATCTCTAATTAATGGACTCTCAATCAACATCACAGAGACCTGGCATTGGAAAGGAGGAGAATGTGGTGCGGGAAGAGAGAGGGGGGGAATCATACAATGGACAAGTCTTAACGTGTATGCATGCATAAAAGGTCACGTGCAAAAACATTTCCGTTCTTTTTCGATCATTTTCTTCGAAACAATGTCTGTGTGCTACTTTACTGGTTGTACTCAAATTTGTTGGGGATTAAAATTTATTTCATTTCCAAAAGATGTTTACAAAGCAAAGCAATGTATTGTGAGAGTCAGAAGGGAATAATCACCTTTTTAAAATATCAAACTTATTGCTTAATGCAAAATAATTTTTGTTATTCGTTTTTATGAATTTACGCATTTTGTTTTTCAATAACCAAGAAAACGCAACTCTTGACTCATTTATTTTGTAAACAAATAAAAATTTTACGTCACGCGACTAACACTTGAGTATTAATTATCGCCTGTTCACTTTTGATGTTAAAACGGATTCCTCATAACTAATATTGTATCCTTTGTTTAATTCTAAAAGACTAGAACTGGCCGTCGAGGTTGAAATCAATTGTCAAACACCAGCAAAAGCATGCTTTTTTTGTTATTAGTTTAAAAATAGAACAGGAAGTTCACGAACATTCGGGTTCAAAAGTTCACGCCTCATTAAGACTTGTCAATGGTTGATCATTGCGTTTTTAAGAAAAAAAAAAAAGGGGGGCACATGAATTTTTAAAGCAGACAACTTTATGATGTGTTTCAAACTTCCTTTTGTGCTACTAATACAATAGACGCAAAGAAAGGCTTTTGTTGGAAACAGTGAATCCAATGTACCCTTTGCACTCGCCGATCTATACAAACGATGTTGGCAATGCTTGTATAAAAATATAGAATGTTTTAAAACATTAGACTGAGGTTTGAGAGTGACCTAAAACACAAAGTTATATATTATTGATCTAGCTAAGGGGTCGGGAACCTTTTTGTCTGAGAGAGCCATGGATACCACATGTTTTGAAAAGTAATTCTGTGAGAGCCATACATTATGTTTAAAACTAAAAATTCAAGTAAATGTGTGCATTTTGTGTAATTTCAACACTAAATGTACAATAATTATGTCTCTGAATTCTTCTGATGCTGAGCTGCAGTAGACTTTAGTTCATTTGTAGAATGAAATATTGATATGCAATTAATATGTAGATCAAAAAGTCTAAAAAAAATATTTTTTTAAAACAATCGAACATTTTTGTGCGAGCCAGATGCAGCCATCAAAAGAGCCCCATCCGGCTCGCGAGCCATGGGTTCCCGACCCCTGAATCTAGCTGAATATAAGTAACTTAACTAGTTCATTAGATTCACTTTTATAGGCAAGAGTATACTGAATTAGCATATTTCAGTCCCCGTCTGAGAGTCGAAGAACAGATCATCTGTATATTCATGAATATGTAAATTTTCAAAGTAAAATTTATAGTACAGATGACCACGTGACTTTAGTTGTCCCGTTCCCGTTTATTTTCCTTTTGTTTAGTTTTTGTTTGAATGTCTAAGCCCGAAGCATGACTAGCCTTGAGTGCGTCGGAGTTACGTCCCCCCCCCCTTTTTATTTGATATTGTCTTGTTTAGTTTCCCATGTTTGACTCCTTAAGGAAAGGGCAAACACTCTTGCTGACTAAAACAATCGGTGTCCTTTTAGCGGACACACCTTTTCTTCTCTCCCTTATCCCCCCCCCCTTCTGCTTTTTATTTTCTCCTCTCTCTTTATACACCTGTTTGACACTAAGGCAGAGGTTGACCACGAAGAGAGACCACTGTTTAGTTGTTTTGTTTTAGGGTAAAATAAAAATAGTAAAAAAAGTCCTTGCTGTTAATTTGAACGCGGACATCGGTTCGTGTCAGCGGCACGCCATGGATATTTGCCAGTGCCATGACATTTGTCTGTCAAATTATTGCGGGGAGTCGCTGTCAAGAGTTGACAGTAGCTGGCAAACAGCGGCGTGTTATTGGGGGAAGATATGACTTTTTGGTGGGACCTAGGGGGGGAGGGGGGTATGCATTGCATGACCACGGATAACGATGACCTTTTTACGCGAATGTATGAAGAGCTCATAGCGCGCCAATGTAGGATCTATGTTGGACACGACATTTCATTTCCTGTGAATCGTTCCCTAACTTTAGTTAAGTTTAAAACCACCAGACTTAAAGGATTACCCTAGTCCGGATCGGCAACCTTTTTGATAAAAGTGTGCTTGCCAAAGTAGGATTTCTAATTCAATCAGCGTGCTAACAGCCTAAAAATTCAACATGCTTTAGCACTCAATTTCTTGTAAAAGACATATGAATTGACAACTTTGGGGGTCTTCCGCGTGCCATTGAAAATCGCTCTGCTTATAACAGTGTTTTACAAACTTATTTTTCCGTGTCTCACAGTTATCGTTTATTTTTTACTTGTGACCCACGAACAGTTGATCGACTATACCATACTAATAAGTAACATAACACATTTGTAAACATTATTTTCTTCGGTTTTTGTGTGACCCTGCACGGGTTTGTGAAACACAAGCCTATGGGATTATTTCCCCTATGAGCGTTTAGGCTCTCTATATTCTATTGGTCGCGCTATTACTTGTAGTGTAAGAGAAATTAACCAGTTAAAGATTTTATTTTCAAAGAGATTAGTATATAAGTATGCACCTGTTTCTAATTTTTTTTTTTTAGATGCAGCTCCATTGCAGCAACATGAAGGAGAAATGATGATTCAAGATAATATGCTCAATGCATTCGTTCTCCCATAGCCGCTGTATTAAAACTCATTCAAACGTGATGTCTTACATATGAATTGATTCACAGTATTCTGTTTGCGTTAGAGCTATGGGATGACACCGAGGGCGACACATTTCTGTGTTTGTAAATTTGCAGACAGAAACCCACACTTCCCTCTAGTATTGACCAATTTGCCGTTTCTGAGTGTTACTACAAATATACATACATCTATACATATTTTTCATCTTTGTCAACTGTGGCAGAAAAAAAAATGGCGCGGGGAGGGGGGGGGTAGGCCTTTATGTTCTCATCAACAGGTAAAGCTCTTATTAGATCCCACATCCCATAGAAAGAGAAAACCTGGTGGGCCGCAAAATGTCTAACAAAAAGAATTTCCAGTGGTCGCTAAAGGTAAAAAAGAAACACTTTGATCGGCCATGAGACTAGGCTCATTTAATGTACTCAAAAGATCAAAACTAAACATTTAATGTGAACCAACATCAACCCAATGAACAGAAAATACTATAGAGCTTGAGATACAAAGAGAGGCTTTTTGTAAGACACACACACACACATGCTTTTCTCCTCCTAAGTCGGGTAACTCTGCCGAAGACATGAATTAGAGTTGTCCGTTATGTGACGTTTGGACGCTCACTATTGTCAACCCCTCCTATGGCGTCGACGTTTTATGGGGTATTTAGGAAACATGACCTCCAAGGGTCAACACAACGATGTGTCCAAGTGGACAATGTCCAGTGATGCTTAAATTTCACGTTTCGGGTAATCTATTCACAAACAGAGGTAACGTCTCCATCCGAAAGAAATATTTTTTCCCGTGCTTTTTAAAAAAAAAAAAGGTTCTTAAAGACACACAATATGAAATTGGGACCAAATACGGTTAGGGCACAATAGCCTTTAGTTTTATTCTCAATTTAAAAACAAATGTCTTAAAACTAATTTGGGAGGTGCCGATACCAAAATTAACCCTGCCCAGATGCCTTTAATTCCAAAACCCTTAAACAAAAAATATCTGTCGTTGCAGCATTGTCTCTAGTCAATTCTATAGCTAAAAATAACATTTTTCTTTGTTTTAGAGTAAACAAACAATGTTATGTTGTCACTTCTATTGGACCAGATATTTGCTCTCATAAAAGAAATTTGGCTGAAAGCCAAAAGCTAGAATTTGTTTCGATCTCACAGTCTTAAAACTAAACTCCAACACCAACAAAAAATACTAGTCTACATCTTGTCTTATGATAAACTGTTTAGATTGCATACGGAATGTTTTTAAAAGGTCAAAATATATAACCTTAAGTTTCACAGCTTCATATCAACATACATTTGTTTTTCGTTTTTTTCACATCTTATATTATATACTAATTATATAACTGGCTTCAATTGTTTACCAAAAAATGAAGATAGTTTATAAACTAAATTTTGACAAGCACAAAAAAAATAATTTAACATACATTAAATATAATACGTCTTTTTATTTTTCTTTAGTGGGTGTTTTTTGTTTGTTTTTGGGACAATCACAAGTTAGGGAAAAATTATAGATTAAGGCAAATAAATATAACAAAATAATATGTTTCAAACTATACATAAAAGAAATACATTTATCTAGAAATCTAATGTGCAGAGGTAAAGGTAGGCTACACCGTTTAATGCTTTTTTTATTATTATTAAGAAATACGATATTGAAAGTTGGCCTAACAATAGAAATCTGAAACCCATGCCAGCATTTGTTGCCATAATTTTAAACGCGTTAAGTGGAGAGGTAAATTTAAAACGTACACACGTTAACTGAACCGTGGGCGAGAACGTATCGTACAGGCAAAAAAACGTATGTCTCTTTCAACTACACTGCTGCTTGTTATGGCTAATTACATATGCAAATTGTAGACAGCAAAAAAACTTACTGGGAAAAAGCGTAGGCATAAAAGTGTAGCTTTGAAATTGGAGCAATTTAAATGAAATATAATATTTGTTACCGAATGATGTTGAACATGATTAACTTATAAAATGTGTAGGGCAAGATTTACGGTACATTATTTTACATGTGTGTGTGTGTGTTTTAAAGAATGCATAAAAAAAATATGCAGCTAGTGAGAGACTAAGAGACAGTTCTAGAAACAGGCAGAAAGAATAAAAATAATAGACATTTCTACACTGGTAGACTGACTGATAGAAAAATAGTTATATAAGTTATTTCAGACAGGTTGGCTGGAAAATAGATTAACAGACAGACACATAGATATTTTCCGACGATAGATAGAGATAGATAGCGAGGAAGATAAGTAAATAGATCGACAAACAGACAGACAGACACACAGACAGACACACAGACAGACAGATAGATAGATAGATAGATAGATAGATAGATAGATCGATAGATCGATAGATCGATAGATACATAAATACATAGATAGATAGATAGATAGATAGATAGATAGATAGATAGATAGATAGATAGATAGATAGATAGAGAAATACAATAAACAACAGTAAGACATAATAATAATTACAATAATTGTAAACTTTTCACTAAAGAATAAATTCATTCCACGTTCAATAACTCAATGATATTCGAATTTCACACTTCTATGTTATAATCCTACTACACGCCTATCATTAAACTTTAATAGAAAGAAGAAAAAAAAATCTCAACAGAAAGTGAACAAAATGATTTTTTCTAAAAATTGTGTTTTGTTGGCATAATATGCATGAAAGAAGGGAGAGAAACGCAGTCCTTTTCAACCAAGAGTTACCTTTAAAATACAAATGCACAAAACACGCTGTATGAAAGAAAGGTTGTGGCCTGGGAGAGAAGGGAGTGGGGATTCGAAAGTGTTCAGGAAGAAAAGCAATGCATTGAAAATCAATGGAAAGAAATTTCAATAGAGCTAGGAAGAATAAAAAAAAGGAAGAACACACTGAAGAAAGAAAACAAAAATCTTCCCTTGGCTGATTTTTTAGGTCCTTTCAATTCTGTGACAAGGGTTTCGAAAGTAGTTTTTTTCTTTCCTTCATATTTCGCATTGAAATTGAAAGAAATAAAGAAATTATGTTTATGAACTGATAAGAACTACTGTAGCGCCAACATAGTGAGGCTGGGAGGGTGGGTGAGGTTCAGTGGTTGAGGTTGAGAGAGGGAAGGCACGGGTGGTATTTAATGTAATGGTGTGTGTCTGTGTGTGTGTGTGGGGGGGGGGGGTAATATCATACAATTCCTATTAGCAAATTTAGATTATAGGCTTCATTTATTTTTAAATTTTTGTTTAGACTAAGCGTGCGATGATAAGAGTTGGCAATAGAGTCATAACAAGAAAAAGGCAACATTTTGTAATTGTACAAAATGAGAATTTATTATAACTACAAAAAAAAATTAAAGAATAAAGTTCTTTTTTAAAATATTGACGACGTTTGCGTAAGATACATTTTGCTTCTTTAATAAGAGCTTTAATGCAATAATTATTATTATTATTATTATATTTGTAACGTGCCGCAAACAAACATAATTTAAACTCAGAGTGCATTTAACTATTTAACATTGAGCAACAAACAACACGGATATAATTCTCCAGGCTTAAAAATATAAATCTCATTAACAATCTTAAAACTTGACAAACATAGGACAAAGCAAATACACAAAGCAAATACACAAAACAAATTAACCGACCTATTATACAAGTAAAACAGTAGGGTTCAGATGACATTTATTGTCATTTGGAAACGACCAATGAATGGAATGTAGTTTTGTACATTAGAAATTGGAAATTTATCTTATGTTCCATTCTCTATACTCCATACCAATGTGCAATTGTCAGACAAGACGTTTTCAATGAAAAAAATTGTTGTTGGTGTTGTTTTTTTTTCGCTATACAATGCATCTATTTTGTTCATTATCACCCACAAACTCACCCCCTTTTATTAATATTCCAACTCCCTTCCAGATATAATAAAACAAAAATGCACTCATTCTTAGTATTCTTACACTGACTTTGTATTTGAAACTAGAAGGAAAACAAATCTTTAGCCTCATGGGCGTATTCTGAATCCAAAACAGAAGAAAGGCTCTTGGAATGTAAGGCTCCCCCCTCCCTTTTCCCCAATTCTAAAGAGTACCCATAATTTTAAGGTCTATGCGCTATAATAAAAAATGTAGGTGGCTACACTCTGTATAAAAACTTGGTGTCGGTGCTGCTGTGTTTTTCTTCTATTATATCTGTGAACAATCCTAAAGCCGGCCAGTAAAAGCGTTGGCTTCAGGTGAATGCCCCTGACACTGTGCTTGTCTCCCCTTGTTCGAATGCCACAATTATTATTGTGCTAGCGTCATAATTATAAGATTACTTCAAGAAAAAAAAACACTATATATTATAACACCACACACCTCCGGACATTTTATTCTCTTTGATAATCATAGGGGCGCTGGAGTTATTCAAGCTGTAGTCTATGGTAAGTCTACACCATTATAGGCTGGGGGAGCTGTAAGACGTGGCTGTAGGTGGCTACAGGGGACTAGAATACACATAAGAATTTTTTTGTATCCTTGAGATGATTCCAATAAGTGATTCTTTCTAGCATCACTACTCTTCTTCCTCAGCTTCCCTTCAGGCTAGCAGCCAGACATAGACCGCACCATGTATTGTTTCGCATGTAGGCCTAACCTTTAATTGTTGTGTAGAAGATCGTTGTAAGTCGGTTTCAGTTGAAAAATTAAATTCCACAATTGTCCAGGCCAGAATTATTTTAGAATGGCACTGACCTGGAAGATGACTCGATGTGTTATATATACAAATTTAATAAATATATAGAGAATAAGCAGCAGACATATGTGAGTCGAAGAAGCTGATGAAGCAGACCAAATCCCTCCACGGGCTGTAGTGCCACAGATGATGATGCATATTATAGAAAAGCTAATCATATCTGTTACAGACGCTCATTCTATAATGAAGATTATTACGTCCTACGCTTTGAGTCCGGTTTTGCATTTTGATTATTACTTAAAATGATGTTAAGTTATTGGTTTTCTTGGTTTGTTCAGGCAACCCATTCCTCGCCCGGATACCACTCGTACTGAAAGAGAACCTATATCGCATTTGTTTTCGCAAAGATAATAAGAAAATAGTTTTTATTTTTATGTTAATCTGAGTAATATAATAGATTGTTTTTGTGTTGTATCTCTAAGTTTGCTACACAATCCCGTAGCAAGTAACGGCAACAGAAAAAAAACACAAAAAAATGTTATTTCACTTGCTCAATGAATTGAATGAATAAACTTTTTTTACAATTTGACGCAAATAAACACAAAAAGTCAACACTATTCTGTATGTGTGAGTGTGTAAGTAGGTGTGTGTATGTATGTCTGTAGTGGTGAAAACCCATCAACTCCTAAGATGCTACTTTAGATATTTTATGTAAATATCTATTGATAGAGGTTAGGACCATAACCTACCGTAGATGCTGTTTAAGATATGTAAATATTAAATAGAGAATTATTTTTATTAAATACACGATTAAGTCTAAGTATATGGGGGGGGGGGGGGGGGGGAACCCTCATTAAGCCTACCGAACTGAAGAAACCTATAGCCCCATTCAATCCACAGCTACTATTGACATATTATTATAGGTGACGTGAACGCTTACATCAGGGATGGGGAGAGAGGGGGGGGGGGGCGTAAATCTTCTACACCGTGGGAATCAGCGGGTGGTTGAGCTCCCTGTGGTTCCCGATATCGTTCACACTTTCCCAAGGCAAAGTAGGAAGGGAGGGAGGGCGCCATCCCCACCCCCGGGGGTTTAATAGTTTTGTTGTTAAACAATAAAAAGTAGTTTAAAAAAAAATAATATAAACAACCGCAACACACAACTATTAAAGAACTTCATCGATTTGTAAATATTTGTAATTACACACAAGTTGAGGTTTTGGGTCGTGTTAGTATAGTTGACTTGTTCAATAGAAATCAGATTGGGTAAGTTTTGTATAAACAAGAGCACTTGTCCTGATGTAGCCTACAGGGATTTCAAAGAAATTATGTGTGTGTGTTTCTTATGTGTGGTTTCTTGTTTTAGTCATTGTATTTCTCTATAGCAATTGTAGACGTATATTTTCATTCCTGTAGTAGACTACATCACCGGGTGTCATTTTACTGCATTAGTTGGCATGAACGTGCATAGAGAATGACGGGGAGGTAGAGAGAGAAATGGGGGGGGGGGGGGGTGGAACACTAAAAACTAGACTTGGACCACCAATGAGCGTAGGACGCAATAATCTTCTTTATAGACGGAGCGTCTGTAATATATTATTATAAGATAGATAATATAAGCCAAAAACTAACATAAAGCTTAAATGGACAAATATTGCGTAATAAGTATTTTTACATTTACAATATGATATTAATGTAGATCTAATTCGTATGAGTTAAAATACAAATACAAAAACACAAAATAAAACAACTATAACAAAACATAGTCCATGATGAAAGTAGAATGGGAGACAATGCAGAGGTCTCACAAGGGGAAAACAACTCGATAAGGAAGATGATGCTCGTTTCGGGCTATCGGATGAAACATCTCGTTAGGTGCCAAACGCTGACGAGCTAATCTCGAGGGGCGATCGAGGACAATGAGGGACGATGGCGGATATTTGGCTAGATAATTGATGCATGTTCATTTGAATAATCCCCCAGTCTAATACAATCCCCTATAACCATGGGCTTCGCCTTAATTTTGACAATGAATGGAAGGTTTGTGGAAAGAAGAGTTTGGGAATATGTTTTTAAAAAAAAAGGGATAAACCCACAGGAGATAAAGTAAATGGCGTCTGATCGTCTATCTGGTAGATAGAGTGAATGCTACTTTTTGTTAAGCCCTTGTCCAGTAAATGAAGCTGCATTAATTACGCCCCCCCCCCCCCCGCCGCCCTAAAAATACTGACCGGGGAATTTAGACTAAAATTTACTAAATTAACCCCATTTGGTGAAGATCTGATTCGGTAATGGTATTATTTTTAATTTATCCTAATGTTTGTTGTTGTGTGTGTGTTGTTTTTTTTTTTTGTTTTATTGTGTTGATTTGTGTAATTTTGATCAATTGAATAAGAAACTAAAACAAACAATATCTACAATAAACTTGTTTTTTTTTCTCAATGCGATTTTGATAATCTAAATGCATGTTTATGTCAATTATTTGATTACTTTTTTAAAAACATATTTAAGCCTTTGTGTAAAACTTTCTTACGGGCCACAATAAAACTTTCTTACGAACCGAAATCAAACTTTCTTACGGGCCACAATCAAACTTTCTTACGGGCCACAATCAAACTTTCTTACGGGCCACAATCAAACTTTCTTACGGGCCACAATCAAACTTTCTTTCGAACCACAATCAAACTTTCTTATGAACCACAACCAAACTTTGTTATGAACCACAACCAAACTTTCTTATGAACCACAACCAAACTTTCTTATGAACCACAACCAAACTTTCTTTCGAACCACAACCAAACTTTCTTATGAACCACAACAAAACTTTGTTATGAACCACAATCAAACTTTCTTATGAACCACAACCAAACTTTGTTATGAACCATAACCAAACTTTCTTTCGAACCACAACCAAACTTTCTTATGAACCACAACCAAACTGTCTTACGACCACAATCATACTTTCCTATGAACTCCAATCAAACATTCTAACGGGCCACGATCAAATGTAAAAAAGGAAACAAAACGCGTTTTTTTTTTTTAACAAAATGGTTCAGTAAAAACCTTCAATAACCTTCATGTGTTTTTAACTTTCTATAATAACGTATATTTAACATAGTAGCATATACATGTAGTCGCTTTGAAGTTGAGTTGACTCAATCCCTACACAACTTGTGCATTTTACTTAAATTAATAATTAATATTCGAAGACATCTGCGTACATCTTCAACGTTCTGTGTTTTAAGCAAACATCTGTGCCCTATAACTCCCTTTCATTTAATATATCTGTATCTATCTATCCATAGGCCTATATATATCCAATGAAGCATTTGTTGGACTTTTTTTATGTAGGCTACATTATATAAGAACTTTAATCTTTATTTTAATGAAATGCAAAATAGTCATTCTCTGTAATGTAATGGGGCCAGATAAGCGTGCATCGAATAAAATTATAAATGTTTATTTGCAAACCGGTGATTAGAGTGTTCGAAAAAAAATATTTGGAAAAGTCCCAAATATTAGGCCTACATCACGTTATCTAATCATACAACCAGATTCAGTAATTAGAAACAAGAGAAAATTTAAAAAATTACATTGTGAGATTCTTGGACTATTATTTATTATCAGACTTTAAATTTTTAGTATAAAAATAACAAAAAGCATGATAGAAAAGCATATTGTGTTACATATTATGTTTGGAATTTGTTGTAGGCCTATATTTCTTTTCAATAATTAGGCCTACTTATTACTAGTCTAGGTCTATATTAAAAACCTAATTGATTGTTTATTGTTATTTAAATACAACGAGATCTAGACTATAACTTTCTTTATTGTTCACTTACTTGAAAATAATCAGGAAACTTAATCAGGTTTAGTGAAGTAATCCAAACAGTTTTCAAAGTGTTTTAACGACTTGACGCTAATGTCACAATATTCCATACATTTTGTTCACTTGTCTCGCATGCCAACTTCGTCGGATGGTATTTCTCAATACACTAGTCCAGACAAAACATACATAATGCAAGAAACATCGAGCTAAATGAAAGCAAACGTTGTGTCACATAGAGTGTTGCCAACTACGTCAATCAGATCCTAGAATGAGACACTCTCTCCACCACCAAAGACTATCACTTTACTAAAACAGGTATAATCTTTTTTTTTTCCACGGGGGATTTAAAAAGAAAAATAGTTGGACGTCCTGCCGATCTCACTTTTTCTCCCCTCCCTTGCCGTTTGTGCCAAAAACGAAAGCTCTTCTCTTTCCCCACCCTTTCCTTTCGCGCGCGGAATGAAGGCAGTCGCCTGGCAAGAGCAGACGTACGTCGTTTTCGTCGCGCAGCAAATGATACCACCGCCACCACCACTACGAGCGAGTGGAGGAGGCTTTGGGGGGGGAGGGGGGATCGAAAAAGTGGCCTTCCCCCCTCTCGCTAGGGAACACCTATTTGCCACCCCCCTCGCCGCTCATAGCCGAGCGACGGCTCTTGAGAGTTGGGTAGGCGATGGGGAGGGGGGGGGGGGTGGACAGTCAGATGGACTTCTGGTTTGATCGGAAGAGCGGATGGAAAATATTGAATTTAGTTGTTGGATTTTCAATTGGGACAGGAAGAGATAAAAGACACAGTGTATATCTGTAACAATATAACAATAATGTTGTTTGTAATTGTTTTTTTACTACACAAATATATAGAATCAACACAATTTTTTTTACTAAATTTGGCAGCTTTATAAATAATGTCAATAAAATAAAATTAAACAATTTAAATAAAAAATTAGTGAATGTCAATATCTTTTTTTTATTCAATAAAATTAAATGCAAAGGAACAAACATAAAAATCTGTCTTGGTAGAATCTATATTTGTTCCTGGCAATCGACAAATACAGTTTTAAAAGTTCCTAGAACAATACTTTGGGTATTACTATTATTGATTATCATTACAGACATGATATTAAAGACACTTTAAATAGTAATTAAAGTAATTAATTGATAGTCTACAGCTTTGACGCAGTTCTTAATTATGAATGTGTGTATTAAAAAAAAAAAGCAACATAGGTCTAACAGGAAACAAATTGTTTGATGAAAACGAGAAGTGAAAAAAGCCGAATAAATTACCATAAAAGTCATAAAAGTGAAATTTTTAACAGTCAATCCTCTAAATAGATTTGCATTGAGAGGCTACGGGCCGAAATTGAGAGAAAAACTAATTTGCACAATGGCTGTGGGGCATTGTGGTCTAGCAGTTCTGAGTTTAAAACACCACTTTTTTGTTGATAATTCTCTACTATGCCTTGGGGGAGGGGGGCTGTTTGGGGGGGGGGGGGGCTGATTGGGGAGGGGGGGGGTGGCGGACATTAGTTGGGTAAAGGTTAAGACCGCCCGCAAATAATCCTTATAAACTTCATGGTATACCATGGAAACGAATAAATGGATGTTTAGAACTAGCCTTTTGGCTGCCTGTTTTATAGTCTGAAAGAAAAAAGAAAGATATTTTGAGCTTCTGCCCTACTGATTGTTGATACTATGTTTGAGAATACATAATAATTTTAGTTTTAAGCTAATACATTTAATATCAAGCTTCTCTCCATCCAACCAAGAAGTTTGAAAATCCCCTTATTTGCTTAGCCTGAGTAAATGTAGTGAAACTTATGCCGTTCATAAAAGTTAAGGTTTCTTAATTTGTTTCCTAAAGTTCTCCAGGGCTTTCTGACATAATATGTCCAAAGATAGGCTCAGTAGGCCAGTACAGTATTTTGTGTAGTTAAGTGATTCGGAGACTGGTTACGGGAATCTCCCATTTGCTGTCGATGTTTTCATACGTAGAGAGATATGTCAAAGGGTGTGCGGCTGCCCACAAAAAGTTCACCTCAACCCTTGCGCAAAGAACAGTGATTACGCGTTCGGGTCGATATTCTGAAGGTTTCGAGTTCGAATGCAGTTAAGTATAAAGTACTAGATAGTTTTCCCGTCAGACAAATTTGATTCATTGTGCCCGTGACAGCGTAAACATGGCATACTATGATATATAATAAGAGCTGGGTAGTCTCATGGACACCCTCCAGGCTCAGAAACATACCCTAGCCTACTAACATTGAACCCAGGACCTTCATCGATGCACCAGCCGAACGCGCTGCCGCTTGGTCACCGTTTCGCATTAAATGCAGTTTAAGTCGACCGTTATTTTATTTTCCTTTCTCCCAAACTTTGGTGGGCTCGGTTATGAATAGCAAAAATCGGCTGGGCGTTGTGCTGGCCACACCTTCATTATCCCCCCCAATGACCAACGTTGTCCGATATTTCACGTCTACTAACTTAAAGAACTGTTGTAAATATAACCTAAGTGGTTCATTTTAATCTTGGGCACACCGGTGACCTTATCTTGTGATTTGTCAAAAATGTCAACACATTTTTTTTTACCTTAACGTAATAAGGATCTGAAGTATTAAAATTAAAAAAAAAATGGAATCAATTTATTACATGAAATGAAGACATAACGCGATATCGAAGGGGAATATTTGACGGTCGATATTGAAGCACTGATAAGCGTGAAAAGTGGGTAATCATATAATATGCTTCATATAAAAATAACCACACACTCACACAAGTACTTAACTGATAAGGACCGATAATCCACGAAGGTTAATAAAAATCAAAATCCTGTTTGAGTCAATCAAGAGTGAGAGAGAGAGTGTGTGTGTGTGTGTATGAGTGTTGAAGAAGGGACGTTGGTGGGTGAGGTAGGGGTGGAAGGTCTAAGGTCATTTTTTTATTCGGGGGGGGGGGGGGGGGGTCTTCTCGGAATTGAATGAGAAGTGGTGAAAATAAAGCAATTAGGAGGTAGACAGCTTCTGCAGTCCAGGCGAGAGACCCTAATGGGTTTTTGACGTTAACTTTGTGATAGGTTGTGTGCTGAAGGGGGTCGGGGTGGGGGGTGGAGGGGGGGCTGGGGGTCAGCAATGAGCGTGATCCTACAGGGACACTCCCGGACACTTTTGAAGACGGTTGGTGAAGTGGAGGAGGGTGGAGGGAGGGAATGGGGTTTGGTGTAAATAAGGGGGAAAAAACAGATCTTTGATCTAAGTCATTAAAACTGGTCCACTAATGGCTAATGAGACACCCAAGTAAAGAATAAGTGAAGTATATATATATATACAAGCTACATTGCCCGGCGTTGCCCGGGTGAAAAACAAAACAGGACTGTATTACTGTATTAGGTGCAGATAAAAATTGTATAAACTACAATTAAAAGAAAACTATAAATCGAATATTTAAAAGAAAACTAAAAATTAATATAAATCTAATATTTAAATTATTATTTTTTACAGAAGACTATTAGAAAAGTAATTTAAAATAAATATTGTAATCGGGTAAAAAAATAGGCAAGTATTTTTATTTAACAAAAATCTAATCGGCCGAAACCTTGTTTAAAACTATTTTAGAGTGTTATTGTCGTTTCGTTTTTGTGAGCGCGCTGAGCATGCTTGCATTAGCATGGAGTGAGGCGCGATATAAATGATCAATTATTATTATTATTATTATTAAATTGTCTTTAGTTTTTTAAAGTTTGAAAAAAAAAATTGTAGAAAAAAAAAAGGTATAGTCTAACTGGAGAAGTGAACCCGGGTCACCCGCAAAGCAGTCCGCTACGTTAACCACTGAGCTAGCGGAGACGCATGTTCAATCTGAACAATTTTTAGACAGTAGATAGGCCTTGGCCTAAATAGGTCAGTGACACAAACTCACGTGATTTCAAATTGACCAATGGGGATCCTCGGGGGGCTTAACACGGTCTTTTTATATATATACAAGCTACATTGCCCGGCGTTGCCCGGGTGAAAAAAAAAGGACTGTCTGGGGTGCAGATAACAAATTTATAAACTACACTTACTGAATACTTTTAGGAAAGTAAATAAATATTGTAATAGGGTAAAACAAATAGTCAAATATTTTTATTTAACAAAATCTATATTGCCTATAGATTTACAATGTCTTTTGTTTTTAAAAGTTTGAAAAATTAATTGTCGAAAAAAAAAGTATAGTCTAACTGGAGAATCGAACCCTGGTCGCCAGTATAGCAGTCCACTACGTTTACCACTGAGCTATCGAAGACACATGTCCTATGTGAAAAATTATTAGACGGTATATTGGGCTAGGCCTAGATAGGTCAGTGACACACGTGTTTTCAAATTGACCAATGGGGATCCTCGCGGGGCTTAACACTGTCTTTTTATATATATAGATATATATATATGTTGTCACACATCTAGGTTTACGTTCACCAAGAAAAAGACGATTGTATTAGTTCAGCACAATAACTGTTTACTATTAACCTACATTGTGCCTATACCCGGGGACAACAGTATCTTGTTGTACACAGTCTGTCTATACCCGGGGACAACAGTATCTTGTTGTACACAGTCTGTCTATACCCGGGGACAACAGTATCTTGTTGTACACAGTCTGTCTATACCCGGGGACAACAGTATCTTGTTGTACACAGTCTGTCTCCATTATTAAAATCTTTTTTTTTTTTTTTTTTTTCTCATGAATCGCCAATACAGAATAGCTTTAGAAAATGTTATAGTTTGATCATTTTTAAACTAATAACTTAGCGAATCTTTCTAATATGGTTTCAATATTGTGGAATTGTGACCATTGAGAATTTGACACATTGTAACAACACGCTATTATATACTTAGCATTTTAGCTTTTAAGACAGTTGGATAAAAAAAAACTGTGGAGTACACAGTTGTATTTGACAGGACCAGAAGATGACAGTTTTAGTTTAAAGTTGTCGTTGCATCTACTCACAGATAAATAGCTTTAAATCGATTGATAGATCAACTGTTTTATTGTACATTAGCTTTCTGTCTACCTACCTGCATTTCCATATTTTTTTTTTCTACCTATCTTTCTTTTTACCATTCTGATTCTCTTTGTTTTTGTCTTTCTGTCTTTCGTTCTTTTTTTTTTTTTTTGCGTTCTGTCTTTTTGTCATCTAGTCTTTCGTTCTTACTGTCAGCCACGAAAGAATGCACAGATAGGGTTTTTGCTGTTAATGAAATTAGACAGTAGAATGCATGTATGGCAGTAGGCCTACTATAACAGCAAGCAGATCAACAAAACAGAAAATAGCAAAACAAGATCAAAAGCCTGTGTTTAAGTTTAAATGAAGACACACAAAAACACACACACAAAGCACAAAGAGCGATATGCAGATAATTCTGAAACCTAATCCTGAGCACCAGACATTGACTCAGCAGTCTCTGGTGGTCGCTAGAATCTCATCATCAGAAGCACTGCGGTATACATACACAATTGTTGAGCTGAAATTGGGCGTCGCGAGGCATGGGTGGTGAACGTGTGAGAATGGCAAGGTCGGAGGCAGTAGGGCGGGGGGGGGGAGCAAGGGGTAGCCTTCGGCTCCGCTATTTGTTTCCTGAACGTGGTCACTTCAGACGTCTTTCACGAAATGGTCGTAAATAACTGAACATTTGTAAATACGTGTCTGCTTTTCTTTCGTGACGTGCTAACAGGGGGGGGGGGGGCGCTTGACCTTAAACACGGGGGGCGTCCCCTCCCCCTCAAGGGGAAGCGGTGTGTCCAGGTAATCAGTGGAGAATTGAACCTACACCACGTGGATCGGTTTCAAAAAGTAGTGGAAAGAAAAATTAAGGGAAGTGGTGGGGGAGGGGGCAGTAAGGGGAGGGAGAAGGAAGGCCCGGTGCCCAAGATTCTGCCACGCCAGATGGGATTACTTCGGACAACAAGACCCCGGGACATTGTTTGTTTTCGTTTGGCATTGTCCGGCTATAGAGGAGGGGGGGGGGGAGAAATGACCTATCACGCTCACCCCTCCCCCCTCCACCACAGCTCAACCTAGGCAGTGCAGACATGCTGAGCTTATTGCTGCAGGACTGATTCCTACAATCATACTGACTTTTTTTGTGTGCCCTGTCTTTAAAAAATGTTGTTTTTTGTTGTTGTTGTTTTTAATTTGTACTTTTATGTTTTACTCTGTTTTAAAAAAGTAGATTAGTTTAATAATTCGATAGTTTATTTGTTAATTAACTATCTAGTTGTGAAGCTAGTCACACTTCCTTTCTGTGCGCGCGCAAGTATTCGTAGATCACAGAAAATTGTCGCGTCAGACTTACGGAAAAACACATTGCTAT
This sequence comes from Anisus vortex, assembly GCA_949126835.1. Classification (NCBI taxonomy): domain Eukaryota; kingdom Metazoa; phylum Mollusca; class Gastropoda; family Planorbidae; genus Anisus; species Anisus vortex. Next base: position 25,949,507 of record OX421502.1, on the reverse strand, counting down.
TTTAGGGGTGAATTTGTACTGGAGTAAAAAATATACGATTAACACATAACACATTTTTTAAACACCCGGTAAAGTTCTTTATAAATAAATGTTCTTGTTGTTATATATAATATATAGTCATTAAAAAAAACTGTGCACCGCATACACAAACATTTAGACACACAAAAAACGTCGATTTCTTAATTCCGAAAGAAAAGAAAGCAATTAATGTTTACGCTAGGATTAAATATAATAATGTTATAGTTATAGATTCTATATTTATTTCGCTCTATTTTAAACAACTAAAACTAAAGAAAAATGTTAAATATTTATATTCTACATGTATGTGCTTAGTTCATGCAGCTGTATAGTTCTCAATTAATCACATTTTGTTAACATAATATTAGTATTCTATGTAGGATCTGCATTCATCGCAGGCTTTTTTTCTTGCCCCAGTTTTAGATTTCCAATTCCAACTAGACACAATAGCTTTAAATTTAAAATTAAGATAGATCTAGTTTCATACAAAAAGGTTTGCTGAAATATCTAACTTGATCTATTTAAAGTAAATCATATTTAATTTTGTGCAGTGGTCCGATTACTGGTTAAAATAAATTAAGCCTATATTTGAAACAAATTCTAAAATAAAAATGATGTAGACTTATATAGATAATCACATATATAATATTGCATTACAAAATCAAATCGAGTAATAGAGAAAATGCAAGTGGACTGGGCTGAAACAAGAGAATGGAAATGCGATAGAAAACTTGAGTGGGTATTTATATTATTCCTATCTATCGAACAGTCCTGGACATTTTGTTGTTGTTATTGATGTTTCTTTGTGTGAAACTATTCAACGGAACCACTTGAGCCTAGGGTCGGCAACCTACGACACGCGTGCCAAACTTGGCACGCAGAGCAATTTCCAATGGCGCGCGGAAGACTCCCGGGAAATGCAATTAAGATATCTTCTGCAAGAAATTTTGGCTAAAGCAGTGTGACTTTAAGGTCGTTGGCAAGATTAATGATTTAGAAGTTTTTGGCCACACTATTAGCAAAAGGTTTCCGACCCCTGACTTAAGCTATATATTATATGTGACTGTCTGTTGCTAAATATATACTTAATTAATATTAAAACTAAAAAAAAACAGCAACGTTAAAATAAAAAAGAAAGAATGGAGAAAAGGTTATTGAGGAGGGAGGAAGTTTTTTCTGAGAAACAGCGCCGCTAGATTAGTTCGTGTGACAAGAACTGACACGACAGATTTGTCACAACCACTTCAGAACGATACACCACTGGAATCCACAGGGGCATCACCTCAACAATGGAGGCAACTTGTGAATAAGCGAGAGACTTTTGCAAGAAGATGGCAAACAACAAACCGAAAGAGATAGGGAAAAAAAAAAGAAAGTGCCCGCATAGAAGTGAATAGGCTTTGTCTGAGTGTCTCCCTCTAGCGGTATCCAAGGTAAACATTATTTGATACACAGGCTCAATGGATGTATTGATTGATATTTCTAAGTATTGTTTGATTTCTTCGCGTTTAAGACGATCAATTGCAGGCTTCCTTTGTTGACGGGTTGAACTAAAGAAAGAGTGGTCGAGTTTTGGCCACGTGACCTATTTGAGGATAGAATTAAAAAAAAAAATTACATTGAAAGAACTACTCTGTTCAGACTTCCGCTGGATGATATAAACTCTCTAGCATTGTTTGACAATTTAATTTAGACGAGGTAAATTTTGTTGACAATATAGACAAGCCAAAATTTGTTGACAAAATAGAAGCCAAAATTTGTTGACAATATAGACAAACCAAAATTTGTTGGCAATATAGATAAGGCAAAACGTTTCACAATATTATTATAGACAAGCCAAAATGTTTTGACAATAAAGACATGACAATATTTTGTACAATATTATAGACCACCTAACAGTGTTTAACAATATAGACACAAAGACTATACAATATTTTCTGACAAAATAGACCATTTCACATTTTTGGCAACATTAATTATTCTTGATGAAAATAAAATAGTTGCTATATTATATCTTTTAGCTTTCTTTGGTCAGACATTTTATTTTAAGATAGTAGTTGAAGTTGGGGGTGTTATTGTGTGGCAGTATGGAGGTGTGGGGATGTGGTGGTGGGGGGATGTGCTGGTGTGGGGATGTGCTGGTGTGGGGGCCAAACAGGAACATTGACTCAGCAGGTGGAAAGCGTTCCATTCAGTAATTGATGTGATACCACGAGATCGGCGTGGACGCAAGGCGTGGTGAAGAACAATGGACAAGGTTAGGATTACTCCCCCAAGGAAAGGTGCCGTGATCGTACCTGGTGAGGAGGGGGGGGGGTAAGGGCGGATGGATTCCTGTACATAGTTTAAACATTGTTTCTACTCCCTAACAGGATACCTTTCGGGAACAACGCGGTCGTCTAGAGCGCCCTCTTAGCTCCACGCCCCCACCTTTATACGTCCCTCGAGTGTATTTGAGAGATGGGCGTACAGTATTTTTGTGTGTGTGCGTGTGTTATAGCTTACAGCTGAACTGAAACTAGAGTCACACTAGGGTGCCTTTATTTTGTTTTCTTGCCCACTTCTTAATAACAGGTCGGGCGTCAGACTCTCTCCCCCCCTGTGATCATTTCGGGGCGCCGGCGGCTATGGAGTGGGAGGCGGGGAGCATAGATTAAGCGTTTTTGAGACACTGGGCGCTAAAGTAGAGATGGGAGCAATTAATGGTATCGCTTTGAATCTACGTAAGTGGAATGTCTTTTGAGGAGAAGCTCAACAATGATGTAAAAATATCTGTTTTTTTGTTTTATCTTCTTTCTGTTAGCTGTAAACATTGTGTTTGACATTATCTTTGCTTTGGATAGTAATAAAGTTTTAATCTATGTGATGACAGAAATATATCAATTATATGACGGACGTAGACGTTATCTTATATACTATCTAAGTATCAATTCGACGCAATATTGCGGTAACTACGCAAATTAAAGCTATCGCAGTAACATGCTTATTGATAGGCCTACAATACCATTCTCTCCCAACACATACTTTTAGTTCTAGTTCCCCATTTCTCCCTAGACAAAACATATTTGAAAGCTTTGAGGCATATTAATATATAGGCTAAGCAATATTTTATAAAATACTTATAGGCCTACAGTTATTCAGCTTAAAAAGTTTGTTTTTTTCACTACCTAAGCTAGCCTACATATCAAATTCTTTCGGAGTGATATTGAAAGTAGGCCTAATGATTGTAAATTATAAGATTTGAAAATCTAGACCTATAAACAAAATTCAATTTCTAACATGCGCCGAGAACTTCCTTTTATAGCTTTCGTCCTGAGAGGGGAGAAGATTGAGGAAGCCACACCAGTGAATTATTTCCATTTACTAGGATTTCTAGCCATCAACAAATCCGTTTTCTGGTAGATTGTGGATAACTATATAATATTAGTTTATAATTTTAATTTACAGACTTTCATTTTAGGAAGAATTGATATCTATTTTGTACATTTCCGTAGAGTTTTAAACGATAATATGTTTGTTTTTTTATTTATATTTAAGCCAAAGCGTTCTGAAATGCCACTCAATGAGAAAAATAGCTTATATCAGGGTTTTTTCGAATGGCGTATGGAATACTAAAATTGATTTCCTTTTACTCGTGAGTAGCTTGAAGACTCTAATGATCTCTTATATACTCGTTATATAATCGCATACTCGTTTCTAGAAGCAGAAACTTTTTGTTTTAAATTGTAACTTATATGTTACTGGCGCTTCTTCTATACAGAAGATTATTGCAGCCAAAGATTATCCCTGATCTAGACGTTTATTTCGATCTTTATCCAGATCGGGCAACCCATTCCTTGTAAGAATGTTCTTTGTAAATTTTTTCTTTAATTTTAAACAAAGTTTTTTTCTTGTTTTCTGTTTTCTGGCCATGAAAATGGACTTGAAACAAACCTTTTTGGTTCATTCAGTTTCTAAAAAAAAAAAACAAACAAGTTGAAAAGCAATGATTGTGTCACAATGTCACTTTGTATTTAGTTCAGACATGTGTGTTGTGACCAACAATTATATTTGATTGGCTTGTACATTTTTATTAATCAAAGTGACAGTTTCAACGTATGTAAAAAGATTACGTATTCTTATAGTTAAAAATGCATACGGAAATGTCTGAGAGCTGCTTACAAAATTCTTTGTCTGCAATATACATTTTCTAGAAACTTATTCACTTTTATAAAATCTAACTTTTGCAAACACAAAGTTGTCAAACACAGAGGGGAATAGTATGTAGTTATATCAACATTATTATAAAACATAGGCCTGGGTCCGCTGGGGGCCTCACGCCATTCAGACAATCAAAGTAAAGGCTGGGCATTTCCTGTCTCTATACTCACTTCTGTTTAGAGCCAGACGTGTTCCGTGAGCTTTTGATGTTCAGCAAGGCGTCTGCATGGGTGCGTGTGTGCGTATGTGTTGCGAGTGTGTGTGTGTGTATACGGGCTTGCAAGTTTGAGTGTGCGCACGCCCGCTGTTTAAAACTCAAAGTCTTGTTCCAACTGATCAAAGGGCTACTCACCTTTTCCCTAAACTTTGGCTAGAGTTTTATGGTCACATGAAAAGAATTAATGAAATAAATTTATAAAGTTTATAAAGGCATCACTAAATAACCCAATGACTGGCGCAGAGAAAACAGGAAAAACTACGAAAATGTTAACAGAAAATGCTTGAGAAGGCTTTCGTCTTGCTGTTTGCTAACATTTTGAACCTATCACAACAAATTAGAGGCGGTTTTATCTTATCTTATATGTTACAGACACTCTTTCGATACAGGAAATTATTGCGTCCTACACTTATCCGTAGTTCGAGTATAGTCTTGAAATAATTTTTAATAAGTGTTTTTAATGATGTAAAGTTATTAGTTTTCCTGGTTTCTTCAGGCGACCCACTCCACGGCTAAAAACGCGTTTATCTGAGCATTGTAATAGGATGCTATTTTGTTGTATATCTTAAAGTTTAATGCATTATATATTATAACCACTTTGCTATTCGGCCTACTTTCGACTAGTGTTTCTAGGCTTAGTGATTTAACTAATTGGTGTTACCCTTGTAAGATGAGAATAGGCTATTCACCTAGTATTGAACCTTATGGGTCTTTTTTGGATTTGTGCTAGTTTTGTTTTAAATACTGTCTTTAAGTGATGGGTCCCATAAAGAAGATGCATATTCTAGTATAGTTCTAACTAATGTGAAATAGCATTTAAGGTTTATGATCGTTTCCATGAATGTTTTGTGTTGGGGAAGGGAAAAATAAGGTATAACTAATTTTTTATATAATATACGGTAAGTAAAGTACCCTTCGGTCCAAAATGATCATAGGGCTGGTGAAGCAGCTTTCACCAGTTTCTGTGGCCACTGCATACGAGGGGATGTGTGGCCAGCACAATGCTCAGCCGCCTTTACTTTACCCCAACTACTGTCAGGTAGGCTCACCTATCAGAGCTGGGTAGACTCAGGGGCATCCTAAGGACCAATGAAAAAATAATAGGTGTATGACATTTTTCATGAATGTATTGGCGGTTGTGTTGGGGAATGGGGAAAATAAGGGTGAACTAACTGTTTATATAATATACGGTCTATCAACTATCAACCATATTATGTTATCTTATATGCATATGGACAATTACTAATCTTACACGACTATAGATGTGGACATCGGAAAATTGGAAAATCCTAGCTCAAAACAGATGTAGTTGGAAAATCAAATTGCACATCCGGTCTAATTGCTGGTAAGAAAAAGCTTCGACTTATTGCCGAAGAGAAAAGAATGGCAAGGAAACGAACAGTGTAAGGTTCCGCCCAATTCCAATTCTGGATGTCCTGCACTCACACGTGAGAGCTGCAAACATAATTTTGTCTCTTTTGGAGTGAAGGCCAGAGAAACACTGCAGAGGTGGTGAAAATAAACCCCAAGGGCAACCCAAGCCTCATTGACTTGCGAGACCAAAAAAGCCAATAAATGACTCATGTTACTCTTATCTTACATTTGTGTGACACCTGTCTTACATTTGTGTGACTTCTGTCTTACATTTGTTCGACATCTGTCTGACATTTGTGTGACACCTGTCTTACATTTGTGTGACTTCTGTCTTACATTTGTTCGACCCTGTCTTACATTTGTGTGACACCTGTCTTATATTTGTGTGACTTCTGTCTTATATTTGTGTGACTCCTATCTTATATTTGTGTTACTCCCATCTTATATTTGTGTGACTCATGTCTTATATTTGTTTGACTATAAATCTTATTTTTGTGTGACTCATATCTTATATTTGTGTGACTCCTATATTATTATTGTGTGACTCCTATCTTATATTTGTGTGACTCCTATCTTATTTTTGTGTGACTCCTATCTTATATTTGTGTGACTCCTATCTTATTTTTGTGTGACTCCTATCTTATATTTGTGTGACTCCTTTCTTATATTTGTGTGACTCTTATCTTACATTTGTTTTAAAAAATATCTTATCTTTTTGTGACTCCTATCTTATCTTTTTGTGACTCCTATCTTAAATTTGTGTGACTCCTATCTTACATTTGTTTGACTCCTATCTTATATTTGAGTGACTCTTTTCTTACATTTGTTTGACTCATATCTTACATTTACATGCTATACGTATTTTCCCTCACACGTATATTTTCTACGTCCGCTCTTTAAGCTTATCCATGCATTCCGATAAATGTTATAAGTGATGCTTAAGCTCTAGATTTTCCCGTCTACTTCATGCAACCTATTCCACGTACAACGATCCAGGAAGAAGCCGCACAGAAAATACCGGAAGGCCACTATTATAATAATACTATTAAAGATTATCGTTTGGTAGAACCCATTTTTGTTTTGACCCTAAAGTTTCCGTTCAAAAGTCAACACGGTGCCATATCCGGAGGTAATTAACATTTGGAAGCCATTATCCTTCACCTGGTCCTTCCGGTTTGGCACATTTTGTTTCTCGGCGTCTGGTTATCAACCTTTATTCTTTTCTTCTTGTTTTTTGTTCTTCTTCTTTTGTTCCATCGTCTGTGTGTGTGTGTGTGTGCAGTGTTTCGTCATCAAAGGCGCATGTTCCATCCGCCCCCCCCCTCAATTCCCACCATACCCTCGGCATTTCCTCGTGCCTCCATATTATTACCTCGTGAGCGCCACGCGGGCTTTTAGAGCCTCACTGCGTCCAATTAGCAAAGATGAGCAAGTATGCCACGCCCTCTTTCTCTACGTCTCAATTCATCTGTCATTGTTAGGCCCTGTGTTAGGTTCCTCGCTTTTCTCAGTTTCGATTGATTTTTGTTTTATGCACTTATTTCTTTCTTTCCTTAAATTCTCTCCATCTCTCCCTCTCTTTTTCTGTCTCTCTGACTTCCCTTCTTTCTCTTCGCCCGCTGCATTCTCTCGCTTTCTCGTTCATTTTTTCTCATTTTATTTCTCATCTATTCCCATAGCTCTCTGTCTCTCTCTCAATCTCTCTCTCTCTCAATCTCTCTCTCTCTCAATCTCTCTCTCAATCTCTCTCTCAATCTCTCTCTCTCTCTCTCTCTCTTTTACGCTACTTCAGACCTTTTGATTTTCTTGTAGACATTGTATAAATTTAACTTTATTCAACGAGTGGTCTATAAAAATATATAGATTATACGTTAATTAAGCTAGATAGATTTAGACTATTTTACATTGGTATAGTTAGCTAAACATACACACATACCAATGCACATAGCCTATAGACTAATACATAGATTAGAAGATAGATAGATAGAGTGATAGATAGTTTAATAAATGGATAGATTGATAAAGAGATTAATAGATAGACAAATAAATTGATAGATAGATTAATAGATAGATTGATAGATTGATAGATATGTATGTATTGATAATTAAATTAATATTTAGATGGATAGCTTGATCGATAGATTACTAGATAGAAAAATTGATATATAGATAGATAGATTAATAAATAGCTAGATAAATAAATTAATATATTAAAAGATCGATACATTTTTCGGTCTTCTTTGTTGCTTTTCCATTGTTTGATTTTCAACAGTGGCTCTTATCAAACACTCGCTCTCTGTCTCTCTTTCTCGTTCTCCCTATCTTTCTCTCTCTTTTTTCTCTCCAACCTTCCCGGTGTCTTTCTGGCTCACCACGTTGTACCCCGTAGCCTTTAAACGCTTCCTATCTCCCACGCGCGCAACGGGCGAATTCATTAAACGCTTCCCTGCGCTGCGCATGTCAAAAACGCAGTCACGAGACAATGCCATCTTACAGCGGTACTGTATCACAATTTGTCAAGTGTCTCATTTCGGACTTGTCTCAAATTAATTCCACAGGAAAGAATTCCCCCCCCCCCCCCCCCCGTCCGTTTTTTCAGGCTTTCCCAAAACTGGCTAATTAGACAACTTCATATCGTCTGTTGAGATCTATTATATCACACGAAGCTGGGGCCAATTTTATCCAATTCCTTCATTTCCCCTGTACGCTCCGTGTCAATGAAGACAGCAAAGAAAGGTCATCTAACCTTATCCAAAATGTGACAATCTTGCCTTCTTTTGGCTTGGCCCGTGTGTGAGTCATTAATTTAAAACGCTCGAGTGCCGATTATTTGTGTCTTTTTAATTTGTAATTCTTTTAAAGGCGTTTACATTGAAAAAAATGCAGCTCCAGTGGCACAATCGGTTATCGTGCTGTACTTATAGACAGTACCTTCACCATGCTAGCCATGGGCTAGGTCATTGAGGGTATCTCTGAGTCTACATTACTTCTGAACGGAAAGTATAAAAGACAAAGAGGTTTAATGTATAGGCAATCTCACATATCTATAGTTCAGCACATATTTTCACTTTTACTTGGTCCACCTCTTCATGGCAAAAGCTACTT